>JAKSZU010000003.1:124191471-124791471 GCA_026018925.1 Tupaia tana
ATTAGAGATTCATGATCATTTTCTTCAAGCCTTGAAATCAAGGTGTAAAAACCAGCTATGAACTGCAACCCAAACTTCTATGTAGCACTGGTAGAATTTTCTGTCTATTGGCACCAAAGTGAAGTCACATTTCCTCTTGGATGACAGAAATTCCACATCTGACCATGGAGTAAGTTAGGGAAAAATGGGACCCCTGTTGTTTAGATTATTACTATTGTGATTCTGAGGTCTAGGATTACTAACATACTAGCAGTAACAAACCAACTTCCTGACAACAAATGTCAGGTTAGTGACTTTAACTCTCTTCCCCCAACAACCATAAAATTTTAGTGTCGAAAGATTTAAAAGTAATTACAACGTTGAACAAATGGGAAATAACATGAAACTAGTGAAATAGTTCAAACCAACAAAAACACCCATAAAGTTTGAAATCACTGCAATTGAGAAACTGAAGAATATAAGTGTGCTTCACACTCCCAACTCTGAATTAAATATTCCTTGCAAAAGAGTGTCAGGATTCTGGATACATATGCAGCCCTTCTTTAAATTTTACTGCTCTGCAGTTCTCTGCAATTTTATTTCCCTCCCCCCAAGTTTATCAAAGTATTTAATAGAATCTTCCATTTCAGCCAAAAGATTTGTGATGCAAGATTTACTAAGGTATTCTATGCAGTCTATCTATACAGAAACACCTACTAATTATTACAATTGGCTTATGCAGTATTAACATTTTTGGTGTTAAAATTGTTAAACAAGGCTGGGAATAACTTTGGGGAAGTAGAAAAATGGCAAGGAAAATATTTGCAGGATATGGGAGAGTGTAGAAAACCAGCTATAGTGGTAGTTGTTTCAAGCTGCCAGATCTGGGACTTTAACAGGCAGTTGACCATGTGCGATCCAGCAGCCTTAGCCACCATACCATAAGCTGACCCAATAACTGTATCTTTATATCTGTTGAAAAACAACTCTGGGGGTCCAGCAGGTGGCGTTGTGGTTAAGGGCACTGGACTCCTACATGGCCAAAAACAGTTCAAGTCTCAGACATGGCAGCTTGCTTACTCACTTTCTCTCTTTCTTTCTCTCTCTCTCTCTCCTCTCTCTCTCTCTCTGTTACTCTGTTCCTCTCTGGTAAAATTAAAATAAATAAATAAAAAGTGAAACAAAATAATTCTAAAAAAGAAAGAAAGAAAGAGAAAACAACAACAACAACAAAAACAACAACAAACGACTCTGGGGCCAGCAGGTGACATGGTGGTTAAAGTGTGGGACTCCTTCATGGCAGATTGCAGTTTGATTCCCAGACCTGGTGGCTTGTTTTATCACTCTCTCTCTCTCTCTGATTCTATGTGGTCAAGTTGAATACTAGTAATTACTAAAATAAAATAAATAATAAATTTTAAAAAAGGAAAACAACTCTGTTTCCCCCTTTTACCCATCCCCTGGCAACCACCATTCTGAGGTCTTCTTCTATGACTTTTACTGGTTCAGATACCTTAGTTAAGTTGAATCACTAGGTATTTTATTTTAAAAGTATTCACTGAAGATCTTAATCAAGTTAAAAATTTTCAATAGCAAGCACAGCTGATTTATACATATCTATGAATATATGTCTGACTTTAAGTGTAAATCTCAGTGAGTAAAGTGAACTTACTATAAAATAGCACCTTGTTGGGGATAGATAGTTTACTGTAGTCATTAAATTGGTACTCATAGGTATTCTTAAATGCATTTTTTTAATTTGAAGAAAAACAGATTTTGTTTTAATAGATCAAAATAAAAAACTGTTAAGAGAAACTTTCTTAAGAGTTAAAGCCAGGAAAAAGCTTAAGATTCAGTTCAAATAGTAGGTAGATGAACCTATCAATAGTTCAAGGGAAAACAAAATTCTTAAATATGGAAATCAAAGTATTGAAGAAAATCAGTAATATTTTAGTCTAAAGTCAAAAAACTCTATTTCACTAGTTCAGAGTCATGTAATTAATATCTCTTCTATTGAATTGGCAGTGTTACTGTGGTTTGATCTTTCCAGTCAAATCCTGGAAGTTAACATTCAACATTATTATTGATATTTCTGAACTTGTCCCTACCATTAAATTGGGCTTTTTCTTTATCATTTCTTATTCTCTTTTTTCTCTTTGTCTTTAGTTTTCCTAGTATAGCACTCCCTTCAGCACTTCTTGAAGAGCTGGTCTGGTGCTGGTAAATTCTTTCAGGATTTATTTATCTGAGATTTTTTTTTTTTTTGGAGAGGTTTTTGCTATAGGGCACATGTGCTCGCCAGACAGACTGAGAGAGACAGAGAGACAGAAAGAGAGAAATCACCCCCCAGGGGGATGACCACACCACAATCCCTTCTCCTCCGTTCTCCTCTCGGGATCTTCGGCACGCATGCACACGTACCTGGAGTGAGTTTTAAGCCACCGGGTCCGGGACGTGAACCACGGTCGACTACGTGGGAGTCCAGCGACATAGCCATTACACTAACTGCTGGCCCCATCTGAGAATGTTTTTATCTTTTCTTCCTACATGAAGGATAATCTTGCTGGGTATAATACTCTTGGTTGAAATTGTTCTTTACTTAACACTTTGGATATATGTTCCCATTCTTTCCTTGGTTGCAGGTGTTCACATTCTCTGTGGAGGAAGAGGATTTATTCTTTTCCCTTAAAGGAACGATATTTTCTTGGTTTCTCATATTTCTTATGCCTCTGCAGTGTTTTCTGGTCATCTTATGGATTATACTCTTTTTCCTAGTTTTTTGAGTTGAATCTGAGCTTTCAGAGAAATGCATTAGGAGGTGACATGCAGTCTCTAAATAGCACCATTTTGCTCACTTTGCACACCTGATTCAATGAAAATTGAGGATTAATCTGATCCTGAAAGTATTCATATATTTGGCTACTGAGTATCTAGACCCTGTGGCAGCTGAGCAGAAAAGTGAGAAAGGTAAAAAGAAAAATAAAAGGAAAAAAGAGACAAAAACAAACAAACAAAAATTTTTACCAGAAATGGGACACTCTGAACTCAAATATCGATGGTTGCTGATTGACATTTCCTATAGAGGTAGGGGGAAAGGTAAGAATGAAAAAGAATGGCAGGGAACTGAGAAGTTTAAAATTTATTTTTAATATTAAATATATATATATATATAGAGAGAGAGAGAAGGAGCCTGAAAGAGACATAGAGAATAAGTAGGGTGCTCTAACCTGGCTCCTTGGCCAGATCTGGGAGATGGGAAGGTGAAGTCTGGGCAGAGGGTCTTTGGTGGTCTGTGATTGGAGACACAGGTGTTGCTATCTTCCAAAACTGATGTCATTGTCCCTTCAGCCAGGAGAGAACTGTGTTCACATGCTGCAAAACCAAGTGTAGTTCTACAATACTTGACTTTATGACACTTGTGACAAAGCACTTGGGAGTTTTATACTCATAACATGCATTAAGAATTGTCATTTAGGGAGTCATCAGGTGACATGGTGGTTAATATGCTGGGTTCCCACGTGATCAACCATGATTCAAGTCCCAGAGAGAGTAGCTTGAAAATCACACTTAGTGTGTGTGCATGTGTGCCCAAAATTGCAACAGGAGTATGGAGGAGAAGAGATAGCAGCATGGCCATCTGCCCCAGGATGATTTATCAGTTTCCCTCTCTCTGTGTCTCAGTCTCTTTCTATATATATAACAAGTATAGGCAACCTATCACAAAAATCTTAAATTTTTTTAAAAAAAGAACCGCTATTTAATCTTTCATTTATGCAACATTGGGTCATTGGGTAGTTACAAGAGATATACATAGACTGTTTTATGTGCAATGGACTGAAGTTAGAAACTTATATGGTTTGTTTCTTTTAATTTTTACACAATTCCAGTATACTCAGATACACTATCAGCAAATTCACTCAACATTGCAGAAAACAGGCTCAGAACAGTTAAGACATGAACCACGTCAGAATGGAGCTTTGATTGAAACTTCATCAAGATATTTGCAGTCTCCAGTTTAAACCACTGAACAAAAGAAAAGGAAAGATAAGTCCAAGAAAAAAAGTGAAAGATGTCAAAACTTCAATTTTAAAATAAAAGATAGTTTGTGTAGTTTACTTTTTTGAAATTTCATTATTTTGATTTTATTTCATGTTTCTATAACATACAATGTGGGTTCTCAAAGCATACCTGCATTCCATGTGTAGCAAATCAAAGATATTTACTTTTCATTCCTGTGTCTTTAAAACTTTCTTTGTTTTTAGTTCTTTTTCATTTATTACTTCTAATTAAGCTTTTTTTTTAGAGGTTTTTTGCTATAGGGCATGTGCACTCGCCAGACAGACAGAGAGAGACAGAGAGACAGAAAGCAAGAAATCACACCCCCAGGGGGGATGGCCATGCCTCAATCCCTTCTCCTCTTGGGATCTTGGGCACACACGCACACGTGCCTGGCGTGAGTTTTAAGCCACCGGGTTTGGGACGCGAACCGTGGTCGACTACGTGGGAGTCCAGTGACACAGCCATTACGCTAACTGCTGGTCCCTTAGTTAAGCTTTTCATTTGGAGACAATTATTGATTAATGTGCATTGTTAATAAATAATACAGAGATACCCACGTGTCTTTTACTAATTTTCCTCAGTGGAAACATCTTGCAAAACCATAGTACAATATCATACCATGATATATAAATTTAAAACACAGAATAGGGACCAGCAGATGGCAAAATGGTTATGTCACTAGACTCCCATGTAGTTGACCACGGTTTGAGTCCTGGACCCAGTGGCTTAAAATTCACACGGGGCACATGTGAGTGTGTGCACAAATTCCCAAGAAGAGAATGGAGGAGAAGGGATCATGGCATTGACACCCCCTTAGGGGGTGATTTCTTGCTTTCTGTCTATCTGCCTCTCTCTGTCTCTCCACAAGCACATGCACACTATAACAAAAAAAACTCTCTTAAAAAAAATCCAGAACAGTTCCTTCAACATAGGATGGTTACTTCTGCCTTCTTACAACCATATTCATCTCTCTCCATGTCCAGTCATTGAACTCTAGTAACCACTAAAGTATTCACTGTAGATACAATATTATCATTTCAAAATATTTTACAAAATATAAAAATATCTGCCTAGGAAAACAGTACAGTAGATAATTCTAGGAGCTGGTTTTCGGGGTGACTATGATATGCACTGTGGACAATAAGCTAAACCAAATACAGGATATGAGAAATGAGACTAGAAATCTTTGGCTCAAAGATTTAAATATAAAGTGAAACTATAAAACCACTGATAGATGGGGCTGGCAGGTGGCGTGGTGGTTAAAGGCACTGGACTCCCACATGGCCAACCACGGTTCAAGTCCTGGGCCTGGTGGCTTGCTTTCTCACTTTCTCTCTCTCTCTCTTTCTCTGTCTGAACAAACTGGAAAATAATAGCAATAAATAAAAAGTTAAATAAAATAATTCTTAAAAAAAAAACACTGATAGAAAACTCTTTTTTTAAAATATGGTAATTTTCTTTATTGCTTTTACTTTTCAATAAAATAAATACTTGCTACATAGTCTTGCCTGAAATTATAAATTAATTGTTCGGACTTAACAAGAAATTAATTATTCACTTTGTAAAACTTTAGAAAGCTTTTTAAAGAAACTTTTGTTTCACTATTCATTATTATACAGGAAAGCTAAATTATGATTTCAAACTTGAGAAATCTGCTTTAAAAAGTACATTAATCAAGGTATGATTTTAAGTATAACATACATATATCCCACAACCTGAATCTATTTAAAATCAATTGTTGGCTGCTGCCTTTGGCCGCCGAGCCAAGATAACGCCGCTGGCTGCATAGGGAGGTGTGTCTCCAGTACTTGCCTCGTACAGGCAAAGGAACTTGCGGGCAGGGCCGTCGGGAGGATCCTATATATACGGGGGTAAAGGGAGGGAGAAAGAAGAAAGAAGAAAGAAAAGGAAACCTGTGAATAAAGACTGCGTGAGGAAGAACCAGGTGTCATGTCGTCTCTGCAGAAGTGACGCTGACAATCAATATTAGCCTTTCTGTTATTTTTCTCCCCCCAAAAATGTGGTCTGCCTTTATGAAACAGCAGTTCATAAGTGACTGCCTTCCCAGGGGACATCTGGCATTACCTGATGTAATTCTAATTGTCATGGGAGAAAGGGTGCTAATGGCACTTAATGTGTAGAGCCCAGAGATGCTACTAAAAATCTTACAATGCACAGGATGAATCACGACAGTGAAGAACTATCCAACCTAAATGTCAATAATATCAAGGCTAGAAACCCAACTGTAGAGTAAGATTTTATTTTAAGAGTAGTCTCTCTGTTCATGTGAATTCTGAAAATACAGATTTTTGTAACTGGTAAATAGAAGATTTAAGCTAACCAATCTCATTACCAAAAGCAATGGTTGCCTTTAAGTATCAAAATGATACTTCTAGAATGATAGAAGTTAGAACATTTAGCACTTAATTTCCCTTAGGCCTAGACTGCCAGTTTAATCTGTTAATATGGTCTGTTAATTAGATTGGTTTGAAGTAGCCAAGCAAATACTTCCTTTTGCTTATTTTTCTAGACAATGACAAAAATTATATAAAATATTTGGTGAACAGAAGAGTGCTTTATATGTGTCTGAAAATGTCTTTTACAATAAACTAAAACTGGAAAAACTTCATTTATTTGTTCAAATTTGTCTTAACTGGGGGTTTGGACAGGGTCAATTTTTATTGTTCTCTCTCACTTTACAGTATTTCTTATAAATGTCTTTTACAAAGAGTAGCACATATATATGCAGTATGTGATACAAAATTACAAGTCAATTGTTTTTTTCCTACACAAACTCCAATTATAAAGTATCATATGAAAATTCTCCTAAAGGAACCAAATTTAAAACAAAAACCATTCTAAATTTACTAAGTAGAGAATATTTTCAGTAATCACTCATCTATGCTTTCACATTCTATAAATTTTTTCATGGTCAACAAACTGATTTAAATGATTTAAGTTATCCCACCATTTAAACAGAAAATTATCTGCAATAATTTTAAACCATGGAGTTAGTTTAACTTCACCAAGGGCTGCTTTTTTCAGAAGTTCCTGCAGTTCTTCCTTTGACACATAACAGTAGCTTTTAATCTCACCAGGATCTGGATTCAAAGTTACGTTCTTCCTCACCAACAAGATGTAGTCAATTTCATGTTCACCCCACATACCATCAGACTGAGCTTTGTAGTACATTTGTGTTAGATAATTCATTTCTTCTGGTGGAACCTCTTCCATGGGAATTCCTAACTCAGCTTGTAAACGCCTCTGTGCTGCTCGTTTTACTCCAATGGCATCATTCTCTTCAAGCTCGCCTGGGTTACTTAATGGATGACTACAGCAAGTATTGGTAAAAAAACCTGGAAAGGTAATTTTAGCATCTGATCTCTGTTGTAACAGGAGCTTATTTTCACTGTTGAATAGGAAGACACTAAAAGCTCGATGCAACAATCCTTTCTCTCCTTTCTCAATGTTTTCATTCAAATGACAATTCTTCTTGGTCTGAGCCCCAATTTTATTGTCATTTTCATCAATAAGAATATACATCTCTGCCAGGAGTTGTACCTGTTTCCCATCAAGGTGGTCAGTATTTATTTCAGGCATCCTTGCAAAAACTCTTGAAGACATTGGAATAGGGAAAAGATTTCTCAAGACCCACTAAAGCAAAGGCAAAAATAGGGACCAGCAGTTGGCATAATGGCTATGTCGCTGAACTCCCATGTAGTCAACTGCGGTTCAAGTCCCAGACCTGGTGGCTTAAACTCAAGCCAGGTGCTTGTGCGTGCATGCCCAAGATCCCGAGAGGAAGATGGAGGAGAAGACATTGCAGCATGGCCATCCCCCCTGGAGGGTGATTTCTCGCTATCTCTCTGTCTCTCTCTGTCTTTCCGGTGAGCGCAGTCACCCTATAGCAAAAGCCTCTCAAAAAAAAAAAAAAAAAAAAAAAAAAAAAAAGCAAAGGCAAAAATAGACAAGTGGAATTTTATTTACCTAAAAAGCTACTTAATAGCAAAGAAAACAATGATTACAGTGAAAAGACAACTCTCAGAATAGGAGAAAAAGTTTGCACATTATTTCTCAGGCAAAGGATTGAAAATCAGAATACATAAGGAACTCAAACAGCTCACTCTTTAAGAAAATGAATAATCCAATATAAAGTGGGCCGTTCAGAACCACCATGTCACGTGGTGCATAGAGTTCTGGATAACCACATGCCTGAGAGCAGTTTGAGTTCTGGACCTAGAAGCTTGCTTTCTTACTCTCCTTATTACTGTCTCTCTGTATCTGTCTCTCTCTGGTCAAATTGAAGAATAGCAATAAATAAAATTAAGTAAAAATTCTAGAAAAAACAATGGGCAAATGAATTAAATAGACAACTCTCAAAGCAAGATTCACAAATGGCCAAAATGCATATAAAAATTTGTTCAAGGTCACTTATCAAAAGGGAAATGCAAATTAAATTACAACGAGATGCCATCTAAAACGAGATAGAATGGCTAGGCTCAAAAAACTGGAGAAGAAGTTTGGGCGAGGCTGTGGTGAAAAGGGAACCTTCTTATATTGGCCTTGGGAATGTATATTTGTACAACCTCTTTGTAAAACAATCTATAAATTCCTCAAAAACCTACAAATAGAATTACCATGTGAACAGTAATCTCACTATTTGGTATTTACTCAAAGGACATGAAAGCACTCAGACAGAAAGACACTTGCACATCCATGCTTATTGTAGCATTATTCACAATTGTTTAGACATGGAATCAACCTGAGTGACCAAACACAGAAAACAATGTTGAAATATGGTGGCACATATATACTATGGTATAATACTCAGCCATAATAAGCAATGAAACCCCGGGTAACCAGCAGTTAGCGTAATGGCTATGTCACTGGACTCCCATGTGGTTGACCGCTGTTCGAGTCCCAGATCTGGTGGCTTAAACTCACGCCAGGCGCATGTGCATGCGTGCCCAAGATCCCGAGAGGAGAATGGAAGAGAAGGGATTGTGGTATGGCCATCCCCCCTGGGGGGTAATTTCTCACTTTCTATCTCCCTGTCTCTCTCTGTTTGTCTGGCGAGCACACGCGCCCTATAGCAAAAACCTCTCCAAAAAAAGAAAAAAAAAAAAAAGAAACAATGAAACCCCAATGGCTTGATTCAAAGTGGATGAATATAGAGAACTTATTATTAACAAAAGCGAGTCAAACTTTGAAAGAGACACATCATATCCTCACTCAATAGTTATTGAATGTCCATACTACATGGCAGAAATGGAAAAATCCAAAGATATGATAGTAGAGAGGATAAATGTAGATACCAGAGATTTTAAGAGAGGGCAGTGGATGGTTCAAAGTGTCAGAAGGAGAAAACAGAAGAAATGATTAACAGGAAAGATTGTAAAGTTCTCTGTTAAAAAAAAAGAACTTTAGTATTTTATTTAAAAAAAATTCTAACTAGTTATAAAATACACTGGATGCCAAAGTCCACATTATCAAGAACAGTTAACATCCTAATATATAATGGAATGATGAACCCAAAAGTGAAAACCTGTGGCCTCAAATATTTTTCTCCCTCAAAGGATTTAAATGAATTTACTTTCCAAGCACAATTTGTTTGTTTGTTTGCTTGTTTTCAGAAAGGAGTACAACTCAGTACTCTAGCTTCAGTAAAATAAAATAATTATTATTGGCTATTATATATGCCATTTGAGAAGATATTATTCATACTAAACTTACACTGTCATGGGATGAATGAGAAGTTCAAATAATTTTGATGTGAGATTTGAAATGACTTTGGTAAAGTGGAAAAATGGCAAAGAGGAAAGCTGTTGATTATCAAAGAGAGTAGAAATATTATTTTAAAGTCCTATTAAAATTATACTAAGAGATTGAAATCAAAGGAATGAAAACTCCAGGCACTCATAGGAAGAACAAGTTCTGCTCTCCAAATCTGACCAAGAATCGAGAAATTAGCTCTGAAGCATTATGACTTGTAATTAGGGCAATGTCTTCTTTTCCCCTTTGCCCCAAATAATCTTTTCAGGGCCCTTATTATGTCTTTATTCCTCAGACTATAGATGAAGGGGTTCAGCATGGGGGTGACCACAGTGTACATCACTGAAGCTCTTTCACTTGAGTGAGAGCTGTGGGTAGCAGCGGAACTAAGGTACACACCCAGACCTGTGCAATAAAATAACAAGACAACTGAGAGGTGAGAGGCACAGGTAGAAAATGCTTTGTGCTTCCCCTGAGCTGATGGAATTGTGTGAATGGAGGAAACTATCTTACAGTAAGAATAAAGGATCCCAGAGAGTGGACCACCACCCAGCAGCAGAGATGTAAAATACATTACCATGTCATTAATAAAGGCATCAGAGCAGGCAAGATGAACCAGCTTAGTAAAATCACAGTAGAAGTGGGGGATTTCCAAATGTGTACAAAAGGACAGCCGCAAAGCCATTAGGCTATGTAATAACGCATGCAGGGCACCTATGGTACAGGATGCCAGAGCCAGTTGCCCACAGAGCCAGGGGTTCATGATGACAGAGTAGTGCAGGGGGTGACAAATGGCCACATACCGGTCATAGGCCATCATGGTCAGGAGGAAGTCATCCAACACTACAAAGAGAAGAAAAAAGTTCATCTGGGTTATGTGACCTGCATAGGTGATGACCTTGCTCTGTGTCTGGATATTCACCAGCATCTTTGGGACTGTGGTGGAGGTGAGACAAATGTCCGTAACGGAGAGGATGGAGAGGAAGAAGTACATGGGAGTGTGCAGGTGGGAGTCTGAGGTGGTGGCCAGGATGATGAGCAGGTTTCCAAAGACAGCAATCAGGTACATGGAGAGGAAGAGTCCAAATATTAGGGGCTGCATTTTTGGTTCCTCTGAAAATCCCAGAAGAAGAAATTCTAAACTTTTTGTGTTATTCATTGGTTCCATGGGGTGGTCGTGACTATCAGGAAACACAAAATATAACATGATTACTTTGGACACAACTGGGTTTCATTTATGTAGCTGTAATGCTACAATGCATTTCCAGGGAAAAAGTTAGTTTCTATATTTTACCTGGACTGTATGGTTTACCTGGTCCTTATTGCAGCCTTAAAATATTGGTAATTAGGGATTTGTGTCCTACTATGAGCATTTTCACCAAAATATTACCTATTTTACAATAGTATTAAGAAGGTCACTGTTGGGACCTGTAGACTGCATAATGGTTACATCGCTGGACTCCCATGTAGCAACTATGGTTTAAATCCTGGACCTGGTGGATTAAACTCTAGCTAGGGGGTCAAAAGATGGCATGGTGGTTAAGGGCACTGGACTCCCAGATGGCAAATTGCACTTCGAGTCCCACACCTAGAGGCTTCTTTCTCACTTTTTCTCTCTCTCATGCTGTCTCTGGTCAAATTAAAATAAATTAAGAAATAAAGTCAAATAAAATTCTTTTTTTTTTTTTTTGGAGAGTTTATTTTGTTATAAGGTGCATGCGCTCACCAGACAGACAGAGAGAAACAGAGAGACAGAAAGCAAGAAATCATCCCCCGGGGGGATGGTCACGCCACAATCCCTTCTCCTCCATTCTTCTTTTGGGTATGCACGCACACGCGCCTGGTATGAGTTTCAGCAACCGGGTCTGGGGCTCAAACCGCAGTCGACTATGTGGGAGTCCAGAGACATAGCCATTATGCTAACTGCTGGTCCCAATAAAATAATTTCTTAACACAAAACAATAAAACTCATGCCAGGCATGTGTACTCGCATGCCCAAATCTCAAGAGGAGAAAGGATTGCCATGTGGCCATCCTCCCTAGGGAGAGATTTCTTGCTTTCTGTCTCTCACTACCTCTGTCTCTGCAGGAAGCACATGTGCCCTGTAGCAAAAATCTCTCTAAAAAATTTTAGGAAAACAAGGTCACTGTTGGAAAAATCAGGTAACGTACACAAGGTCTCCCTATATTGTTTCTTACTAGTACCCGTAATCTAAAACTTTCTCAATCAGACCTTTAATAAAGCAAAGAAGTTATTTCTTGCATTTTAGGAGCAAATATTGATTGCTGACCATGTTCCAGAAACTGTCTAGGTGAAGACTATAAGATGCTGAAAATCAAAATCCTGACATCCCCATGATGGAGAAATAATATGGGCTGGTAAGAAAATAGTATATCTATCACCTTGATTGAGCTAATGTCACCACGTGTATTTGCTTGTATGCCAAATTCATCAGATTTCACATTAAATATAGGCAATCTTTTCTCTATCAACTTGATCTCATTAAAAATCTTTAATAAGCATATGATCAAATAAAAAAATAAGTCTGAAGATATGGTAATAGAAAGGGTAGTGTAGCTAATAAAGACTGTAAGCAAGGGGAGTGCATGGTGGAAGATGGGTGGAAGAGGCAAAGGGAAGAAACATTTAACAGACAAAAGAATGTGAAGTTCTCTTTTGAAAAAATCAAGTTCTATAATTTGTGCTTTATAAAAAAGTTTTTTAACTTCAAAATAATTAAATGGATAGATAAATAAAATAATCATAGAACATGCCTGGTGGTAAAATGTGTTTCAAAGATAGTAAAAGCAAGTATTAAGAAGAAAGTGGATGGGATGCTGTTTATTACAGGGCCCCTGGCAAGACTGGTAGAGAAGATGACATTTGAACTATGACCTCAAGAAAATAGAGCAGGAACCAAGTGGTCATGTCTCAGAATCTTACCTAGTAAAGGTTATAGCTGGTGCAAAGGCCCTGAGGGACGTTCTTGTTTTGCTTGCTCAAGACCATCAAGGACCAGTGTGAGGAGGTCAATGAGCAAGAAGGAGCATGATGAGAGATGTTGTCAGAAGGTGTTGAACAATGAGGTGGCCTCTCCATTACTGCTAAAACTGCAGGACACAGGAAGACCTAGTCTACTCTATGCATCTTGTACACTTTATTAGTTTTGATGCAAAAGCATCCCGTTAACTGAAATGGATATACTTCTTACTATCATCTCATGGGTGAACTCTCCCTCTGTACTGTGAGTCACCTTGAAATATGTGAGTCCTGGTAGCCCTGCTCTGAGGGCTCCTCTAAATCCAAACTCCAAAACACACACACACACACACACACACACACACACACACACACTGCACCATGACCCTAAGAGCCTGTGTTTTTTGTCCTTCTTATCTCCTAGACACACCAATGAGACAATCAGTGAATGCAATAAACTGGCTAGACCAAAGTGTCTTTCTCCAAATAAAAAAAAAATTTAAAAAAAAGAGATATTCAGCATTTCCAATGTGGGGGCTAGCAGGAGGCTTAGTGGTTTAGGCCCTGGACTCCCACATGGCTAACTGTGGTTCGAGTTCTGGAGCTGGTGGCTTGATTTCTGACTATCCCTCTCTTTCTCTCTGTCTCTGCTTAGTGAGCACATAAGCCCTATAGCAAAATGTAAAATAATAATAAATAAAATTAAATAAATAACACATATATTATTTATATAATTTTATTATAAATATATGTTTATTATGTACATTTACGAATTTCTGAAGTGTAAGTCTCATTTATTGAAGAACAAATAAGGCAAGCCAGTTTAGGGTATAGCAGGACTGTGGTCATTTGAAATCAAGAAAATCATCTAGTATTAAATCTTCAGTAAATAAGACAGACTATGAAATACAGACATTGTATGTCTGCACTTAATGTATTGCAAATGTCTGCACTCGAGGGCAGAAACTGAAAGACTGGAAGGATTAATATCAGGGAAAGCAACTGTAAGTGCTAGAGACAATGTAGAATGGGATGGATGATAAGAGTTGGAAAAAAGGGGGTGGGAAGGGGCAGATTAGGGAATAAAAACAAGCAACACATTTAGTAGACAAAAAAATGGAAAATTTTCTGTTTATGATAATGTATATGGTAATGTTTTTTACTGGACTAATATGCACTGAATTCATGATGGGGAAAACTATGTTTTACATCGTAAAGATGTAAAGTGATTACATCACTAAAGAGATTAAATTTATATTAACTGAATAAATATCTTAAAAGGAAATAAAGTAAGGTCTCTAACAAGAACAGTCTAGACAAGTACTGAGTCATGGGCAGATCTCTTTGAAGAACAGTCTTGGGAAACAAGGAATTGGTGTGTAAATGAGTTAGGATAATTACTTGGGGAAAACAATTGACTCTGATGAACTAAGGAGGATTGATTTGTACCTGCTTGGATCTTATACCTCGAAATACCAAGAATATGTTGAGTTTTTCTAGAGAATTTGATGGTGCTTGTTTTCTCTCTCTCTGTATTGGTTACAGAATAAACTCACCTCTCCAGACTCTGCATCTTGTTTCATTGGCCACAAGAAGCAGCAGCCTTACTGAGTTTGGTCAGTAATAAAAGGACTTAACTTTTAAATACTTTGTAAGTTTCTGCTGTGCATTTAAAGAAGCACAGAAAAATGAATTCAATAAATACAGAAAAACAGTGAGCAATGAAATGGACAAGAGGAAGGGAAAAAAATCCAGTAACTGAGGTGTCCCTGAGAGACCGAGGGGGGATAAAACAAAACTATCCTGGGTTCTGGTATCATTCTAAACAAAGCTCTATCTCTCTGAACCCAAGGAGGAGAAAAAATGAGGAAAAAATAAAAATAATCACCCAAAGTCAAAAGTAGTGATTTCTTTCTGCTTTCAAATGCATCAGGTATTGAACATGCAAGAGAAAAAAATGACCAAAGAGAAGAAGCTGACAATCACAAAAGAAAATATAGAGTAAAATAAAAGTGGGCATATTTTCATACAAAATGGAAGACTTGTCCTTTTACCTGTTCCATATTACCTTGAGCACTTCGTTTTGTTTTTTTTTTTTTTTCTTTCTTTTTTGGGAGAGGTTTTTGCTATAGGGCACACGTGCTCACCAGACAGACAGAGAGACAGAAAGCAAGAAATCATCCCCCGGGGGGATGGCCATGCCACAATCCCTTCTCCTCTGTTTTCCTCTTGGGATCTTGGGCATGCACGCACACGCACCCGGAGTGAGTTTAAGCCACCAGGTCCAGGACTCGAACTGCGGTTAACTACATGGGAGTCCAGCAACATAGCCATCATGCTAACTGCTGGTCCCAGCACTTAGTTTTCATATCGTCCAATTGCACAAGAGGAAGACATTTTGTTACTAGACAATTAAGATCAACTGCTTCTTTCATGGTCAGTGAAATGAGAGGCAGAGGCTGGAGAAGAAGAGAGTTTACTTCTGTAATCAGTTGCAGGGAGACAGATAGAAAGCACCATCAAATTGTCTTTAAAAGATCAACACATTCTCAGTATTTGTAAAGGAGATACAAATCCAATCTTATCATGCTCAATCATAGTCAATCACTTTCACCTGAATAATTATCCTGCCGCCTTCAATAGCTATTCTTGCTTTCTCATCTGACCATTCCTCAAACAGGTTTTCCCATGACTCAGCACTTGGTCAGGTTGTTCTTATGAAAGGTGCTTTTTCTTTATCTTATTTATTCATTCAATTTTTTTGCATTTAACCACTTTGTATTATTATTATTACAACATACCAAATGAATTTTCCCATCCTGAATACATTGAATATCAGTCCAGTCAAAGACATTACCATTTACATTACTCAACAGATTTCTTTACATTTTGGATTCCTTAAATATCTTGTTTCTTTCTTCTTCCCCTTGACCCCTTTCACCCTACCCTATTTCCCACCCTCCTCCCCCACTGTCTCCACTATTACCATTGCTCTCCATGCTTTTACACCTTCTATACATTCAGTTTCTGCCATAGAATTCCAATATTCAGTATATATTGAATGGGGACATACAATACCTCTCTTTCATGGTATGATTTGCTTCACTAAGCAGTAAATTTTACATATTTAATCACATTTTATCAAATGCCATGGTCTCATTTTTTATAACTGAATAATATTTCAAAGTGCATATGTTCCAAAATTTCTCAATTCATTCATCTGTTTATGGACATTTGGGTTTGTTCCATGTCTTAGCAAGATCCATGTTTACTGCAGCATTATTATTTTTTTTGAGAGCATTTTGTTATGGGGCGCATGTGCTCACCAGAAAGACAGAGAGAGACAGAGAGACAGAAAGCAAGAAATCATCCCGCAGGGGGGATGGCCACACAGCAATCCCTTCTCCATTCTCCTCTTGGGATCTTGGGCACACACATACATGAACCCGGTGTGAGTTTTAAGTCACCGGGTCTGGGACTCGAACCGCAGTTGACTACATGGGAGTCCAGTGACATAGCTTTTACACTAACTGCTGGTCCCTATTGCATATTATTCAAAATTGCTAGAGACCTTTCTTAATTTCAGAAAGATTGCAGTCCTGCTGGCCTGCCTCATCTTAATTCACTTTTTTCATATGTGATCTCATCTTGTCATTCTTGTGCTTAGAATTTTCATCTCTCCTATGAAAAATATCAAACAGTGAACTAGGATTCTAAGGCATACACCTTTCACCAACTAGATACATTTCATTTTTTTCAAAAATGTGTATCCAGAGTGAGAAAATATACTTCAAACCTTATGTCCGAACTACCTGCTGTTGCAAGATGATATTTGCAAGAAATTCTCACTCTTGATCTTCCTCATTAACTCTGAATCATACTTGGATGCCTTATCTTAAAAGGAAAATGTAAATGCCTTAATGAATTTCCCTCCGCAGTTGATTGATATCATATTTTCTTTTCTTTTTTTCTTATGTTTTTCTTATATTCAATCACTTTATATCTTTACAACATATAAAATAAATTTTCCCAACCTGAAGACACCGTATGTGAGTCCAGACATAGAAATTACCATACATGTTTTCATCAACAAAAAATTTTCTGGTCAGTTGAATGGGCTTTTTTATTCTCCCTTGATTCCCTCCCTCCCCCTCATCCACATTCCCTATCCTCCTCCCATCCTAGGTATACACAATTGATTCTCAGACTTTCTTGCTTTCCAGTCTTTCAGAAAGCAATGATACCCTATACTGCACCCCCCTCACTTGCAAATTTGTAGTTTGTTTGTTTGTTTGTTTGTTTTCTGGAAGCACTGAATTCCTCTCCCATTTTTTTATTTGGGTCCTTTCATCACCATCATTTCATTGTCAGCAATACACCCGACATTGCTGAAATCGATATTCATTTTGTTTCCACTGATGAATACACACAGTAACTGATCTATCAGGAAAGCAAATACCACAACATCTCTGCCCTGTTCAGAGTGGGATTGGCTGTCAGGTGACCTCAGGTAAATGTTCTCAGGTTGCATTTTCTTGGACTCTCTCTGTCCAGTGTCTGCTGACCTCTTGGTCTCACCTGTATGGGGTCTCTGGGAGAATGTTCTTCTTGAAGTGCATGTTCCTCCCTATATTGTCAAAGACTGAGATGGAAGCTCTCTGCCCAGAAAAGACAGAGGAAAGGACTCCAGTGTGGATCCATTAGGCGGAAGAGACTCCCTAAGAACCTTGTCTTACTAAGCCTAACTGTGCACCTTGATGGAAAACAGCAGAGGATATTTTTACAGTTCCCTGTTTCTCCTCATTAGAAACATTTGCCTCTTGGTACAGCAACCTCAAAGCACACTATTTCCCTGTGGAACACTGATCTAGTCTGAAAAAAAATTATTCTCAGGACCAGAAGATGGTGTAATGATTACATTGCTGGACTCCTACATGGTCCACTGAGGTTTGCGCTCTGGACACAGTGGCTTAAAACTCTCTCCAGGCAAATATAAATGCATGCATTTTGGCCATCCTACCTGGGGGGTTGATTTATTGCTTTCTGTCTCTCTGTCTCCCTGGTGAACACACGCCCTATAGTAAAAATATCTCTTAAAAATAAATAAATAAATAAATAAATAAATAAATAAATAAATAAAATAAAGGAGAGAAACAAATTGTTTCTACTGATTCTCTGCTTTCAAGAAATCAGATTCTAAATCAGATTAATCCAATATTTATTCTTCCCTCTAGACAAATGATTTATCCTTCTAGAGGTCAAATTGCCCAGCAATTCTTCCTTCCTCTAGTTAAAATTTTTCCAAAATCAAACTCTAAATAACCTGTCTTGACTAAGTGCCTAGGATTTTGAAAACATTGAGTTGTGATGGAGAAACAGTTCCTGATGTCTACAGAAAAATGATATTCCCTCTTCAAAAACTGAAAACTCTCTGGTGTAAAACTATGAGCATTACATGTTTTGGCTTCATGACGCTTTTCCAGAAACAATTACAGATTTTGTGTCTGGGTTTGGTAGGTGATGTGGTGATATAGGTACTGGATTTCTACATGGCCAACATGGTTCAAGTCTCAGATCAGGTGGCTTGCTTTCTCAGTTTTTCATGTTCTGTCTGTGTCTCTCTCTGATTAGCATGGTGCCCTATAGCAATTTTTTTTTTTACTTTTTTTTTTTTTTTTGGAGAGGTTTTTGCTATAGGGCATGTGCACTCACCAAACAGATAGAGAGAGAGATAGAGACAGAAAGCGAGAAATCACCCCCCAGGGAGGATGGTCACACCGCAATCCCTTCTCCTTCATTCTCCTCTTGGGATCTTGGGCACGCACGCACACGTGCCTGGCGTGAGTTTTAAGCCACCGGGTCCGGGACGCAAACTGCGGTCGACTACGTGGGAGTCCAGCTACATAGCCATTACGCTAACTGCTGGTTCTGTAAAATCATGGAAATGTCTGATAAGGAATTTAGAGCATTCATAATGTTGAAGCTAACAGAGACGGAAGAGAAGAGAGACAATGAACTGCTAAACAGAAAGGAGAAAGAAGTTGTCGAGTTCCAGGAGATGAGGAAATTCTTGCAAGATCTAAAAGAGGAATTACACACTTTACAAAAGACTCAAATGGAATTGTTAGAGATGAAGTCTATAATACAGGAAGTCAAAATCTCCCTTGAAAGTATTAAAAGCAGACTAGATCATTCAGAAAATAGAATCTCAGATGTAGAAGGGAAAATCGCTGGCCTAGAAAAATCCACCATGAGGACTCAGAAAATGGCCCAAAAATTTGAGAATAATATATGAGAAGTACTAGATACCATCAAACATCCAAACATCCGGATAATTGGCATTCCAGAAGGTGAAGAGACCCATAAGGGCATTGATAATCTATTCCATGAAATCCTGCAAGAAAACTTTCCAAACCTAGAGAGGCATTCGAAGATCCAGTCCCAAGAAATACAAAGGACCCCAAATAGAATCAACCCAAGAAGATCTTCTCCAAGACACATTATAGCCAGGTTGACCAAAACCGCAGACAAAGACAAGATACTAAGATTGGCAAGAGAAAAACATCAAGTTACCTACAAAGGACATCCCATCAGGCTAACAGCAGATCTCTCATTGGAAACAATGCGAGCAAGGAGAGAATGGGAAACTATATTCGAAGTGTTAAGAGAGAAGCAATTTCAGCCAAGAATACTGTACCTGGCAAGATTATCTTTCAGGTGGGAAGAAAAGACAAGAACATTCTCAGATAAACAAAACCTGAAAGAATTTACCAGTGCCAGACCAGATCTCCAAGAAGTTTTCAAGGGTGTGCTATATCAGGAAAATTAAATACAGACACATGGAAATAAGAGTTCAAAAATGAAGAAAGTGGCCAACTTAATCATAGGTACAAGTCTGGAGTTGAGTATTATATCCCAGAATTTAATCAAGAAAATTGAACCAGAACAGAAGATAAAAGTACATGAGACTGATAGGTTCATGCACCTACCATTTGAACAGAATCCTAACCTGTTTCCTGGCTTTAAGAAAAGTTCCTTGGTGTTTCTTTGATTTAAGTTAAAACTGGTTTTCTTAATAGTAACGAGTGAACTCACCATTGAAAGTAGTTAGATTATGTAAGAAATTGTGTGATCAATACAATATGGGTGGGAAAGGAATGGAAGACAATTGTAGACACCAGAGATCGTGTGAGAAGAGGGTGGGAAAGGAAAGAGGGTCAGAAAGAGGGGTAAAAATAATTCTAGGAACTAGAAATGGAAAATTTTTTATAATAATATGCATGATTAAGTCACTATGTAGTATATTCCAGATGGGAAATCACATTTTGTATGCTGTGATGATGCTTAGGGAAAGAGTATGAGTTAAGGTACAAAAAAAAAAGTTTCAGGAAAAAAATATCTATTCAATGATTGCAGTAAGATATATAGCCCCAGCTAGGTGCTACTTTATAGGATGCCTAAAGTTAGACTTGTATTCATGGAAATGTATATATCAGCTGTGTTTGCAATGAAAATATTTAGATTAATTAAGGTCTTTAGTAATCCAATAAAATGTGGGGGGAAAACAGTATAGAAAACAAACATAGATACCAGAGACAGTGTGGAAGGAGAGTGGGAGATGGCAGAGGGTAAGAGATAGGGAATCAAGGATGGGGTAAAAAAGCAAAACATATAGAAAACAAGAAATGGAAAATTATTTGCTGACAATAAAATGTTTGTTGATGTGCTTGATTGAGACAATATACAGTATACCCTGGATGGAAAATCTCATTTTGTATGCTGTAATGATGTACAGTGAATGAATGCAAATAAATAAATTTAAATTTAAAAAAAGCCCTGGCTTTTCATAGGAAATTGACAAATACGTAAGATTTATTGCTAAGCTATATAGCCCCAACTAGGTACTACTTTATAGTATGTTCATTCTACTCACTGAAATTTATGCCTAAAGTCAGACTTGGGTTCATGTATAGGTATATATCAGCTGTGCTTGCTATTGGAAATATTTAGACTAATTAAGTTCATTAGCAAATCAATTAAATGGGAGGGAAAGGCATAGAAAGTAACCATAGATACCAGAGACAATGTGGGAGAATGTTGGGACATGGCAGAGGGTGAGGGATAGGGAATCAAGGATGGCCAAAAAAACAAACAAACAACAAAAAAAAAAAAACCACAAATTATACAAGACATAAGAAATGGAAAATTATTTGTTGAAAACATGTATGTTGATGTGCTTGATTGAGCCAATATACAGTGTATTTTGGATGGAAAATTTATTTGTATGCTGTAAAGATGTATAGTGAATTAATATAAAAAATAAATTTAAAGGGAAAAAATATTTACTGCTGAGAGAAGCAAACCAGGCTATGAAAATGTGAAACTGTGTCTCCACTTAATATATACAGAATATTGGCACTCTATGACAAAAACTGAAAGTTTAGAGGATATAGAAGCATGGAAAATGGTTATGAATATTGAAAACAGTGTGAGAAGAGTATAGGAGAAGGGAGAGAGTGTGAAGAAAGAAGTTAAGAGAAAAATAGAGAGGCAAGACATTTATGGAACACAGAAATGGATTATTATCTGTTGAAAATGTGGTTAGTATCCTAAACTGGGTTGGTGTGAAGTGTATTCATGTTGGTAAAGTCACTTTACAAGCTAAGTAATGTATACTGATTAAATGTACAAAATAAATAAAATAAAAATAAATAGAACCACAATGAGATATTATTTAACCCCAGTTAGAATGGTTAGGATCAAAAAAGCAAAGAACAATAAGTGCTGGGAAGGGTGTGGTGAAAAGAGAATCCTCTTACATTGTTGAGAATGTATACTTGTAGAACCTCTGTGTAAAACAACATATAGGTTCCTCAAAAACCTATAGATAGAACTCCATGTGACCCAGTAATCCCACTCTTTGGTATTTATTTAAAGGACATCAAAACACTCAGTGGGAAAGACACACATTCATGTTTATTGTGGCATTATTCACAATTGTTGAGACATGGAATCAAGCAAAGTTTCCAAAAACCAATGATTGGGTTGAAAAATGGTGACACCTTTATACTATGGACTATTAGTCAGCTGTAAGAAACAATGATGCACCTATAGTTTGATTAAAAGTAGATGAATATATTGGGGCTAGCAGGTAGCGTGGTGGATAGGGGTGCTGGACTCCCACATGGCTGACCACGGTTCAAGTCCTGGACCTGACAGCTTGCTTTCTCACTTTCTCTCTCTCTCACTCTGTCTCTCTATGGTCAGAATGAATGAATAAATGAATAAACAAACAAAGTTAAATTTAAAAATTCTTTTAAAAAAGTAGATGAATATAGAGAACTTAATATAAACAAAACAAGAAAGATTTTGTAAGAGGCACACTGCATATTTCCACTCAATATGTGCTGAATATCTGCACTCTGTGGCAGAAATGAAAAGATTCAAAGATTTGATAGTAGAGAGGATAAGTGTAGATGCCAGAGATTGTAAGAAAGGGCAGTGGGTGGTTAAAAGTGAATGGAAGGGGAAAAGAGAAGGAATGATTAATGGACAAAAGATTGTAAAGTTATGTTAGAATACAATCTGTAATTTTTGCTTTAAAAATAAAATAAAATAAATCTTTTGATCAGTTATAAAATATACTAGATGCAAAAGTACACATTATTAACAAGAGCAACTAAGGTCCTAATATAACATGGAATAATGGACCCAAAAGTGAAAAAATTTGATCTTGAATCTCTCTCAAATGATTTAAATGGTTATACTTTCTAAGTGCAGTTTTTATATTTTTCCAGAAATTAGTACAACTCAGTACTGTAGCTTCAGTGACACAGAAGAGGTAATAATCATTGTGATCTATGCTACTTGAGAAGAAATAATTTCTATAAAGCCCACAGTGTCCATCAAGATTACTGATAATTTACAAATTTTTTTGAAGAGGTTTTTGCTATAGGGCACATGGGCTTGCCAGAAAGACAGAGAGAGACAGAGAGACAGAAAGTGAGAAATCACCCCCCAGGGGGGATGGCCATGCCACAATCCCTTCTCCTCCATTCTCCTCTCAGGATCTTGGGCATGCGTGCACACGCACCTGGCTTGTTTAAGCCACCGGGTCTGGGACTCGAACCACAGTCGACTACATGGGAGTCCAGTGGCATAGCCATTATGCTAACTGCTGGTACCTAATTTACAAATTATTTTGATGAGATACTGGAAATGACTTCAGGAAATTGGGAAATTGCAAAGCAAATGCTGTTGGATATCAGAGAGAACAGAAATCTTAATTTATGGGCTTATTAAAATTACACAGAGAGAGTGAAATCAGAGAAATAGAAACCCCTGGTACTAAATTCTACTCCCAAAACATGATCAAAAATCAAGAAATTAGCTCTGAGGCACTGAGGTTTGTAATCAGGGAAGCTTATTCTATTCAAGAAAAAATGGTCCTTTTATACTTTCCCCCAAAATAATATTTTCAGGGCCCTCTTTATGTCTCAGACTGTAGATGAAAGGGCTCAGCATGGGTGTGATCACAGTGTACCTCATTGAGGCTGTTACACTTGAGTGTGAGCTGTGGGTAGCACCAGCACTAAGGTACACTCCTAAGACTGTACAATAAAATTAGGAGACAATTGAGAGGTGAGAGGCACAGATGGAAGATGTCTTGTACTTTTCTTGAGCTGATGAGATTGCACAAATAGAGAAAACTATCTTACAGTAAGAGTAAAGGATCCCAGTGAGGGGACCACCAGCCAGCAACACAGATGAAAAATAGATCAATATATCATTGAGAAAGGTGTCAGAACAGGAAAGGTGGAACAGCTTACTAAGATCACAGTAAAAGTGGAGAATTTTCACATGTGTACAGAAGGATAGCCGCAACACCATTGGGTTATGTAATAATGAATATAGGGCA
Organism: Tupaia tana; assembly: GCA_026018925.1. Lineage (NCBI taxonomy): Eukaryota > Metazoa > Chordata > Mammalia > Scandentia > Tupaiidae > Tupaia > Tupaia tana. The sequence goes on from JAKSZU010000003.1 coordinate 124,215,179, forward strand.
CTCATCGTCCATGAAGCCAGAATCAGTTGTTCACAGAGCTGTTTATAAAAGGACCATTTTTTTCTTGAATAGAATAAGCTTCTCTGATTACAAACCTCAATGCCTCAGAGCTAATTTCTTGTTTCACGATGACTGTGTAGTGCAGGGGGTGACAGATGTCCACATATCAGTCATAGGCCATCACTATCAGGAGAAAGTCATCTAACCCTTCAAAGAGTATGAAAAAGCATATTTGGATGATGTTTCCTGCATAGGTGGTGACCTTGCTCTGTGTCTGAATGTTCACCAGCATCTTTGGGACGATGGTGGAGGTGAGACAGATGTCAGCAAAGGACAGTTTGGAGAGGAAGAAGTACATGGGTGTGTGCAGGTGGAGTCTGAGATGGTGGCCAGGATGATGAGCAGGTTTCCACACAAGGTGATCAGGTACATGGAGAGGAACAACTCAAATGTGAGGGGATGCAACCTTTCTCTAAAGGAAAGTCTCAGAAGAAGAAATCTGAAATTTGTGTATCATTTCCTGGTTCCATGGTGACTACATGAAAAGAGGAAAATAAGTTTGGTAATTTCACATGAACAGGTATTACTCACATATTTTATATGCCATAGATAATATTTTTTAGTTACAAGTTATTTTCTATATTTTTGTTTGGATTTAATCTGCTTTAGGCTGTCATAGAGTCTTCTCTGCTAGGGCTTTTTATCTCACTTCTTTGTTCCCCTAGATGATGTATTTACAGGATTTTTCATTTATTTATTTATTGATTAAGAATTGTACATATTTTTGGAGTCCAATGTGGTGATTCAATAGGGTTGCTTCGTTTTTGTTTTTAGGGCTTTTTTTTTTTTTTTTTTTTTTTTACTATTGGGCACATGCACTCACTGGACAGAGAGACAGAGAGAGTAATTGAAAGTAAGATATCACCTCCCAAGGGGAATGGTGATGCCACAATCCTCTCTTCTTGCACACATGCCAGGCATTTCTTTCAAGCTGCTGAAACAGGGCCTTTAACTGAGTCAACCATGAGCAATGCAGCCACTTTAACCTCTATACCACCATCTGGCCCATCACAGAGTTGACCTGATCCTCAATTTTTGACCCTGATTACAGTAGGCAATGTGAACTCTGAGCTGAGTAAAAGAACAGAATTCTAATGAGCAAGTTACAGGTAATCACACATACTAATATATTAACATCTATATTTCAGATATAGATACGAGAAGCAAGGACATACACCTACATGAAAATCTGCAGTTTCATATTTGTCTATACTCTAAATTACATTAATGACATTAGTTGCCAACTGTAATGTATTTTTATTTTTGTTCTCTAGGTTATTTTTTTTTGTTATTCTCTTTTTCCATAGAAAGAATAAAACCAAAAAAATGTTATTTTAGTAACATTAAATAAAAATTTCTCAGAATCATATACATCATTTGAGAATACATTATTTTTGAGAATTGCATATAGGTGGACAGGAGGTGGCATGGTGGTCGAGGCACTGGGCTCCCACATGGCCAATAATGTTTCAAGTCCCAGAACTGGCAGCATGCTTGCTTTATTTCCATCTCTCTCTCTCACTCTCTCTCTCTCTGGTCAAATTGAATAATAATAATAATAATAATAATAATAAAATTAAAATAATTATTTAATAAATAGTAAATATCTTAAAAGAGTTGCATGTCATTCTGGGATGATACATATAAAGTATTTCTGATACAAGGCTAGGAATAACATTGGGAAGTTATAAAGATATTAAAGAGAAGATTTGCTGGATATGAGTGTAGAAGATTAAATACAGTGTTACTTAAATTGTGTAGACATGTACTTTCATCTGATCAGAGAATCACAATGGCTAGCTCCAAGGCTTTAAATCCTGCAATCATGGGCATAATTATAGCTCCAGTTCAATGATTTTCATAATTTCTGTCCAAAGATTATTTTCAAGGCCCTCTTTATATCTTTATTCCTCAGACTGTATATGAAGGGGTTCAGCATGGGGGTGACCACAGTGTACATCACCGAGGCCACTGCACTTGAGTGTGAACTATGGGTAGCACTACCACTGAAGTACACACCAAAGATTGTGCAATAAAATAAGGAGACAACTGAGAGGTGAGAAGCACAGGTGGAAAACGCTTTGTATTTCCCCTGAGCTGATGAGATTGCACGAATGGAGGAAACTATCTTAGAGTAAGAGTAAAGGATCCCGGTGAGAGGACCACCACCCAGCAGCACAGCTGCAAAATAGGTCACCATGTCATTAAGAAAGGTGTCAGAGCAGGCAAAGTGGATAACCTGATTAAGTTCACAGAAAAAGTGGGGAATTTCCACATGTACACAGAAGGACAGTCGCAATGCCATTAAGCTTTGTAACAAGGAATACAGAACACTGATGATCCAGGATGCCAGAACCAGCTTTCCACAGAGCCAGGGTTTCATGATGACCGTGTAGTGCAGGGGGTGACAGATGGCCACATACCGGTCATAGGCCATCACAGTCAGGAGGAAGTCATCCAATCCTACAAAAACTATGTAAAAGAATATCTGTGTGATGCAGCCTGCATAGGTGATGACCTTGCTCTGTGTCTGGATGTTCACCAATATCTTTGGGATAGTGGTGGAGGTGAAACAGATGTCTATGAATGACAGGTTGGAGAGGAAGAAGTACATGGGGGTGTGCAGGTGGGAGTCTGAGGTGGCGGCCAGGATGATGAGAAGGTTTCCAATCACAGTGACCAGGTACATGGAGAGGAAAAACCCAAATATGAGGGGCTGCAATTCTGGTTTCTTCGAAAGTCCCAGAAGAAGAAATTCTGAAATGTGTGTATCATTTCCTGGTTCCATAGTGACTCCCTGAAAAGAGGAAAATATGATGACTAATTTCTCATGTATTACTCACATGGTTGAAATGCCATAGCTAATATTTTGCAGTCACAAAGTTTTGTTTTTGTTTTTTGTTGTTTTGTTATGTTTTTTGTATTGATCTAAGTTACTTTAGGTTTCCATAGTACAATCTCTGCTTAGGACTTCTTATCTCACTTCTTTGTTCCCATAGATAATATATTCTACTGTTTTCAACTAATTTACTTATTAACAAAAAATAATAATACATATTTATGGAGTAAATATGATATTACCATGGGATTTTATTTTATTTTTGTTTCAGTTTTGCTATTGGGCACATGCACTCACTGGACAGAAAGATAGACAGAAGGAAAGTGAGAAATTACCCCCCATGGGGAATGGAAATTCCATAATTCTCTCTTCTCTTAGGATATTGGGAATGTGCATACACATGCCTAGCATTTTTTTCAAGCTGCCAAGTCTGGGTCTTTAACTGTTGGTCAACCATATACGATCCAGCCACCAACATCTGGCCCAATAGCTGTCTCTACTTAACTCTATAGAAAAGCAATTCTTGGGCCAGCAGGTGGCTTGGTAATTAAAGTGCTGGACTCCCACATGGCTGATTGTAGTTTGAGTCCTGGACCTGGTGACTTGCTTTCTCACTCTCTCTCTGTTTATATCTGGTCAAGTTGAATAATAATAATAATAATAATAATAATAATAATAGATAAAATAATTATTTAAAAAAGTAAACAACTCTGTTTCCCTCTTTTGCCAATCCCCTGGCAACCACTGTTCTATCATCGCTTCTATGACTTTGACTACTTCAGATACCTTAGTTAAGTGGAATTACTCAGTATTTTAATTCAAAAGTATCCTATGGTGAACTGAAGATTTTCTGCTCAGATTTCAATGTTCCAATTTCAATCTAGAGTGGAGAGGAAAACCAGGCCCTTTGAGAGGCCATCTGCATTTCAGCTGAGATTAATCCCCTTCAGGGGCTAGAACTGAAGATTTTCTGCTCAGACTTAACCCTACAGACCCCAATCTAGAGTAGTAGGGCACCCCCACTGTATTCTTCTCTCTCTCTCTCTCTCTCTCTCTCTCTCTCTCTCTCTCTCTCTCTCCTCTCTCTCTCTCTCTTTAGTTTTGAATTAATTTTTAAATTTTTAATATGAAATGTTTTTTCTTTCTTTTTTTCTTTGTTTTCATTTCCTCTTCCTTTTTCTTTTATCTTTATTACTTTTTTGCTCAGCCTCCACACACTGAGTGTCTAGACAGGTCTAGGTGCACAGTAGTCAAAGATCTGAATACTATTAGGGTCAGAATAATCCTACGTTCCCACTGAATCTGATGTATAAAGGGAGAAAAACAAAACTGCAGAGAGATTGCAGATCACCTCCTCCTGCATACCTCTGAATGCTCAGTTTGAACTTTAAGAATTTAGGAAAAAATGTATAATCTATCAGATGACCAGATACCACTGCAGAGGCACTAGAAATATGAGAAACCAAGAAAATATCTCTCCTCCAAGAGAAAAGAATAACTCCTCATTATCCACAGCAGTAGAATGCCACTCATGGAAATGTCAAATAAAGAATTTAGAATATTCATAGTGGTAAAGCTAATAGAGATGCAAGAGAAAAGAGTCAATGAACTCCAGAAAATGCAGGAGAAAGAGACAATGAATTCCAGGAGGTGAGGTAGTTTTTGCATGATCTGAAAGAGGAAATACACAGCATAAAAAAGAATCAAACATAACTATTGGAATCTATTCCATGAAATCCTGAAAGAAAATTTTTCAAACCTACAGAGGCATTTACATATCCAGACCCAAGAAATACAAAGGACCTGAAATAGAATCAACCCAAGAAGATCTTCTCCAAGGCACATTATAGTCAAATTGACCAAAACCACAGTCAAAGACAAGATACTAAAAATGGCAAGAGAGAAACATCAGATTACTTATGAAGGGTATCCCATAAGGCTAACAGTGAACCTCTCATCAGAAACAATGCAATCAAGGAAAGAATGGGAACATATATTCAGTGTTAAGTAAAAAACTATTTCAACCAAGAATATTATACCAAGTAAGATTATCCTTCATATGGGAAGAAAAGACAAAAACATTCTCAGATAAACAAAACCTGAAAAAATTTACCAACACCAGACCAGCTCTTCAAGAAATTCTGAAGGGACCTCCTGGAAAAAGAAATGTAATACACTGTAAAGTTATATGTGATTCAATGTAATATAAACAAGATTATAATAATAATAAATTAAATAAATAAATAAAAAGAATTTTTTAAAAAAGAAAGAAATTCTAAAGGGAGTGCTATACCAGAAAGCTAAAGTCAGATACACACAAATAAGAGTCCAAAAACAACCAGGAAAATCTCCAACTTAATGGTAAGGGCAAGTCTGGAGTTGAATATTAACTTCCAGAATTGAAATGGAAAGATTGGACTACAACAGAAAAGAAGTTATGTACATGAGACTAAACTGGTGAAACAGAATTTTATGACTTTTGACTAAAGATTACTGGTTTTCTTCTATGCTTTATTTTACAGATTCAAGGATTTTTGTCTTCTCTTGAGCTGAACCCCTAACCTTTTGCCTGGCTTTAAGTCTTAAGCAAATTTCTCCTAATATTTTTTTTTAAATTTTGATTTATTAAAGCTAAAATTGTTTTTCTTGACATTAAAAAGTATTTTTAAAACACCTACTTAATTACTGCAGTAAGCTATATAGCCTTAATTAGGTGAAATTTTATACTATGTTCATTCTACTCACTGAGTTTATGCCTAAAGTCAGATGTGTACACAAATATGTATATGTCAATGCTGAACTTGCTATAGAAAGTATTTAGATTAATTAAGATATTTTGTGAATCAATAAAATGTGGAGGGAAGAAGGGGAAAACAACTGTACATGCCAGAGACAGTGTGGGAGCAGGTTGAGAAGTAGGGAATCAGGGGAGAAAGAAAAAAAAATCAAAAATACATGAGAGACAAGAAACAGAAAATTATTTGTTCACGATAACGTGTATGGAGAAATCCTTGATTAAATCAATATACAGTGTATTCTGGATGGGAAATAACATTTTGTATGCTGTGATGATGCACAGTGAAAAATGCAAAATAAATAAATTTAAAAGTTAAAAATAACTATTCCATAAACCAAAATAGATCTATTTTGATCTCCTTATTTTTATCTTTTGATTGGTATTTAGACAACTGTATTATAATATCATTATTTGGTGGACCAGCAGGTATCATAGTAGTAAAAGTGCTAGACTCCAACTTGGCCAACCACGGCTCAAGTCCCAAGACCAGCAAATTGAAAATCATCCTGGACATGTATGCATACATGCCCAAAATCTCAAAAGGAAATGGAGGAGACAGTATTTCAGCACGGACAAAAACCCAGGGCTGATTTCTCACTTTCACTCTATCTATCTGTTTCTCCCTCTCTGGTGACCATATGTGCCCTATGGCAAAAAAAATATATATATATATATACATATATATTATATATATATATATATGTGTGTGTGTATATATATATATATATGTGTGTGTGTACATATATATATATATATATATATATATATATATATACATATACTATTGATGTAGGAAAATGTTTCTAAGTTAATAAAAATTTAGGGTGGATAGGTGTGCATATAATATGATGGTTTATTAGATTTGATAATACACAATCTATTAACTTTTCACATTCACCCAATATATACTGATATCTGTTAATACATAAAATAATTTAATGTTATTCTGAAATTTTTAGCTTAAAACTTCAATTTATTATTAGAAGAAAACCCCCAAAAGAAGAAAATATGCTCAGACCCTAAAACACAAAAACAAAACACTTGCATGGTTTACAATAAACTAAAAAGCTAAGAGATTCACAAACCTTTGCAATTTCATAAGCAAGAAAATAGTTGTAAGTAAAGATTCTTTAATATTCTCATTTTGAACTCTGAATACATTTTTTATGTGAATGCCCAATTTGAAAAAAGAAATTGTGAAATGTATGTCTCATTAACTACAGTTGCAAGGTATGAATTTCAAACAACCAATTCATTTGGATCCTTAAAAAAATACAGAATTATGCACAAATAGACTCATTTCAAAATATCTTAAATGACCCTAAAGTTATTCTACATTTAATCACAATTCTGATTATACTTTTACTTTTCTGAGAATTGCAAATTTCTGGGAACATGTTCTAATTTGTCTGAAATCTTTAATTTCTCCCATTTCTTCTTCACCCTCGACCTAATTGGATGTCTATCCCCATCACTAAATTGTTCACAGTGATGCCTGCATTGCTAAGTCTTACAGATACAAGGCTTGTTAACAAATTAAATAAATAAAAGAGAAATAACTTGATCAGAAAAGTAAACAAATGCATCACTCTGTCAGTTCTTGCTAGGTGGTTTGGTTCTCAAGTGGATATTCTTGACATCCATTCTCTCTGAACTGGTCCTGTGGTATCTACCAGGGTATCAGACTCAACTGTATGGGCTCCCAGAGCGGACAGTCTTCTTGTGGAAGGGTGAATTTCTCCCTGGATGGTTGATGATGGAGACTGCAGTTCTGTACTCTATCAACAGCTCCAGACAAGACACAATTAAAGATTTAAGAATGGTCTGGAGATTCCAGAAACATCAACCATGTTCTTTCCAGTCCAAGGCTGTACTCCATGAAGGACAATGACAAAGGAAATATTTACAGCTCCTATATATGATCATTAGGTACATTTCCTCCTATATCTACAACCTCTTAGTACCTGATTTCCCTCTTGCACTGGTCTGGAAGGAAAAGAACATTTTCTGGCTGATCCGGTGTTCTCGAGAGACCAAGTTGCAAGTGTGATGAATCCAGTCTTTATTACATGTTCTCTGGGAACTCTCCTGCCTCCAAAGGTCATTAGCAGCTTTTACAAACTGTTGAGTTAAAATTTAATTGTCATGGGTCAGCAGTTGGTGAGGAGGTTAAAGTGCTGGATCCCACTTGGCTGAATACACAGTTCGAATCCTGGTGGCTTGAACATGCATATTCTTGTAATGCAGTGTTTTTATTTTGTTTGTTTCTTTGTTCTTTTTTTTTTTTTTTTTGAGGTCTTTGCAAGAGGGCACACGCACTTACTTGAGAGGGCCAGAGAGAAGGAGAGTGAGAAGACACTCCCCAGGGGGGTGGCCATGCCACAATCCCTTTTCCTCCATTTTTCTCCTGGGATTTGGACACAAATACACATGTGCCCGGCATGAGTTTAAAGTGCCCAAATCAAGGACTCAAATCACTGTAGTCCATGTGGGAGTCCAATACCTTAACCACTTTGCCTCAAGCTGGTCTCTACAGTATGCTTAAAAGAGAGAGAGAGAGAGAGAGAGAGAGAGAGAAAATGAGAAAATGTGGGAGAGATCATTGTACTTCCCTTTTAGGTAAATAGGAGAATGAAAGGACCTGGTTATTCATGCAGAAAAATGTATGACCTTGACCATATGACTGGATAGGAATTCGAGCTTTCTGTGAGTCACCTATTGATCGTGAGGCCTCAAGAGATTTCTCAGGACCATGGAAGTCGATAATAGATGTTATCGAAGTTCATTCCCTGTTCCTTTAGAGTGTATGACAAAATTTAGTAAATGGAAAGCTATTTCATATAGAACGGTGGAAGGATTTATATTGGTAGGCAGCACTGGGAGTGCTCAAGCAGAAACAGAAAGAGAATTCAATAGTAAAATATTAAAACTCACCAAACAATACTACATGCCAATAAATAGAACGCTTCACACACATAAGCAATAATCTGTCCTTCCTCAATGAGTAAATGTACAAGAATAATTTTCTATAGTAATGGAGTGTATAATTACAAGTTGCTTTATTATATTTAAGATCATCTGTGACTCTAAGGCAGATTAAAACAAATTATTCCAATTTTGTTATCAAGTGAACTCCACTTGGAGTCATAAATTTGATAATCAGTTTTTGCCATTGATTCTGGTGGGTGCTATAACCACTGGGATTAATAAGAGAACTAGATCTTAAAATGAGAATAAAACCAAGACCAGCAGGTGGTGTGAAGGTTAAAGCACAGTATCCCACATAGCTGGCTGCACAATTCAAGTTTGGAATTAATATATGAAATAGAAAATTGGACAAAAAAGAAAACTGTCCAGATATCAGATGGAGCAGAAAGTTTAATAAAGCAAGGTATATAAATCAGATGATGAAGATGCAGTGAAAAAAAAGCTGCAGAAAATACAGAGCAGAGACAAATTCCCAAAATTTAATTAGAATAAGTCCTCCTCTCTCATGTGTATCTGTGGGTTCCACATCCACAGATTCAATCAACTGCAGATAGAAAATATTTGGAAAAAATAATTAACTTAAAAATACCTATATGGTGGGACCAGCAGTTAGTATAATGGCTATGTTGCTGGACTCCCACGTAGTCAACTGCAGTTTGAGTCCCGGACCCAGTGGGTTAAACTCACGCCAGGTGCGTGTGCATGCGTGCCCAAGATCCTGAGAGGAGAAGGGATTGCGGTGTGACCATCCCCCCTGGGGGGTGATTTCTCGCTTTCTGTCTCTCTGTCTCTCTCTGTCTGGTGAGCGCATGCACCCTATAGCTAAAACCTCTCCAAAAAAAGAAAAAAAATACTTATATGGGGGCTAGCAGGTGGAGTGATGGTGAAGGTGCTTGACTCCCACCATAAGGCTGATCGCAATTCGAGTCTCAGACTGGTGGCTTTTAAATTATATTGAGCATATGTGCGTGCATGCAAAAAATCCCAAAATGAGAATGAGGGAGAAGAAAGTGTGGGATGGCTCAGAACTGCGCATAATGACATACATCAGTCCATAATGAATAATCCTTAAGGGTGCACATAGTCCTATGGGATAATAAAAATTGTGAAGTATTTCTGATATAAAGCTGGAAATAAGTTTGCAGAAATAGTAAAATGGCAAAGAACACATTTTCTGGATATGGGAGACTATAGAAAATGAGATACAGTGTCAATTCAATTGTATAGGCAAGAAGAGCCAGCTCTATTTTCACAATCTCATCAAAGAATTACAATTTTTAGCTCCTAGGCTTTGAACTCTGCAATCATGGGCATTGATTCAGCTCCAGGCCAATTGATCTTTTTCTTAGTTTCCTTCCCAATGAGTATTTTCAGAGCCCTTTTTATGTCCTCATTCCTCAGACTGTAGATGAAGGGGTTCAGCATGGGAATGACCACAATGTTCATCACTGAGGCTGTTTGAGTGTGAGCTGTGGGTAACACCAGCACTAAAGAACACACCCAGGCATGTACAAGAAAATAGACAACTGAGAGGTGACAGAGGTGACATACCAATCATAGGCCATCGCAATCAGGAGGAAGTCATCCAAAGCTCCAAAGACTAAGAAATAAACATCTGAGTGATACAGCCTTAATAGATGATGACCTTGCTCTGTGTCTGGATGTTCAGCAGCATCTCTGGGATGGTGGTGGAGGTGAAATGATGTCTGCAAAGGACAGGTTGGAGAGGAAGAAGTACATGGGAGTTGCAGTGAAAGTCTGAGATGCTGGCCAGGATGATGAGCAGGTTTCCACACACAGTGATCAGGTACATGGAGAGGACAAGCCCAAATATAAGCAACTGTAAGTGTGGTTCCTCTGAAAAACCCAGAAGATGGAATTCTAAAATTTGTGTATCATTTCCAGGTTCCATGGTGACTCCTTGAATAGAGTAAAATATAATGGCTAATTTCACATGAACAGTTATTACTCACATACTTGAAATCCTATAGTTAATCTTTTTAAGTCACAAAGTTATTTTCTATATTTTTATAGGGATTATTAATCCCCTTTAGGTTTTTATAGTGCCATCTCTTCCTATCTCACTTTTTGTTCCCATAGATCATGTATTCTACAGGATTAACTTATTTATTCATAAACAATTATTGTACACATTTATGGAATGTACTGTGATTTTTCAATTAGTTTTTTTTTTGTCATAAGGCACATGCACTAACAAGACAGAGAGAGAGACACAGAGAGAGAGAGAGAGCACAAAGGAAATTGACAAACCAGGGAGAATGACCATGCCACAATCCCTTCTTCTTTCATGATGTTGGGCATGCATGTACACATGCCTGGCATGTTTTCCAAGTCACCAGGTCTTGGATTGACCTGTAGAGTCTGCCATGTTGGGTTCAGCAGCCTTAACCACCATGCCACCAGCTTTCCCAATAACTGTAAATTTATATACATTGAAAAAAAAATATCTCTCCCTTCCCCATTCCCTGGAAACCACAATTCTATTGTCTGATTCTATGATTTTTACTACTTCAGATATACTAGTTAGTGAATCACATAGTATTTTATTTCAAAGGTCTTTCATGGATCACAATAGATCTCTCCTAAATTTTATCTGTTGGTAAGTACTCAAACATCTGTACTATAAGAGTCACATTTTTGGGGACCAGCAGGTAGAGTCGCAGTTTGGAATTTAAGAGCTCAGGTAATCATGTTCTGAGTTCTGCTCATGTTCCTAAAACACAAACACACGCATACACAAGTGCACACACACACACACAGTAACACACACAACAAACTATGACCTCCTGGAGTCGTCAGCCTTGCTGATTAGGAAAAGAATAGATATGAGACCATTCCACAATGCCATTTCTCTTTTCCCTAAAAAATGTAGAAATGGTGCCCTTATTCAAGTTGCTAAGCTTCCCATAGACAAGAAACATGGATCTTCATTTTAACATAACTGTTTCATAATTTGCTTTTATTTCATTTTATTTTGTTTTATTTTATTTTTATCATTCTTATAATTTTTTAAACATTTCATCACTATACATTATTTGACTCATAAAGAGTTCATAGTTTGTTTTTAAAGAGACAAAAATATCTGCTCAGTAAAATGAAGGTGACCAGCAGATGCCAAGTGGTTACATCACTGTACTCCCATATGAATGACTGTGGTCGAGTTCTGAACCTGGTAGCTTGAAACTTGCAACCAGCACACATGCATGCTCACTAATCTGAGAGGAGATTGGAGAAGAATGGATTTCAGCATGGCCATCCACTCTGGGGAGTGATTTCTCACTTTCCATCTCACTGTCTCTGTCTCTGTCTCTGTCTCTCTCTGATGAGCTCAGCAAGACATTCGTGGGACACAGAAATTATTTATTACCTGTTGATGATAACGTGTATAGTATTCTCAACTGGGATGGTCTCAGATGTATTTCATGTTGGGTAAATTGTCTTTACAAGCCAAATGATGTATAGTGATCAAATTTTTTAAATAATAATAATAATTTAAAAATTAATAAAATGAAAAATAATAAAATAAAATAAAAATACCCCTTACCTCTACACTTTGCTCCCCTGCCCACACTGATCTCCCAAACACTGAACTTCACTTTAAGCTTCACCAGACTCCAGAGCTTCAATACTGATTTTTATATAATGTGCTTCTGTCTGATTAGTTTCTGTCACTGGTATATTTAGAATTTTATTTATTAACAAAAAATAGTAGTATGTATTTATGGAGTAAAACATAAAATGTGATATTACCATGGCATTTTATTTGTATTTTGTTTCAGTTTTGATTTTGGACACATGCACTCACCAGACATAGAGATAGAGAGAGAGAGAGAGAAAGTGTGAAATCACTTCCCATGGGGAATGGCCATGCTGCAATACTCTCTTCTCTCAGAATGTTGGGAGCGCAGTCTGGCATTTTTTTCAAGCTGCCGAGTATGGGACTTTGGCAGTCCACCATGTGCGATCCAGGCACCTTAACTGCCACACCATCAGCTGGTCTGATAACTGTATCTTATATTCATTGAAAAACAACTCTGGGACCAGAATGTAGCATGGTGGTTAAGGTGAGAGACTCACAAATGGCTGATTGCGATGTGAGTCTTGGACCTGATGACTTTCTTTCTTTCTCTCTCTGTTTCTCTCTGAATTGAATAATAAAAATTGAATAATAATAATACAATAATATAAATAGTTACTTTTTTTTTAAAAAAAAAAGGCAACTGTGGTTCCCTTTTGCCAATCCCCTGGCAACCACCATTCTGTCATCTGCTTCTAGGACTTTTTTTTTTTAGAATTGTTTTATTTAACTTTATTTATTATTATTATCATTATTATTTTCCAGTTTGATTTGAGAGAGACACAGAGAGAGAGAGGAAGTGAGAAAGCAAGCCACCAGGTCTGAGACTTGAACCATGTCGGCCAAGTGGGAGTCCAGAGCCTTTAACCACCATGCCACTTGCCAGCCCCTGCTTCTAGGACTTTGACTACTTCAGGCACCTAAGTTAAATGGAATAACTCTATATTTTATTTCAAAAGCATTCCATGGATCAAAATAGATCTATTATGATCTATTTTAAATAGATCTTTTTGATCTCCTTATTTTTATCTGTTGGCTAGTATTCAGACAACTGCATTGTAAGATCATAATTTGGGGGTGCCAGCAGGTATCAGAGTGGTTAAGGTGCTGTATTCAAACTTGGTAAACTGTGGTTCAAGTCTCAAACCCAGCAGCTTGAAAAATCACACTAGACATTTATGCATGTATTCCAAAAATCTGAAGAGGAAAATGGTGAACAATCCCCTGGGGAGTTATTTCTCACTTTTCTTCTGTCATATTTCTCTCTCTCTGATGACCACATTTGCCCTATGGCAAAACAAAGTTATTTATATTTACTACTGGTACAGAAGAATGTATCTAAGTTAACAAAAATTTGGAGGGAATGTATGTGTACACAATATGATAGCCTACTAGATTTCATAACACAATATCTATTAATCTTCCACATTCACCCAATATATATCAATATTCTTTAATACATAAATAAGTCAATGTTATTCTGAACATTTTATTTTAATACTTCAATTAATTATTAGAAGAAACCAAAAAAGAATACACTATTCTCAAACCCCAGAACATAAAAACAAAACACTTGCATGATTTTCAATAAAGAAAGCTAAGAGACTCACAAACTTATTCAATATCATTAGCAAGAAAATAGTTGTAAATAAAAATTCTTTAATATTCTCATTATGACTTTTAAATAATTTTTACGTGAACATTCAATTTGAAAGAACAAATTGTGAAATGTATGTCTCATGAACTATAGTACAAGGTGTGAATTGCAAACAACCAATTCGTTTGGATCCTTCAAAAAATACAGAAATATGCACAAATATACCCATTTCAAAAATTCCTTAGCCAACCCTAAAGTTATTGCACATCTCATCACAATTCTGATTCTATTTTTACTACTTCATGAACTGTAAATTTCTGTGCACATGCTCTAATTTGACTGAAATCTTTTACTTTTCTCATTCCTTCTTCACCTTCATTAAATTGGATGTCTAATTTCATCATTAAATTGTCCACAATGATGCCTGCATTGCTAAGTCTGACAGACACATGGCTTGTTAACATATTAATTAAATTAATTATGAAAACTTTGTCAGATAAGTAACAAAACACATCAATCTTCTGCTCTTGATAGGCTGATTTGGCTCTCAGGTGACCTCGGGTATATGTCCTTGGCATCCATCATCTCTAAGTGGTTATTGCAGTATTTATTGGACTCTCAGACTCACTTGTGTGGGCTAAGAGAGGAAAGTCTTCTTGTGGAAGGTTTGAGTCCTGGAACTGGTGGCATTCTTTCTTAGTTTCTCTTTCTCTTTGATCTAATCAAATAATAATAATATTCATAAAATTAAATAAAAATTCTTTAATAAATAGAAAAAATTTAAGTGTTGCGTGTAGTTCTATGAGATGATACTGTTAAAATATTTCTGATACAAAGCTAGGAATGACATTGGGGAAGTGTAAAGATATTAAAGGAAATATTGAATGGATATGAGAGAGTGTAGAAAGCTAAATACAGTGTCACTTAAATTGAATAGAGATGTATTTTCACAATCTGATCAGAGAAACACAACTGTTGGCTCCAAAGCTTTAAACATTGCAATCATGAACATTATTTTACCTTCAGACCAATGTTTTTTTTTTTCACAATTTCCATCCAAAGAATATTTTCAGTGCCCTCTTTATGTCTTTATTCCTCATACTGTAGAAGAAGGAGTTCAGCATGGGAGTGATCAATGTACATCACTGAGGCTGCTGCACTTGAGTGTGAGTTGTGGGCAGCACCAAAACTAAGGTACAATCCTAAGAATGTACAATAAAATAAGAAGACATCAGAGATGTGAGATGCAGAAGTGAAAAATGCTTTGTGCTTCCCCTCAGGTGATGAGATTGCATGAATGGAGGAAACTATCTAAGAGTAAGAGTAAAGGATCCCAGTGAGGGGACCAACACCCAGCATCAAAGATGCAAAAATGTCACCATGTCATTAAGAAAGGTGTTAGAGCAGGCAAGGTGGACCACCTAATTAAGTTCACAGAAAAAGTGGGAAATTTCCACATGTGTACAGAAAGACATCTCCAACACCATTAAGATTTGTAACAAGGAATACAGGACACTTATGATCCAGGATGCCTTAATCAGCTGCCCACAGAGCCAAGGATTCATAATGACAGTGTAGTGAAGGGGGTGACAGATGGCCACATACGGGTCATAGACCATCACAGACAAGAGGAAACGAGCCAAACACTATAAAAACCATGTAAAAGAACACCTGGATAATGCAGCCTGCATAGGTGATGGCCTTGCTCTGTGTCTGGATGTTCACCAACATCTTTGGGATAGTGGTGAATGTGAAGCAGATCTCATTAAAGTAGAGGTTGGAGAGGAAGAAGTACATGGGGGTGTGCAGGTGGGAGTCTGAGATGGTGGCCAGGATGATGAGCAGGTTTACACACACAGTGATCAGGTACATGGAGAGGAAAAGCCCAAATATGAGGGGCTGCAATTCTGGTTCCTCTGAAAGTCCCTGAAGAAGAAATTCTGAAATTTGTGTATCATTTCCTGATCTGTGGCACCCTGAAGAGAGGAAAATAGGATGGCTAATTTCACATGAGCAGATATTATTCATATACTTGAAATGCCATAGTTATTATTTTGCAGTCACAAAGTTATTTTGTATTTTTATATGGATCTAATCCCCTTTAGGTTTTCATAATGCCATCTCTGCTAGGACTTCTTATTTCACTTCTTTGTTAGCATAGGTCATATATTCTACAGGATTTTTAACTTACTGATTTATTAAAAAATATAATCACACATATTTATGGAGCAAAATTTGATGTTACAATGAGTTTAACTTATTTTTTGTTTTTAGTTTTGTAATTGTGCACATGCACTCACTGGACAGAGAGACAGAGAGAGAGAAGGAAAATGAGAAATTATCCCCCACAGGGAATGGCCATTCCACAGTACTGTCTTCTCTCAGAATGTTGGGAGTGCATATATACATGCCTGGCATTTTTTTCAAGCAACCAAGTCTGGGACTTTAACCGGTAGTTGACCATGTGCAGTCCAGCCATCTTAACCACCACACTATCAGCTGGCCCAATAACTATCTTTATATCCAGTGAAAAGCAGCTCTGATGGTTCAGGAGGTGGCGTGGTAGTTAAGGGTGCTGGACTCCCACATGGCCAGCCATGGTTCAAGTTCTGAATGTGAGAGCTTGCTTTATCTCTTTCTCTCTCTCTCTTTCTCTCTCTCTCTCCCTCGCTCACTCTCTGTTCCTTTCTAGTCAAATTTAAATAAATAAATAATGAAATAAAATTATTCTTTTAAAAAAAAGAATGAATGAAAAACAACTCTGGGGCCATCAATTGACATAGTGTTTAAGATACAGGACTACCACATGACCAAATGTGGTTTGAGTCCCAGACCTGGTGGCTTTCTTCTTCACTATATTTCTCTCTGGTCAGGTTGAATAATAATAATTAATTAATTAAAATAAATATTTCTTTATAAAAAAAAAAAAGGAAAATGACTCTGTTCCCCCTTTTGCCAAACCCCTGGTAACCACCTTTCTCTCATCCGCTTCTAACTAATACTTTGACTACTTTAGATACCTTAGTTAAGCGGAATCATTCAGTTTTTTATTTTAAAAACATTCCTTATTTTTATCTGTTGATTAGTATTCAACTGCATTACAAGATCACAATTTGGAGGTCCAGAAGATGTCATAGTAGTTAAGGTGCTGGACACCAACTTGGCCAACAGTGGTTCAAGTCCTGAACCCATCAACTTGAAAATCACCTTGGACATGTAAGCATGTATGCCCAAAAATCTCAATAGGAAAATTGAGGAGAAAGAAGTTCATTATGGACAATGCCCCAGGGGTGACTTGTCACTTTCCTTCTCTTTTTCTCTCTGTCTCTCTCTGTCTCTCTGTCTCTCTGTCTCTCTCAGTGACCACATGTGCCCTATGGCAAAGAAAAAAAAGAATTTATGTTTACTATGGATGTAGAAGAATTTTTTAAGCTAACAAAAATTTGGGGTTAATGGATGTGTACACAATATCATGGGCTACTAGATTTGATAACACAAAATCTATTAACTTTACGTTCACCCTATATTTATCAATATCTATCAATACATGAAATAATTCAATGTTATTCTAAAAAATTACTTTAAAACTTCAATCCATTATTAGAAAAAGAAGAAAAAAAGAATAGAATATACTCAGATCCCAGAACATAAAAACAAAACACTTGTGTAATTTTCAATAAAGTAAAAAGCTAAGAGACTCACAAGCCTATTCAATTTCACTAGCTAGAAAATAGTTGTAAGTAAAAACTCTTTAATGTTCCCATATTTACCTTTGAAAAAATGTTTTATGTGAATTCCCAATGTGAAAGGAGAAACTGTGAAATATATGTCTCATATACTACTGTTGTAAGGTATGAATTGTAAGTAATCCATTCATCTTTAAAAATTCAGAAATATGCACAAATATATTCATTTCAAAAATTCCTTAATTGACCCTAAAGCCATTGCATATCTCATCATAACTCTAATTCTACTTTTCCTACTTCTTTACTGCAAATTTCTGTGCAGGTTTGAATTTAACTGACATCTTTTATTTCCATTCCTTTTCACCCTCATACAATTGGAAGTCTATTACCATCACTAATTTGTCCACAATGATGTTTGCATTGTTAAGTCTGACAGACACATGGATTATTAGTATATTAAATAAATTAATGAGAAATAACTCAGTCAATCAAGTAACCAAATGCACCAATCTCTCAGCTCTTGCTAGGCTGATTTGACTTTCTGGTAATCTCTGGTAGATGTTCTCAACATCCATTATCTCTGAACCAGATCTACAATACCTACTGGGCTCTCAGACTCACCCATGTCAACACTTGGAGAGGATAGTATTCTTGTGGAAGGGTAAATTTCTCCCTGGGTAGTTGACGACAGAGACTGAATCTCTGTCCCCAGACAAGACACAATGAAATAATTAAGCATGGTTCCCTAGTTGGACTGGAGATTCCAAAAACATCAATTATGTCTTGTCCAATCTGAGTGTACTATTTCAGGGACAATGACAGAGGAAATATTTACAGCTCCCTATATCTGCTCATTAGGTACATTTCCTCCCTATATCTGCAACCTTTTAGTACCTGATTTCCTTTGTGGACACTGGTCTGGAAAGAAAGGAAAATTTTCCTGCTGACTTGCTGCTCTCGTAAGACCAAGTTGAAAGCGTGATAAATGAGGTCTTTATTTCATGTTCTCTGTGAACTCTCCCATTTCCAAAGGTCATTAGCTCCTTTCACCAGTCATGAGTTAAAATTTAATTGTCATGGGTCAGCTGATGGACGTCTGGGTGGAGGTGCTGGATCCCACATGGCTGATTCCATGGTTCGAGTCCAGGACCCAGTGGCTTGACAATCACACTGTGTGTGAGCATGTGAATCCAAAATCCTGAGAGGAGATTGGAGGAGAAGGGATTGCAATGTGACCATCCCTCTGGGGGACAATTTATCACTCTTCCTTTCTCTCTTTCTCTCTCTCTTTCTCTCTGGTGAGTACATGTGCCCTAGAGCAAAAACCAAAAAAATGTGTATACACACACACACACACACACACACATATATATTATATAAATACACAATATAGAATAACTGTATATCATATTATTAGTATTATATAATATTAAATACATATTGTACATTATTATTGTGTGGATATTTTATATATAGAAATATATAATTATATTTAAATATTTATTTCTTTATTGTCACATACCACATGAATATGCCTTGAAAATATTGTGTGCTATAGAGATGTACAATAATTGAATGTAAATAACAAATGATAAAATGAAAAAATTTTTTCTTCATAGTATAACTGAAGAACTTGTCCTTACTAAGCCCCATGGATTTCCAAAGCAGACTTGTGGTGAAGACACAGCTGTTGATATCTACAGAAACTGAGAGAATTACCTCTTCAACAAAGAAGAGAACTGTGGTCACATTCTACAAAACCATTTTTATTTCTACAATCCTTGGTTTCATAATGCTTGTGACAAAGCACTAAGGGGGTTTACTCTCATAGCATACACAGAATTGTCATTTAGTAGATCAGCAGATAGCATGATCATTAGGTGCTGGACTCCCACATCATCAACCATGGTTTAAGTCCTGGAATCATCAGCTTGAAAATCACACCAGACTCTTGTGTTCATGTGTGCTCAAAATCTTGAGAGAATGGAAGAAAAGGAATTATGGCATGATCTTGGGGGTGATTTCTCACTTTCCCTCTCTCTGTGTCTCTCTCCAGCAAGTGCAGAACCCCTAACAAAAAATTTTTAAAAAATTGTGTTTTAATCTTTCATTTATATAACATTGGGCAATACAAGAGATATACATAGACCTCTTTATGCACAATAGACTGAGGTTAGAAACATATATGATTTGTTTAACTTAATTTTTACATAATGTCATTCTACTTGGACACACTATGAACAAACTCATTCTATTAAGTTGTTAGAAAAGCATTGTTTCATAGAAAAATACATCATGACTTTTCCAACAACCCAATACATTGGAGAAATGGAGCTCAGAAGGGTTTAATAATGAACTGAGTAAAGATGTTTTGAATGAAACTCAAGATATTTCCAGGTCTCAGGTTGTACTTATGGGACAAATTCAAAGAAACAAACAAAAAACATGAGTCCAAGAAAAAAAAGGAAAGATGTCAAAACTTCAACTGTGAAGGCAAAGATAGTTCATGTAGCTTAGTTTTTTTTTTCTTCAAATATGTGACAAGCACCCTTTTATTCCATAGTAAAAGCATAAACCAAATCCTACTACTTGCCCATTTCTACCACCTCATACAGCTTCTGAGCCTTCAACCAATCGACTAGAACATTAACTGGGTGACCACACCTGTGCTTCTCAAGTTTCAGACAGATGATGTACTAGACTGGGGGTCTCCCCAGGGCACACAGATTCCCTGTGGAGTCCATTCAGTGTGACCCCACACAAAGCACAGAGTTCCTCTAAGAGCATGTGCCGAGCCCTCAAGCCTCAGAACAGATTGTTTTCCCTCAGCTGATTTTCAGACAGGGATAACTAGCCATCATAGGCTGTAGCTTAGTTTTTGTAAAACTTATATTGTTTCTTTTTATTTTACTTACATTTAATCATTGTACATTTTTGTAGCATAAGATGTGAGTTTTCAAAGCATAAATACATTGCATGTCGAGTAAGTCAAAGATACTAGCTTTTATTCTTGTGTCTGTTAATTGTTCTTTTTTTTTTTTTTTTTTTTTTTTTTGAGAGGTTTTTCGCTATAGGGCGCGTGCGCTCGCCAGACAGACAGAGAGAGACATAGAGACAGAAAGCGAGAAATCACCCCCCAGGGGGGATGGTCACGCCGCAATCCCTTCTCCTCCATTCTCCTCTCGGGATCTTGGGCACGCACGCACACGTGCCCAGCGTGAGTTGTAAGCCACCGGGTCCGAGACACGAACCACGGTCAACTACGTGGGAATCCAGCGACATAGCCATTACGCTAACTGCTGGTTCCCTGTTAATTGTTCTTTTTATAAATTTTTTATATAGTACTTTGAATGAAACTTTATTTGGGGACAATTATAGATTAACATACATTTGTGATTAAAAAATGCAAGAAGGTCTTTGTGTACTTTACTCAGTTTTCCCAGTGGAAACATCTAGCAAAACCACAGTACAATATCATGTCAGGTTATTAACATGGATAAGTTCAAAACACAAAATATTTCCATCAACCAAAGGATGGCTAATTCTGCCTTCTTGCAGCCACAACCATCTCCCTCCCCGTGCTGTCCTTGACCTCTACCAATCACTAGTCCACTCACTGTTGGTACAATATTATCATTTCAAAATGGTTTATAGAGTATAAAAATATCTGCCTAGGAAAATGGTAGAGTAGGTACTTCTGGAAGTTGGTTTTTGATGATGACTATAGTAGGCACTGTGGATGCTGAGCTGAACCAGAAACAGGATTCTAAAGATGAGAATAAGAACCTTTGACCATGCGACCAGCAGGTAAAGTAGTAGTTAAGGCCCTGGACTCCCATATGGCCAACTGTGGTTCGAGTCTCAGAACCAGATACTTGCTTTCTTGTTCTCTCTCTGCCTCTCTTTGATCAAATTAAAATCTACAAATAGAACTGCCAAATGATCCAGCAATCCCACTCTTGTTATCTACCCAAAGGACAGAAGAATTCTTAATTGAAAAGGTCACATCGATGTTTATTGCAGTACTATTCACAATTACTAAGATATGGAAACAATCCAAATGTTCATGAACAGATTAATGGATTGAAAAACTGTGGCATGTATACTCTGTGGAATAGTATTCAGCCATTAAAAACAACAAAACCCTGGCTTTTGACAGAAAGTGGAAGAATATGGAAGATTTACTGCTGAGTCTAGCAAGCCATGCTATGAAGGAGAGACATTGTATGACCCCACTTAATATACACCGAGTGTCCACACTCAGTATATCAGTTTCTATGACTGAAACTGATTAACAAAGGATAGAGAAACACAGTAAATGGATGTGAATACCAGATACAGTGTGTGTGAAAGAGTAAAGTCTGAGGGAGGACATTTAGAAGAAAAATAAGCAAAGCATTAATGGGACAAAGAAAGAGGTTAGTATCTGTTGAAGATAATTTCATAGTTTTATCAACTGGACTAGGGAGAGATGTTCAAATGTTGGAATATTCATTTTGTAAGCTAAATAACATGATTTAATGTATAAAAGAAAATAAAATTTAAAACATTAAAAAATTATAATAACAAATAGAATGAACTAAATTAATAATTATTTTTTAAGAAAAAGAACCTTTGAGTGGCTACAGGGATACCAAAGTCATTATTTACAAGAACAGTTAAGCTTCTAATATATTATGGAATGATGAATCTAAGAGTGAAAAACTGTAGTCTGAAATATTTTTCTCCATCAAAGTATTTAAATTGTTTTACAGGTTTTTGTTGTTTTTAGAGATATTTCAGCTATAGGGTTCATGCACTCACCAGAGAGAGATAGAGATACAAGAGATACATAAAGTGAGAAATCACCTCCAGGGGAATGGCCATATTGCAATCCCTTCTCCTTCATTCTCTTCTCTGGATTTTGGACATGCACAAACATGCACCTGGCTTGAGTTTGAAGCCACCAGTCTAAGGCACAAACCAGAGTTGGCCATGTGGGAGTCCAGCAATGTAACTATTATGCCATGTGCTGATCCCTAAATGGTTTTACTCTCTAGGAATACTTCTTTTTTCTCTAGAGGAGAGTTCAACTCAGTACTGTTGCTTCCATAAAACAAAAGAAAAATGACTCACTATGTTCTATACCACTTGAGAAGAAGTAATTCCTATGGAGCCCACATTGTCACATGAGAGGAATGTGAATTCTCAAATAATTTTAATGCAAGTTGGAAATGACTTCAGAAATGTGGGAAAATGAAAAGGGAAAAGCTGTTGGATATCAGAAAGAGTATAAATCTTAATTTAAAAACTTACTAAAATTATACAGAGATTGAGCTCAAAGGAATGGAAACTCCAGGCACTCATAGGAGGACCAAGTTGTACTCCCAAAATCTGATCAAGAATTGAAAAATTAGATCTGAAGTCTTGAGGCCTGTAAACAGGGCAGTTTATTGTGTCCAGGAAATTGATCCATTTATGGCTTTTTCCCAAATAAACTTTTGAGGGTCCTCTTTATATCTTTAATCCTCAGACTGTAGATAAAGGGGTTTAGCATGGGTGTGACCACAGTGTACATCACAGAGGCTGTTGCACTTGAGTGTAGCTGTGGGTAGCATCAGCACTAAGGTACACACCCAGGCATGTACAATAAAATAATGAGACAAACAAGAGGTAAGAAGGACAGGTGGAAAATGCTTTATGCCTCCACTGAGCTGATGAGATTGCACAAATGGAGGAAACTATATTACAGTAAGAGTAAAGGATCCCTGCAAGAGGACCAGGAGCCAGCAGCACAGCTACAAATTAGATCACCATGTCATTAAGAGGAAAGATGACAGAGCAGGCAAGGTGGGCCACCTGATTAAGTTCACAGAAAAAGTGGGGGATTTCCACATGTGTACAGATGGATAGCAACAAAACGATTAAGTTTTGGGACAACAAATACAGGACACTCATAATCCAGAATGCCAGAACCTGCTTTCCACAGAGGCAGGGTTTCATAATGACCAGGTAGTGCAGATGGGCGACAGAAGGCCACATACCAGTCATAGGCCATCACAGACAGGAGGATGTGATTCAACACTACAAAAACTAGGAAAAAGAACACTTGGGTGATGCAGCCTGCATGAGTCATGACCTTGCTCTGTGTCTGGATGTTCACCAGCATTTTGGGGATGATCACAGAGGTGAAACAGATGTCAGCAAAGGACAGGTTGGAGAGGAAGAAGTACATGAGTGTGTGCAGGTGGGAGTCTGAGATGATGGCCAGGATAATGAGTAAGTCTCCACACACAATGATCAGGTACATGCAGAGGAAAAGCCAAAATATGGGAGCTTGCAATTCTGGTTCCTCCAAATGTTCCAGAAGAAGATACACTAAAATTTTTGTGTCATTGCCTCATCCCATATGGTAGAGGTCACTACCTGAAAGGAGGAAAATAAGATGACTAATTTCATATGAACAGGTACTACTCACACAGTTGAAATGCATAGTTAATATTTTGCAGTCACAAAGTTATTTTCTGTATTTCTGTGTGTATCTAATTATCTTGGGCTTTCATAGTGCCATCTCTGCTTAGAAATTCTTAGTTCACTTCTTTGTTTCCATAAGCATGCATTCTAAATATTTTAAACCTATTAACAGAAAGAATGATAAAAATCCATATGGCCATTTTAATCAATGCACAAACAACATTCTATAAAATACAACATCTCTTGAGACTTTCCCTGCCTGCCTGCAGGCAAGAGGCTCTCCTGCAAGCCTCTGGCCAGCAAGGGATACTGAGGGAGGGTCATCTCTGACCCCCACCCCACTTCCAGACCCCCAGGACCCAGACTCCACCTTCTAGACTTTCCCTGCCTGCCTGCAGGCAAGAGGCCCTCCTGCAAGCCTCTGGCCAGCAAGGGATACAGAGGGAGGGTCACCTCTGACACCCACCCCACTTCCAGACCCCAGGACCCAGACTCCACCTTCTAGACTTTCCCTGCCTGCCTGCAGGCAAGAGGCTCGCCTGCAAGCCTCTGGCCAGCAAGAGATACTGAGGGAGGGTCACCTCTGACCCCCACCCCACTTCCAGACCCCCAGGACCCAGACTCCACCTTCTAGGTAGGTAGCCAGGATCTCATTCAGGCGTTTTTTTTTTGGTTTTTTTTTTTTTTTTTGAACCCCCTACATTCTCTTCTTAATACCTAGCTCTCCTTCTCCCTCCAGACTTTTCCTGGCTGCCTGCAGGCAAGAGGCTCTCCTGCAAGCCTCTGGCCAGCAAGGGATACTGAGGGAGGGTCACCTCTGACCCCCACCCCACTTCCAGACCCCCAGTACCCAGACTCCACCTTCTAGGTAGGTAGCCAGGATCTCCTTGAGGCAGTTTTTTTTTTTTTTTTTGAACCCCCAACATTCTCTTGTTAATACCTAGCTCTCCTTCTCCCTCCAGACTTTCCCTGCCTGCCTGCAGGCAAGAGGCTCTCCTGCAAGCCTCTGGCCAGCAAGGGATACTGAGAGAGCGTCACCTCTGACCCCCACCGCACTTCCAAACCCCCAGGACCCAGACTCCACCTTCTAGACTTTCCCTGAATGCCTGCAGGCAAGAGGCTCTCCTGCAAGACTCTGGCCAGCAAGGGATACTAAGGGAGGGTCACCTCTGACCCCCACCCCACTTCCAGACCCCCAGGACCCAGACTCCACCTTCTAGGTAGGTACCCAGGATCTCCTTGAGGCGTTTTTTTTTTTTTTTTTTTGAACCCCCTGCATTCTCTTGTTAATACCTAGCTCTCCTTCTCCCTCCAGACTTTCCCTGCCTGCCTGAAGGCAAGAGGCTCTCCTGCAAGCCTCTGGCCAGCAAGGGATACTGAGGGAGGGTCACCTCTGACCCCCACCCCACTACCAGACCCCCAGGACCCAGACTCCACCTTCTAGGTAGGTAGCCAGGATCTCCTTGAGGCGGTTTTTTTTTGTTTTTTTTTTTTTGAACCCCCTGCATTCTCTTGTTAATACCTAGCTCTCCTTCTCCCTCCAGACTTTCCCTGCCTGCCTGAAGGCAAGAGGCTCTCCTGCAAGCCTCTGGCCAGCAAGGGATACTGAGGGAGGGTCACCTCTGACCCCCACCCCACTTCCAGACCACCAGGACCCAGACTCCACCTTCTAGACTTTCCCTGAATGCCTGCAGGCAAGAGGCTCTCCTGAAAGCCTCTGGTCAGCAAGGGATACTGAGGGAGGGTCACCTCTGACCCCCACCACACTTCCAGACCCCCAGGACCTAGACTCCACCTTCTAGACTTTCCCTGCCTGCGTGCAGGCAAGAGGCTCTCCTGTAAGCCTCTGGCCAGTAAGGGATACTGAGGGAGGGTCACCTCTGACCCCCACCCCACTTCCAGACCCCCAGGACCCAGACTCCACCTTCTAGGTAGGTAGCCAGGATCTCCTTGAGGCGGTTTTTTTTTGTTTTTTTTTTTTTTGAACCCCCTGCATTCTCTTGTTAATACCTAGCTCTCCTTCTCCCTCCAGACTTTCCCTGCCTGCCTGAAGGCAAGAGGCTCTCCTGCAAGCCTCTGGCCAGCAAGGGATACTGAGGGAGGGTCACCTCTGACCCCCACCCCACTTCCAGACAACCAGGACCCAGACTCCACCTTCTAGACTTTCCCTGCCTGCCTGCAGGCAAGAGGCTCTCCTGAAAGCCTCTGGTCAGCAAGGGATACTGAGGGAGGGTCACCTCTGACCCCCACCACACTTCCAGACCCCCAGGACCTAGACTCCACCTTCTAGACTTTCCCTGCCTGCGTGCAGGCAAGAGGCTCTCCTGTAAGCCTCTGGCCAGTAAGGGATACTGAGGGAGGGTCACCTCTGACCCCCACCCCACTTCCAGACCCCCAGGACCCAGACTCCACCTCCGTGACTTTCCCTGCCTGCATGCAGGCAAGAGGATCTCCTGCAAGCCTCTGGCCAGCAAGGGATACTGAGGGAGGGTCACCTCTGACCCCCACCCCACTTCCAGACCCCCAGGACCCAGACTCCACCTTCTAGGTAGGTACCCAAGATCTCCTTGAGGCGGATTTTTTTTTTGAACCCCCTGCATTCTCTTGTTAATACCTAGCTCTCCTTCTCCCTCCAGACTTTCCCTGCCTGCCTGCAGGCAAGAGGCTCTCCTGCAAGACTTTGGCCAGCAAGGGATACTGAGGGAGGGTCACCTCTGACCCCCACCCCACTTCCAGACCCCCAGTACCCAGACTCCACCTTCTAGACTTTCCCTGCCTGCCTGCAGGCAAGAGGCTCTCTTGCAAGCCTCTGGCCAGCAAGGGATACTGAGGGAGGGTCACCTCTGAACCCCACCCTACTTCCAGACCCCCAGTACCCAGACTCCACCTTCTCGGTAGGTAGCCAGTGTCTCCTTGAGGCGGTTTTTTTTTTTTTTTTTGAACCCCCTGTATTCTCTTGTTAATACCTAGCTCTCCTTCTCCCTCCAGACTTTCCCTGCCTGCCTGCAGGCAAGAGGCTCTCCTGCAAGCCTCTGGCCAGCAAGGGATACTGAGGGAGGGTCACCTCTGACCCCCACCCCACTTCCAGACCCCCAGGACCCAGACTCCACCTTCTAGGTAGGTAGCCCGGATCTCCTTGAGGCAGTTTTTTTTTTTTCCTTGAACCCCCTGCATTCTCTTGTTAACACCTAGCTCTCCTTCTCCCCCCAGACTTTCCGTGCTTGCCAGCAGGCAATAGGCTCTCCTGCAAGCCTCTGACCAGCAAGGGATACTGAGGGAGGGTCACCTCTGACCCCCACCCCACTTTCAGACCCCCAGGCCCCAGACTCCACCTTCTAGACTTTCCGTGCTTGCCAGCAGGCAATAGTCTCTCCTCCAAGCCTCTGGCCAGCAAGGGATACTGAGGGAGGGTCACCTCTGAGCCCCCACCCCACTTCCGGACCCCCAGGCCCCAGACTCCACTTTCTAGGTAGGTAGCCAGGATCTCCTTGAGGCGGTTTTTTTTTTTTCCTTGAACCCCCTGCATTCTCTTGTTAACACCTACCTCTCCTTCTCCCCCCAGACTTTCCGTGCTTGCCAGCCAGCAATAGGCTCTCCTGCAAGCCTCTGGCCAGCAAGGGATACTGAGGGAGGGTCACCTCTGACCCCCACCCCACTTCCGGACCCCCAGTACCCAGACTCCACCTTCTAGGTAGGTAGCCAGGATCTCCTTGAGGCGATATTTTTTTTCCTTGAACCCCCTGCATTCTCTTGTTAACACCTAGCTCTCCTTCTCCCCCCAGACTTTCCGTGCTTGCCAGCAGGCAATAGGCTCTCCTGCAAGCCTCTGGCGAAATCTCGTGCCGCGCTAATATGCGGCGCGTGACTTTCTCTTTATTTCTGTGTTGTCTTTACTTTCGTTGCATATTGTCCTCTCCTCCTTAATTTTTTCCGTGCCAGACAGACTAGACAGGTCTAGAATCATATATCTGAAATTTCCTAGGAAGGTAAGTGTCTCTGGGAACCTCCCTAGTACTGATCCCCTTTGAAAAAGGAGATACTGCTTGTTAGACACTTCTGTAGAGTTCCCCTCCTGAAAACACATTGGTAAAAACAACAGAAGAGAGACTTCAACAAACAGCTATTCCCATCAAAAAGGAAAGACTCTTACTTCTCGTGGGACAAAAGTTCTCCCAAGAGGTCTTTAAAAGGGAAGTAATCTTCCAATGGCTAAAAGTAGAAAAAGAGCCTCAGGTCTGAATAAACAAGAAAATATGTCTCCACCAAAGGAAAATGCCCCTCCATGTCTCATAAATATGGAGGACGTTACTAAAATGACAGACACAGAATTTCGAACATTCATGGTGACCAAATTCTGTGAATTGGAAAAAAAAAGAGACAACGAACTACAGGAAATTAGGAAGTCCTTCCAGGATATGAAAGAAGAAATGGATACTCTGAGAAAGAATCAGGTGGAACTATTAGAGATAAAGTCTATAATACAAGAAATCAAAAACTCTCTGGAAAGTATTAAGAGCCGATTAGACCATGCTGAAGATTGAATCTCTGATGTAGAAGATAAAACCTCTGATCTAGAAAAAAACTACAAAAAGATCGAGAAAATAACTAAAAAACATGAGGATAATATACGAGAAATACTAGACTCTATTAGACGCCCAAACATCAGAATAATCGGCATCCCAGAAGGTGAAGAAACTAATAGCGGAATGGAAAATCTATTCCATGCATCTGGGAAGAAAATTTCCCAAGCCTAGAGAGGCACCGAACCATCCGGACCCAAGAAATACAAAGGACCCCAAATAGAATCAACCCCAGAAGATCTTCCCCAAGGCACATCTTAGCCAGGCTGTCTAACGTCACAGAAAAAGACATGATACTAAAACTGGCAAGAGAGAAACGAGAAATAACTTGCAAAGGCCATCCCATAAGACTAACACCAGACCTCTCATCAGAAACAATGCAATCAAGAAAACAATGGGAAGACATACTGAAAGTGTTAAGAGAGAAACAATTTCAACCAAGACTATTATACCCTGCAAGATTATCCTTCATTTGGGAAAAAAAGATTAAAATCTTCTTAGACAAACAAAACCTGAAAGAATTTGCCAACACCAGACCAGTTCTTCAAGAAATCCTGAAGAAAGTACTGTTCCAGGAAAACTAAAGACGCAACAGCCAGAAACAAAGAAATAACAGGCAACTAAGACAATGGCTAACTTAAATGTCGGTACAGACCCTATAACATCGATAATAACATTGAATGTTAATGGGTTAAATTCTCCAATCAAGAGACACAGACTGGCTGAATGGATAAAAAAAACAGAAACCCTCTATCTGTTGCCTACAAGAAACCCACCTCATGGAAAAAGACATACATAGACTGAAAGTGAAGGGTTGGAAAAAGGTTTTCCATGCAGTTGGGAACCAAAAAGAGCTGGAGTTGCGATACTAATTTCTGACAAAATAGGCTTTAAAACAAAAAGTGTCCGAAGAGACAAAGAAGGGCACTATATCATAGTAAAAGGCTCTATAGATCGAGAAGATATAACGCTTATTAATATCTATGCTCCTAACACAGGAGCACCCAAATATGTGAAGGAAAGATTGTTAGATCTGAAAGGGGAGATAGACTGCAACACACTAATTGTTGGAGATCTCAACACCGCATTATCCCCTCTGGACAGATCATCTAGGCAAAAAATAGGTAGAGAGATCAAGGACCTAAATGATACCATAAATAAATTGGACTTAACAGACATCTATAGAACTTTCCACCCAAAAACCACAAGATATAGTTTTTTCTCACCCCGACATGGAACTTTCTCGAAGATTGACCACATCATAGGACACAAAGCAAGCCTCTGCAGATTCAGAGGCATAGAAACTATTTCCAGCATCTTCTCTGACCATGATGGAATTAAACTCGAGTTTAATTTCAAGAGAAATCCTCAAAAATACCTAAAAACATGGAAACTAAATAACCTACTCCTGAATGACTCCACTATTACCGAAGAAATAAAGTCCGAAATCAAAAGATTCATGGAAGCCAATGACAATGAAGATACAAGTTTCCATAATCTTTGGGACACTGCCAAAGCAGTCAGAAGAGGGAAGTTCATAGCAATTAGTGCACATAAGAGGAAGACAGAGAAAAGGCTAATGGATCACCTAACATCAAGCCTTAGAGAATTGGAAAAGCAACAGCAAAAAAATCCAAAAAATTACAGGAGAAAGGAAATAATAAAGATCCGAGCAGAAATAAATGAAATAGAAAATAAACGTACTATACAGAAAGTAAGTGAAAGCAAAAGCTGGTTCTTTGAAAGGATAAACAAAATTGATACCCCACTAGCGAG
Source organism: Tupaia tana (assembly GCA_026018925.1). Taxonomy (NCBI): domain Eukaryota; kingdom Metazoa; phylum Chordata; class Mammalia; order Scandentia; family Tupaiidae; genus Tupaia; species Tupaia tana. The sequence continues at coordinate 124,245,553 of JAKSZU010000003.1, forward strand.
ACTTATTAAGAAGAAGAGAGAAAGGAATGAGGTGAATCAAATCTGCAATGAGGCTGGTAACATAACAACAGACATAGTAGAAATTCAAAACATCATTAGAGGATACTTTGAACATCTATACGCTAAGAAACAAGATAATCTGGATGAGATGGACAAATTCCTGGACAAATATAATCTACCAAGAATGAGCCAGGAAGAAATAGAAAGTCTGAATAGGCCCATAACAAGCCAGGAGATTGAATCAGTAATAAATAACCTCCCAACAAAGAAAAGCCCTGGCCCCGATGGATTCACCTCTGAATTCTACAAAACTTTCAAAGAAGAGTTAACTCCCATTCTGCTCAAATTATTTCTAAAGATCCAAAAGGGTGAATCTCTCCCTAATTCATTCTATGAAGCCTCTGTCACCCTCATCCTCAAAACAGATAAGGACAGGACAAGGAAGGAAAACTATAGACCAATATCTCTGATGAACATAGACTCAAAGATTCTCAACAAGATACTAGCAAATCGTATTCAACAACTTATACAGAAGATCATACACCATGATCAGGTAGGCTTTATTCCAGGAATGCAAGGTTGGTTCAACATACGCAAAACCATAAATGTAATACACCATATTAATAGGAAGAAAGACAAAAACCATATGGTCATATAGAATGATGCAGAAAAAGCATTTGATAAGATACAACATCTCTTCATGATCAAGACTCTTAGCAAAATTGGCATAGAAGGGCCATTTCTCAATACAATAAAAGCCATCTATGAAAAACCCATAGCGAACATCATCCTGAATGGAGAAAAGCTGAAAGCTTTCCCACTAAACACAGGAACAAGACAAGGATGCCCACTTTCTCCTCTCCTTTTCAATATAGTACTGGAAGTCCTCGCCAACGCAATCAGAAAAGAGGAAAAAATAAAGGGCATTCGAATAGGAAAAGAAGAGGTGAAACTCTCTCTATTTGCAGATGACATGATTGTATACATAGAAGACCCAATGGTCTCCATGGAAAAACTACTGGAAGTAATACATGAATTCAGTAAAGTTGCAGGATATAAAATCAATATACAGAAATCGATAGCATTTCTATATACGAATAACAGGCAGACTGAGATAGAACTGAAAAAACTTATTCCGTTTACCATAGCCACTAAAAGTATAAGATATTTAGGAATAAATCTAACCAAAGAAGTTAAAGACCTCCACAAGGAAAACTATGAGAAGGTAAAAAAAGAAATTGAAAATGACACAAAAAAATGGAAGGACATCCCATGTTCATGGATTGGAAGAGTTAATATAATCAAAATGGCAATTCGACCCAAATTAATCTACCTATTTAATGCAATGCCAATCAAAGTACCAGACACATTCTTCACAGATCTAGAAAAGACAATCTTAAAATTTGTCTGGAATCATAAAAGACCCCGTATTGCCAAAGCACTTCTACACAAGAAGAATGGAGTGGGTGGCATCTCAATCCCCGATCCAAAAATATATTACAAAGCTGTGGTAATAAAGACAGCATGGTATTGGCACAGAAACAGACATGTGGACCAATGGAACAGAATGGAGTCCCCAGAAATAAGTGCCCAAGCATACAGTCAACTGATCTTTGACAAGGGGTACCAGTCAATCCAGTGGGAAAATGAAAGCCTCTTCAGCAAGTGGTGCTGGAGAAACTGGACTTCCACTTGCAGAAAGATGAATCTGAACCCCTACCTCTCTCCTTTGACAAGAATCAAGTCAAGGTGGATCAAGGATCTAAATCTAAGACCTCAAACTATAAAGCTGCTCCTGGAGAATGCTGGGGAAACTCTGGGAGACATTGGTGTAGGGAAAGACTTCCTAAAGAAGACCCTCAAAGCAGAGTCCATCGTCCACAAAATAGACAAATGGGATTACATCAGACTAAGAAGTTTCTGCATGGCCAAAGACACAGTAGTTAGTGTGAATCGACAGCCCTCAGAATGGGAAAATATTTTTGTAAATGTTTCATCAGATAAGGGACTGATAACCAGAATACACAAGGAACTAAAAAAGGTGTTTGGAAAAAAGATGAGCAACCCTATTAAAAGATGGGAGAAGGAGATGAAGAAAACACTCTCTAAAGATGACATACGAATGGCCAAAAGGCATATGAAAAAATGTTCAACCTCCCTCATCGTAAGGGAAATGCAGATAAAAACAACAATGAGGTACCACCTAACCCCAGTCAGATTGTCTAATATTAAAAAAACAAAAAATGATAAGTGTTGGTGGGGGTGTGGTGAAAGGGGAACTCTTTTACACTGCTGGTGGGAATGTAGATTGGTCCAACCACTGTGGAGAATAATTTGGAGATTCCTCAAAAATCTACAGATAGATCTGCCATATGATCCAGAGATCCCACTCCTCGGTATCTACCCAAAGGACAGAAGAATGCTTCATTGGAAAAGTGCTTGCACATCAATGTTTATTGCGGCACTATTCACAATTGCTAAGTCATGGAACCAACCCAGATGCCCCCGTATGGAGGAATGGATTGAAAAACTGTGGCACATATACTCTATGGAATACTACTCAGCCATAAAAACCAACAGAGCCCTGGCTTTTGACAGAAAGTGGAAGAATATGGAAGATGTACTGCTGAGTGAGGCAAGCCAGGCTATGAAGGAGAGACATTGTATGTCCCCACTTAACATATACCATTTGTCTGCATTCTATGTCTGAAACTGATTGCCTAACAGTTGAACAAACACAAGAGATGGGTGTGAATGTCAGATGAGGTGTATGTGGAGCAGTGGGGCCCAACAAAAGACATTTGGAGAAGGGATACAGAGGTAGAGCATTGACGGGATGGGGAGGTGTGGTGTTATCTGTTGAAGATATTTCGATCAACGGGTCTGGGGAGAAATGTTCACATATCGAAATGGTCTCATTGTAAGCCAAACAATATGATTGAAAGTATATACAAAAATAAATAAATAAATAAATAAAATTGGTAAATTCTCTTTATTTTGTTGTTATATAAGTTTTCCTCACAGGCTTTGTTTTTAACCGGAAAACATCCCTTGCTTGTTTAGTAGTTAGAGAGATGCAATACACGAACAGAGCCAGGGAGTACATGGGCTGGGCAGATCCAGGAGGTTGAAGACAAAGGGTAACCCAGTCTTGTTACACAAGATAAAGAGGAGAAACTAGATGAAGTGCAGGCCTAGGCGTCCCTCAAGGATGGCTGGGTGGGAAGCATACATCACATATACTGGGTCTTCTCCTCGCACTGATTGTGTGGGCCAGGCAAGGATAAGAGTCTTAATGTTGCTTTTCACTCCATCTCAACTCACGATGTGACCGTGGTGGCATTAACGCGTTTCTCCACAACTTCTTTGTATTGTTTTTGTGTCAGTAACCCTTCTGTTATACTTTTACTTTCTTCAAATTTGGGTAACACAACTACAATGTAGCCTTCAGTGGAGGGCTTTTTTTAAAGAATAGATGGCTTATGGAGAATATTTTCAGTCACTTCCATCAACTGTCCTCTAGATATGGTATATTCTTCTCCATCTGATCAGGAAATCTTACGCAGAGGTGCCAATTCTGTTAGAAACTGTGCTCCCCATTTAAATTTCCCTGAGACCTTGTTCTGAAGCCTGCTACAATTGGTACTGATCTGATAAGAAATGCTTTTAATTATTTTTCCACTTTGAAGAACTGGGTGAGATTCTGCCAATGTGATGACACATATTCTGTTGGAGTGCTGTAGTATAAAGTGGTCCTCACAGGGTTTTCCTTTGACATCCGCCTTGTACCAGTGGGTGAAGGGTGAAGTAACAATCCACGAGGGATGGCCAAAAATTGATGTAATGCCTTTTTAAAACAATACACCTTTTATCCATCATGTGTAATAAGACAATTTTTCTTGTGATTAAATGCAAGGTAGCATATAAATATTGTTATATTTCTTTATTTGGTTTCTTTTTAGGAATAAAACTGTATTGATTCTCTAAAAAAAAAAAAATACAACATCTCTTCATGATTAAGACTCTTAGCAAAATCGTCATAGAAGGGTCATTTCTCAACACAAAGCCATATAAGAAAAACCTAAAGTTAACATTATACTGAATGGGGAAAAGCTTTCTTACCACTAAAAACTGGTACTAGACAGGGTGCCCACTTTCTTCACTCCTTTTCAATATAGTGCTGGAAGTCTTAGCCAATGCAATCAGGAAAGAGAATAATATAAAAGGGATTCAAACAGGGAAAGAAGAGTTCAAAATATCTTTAATTGCAGATGGTATACTTAGAAGACCCAAAGATATCCATGAAAATACTCCTCAAAGTAATAAATGAATACAATAAAGTGGCAGGATACAGAATCAACATCCAAAAATTGATAGCGTTTTTATAGATGAAAAACAAGCTGACTAAGGTAAAACTAAAGAAAATAAGCTCATGAGACTGAACTGGTGAAATAGAATTTTAAGACTTTTGAATAAAACATTACTGATTTTTTTCTATGCTTTGTTTCCTAGATTTAAGGATTTTGTCTTTTCTTAAGCTGTCAATGGCTTTATGTACCTACTATTTGAACAAAATCCTACGTAACCTATTTTCTGGCTTTACGTCTTAAGCAAAGTTTCCTTAACATATTTTATTTTGATTTATTAAAGCTAAAACTGCCTTTCTTGAAATTAAAAAAATATTTAAAAAATACTTATTTGATGGCCACAGTAAGCAATATGGCTTCAGCTTGGTGCTATATTATGGTGTAGTCATTCTACTCACAGATTTTCATACCTAAAGTCAGACATGTGTTCACAGATATGTATATATCAGCTGAACTTACTATTAAAAGTAGTTAGATTAGTTAAGATATTTTGTGAATCAATAAAATGTGGGGGGAAAGGAATGGAAAATAATTGTAGATATCAGAGACAGTGTGGGAGGAAGAAGGGAAATGGCATAGGGTGAAATATAGGGAGGAGTATATATATATATATGTGTGTGTGTGTATGCATATTCATATATGCATACATATATACATATATATATATATAAAAAGAAATGCAAAATTATGTGTTGATGATAGCATGTATGATTAAGCCACTATACAGTGTATTATAGATGGGAAATTGCATTTCATATGCTATAGTGATAATGAGAGAATGAATGTAAAATAAATAAATTTTAAATTTTAAAAATTCCATTCCTTTTATCATAGCCACAAAATGTATAAGATACCTAAAGATAAATCTAACCAAAGAAGTCAAAGACCTTTGCAAGGAAAAGTATGAAAATCTTTTAAAAGACACAGAAAATCACGCAAAAATAGTAGGAGGACATCCCATGTACATGAATTGGAAGAATTAATGTAATCAAAATGGCAATTCTACTCAAATTAATCTATAATTTATCGCAATTTCAATAAAATTACCAGAGACATTCTTTTTTTGGGGGGAGAGGTTTTCGCTATAGGGCACGTGCACTCGCCAGACAGACAGAGAGAAACATAGAGATAGAAAGCGAGAAATCACCCCCCAGGGGGGATGGTCATGTTGCAATCCTTTCTCCTCCATTCTCCTCTCGGGATCTTGGGCACGCACACACACGCGCCCAGTGTGAGTTTTAAGCCACCGGGTCTGGGACGCGAACTGCGGTCGACTACGTGGGAGTCCAGAGACATAGCCATTACGCTAACTGCTGGTTCCCCCAGAGACATTCTTCGCAGACCTACAAAAGACAATCATAGAATGTGTCTGGAATCATTCAAAAAAAAAAAAAAAAAAAACATATTGCCAAAGCAATCCTGCACAAGAAGACTGGAATGGGCAGTATCTCACAACCTGATCCCCAAATATATTATAAAATTGTGGTCATCAAAACGGCATGGTATTGAGAGTAAAACAGACAGGTGGACCACTGGAACAGAATAGAGACTCACGAAATAAACCCCAAAACATGCAGCCAACTCAGTTTTAACAAATGGTATCAGTCATTTCAGTGGGAAAAGGAAAACGTCTTTTGCAAATGGTGCTAGAAAATCTGAGTATCAATTTGTAGGAATATGAAACTGGACCCCTATATTTCACCAATAACAAAAATTAACTATAAATGGATCAAAGATTTAGGACCTCAAACTATAAAACTACTGGTGGAAAAACACAGTAAAAATTCTGGGAAATTAAAAAATAAGAAAAAAAAAAAACCTCTGGGAGACATTGTGGTGCACAAAGACTTAAAAAAAAAGATCCCCAAAGTACAGGCAATAATCTCCAAAATTGACAAGTGGGATTACATCAGATTAAGAAGTTTCTGCACAGACAAGAGAAGGAAATAAAAGGGTTTCCAATAAGGAAAGAAGAGCTGAAATTATCTCTGTTTGCAGATGACATGATTGTATACATAGAAGACTCAATAATATCCATGAAAAAAACTTCTCGAAGGAATAAATGCATACAGTAAAGTGACAGCATAGAAAATTAATTTACAAAAATCTATAGCATTTCTATATACAAACAACAAGCACACAGAGACAGAACTGAACAAAATAATCCCATTTACCATAGCCACAAGAAACATAAGATACTTAATAATAAAACTAACCAAGGAAATCAAAGACCGCTACAAGGAAAACTATGAAAACCTTAAGAAGGAAATTGAAAAAGACACTGAAAAGTGGAAGGATATCAAATGTTTCTGGATTGGCAGAATCAATATGGCAATCTTACCCAAATTAATCTACATGTTTAATGCAATCCCAATAAAATTACAAGACATTCTTTACAGATCTAGACAAGACAATCATAAAACTTGTCTGGAATCATAAAAAAAACCATTTTGCTAAAGCCATCCTGCACAAGAAGATTGGAGTAGGTGGCATCTCATTTTCTGACCCCCAAATATATTACAAAGCTGTGATAATCAAAACAGCATGGTACTGGCACAAAAACAGACAAAAGGACCAATGAAACAGAGTGGAGACTCCAGTAATAACCCCCAAAACATACAGCCAACTCATCTTTGACAAAAGGGTATCAGTCAATCCAGTGGGAAGAGGGAAAACTCTTTAGCAAATGTTGCTGGAAAACTGGGTATCCACCTGCAGAAAGATGAATCTGAACCCATATCTGTCACTATTAACAAAAATAAACTCAAAGTGGATCAAAAATATAAGCCTAATGGGGCCAGCAAGTGGCATGGTGGTTAAAGGCACTGGACTCCCACATGGCCGACCATGGTTCAAGTCTCGGACCTGGTGGTTTGCTTTCTCACTTCCTCTCTCTCTCTCTCTCTGTCTCTCTCTGATCAAACTGGAAAATAGTAATGATAATAATAATAAATAAAGTTAAAATAAAATAATTCTTTTAAAAAAAATATAAGCCTAAAACCACAAACTATAAAACTACTAGTGGAAAACACTGCAGAAACTCTGGGAGGCATTGGGGTAGTAAAGACTTCTTAAACAAGACCCCCAAAGTACAGGCAATAATCCCCAAAATAGACAAATGGGATTGTATCATATTAAGGAGTTTCTGCACAGCAAAGGACACAGTAATTATTGTGAATGAACAACCCTTGGAATGCGAGAGATTTTTTGTTAGCTGTGCCTCAAATAAGGGACTGATAACCAGAATACACAGGGAACTCAAGCAGCTTACCCAGAAGAAAATGATTGACCCAATTAAAAGATGGGACAATGAGCTGAATAAATAACTCTCTAAGGAAGACATATGAACAGGTAAAAAGTATATGAAAAAAAGCTCAACATCCCTCATTGTGAGGGAGATGCAGATCAAAACCACAATGAGATACTACCTAACCCCAGTCAGAATGGCGAAGATTAAAAAAATAATAATAATAACAATAAGTGCTGGAGAGGATGTGGTGAAAGGGGGGACATGCCTACACTTGGTGGAAATGTAAATTGGTCCAGCCACTGTGGAAAACGATATACTTTCCTCAAAGACCTTCAAATAGAACTACCATAAGATCCAGCAATTCCACTCCTGTGTATCTACCCAAAGGACAGGAGAGCACTCAGTTGAAAAAGTGCTTGCACAACTATTTTCATTGCAGCATTATTCACGATCGCTAAGACATGGAACTAACCCAAATTTCCACAAACAGATGAATGGATTGAAAAATTACAGCACAGGGACCAGCAGTTAGCATAATGGCTATGTCGCTGGACTCCTACGTAGTTGACCGCAGTTCGAGTCCTGGACCCAGCAGCTTAAAATCATGTCGGACGCGTGTGCGTGTGTGCCCAAGATCCCGAGAGGAGAATGGAGGAGAAGGGATTGCGGCGAAGCCATCCCCTTTGGGGGGAGGGGGGTGATTTCTCGCTTTCTGTCTCTCTGTTTCTCTCTCCATCTCTCTGGTGAGCGCACGCACCCTATAGCAAAAACCTCTCAAATAAAAAACTACAGCACATATACTCCATGGAATACTATTCAGCCATTAAAAAAAAAGAAGACTCTGGCATTTAATAGAAAATAGAAAAATATAGAAGATTTATTGCTGAGTGAAGCAAGTCAAGCTATGAGAGACATTGTATGTCTCCACTCAACATATACCGACTGTCCACACTCTGTGGTAGAGACTGAAAGATTGGGAGGCATAAAAAATTATGGATGCTGGGGCCAACAGTTAGCATAATGGCTATGTCACTGGACTGCCACGTAGTTGACAGCAGTTCGAGTCCCAGACCTGGTGGCTTAAAACTCACGCCGAGCGCGTGTGCATGCATGCCCAAGATCCTGAGAGGAGAATGGAGGAGAAGGGATTGCCATCCCCCCTGGGGGGTGATTTCTCACTTTCTGTCTCTCTGTCTCTCTGTCTGGTGAGCACACGCACCCTATAGCAAAAACCTCTCCAAAAAAAAAACAAAAAATTATGGACACTGGATACAGTGTGGAAGGAGAGTGTGAGAGGGGAACAGTGTAGGTGAGGAAATTAGGGAGAAAAATAGAGAAGTAAGACATTTGTGGGACAGAGAAATGGTTTATTACCTGCTGATGATAATGTGTATAGTATTCTCAGCTGGACTGATCTGAGGTGTATTTCATGTTGGGTAAATTCTCTCTACAAGCTAAATGATGTATAGTGATTGAATAAAAATAAAAAAATAATAAAAATAATAATAACAATTTCAAAAAAATTTTTAACATTTATCTGTTGACAGTAATAGCACATATTTATGGAATACAATGTGATGTTTCAATAGAATTTTTAAAATTCTTTTGTTTTGTATTTTTGCTTTGTTTTGTTTTATTTTGCTATTGGACACCTGCACTCAACAGACATGGCTAGAGAGGGATAGTGAGAAATCATGCCCTGAGGGAATGGTCACATCACAATCCCTTCTCATCTCAAGATGTTGGACATTCATGTACACATGGCTGGCATATTTTCCAAGGCATATTTCTTCTGGTCTGGGACTTGGTCTCTGCAGTCTGCCACATGGAGTCCAACCACCTTAACCACCCCACCACCAACTGGTCCAATAATTGTAATGTTATATCCATTAAAAAGCAACTCTATTTCCCCTTTCACCAATCCCTTGGCAACTACCATTACGTTGTCTGCCTCTATGACTTTGACTACTTCAGTTAGTGTAGTGGAATCACACAGCATTTTATACAAAAAATTCTTCCATGGATAAAAACAGATCTCAACAGTTCTCTCCTAATTTTTATCTGTTGATTAGTACTCAGACATATGTATTTTAAAAGTCACAATTTGAGGGGCCAGCAGGTGTTGTAGTAGTTAAGGTGTTGGACTCCAGCATAGCTCACTGTGTTTTCAGTCCTTAACCCAAAGGCTTGACAATCAAACCAGGCATGTGTGCATACATGCCCAAAATCTTTTTTTTTTTTTTTGGAGACGTTTTTGCTATAGGGAGCATGCACTCACCAGAAAGACAGAGAGAGACAGAGAGATAGAAAGTGAGACATCACCCCCCAGAGGGGATGGCCACACTGCAATCCCTTCTCCTCCATTCTCCTCTCAAGATCTTGGGCACACACGCACACGCACCCGCATGAGTTTAAGCCGCAGGGTCTGGGACTCGAACTGTGGTTGGCTATGTGGGAGTCCAGCAACATAGCCATTATGCTAACTGCTGGTCCCAATGCCCAAAATCTTGAGCTGTAAAAGCAGGAGAAGGTATTGCAGAATGGCCATTCCCTCTGGGGAATATTTTTTACTTTCTCTCTTCCTGTCTCTCTGTCTCTCTCTCTCACCACATGGTAGCAAAAAAAAAATTATTTATACTACTGATGAAGAAGAGTTTATTTAAGTTAATAAAAATTTGTGAGAGGAGTGTTGAATACAATAAGATTGATGAGTATATTTAATACCATAAAATCTATTACCTTTTCATATTCACCCAGTATTTATCTATACCTTTCAATACATAAAATAATTTAATGTTATTCTGAAAATTTTATTTTCAAACTTCAATTCATTATTTAAAATATTAAAACAATAAAAAATACTCAGATCCCAGAACAGAAAAACAAAAGACTTTCCTGATTTACAATAGATTAAAAACCTAGCAGATCTACAAAACTATTTAACCCAACCAGCAACAAAACAGTTGTAAGTAAAAAACTCTTTAATATTCCCATTTTAAACATTGAATAATTTTTATTGGAATGCCCAATGTAAAAGAAGAAACTGAAATGTATATCTTATGAACTACAGTTACAAGATATGAATTGGAAGCAATTAATTCATGTTGATCTTCAAAAATAATACAGAAACATGCACAAATACCCTCTTTTCACAAATTCCTTAACAGATCCTAAAGTGATTGTACATCTCATCAAAGCTCTGATTCTACTTTTCCTACTTTTTTAAAAGAAAATTTCTTTGCACGTGTTGTAATTTGACTGAAATCATTTTATTTCTCCCCTTCTTTCTTCACTCTCATTCTATTAGATGTCTATTCCTATCACTAAATTATATTTTTTTGCCATAAGGCAGGCACCACCATGCCCCTCACTAAATTATTCACAAGGATGCCTGCATTGCTAAGTCTGACAGACACATGGCTTGTTAAGACATTAAATAAATTAATGATAAATAACTTTGTAAGACAAGTAAATGAACACCATCAATCTCTTGACTCTTGTTAGGCTAGTTTGGCTCTCTGGTGAGCTCAGGTAGATGTTCGTGGCATCCATTCTTTCCGAACCATTCTTGTGATACCTACCAGACCCTCAGACTCATCTGTACGGTGTCTCAGAGAAGACGTTCTTCTTGTGAATGGGTGAATTTCTCTCCAGATGGTGAACAATTGAGACTGCGGCAGATCTCAGACAAGACAGTGAAAGAATTAAGCATGGTCCCCCAGCCAGACTAGAGATTCTAAAAACATCAAGTATGTCTTGTTCGGTAAAGGCTATACTCCTTGAGGGACAAGGACAGATGAAATATTTTCATCTCCCTACATTTGCTAATTCGGTACATTTCCTCCTCATAACTGCAACCTCCAAGTACTTGATTTCCCTTGTGGACACTGGTCTGGGAAGAAAGGAAAATTTTGCTGCTTATTGTCTGCTCTCAAGATACCAAGTTAAAAGCGTGATTAATCTAGTCTATGTTACACATTTGCTGTGAACTCTCCTACTTCCAAAGGTCATTAGTACATTTCAACAACCATGAGTTAAAATGCTAAGGTCATGAGTCAGCAGGTGGCATGGAGGTTAAGGTGCTTGATTCCACATGACTAACTGCATCGTTCTAATTCCAGACCCAGTGGCTTCATCAATCACACTGGGTGCATGTGTGTGTGTGTGTGTCCAAAATCCGGAGAGTAGACTAGAGAAGGGAATGTAGTGTGGTCATCACCCCTGGGGAGTGATTTCTCACCTTCCCTTTCTGTCTCCCTCTGGCGAGTGTACTCACTCTATAGCAAAAACTAAAACACAGAAAAACGAAACAAAGCAAAAATTATAAAAGAAAAAGTGAATGCATTGATGTTCCCTCAAGGTAACTAGGAGAAATCTGAAAGACATGAATGTTTTTACAGGAAACCAATGACCCTACATCGAATGACTGGGACAGTAATTCAAACTCTTGTGAGACAAACTCTTTGATCATTAATTTCATTCTTGAGCATAAAGAAACATATATTGGATAATATTGATATTTCTTCATTCACTGTCCCCTCAATGTTTATGGCAAAATTTAAGAGGGGGAAGTAATTCATTTTAAACACTTCAAGGAGCTATAATTACAGCAAGCACTCAAATATATTTAGTGAAACAACATAAAACAACACCCTTCCACATGGACACCAATTTTACATGCTTCAACAAGTAGATGAACAGGATGAACAAGTAATATGGTGCATAGTTAATACAATGTATGATAAAAATGCTCACTTCATCATATTTAAGGCTATCTCTGACTCTAAGGCCATATTTGTTCAATTATTTGCTTAAATTTGCCTTTCCAGAAAGAAGACATTTTGGCCCAGGTAGTTGGTCATTTTTTAAAATTCATGATAGAGTGTATTGGTGCATGTGAGGAGAGAGAGAGAGAATGAGAGAGAGATAGACATGAAGAGAGAGAAGCACACTCTACTGGGCATGGTCATGCTGAGACTCTCCCTTCCTCCAGTCCTCCACTCTCCAAGGTCCTGAGCACACACCCATCCAGTGAGATTTCTGGCTGCCCAGACAAGGGACTTAAACCATGGTCCACATATGGCTTTCAGATCTGTACTCTGGAATGCTATGGCTGTACCAGAATCTGAGCATGATCATCAGTTTTTGACAGTGATTACAGTAGGCAATGTGAGTTCGGAGCAGAATAACAAAACAGCATTTTAATGAGAAAATTACAGTAATCAAATACACTAATATATTAAAACCTACATTTCAGAAAGAGATACTGGAAGCACGGACATACACATATATGAAAATCTGCAGTTTCAGATTTGTCTATACTCTAAATTACATTAATGGCATTAACTGTCAAATGCAATGTGCATTTTTGTTTTGTAGTTGTTTTTTTTTTTTCTTGTTGTCATTCTCTTTTTTCATAGACTACAACTCCAAAAGTTATCTTAGTAACAATATGCAAAACTTGTTCAGAATTATATACATAATATGAAAATAAATTATTTTTCAGAGTTGTATATACGAGGCCAGCAGGTGGCATGGTGCTTGAGGCACTGGACTCCCACATGACCAATTAATTATGCTTTGAGTCTCAGAACTAATGGCATACTTTCTTACTTTCTCTCTCTCTCTGGACAAATAAAATAATAATAATGATGATAATAATAATAATAATTTAGAAAATAATATAAAATAATCTTTTTTAAATTTTTTAAATTTTTTATTTTTTACCATTTTTAAAAATTTTGTTTTCTTTTATACATTCAATCACATTATTTAGATTACAAAGTGAATATTTCATCATGTGAACATTTCTCCCTAGTCTAGTTGATATAACTAAAATTATCTTCAACAGTTAATACCACATTTCTCTGTCTCATTAATGCTTTGCCTCTCTATTTTTCTTCTTAAATGTCTTTCCTCAAAGTCTACTCTTTCACACACACTATATTTAGTATTTATATCCATTTAATGTGTTTCTATATCCTTTAGTCAATCAGTTTCAGTCATAGAGTGAGGACACTCAGCATATAATAAATATAAAATTTTTGCACACACCTTCATGGCTCCTGTAAACCAGACATTTTGGGGGAAACAGAAAAATAAAGACTTCCCACTGATAATTTGGTCTCCAGCACACAAAACTCACATGATTGAACTTCCAAGTTTGGGAAGAAACCAACCATCCACCAGATGACTAGAAATCGCTACAGGACCACAAGAAATAAGGGAAAGCAGGAAAATATCTCTCCTCCAAGGGAAAGGGTAACTCCTCTTCATCCACACACAGTTCAATGGAAATCATGGAAATGTCTGATAAAGAATTCAGAACATTCATAATGGCTAAGCTAACAGAGATGGAAGAGAATAGAGACAATGAACTGCTGAAGAGAAAGGAAAAAGAAGTTGAGGAGTTCCAGGAGGTGAGGAAATTCATGCAAAATCTAGAAGAGGAATTTCACACTTTATAAAAGAATCAGATGGAACTGTTAGAGATGAAGGCTATAATACAGGAACTCAAAATCTCCCTTGAGGGAACCAGCAGTTAGCATAATGGCTGTGTCGCTGGACTCCCACGTAGTCAACCGTGGTTTGCATCCCGGACCCGGTGGCTTAGAACTCACACCGGGCGCATGTGCATGTGTGCCCAAGATCCCGAGAGGAGAATGGAGGAGAAGGGATTGTGGCCTGACCATCCCCCCTGGGGGGTGATTACTCACTTTTTGTCTCTATGTCTCTCTCTGTCTGCCTGGCGAGCGCACGCTTGCTATAGCAAAAACTTCTCAAAAAAAAAAAATCTCCCTTGAAAGTATGAAAAGCAGACTAGATCATATAGAAAATAGAATCTCAGATGTAGAAGAGAAAATTTCTGGCCTTGAAAAAGCCACGATGAAGACTGAGAAAATGGCCCAAAAATTTGAGAATAATATACGAGAAGTACTAGATACCATCAAAGGTCCAAACATCCAGATAATAGGCATCCCAGAAGGTGAAAAGACTCATAAGAGCATTGATAATCTATTCCATGAAATCCTGCAAGAAAACTTTCCAAACCTGGAGAGGCACTCAAAGATTCAGTCCCAAGAAATACAGAGGACCCCAAATAGAATCAACCTAAGAAGATCTTCTCCAAGACACATTATAGCCAGATTGACCAAAACCACAAAGACAAGATACTAAGATTGGCAAGAGAAAAACGGCAAGTTACTTACAAAGGGTATCCCATCAGACTAACAGCAGACCTCTCATCGGAAACAATGTGAGCGAGGAAAGAATGGGAAAATATATTCAAAGTGTTAAGGGAAAAGCAATTTCAACCAAGAATAATGGACCCAGCAAGATTATCATTCATTTGGGAAGAAAAGACACAAACATTTCCTGATAAATAAGACGTGAAAGAATTTACTAGCACCAGACCAGATTTCCAAGAAGTTCTTAAGGGAGTGCTATGTCAGTAAAATTAAATGCAGACACACAGAAATAAGAGTTCAAAAACTAAGAAAATGGGCAACTTAATTGTAGGGACAAAGTCTGGAGCTGAATATTATATCCCAGAATTCAATCTGGAAGATCGAACCACAACAGAAGAAAGATTAAGTACATGAGACTGAACTGATGAAACAGCATTCTGTGACTTGACTAAAATATTGCTGCTTTTTTTCTAAGCTTTTTTGTCCTGTCTTGAGCTGTCAATAAGTTCATGTACCTACTATTTGAACAGAATACTAACCTGTTTCTAGGATTTACGTTTCAAGGAAATATCCTTACCAGTTCAAAACTGCTTTTCTTGAAATTACCAGCTGAACTTGCTATTTAAAGTAGTTAGATTACGTATGATATTGTGTGATCAACAAAATGTTGGGGGAAAAGGAATTGAAGACAACTGTAGACAGCAGAGACAGTGTAATAAGAGAGTGGGAAAGGGCAGAGGGTCAGACATATATATGAAAGTACAAATGAAATATTATTGATGATAACATGCATGATTAAGCCACTATGCAGTTTATTCTAGATGGGAAACCACATTTAGTATGTTGTGATGATGCTCAGGGAATGAATGCAAATTAATTTAAAAAAAGTTTCAGGAGGAAAAAAAGTACTAAAACTGTTCTTATTGAAATTTAAAAAAAAAAATGTTTATGTGATTACTGCGCTAAGCTATATAGCCCCAGCTAGGTACTACTTTATAGTATGTTCATTCTACTCACTGAAGTTTATGCCTAAAGTCAGACTTGGGTTCATGTATATGTATATATCAGCTACACTTGCTATTGCAAATATTTAGACTAATTAGGTTCATTAGCAAATCAATTAAATGGGGTGGGGAAGACATAGAAAGCAACCATGGATACCAGAGACAATGTGGGAGGAGGGTGGGACATGGCAGAGGGTGAGGGATAGGGAATCAAGGATGACAAAAAAAAAAAAGCAAAATATTCAAGACATAAGAAATGGAAAATTATTTGTTGATAACATGTATGTTGATGTGCTTTATTGAGCCAATATACAGTGTATTCTGTATGGAAAATTCATTTTGTATGCTGTATTGATGTATAGTGAATTAATGTAAAAAAATAAATTTAAAGAAAAGAAAAAAAAAGAATTTTTCCCCTAATACACCCTACCATCCCAGTGCAACCATTAGTATCTACACTTATACTATTTTTATACTATCAAGCCCTTTAGTTTTCATGACAGAGTGAGAATACTTGATATAAGTCAAACTGGGATGCATAGTATTTTTCTTTTCTAGTCTGACTTGTTTCACTTATCATGGTATCTTCTGGGTTCATCCATTACATGTCAAATGCCAGGAGATCATTGTTCTTTATGGCTGAGTAGTATTCCATTATGTACATGTGCCACATTTTTTTTTTATCCATTCATCAGTTGTTGGACACTTAGATTGATTCTATATCCTAGCTACTGTGACTAATACTGCCATCAGCCTGGATGTGGAAATGTCTCTCTGAGAGAGTGATTTCCTGACTTTGGAGTATATATATCCAATACAATAGAACTATCAGATCAAATGGTAATTCTATTTATAGATTTATAATTTATTGTTTTCTACAATTGCTGTACATTCCACCAGTGGTGTAATAATTTGCCTTTTTCTGTATCCTCATGGGCACTTGCTATATTTCTTTTTCTGTGGGTAGTATGATAGTCATTCTGACTGGAGTTAGGTGCTACCTCATTGTGGATTTCATTTGTATTTCCCCTATGAAAAGAGACATGGGACATTTTTTCATGTGCCTTTTAACCAGCTCTGTATCTTCTTTTGAGAGTTATCTGTTCACATTCATAGGTCATTTTTAATTTGGATTATTTGTTGTTTTCTTGGTGAGCTGTTTTGGTTCCTTATACATTCAGATTATTAACCTTTTATCAGAAGCATAGTTTACAAATATTTTTCCCATTCTGTGAATTGTCTGTTAATTTATTGTGTGTTTTAGCAGTGATATAATCCTGCTTGTATATTCTGTAGCTAGCTCATTTGGCTTCTTCAAAGTCAAATTAAGGTTTTGATATTTTGCAACCAACTAGCTAATGTTCTGTTATTGTTCATAACTTTTTAAGGTAAAATTTGTATCTGATAAAATGCACAAATATTATTTATCCAAATGTTATGAGTTGTTGCAAAAATGAGCTATATCCTTATTAATGGTCAAAATTGTCAAGGTTCAGACATCAGTCTCAGGTTTCTACTTTAAACTGTGAATTATTTTTATTATCTATTAAAAGAATGCCAATTGTAAGGGCCCAGATGCCAAGAGACTTTCATTTAAAATTTTTCCTCCATGGAGGGTGAGCCTCAGGCTCCTTGGCAGAGTTTTTGAGCTCGTGCTCGCTGCAGGGTTGGAGGTTAGGATGAACATCTAGTGGGGCAGTAGGCGAAAAATGGCGGTGGAGTCTCGTGTTACCCAGGAGAAAATTAAGAAGGAACTGGAAAAGCCAATAGACCTGGAGAAGACATGCCCTCTCTTGCTGCGGCTTTTCACCACAAATAATGGTTGCCGCCACCGAACGGACGAGTTTTCCTGTGGAAACGTACTGTCCAGCGAGCTGCAGATCTACACTTGGATGGATGCAATCTTGAAAGAATTGACTAGTTTAGTAAAAGAAGTCTACACAGAAGCTAGAAATAAGGCACACTCTTCAATTTTGCAATTGTTTTTACAGACCTTAGAAGACCCGGCTATTGAGATTGGCAACACCATGTCCAGCAGAAGGGGGACTGATGATTCCATGACCCTGCAGTCACAAAAGTTCCAAACAGGAGATTATTTGGACATAGTCATTACCCCTCCAAATTGGGCACCACCTCCTTCAGGGCACATGAGACCGTATTAAATTATATTTACTATTTCTTGAATTTATTTATCACTCAGTTATGTAAAATAAATTTGCATACTCTTCCCCCTCATTATTGCCATTAAGCCTTTAAATTCTAATCAAATTGTAAGTCATCTATTTAGGAATTAAGTTTGGATGTGCTACGGTATGAATATTAATAAAATGTCTGTTTCAAGCCCTTTTGTAAAATATAAAGAAAAGTGCTCTTAGCATCCTGTGTAAAAGTATATTGTTAAATATATGTGTACAATAAATAAAATAAATAAAATTAAAAACAAAACAAAAATAAATAAATAATTTTTTTTTTTTTTGGAGAGGTTTTTGCTATAGGGCGCGTGCGCTCGCCAGACAGACAGAGAGAGACAGAGAGATAGAAAGCAGGAAATCACCCCCCAGGGGGGATGGCCATGCCGCAATCCCTTCTCCTCCATTCTCCTCTCGGGATCTTGGGCACGAACGCACACGCGCCCGGCGTGAGTTTAAGCCGCCGGGTCCGGGACTCAAACCACGGTCGACTACGTGGGAGTCCAGCGACATAGCCATTACGCTAACTGCTGGTCCCAATAAATAAAATTTTTGAAAAAGAGTTAATGTCATTTTATGAGATAATGATATTTTTAAAGTACTTCTGATACAAGTTAGAAATAACATTGGTAAAGTATAAGATAATGAAGAAAAAATTGCTGGATATGAGAGAGTATAGGAAGCTAAATACACTTTAATTTAAATTATAAACACATGTACTTTCACAATCTGATCATAGAATCACAAATCCTGGCTCCAAGTCTTTAAACTCTGCAATCATGTGCATTGTTTCAACTCCAGACCAATAATATTTTTCACAATTTCCCTCCAAAGACTATTTTCAGAACCCTCTTTATGTCTTTATTTCTCAGACTGTAGAAGAAAGGGTTAAAAAATGAGTGACCACAGTGTACATCACTGAGGCTGTTGTACTTGAGTGTGAGCTGTGGGTAGCACCAGCACTAAAGTAAAAATCTAGGTTTGTACAATAAAATAAGGACATGACTGAGAGGTGAGAGGCACAGGTATAAAATGCCTTGTACTTCACCTGAGTTGATGAGGTTACATGAACAGAGGAAACTATCTTACAGTAAGAGTAAATGATCCCAGTAAGAGGACCACCACCCAACAGCACAGATGCTAAATAGATCACCATGTCATTAAGAAAGGTGTCAGAGCAAGCCAGGTAAACCACCTGATTCAATTCACAGAACAAGTGGGGGATTTTCACATGTGCTCTGACTAACAGCTGCAATACCAAGTTTTGTGACAAGAAATACAGGACATATGTGATCCAGAATGCCAGAACCAGCTTTCTACTGAGCCAGGGGATCATGATGACCATGTAGTACAGGGTGACAGATGGCCACATACTGGTCATAGACCATCACGGTCAGAAGGATGCCATCCAATGCTCCAAAGTTTAGCAAAAGTACATCTGGGTGATGCATCCTGCATAGGTGATGACTTTGCTCTGTGTCTGGATGTTGACCAGCATCATTGGGACAGTGGTGAAGATGAAACAAATGTTTATAAAGGGCAGGCTGGAGAGGAAGAAGTACATGGGGGTGTGCAAATGAGAGTCTGAGATGGTGGTCAGGATGATGAGCAGGTTTCCATCACAGTGATCACATACATACAGAGGAAAAGCCCAAATAAGAGAGGCTGAAGTTCTGGTTCCTCTGAAAATTCCAGAAGAAAGAATTCTGAAATTTGTGTATCATTTTCTGGTGCCATGGTGATTACCTGAAAGGAGAATAATAAGATGACTAATTTTACATGAACAGATATTACTCTCATAGTTGTAATGCCATAGTTAGCATTTTTAAGTCACAAAGTTTTTGTCTATATTTTATATGTATTTAACCCTCTTTAAGATTTAATAGCGCCATCTTTTCTTAGGATTCCTATCTCACTTCTTTGTTCCAATAGATCACATATTCTACAAGATTAGTTCTTTTATTCATAAATAACAATTTTACACATTTATGGGATATAATGTGACTTTTCAGTTCTTTTTTTGGTTTTAATTTTTGTCTTAGGACACACTCACCAGACAGAGAGGGAGAGAGAGATAGAAGAGAGAGAGAGATAGAAGAGAGAGAAAGAGAGAATAAGGAATGTAAGAAATTACCTATCAGGGATAATGACCATGCCACAATCCCCTCTTATTTCTTTCTTTTTTTTTTTTTTTGTTTTGTTTTTGGAGATGTTTTCACTATAGGGCACGTGCACTCACCAGACAGACAGAGAGAGACATAGAGACAGAAAGCGAGAAATCACCCCCAGGGGGGATGGTCATGCCACAATCCCTTCTCCTCCATTCTCCTCTCGGGATTTTGGACACGCACGCACACGCGCCCGGCGTGAGTTCTAAGCCACTGGGTCCGGGACGCGAACCACGGTCGACTATGTGGGAGTCCAGCAACATAGCCATTACGCTAACTGCTGGTTCCCATTCCCCTCTTCTTTCATGAGGCTGGGCATACATGTACACATGCCTGGCATGTTTCCCAAGTCACCAGGTCTTGGACTTGACCTGTACAGTCTGCCATGTTGGGTTCGGCAGTCTTAACCAACTTGTCATTAACTTTCCCAATAACTGTAAATTTATATACATTGAAAAACAACTCTCTCTTTCTCCCTTTCACCAATCCCTTGCAACCATCATTCAGTTCTCTGCTTTTAAAACTTTGACTATTTTAGATACTTAAGCTACTTGCATCACACACAATTTCATTTCAAAGGTCTTCCATGAATCAACATAGCTCTCTCCAAATTTTTATCTGTTGGTAAATACTCAAACATCTGTATTATAAGAGTCACAATTTTGGGGGCCAATAGCTGTTGTAGGGGTAGAGTCACAGTGTGTAATTTAAGAGCTCAGGTAAGAATGTTCTGAGGTCTGCTTATGTTCAAAAATAAATAAATAAATAAATAAAACAAAAAAACATGAACATACATACACACATAAATACTAACAGACACACCAAACTATGACCTCCTGAAGTCCTCAGCCATGTTAATAAGGAAAAGAATGGATATTAGACAATCCCATATCTCTGCTGTCCTGTACCTTCTAGGTCCAGCTTTATAGCTGTAAAGGTCCCCTTGTTAGGCCATCACCCCAACACCACCACCAGAACCCAGTGCTATCCACGTCAGAATCCATTCAGGCAGGTCCATCTCTGCTGTCCTGTACCTTCTCAGTCCATCTTCACAGCTGTAGAGCTTCCCTAGCTAGCACACCCCACCCCACAGAGCCCAATGCTAGCCAGATAGGAAAAGATCTGCACCTTCCTCCTGATCTTTTCAGTACCTCCCAAATTTTATTTTCTCTTTTTTAAGAAAAAAACCCCAGCTTTTCTGACCCCTTTCTTGTGCTTTTAAGTTGCTAATTTCTCTCTCTTGCTCTCATTCAGGTTATAATTCATCCAGGCAGGTCCATCTCTGCTCTCCTGTACCTTCTGATTCTAGCTTCACAGCTGTGATGCTCCCCCAGCTAGGCCAACTCCCCCACAGAGCCCAGTCTAGCCAAATAGGAAACAATCTACATCTCCCTCTTGTTCTTTTTCGTCCCTTTCAGCTTTTTTCTCTTTTTTAAGGAAAAAAATATAAATGACTTCCATCTCTAGGCCCCTGGCCTAAAGAACACTGACCTAGGGTTTGTCACTGCCCCCTGGCCTCAGCTCCAGCTCCCCCAACCTAAGAGCCCTCCTCTGTCAGCAAAACTCCTTACAACTCTTCAGGAAAGCCCACTTCCATCTCCAGACCCTAGCCTAAAGGACACTAAGGGCCTGTCAATGTATGATGTGTGATTTTTTTCTTTATTCTCTTTCATACTCTTTTTCCTTGCCTTTTTTATTGTCATCTCCTGCTTATCCTCCACACACCAAGAGGTAGGCTAAACAGGACTAGAACCACAGTTTTCAAATACCCTATTATTGTGAGGCTCCTGAGATGTTCCGTTTTACTTAACCACCTGGGAAAAAGAAGAAACGGCTCTTCAGACACCTGAATAGAGCACTCCTCCTGTGGAGACCTCATTGCTAAACAGAGAAGAAAGAATTCAGCACACATAAGCCCACAGCAAAAGTAAAGGACACTTGTTCCCATTTAAAGAAACATTCTTGACCCAGGCAGGAGAGGCCAGGCCTTCAGGAGAAGATTCCTCATGGCTCCTGCGAAATAGTCATTTCAGGGTACAAGAAAAATGAAGATTTTTCTACTGATAATTCAGCCTCCAGAAAACAAGCTAGCATGGCCGGAGAGGTCAGGCCTTCAGAAGATTCCTCATGGCTCCTGTGAAATAGTCATTTCAGGGTACAAGAGAAATTAAGATTTTCTACTGACAATTCAGCCTCCAGAAAACAAGCTAGCATGGTAGGAAGCTCTCCTCTGGCTCTCTATCTTTGTCTTTGTGTCTCTGTTTCTGTCTCTCACTGCTTCTGTCTTCTCATCTTTTTTGTAATTTTCCCTTTTTAAATATTTTTTAAAGGTTAAGTTTTTCTCTGTCTCTGAGCTCTGACTTTTGTCTTGTTAATAATCCCCTCTGGTCCTCTCACCCAGGCAGAAGAGGCCAGGCCTTCAGGAGAAGATTCCTCATGGCTCCTGCGAAACAGTCATTTCACAGGGCACACTTGCACGCTGTGCAGTTTTCTATTTTGTACTTTTTTAAAAAAGAAAACCAATTACAATTTTGTTTTCATTTTATTTCCGTCTTTTTTTGTTTGTTTCTTTGTTGTTTCTCTCTCTCTCTATTGTGTTTTCTAATTTTGTTGTCTCTTCTCTCTTCAATATCCATTTACTGTGTTTCCAGATGGATCTAAGGGCACTGTAGCTAAACATCCAAATACTATTATGGTTAACATATTCTTCAATATCTACTGAATTTACTGCAAAAAGTGATCACAACAAAATGACTTTTTCTTTATTTTTCTCTGTTGTCTTTCATTTCATTTCATATTATCCTCTCCTCCTCATTTTTTACTTTGCAAGAGGAGCTAGACAAGTCTAGAATCAGATATCTGAAATTTCCTAGTAAGGTAAGTGTCTCTGGGATCCTCCCTCGTACTGATCCACCTGTGAAAACAGAGATACTGCTTTTTAAACACCTCAGTAGAGTTCCCTTCTTGAGAGCACATTGGTAAAAACAACAGAAGAGAGACTTCAGCAAACATCTATTCCCATCCAACAGAAAACACTCTTACTCCTAGTGGGAAAAATGTTTCTCCAAGAGGTTTTCAAAAGGGAATAAATCTTACAATGGCTAGAAGTAGAAAAAGAGCCTCAGGTCTGAATAAACAAGGAAATATGTCTCCAACAAAGGAAAATGCCCCTCCATGTCTCATAAATATGGAGGACATTACCAAAATGACAGACACAGAAACTTGAACATTCATGGTGACCAAATTCTGTGAATTGGAACAGAAAAGAGACAATGAACTGCAGGAAATTAGGAAGTCCTTCCAGGATATGAAAGAAGAAATGGATATGCTGAGAAAGAATCAGGGGGAACTATTAGAGATAAAGTTTATAATGCAAGAAATCAAAAACTCTCTGGAAAGTATTAAGAGCTGATTAGACCATGCTGAAGATTGAATCTCCAATGTAGAAGATAAAAACTCTGATCAGGAAAAAAACACCAAAAAGATCAAGAAAATAACTAAAAAGCACAAAGATAATATACAAGAAATACTAGACTCGATTAGATGCCCAAACATCAGAATAATTGGCATCCCAGAAGGTGAAGAAACTAATAGCGGAATGGAAAAGCTATTCCATGAAATCCTGGAAGAAAATTTCCCAAGCCCAGAGAGGCACTCAAACATCCAGACCCAAGATATACAAAAGACCCCAAATAGAATCAACCCCAGAAGATCTTCCCGAAGGTACATCTTAGCCAGGCTGTCTAACACCACAGATAAAGACATGATACTAAAACTGGCAAGAGAAACGAGAAGTAACTTACAAAGGCCATCCCAAAAGGCTAACACCAGACCTCTCATCAGAAATAATGCAAGCAAGGAAAGAATGGGAAGACATATTGAAAGTGTTAAGAGAGAAACAAATTCAGCCTAGACTACTATATCCTGCAAGGTTATCTTTCATATGGGAAAAAAAAGATTAAAATCTTCTCAGACAAACAAAACCTGAAAGAATTCCGCAACACCAGACCAGCTCTTCAAGAAACCCTGAAGAAAGTACTGTTCCAAGAAAACGAAAGAATCAACAGCCAGAAACAAAGAAATAACAGGCAACTAAGACAATGGCCAACTTAAATGTCGGTACAGATCCTGTAACATCGATAATAACATTGAATGTTAATGCTTTAAATTCTCCAATCAAGAGACACAGACAGGCTGAATGGAAAAAAAAAACAAACAAAAACAAACAAACAAACAAACAAAAAAAAAACAGAAACACTCTATCTTTTTCTGCAGGAAACCCACCTGTATGTATGGAGAAAGACATACATAGACTGAAACTGAAGGGTTGGAAAAAGGTTTCCCATGCAATTGGGAACCAAAAAAAGAGCTGGTATTGTGATACTAATTTCTGACAAAATAGGTTTTAAAACAAAAACCATTTGAAGAGACAAAGAAGGGCACTATATTGTAGTAAAAGGCTCTATAGATCAAGAAGATATAAAGCTTATTAATATCTATGCACCTAACACAGGAGCACCCAAATATGTGAAGGAAAAACTATTAGATCTGAAAGGGGAGATAGACTGCAACAAACTAATTGTTAGAGATCTCAACACCACATTACCCCCCTGGACAGATCATCCACGCAAAAAATAGGTAAAGAGATAAAGGATCTAAATGATACCATAAATCAATTGGACTTAACAGACATCTATAGAACTTTCGACCCAAAAACCACAAGATATAGTTTTTCTCACCCCAATATGGAACTTTCTCGTAGATTGACCACATCATAGGACACAAAGCAAGCCTCTGCAGATTCAGAGGCATACAAACTATTTCCAGCATCTTCTCTGGCCATGATGGAATTAAACTTCAGTTTAATTTCAAGAGAAATTCTCAAAAATACCCAAATACATGAAAACTAAATAACCTACTCCTGAATGACTCCACAAAGATTGAAAACAAAAGATTCATGGAAGCCAATGACAATAAAGACACAAGTTTCCATAATCTTTTGGACACTGCTAAAGCAGTCATAAGAGGGAAGTTCATAACAATTAGTGCACGTAAGAGGAAGACAGAAAGAAGGCTAAGGAATCACCTAACATCAAGCCCCGGAGAATTGGAAAAGGAAAAAAAAAAGAAAAATTCCAGGAGAAAGGAAGTAATAAAGATCCGAGCAGAAACAAATGAAATAGAAAATAAACGAACTATACAGAAAATAAATGAAAGTAAAAGCTGGCTCTTTGAAAGGATAAACAAAATTGATACACCACTAGTGAGACTTATTAAGAAGAAGAGAGAAAGGAACCAGGTGAATCAAATCTGCAATGAGGCTGGTAACATAACAACAGACATAGTAGAAATTCAAAACATCATGAGAAGATACTTTGAACATGTATATGCTAAGAAACAGGACAATCTGGATGAGATGGACAAATTCCTGGACAAACATAATCTACCAAGAATGAGCCAGGAAGAAATAGAAAGTCTGAATAGGCCCATAACAAGCCAGGAGATTGAATCAGTAATAAATAACCTCCCAACAAAGAAAAGCCCTGGCCCCAATGGATTCACCTCTGAATTCTACAAAACTTTCAAAGAAGAGTTAACTCCCATTCTGCTCAAGTTATTTCTAAAGATCCAAAAGGGTGAATCTCTCCCTAATTCATTCTTCATAGAATGAAGTCTTCTATGAAGACTCTATAACCCTCATTCTTAAAACAGATAAGGACAGGACAAGGAAGGAAAACTATAGACCAATATCTCTGTTGAACATAGATGCAAAAATTCTCAACAAGATACTAGCAAATTGTATTCAACAACTTATAAAGAAGATCATACACCATGATCAGGTAGGCTTTATTCCAGGAATGCAAGGTTGGTTCAACATACACAAAACCATAATTGTAATACATCATATTAACAGGAATAAGGATAAAAACCATATGGTCATATCAATTGATGCAGAAAAAGCATTTGATAAGATACAACATCCCTTCATGATCAAGACTCTCAGCAAAATCGGCATAGAAGGGCCATTTCTGAATACAATAAAAGCCATCTATGAAAAACCCATAGCAAACATCATTCTCAAAGGAGAAAAGCTGAAAGCTTTCCCACTAAACACAGGAACAAAACAGGATGCCCACTGTCTTCACTGCTTTTTAATATAGTACTGGAAGACCTTGTCAAAGCAATCAGAAAAGAGGAAAAAATAAAGGGCATTCGAATAGGAAAAGAAGAGGTGAAACTCTCTCTATTTGCAGATGACATGATTGTATACATAGAAGACCCAATGGTCTCCATGGAAAAATTACTGGAAGTAATACATGATTACAGTAAAGTTGCAGGATATAAAATCAATATACAGAAATCGATAGCATTTCTATATACGAATAACAGGCAGACTGAGATAGAACTGAAAAAAGTTATTCCATTGACCATAGCCACCAAAAGTATACGATATTTAGGGATAAATTTAACCAAAGAAGTTAAAGACTTCCACAAGGAAATCTATGAGAAGCTAAAAAAAGAAATTGAAAATGACACAAAAAAATGGAAGGACATCCCATGTTCATGGATTGGAAGAATTAATATAATCAAAATGGCAATTCTACCCAAATTAATCTACATATTTAATGCAATGCCAATCAAAGAACCAGACACATTCTTCACAAACCTAGAAAGGACAATCATAAAATTTGTCTGGAATCATAAAAGACCCCATATTGCCAAAGCAATTCTACACAAGAAGAGTGGAGTGGGTGGCATCTCACTCCCTGACCCAAAAATACACTACAAAGCTTTGGTAATCAAAATAGCATGGTACTGGCACAGAAACAGACATGTGGACAAATGGAACAGAATAGAGTCTCCAGAAATAAATGCCCAAACAAGCAGTCAACTGATCTTTGACAAGGGGTACCAGACACTCCAGTGGGAAAAGGAAAGCCTCTTCAGCAAGTGGTGCTGGAAAAACTGGATTTCCACTTGCAGAAAGAGGAATCTGAACCCCTACCTCTTACCTTTGACAAAAATCAAGTCAAGGTGGATCAAAGATCGAAATCTAAGCCCTCAAACTATAAAACTGCTCCTGGAAAACACTGGGGAATCTCTGGGAGACATTGGTGTAGGGAAAGACTTCTTAAATAAGACCCTCAAAGCACAGTCGATCATTCCCAAAATAGACAAGTGGGATTACATCAGACTAAGAAGTTTCTGCATGGCAAAAGACACAGTAATTAGTGTGAATCAACAGCCCTCAGAATGGGAAAATATTTTTGTAAATTTTGCATCAGATAAGGGACTGATAACCAGAATACACAAGGAACAAAAGAAGCTGTTTGGAAAAAAGATGATCAACCCTATTAAAAAAAAAATGGGAGAAGGAGTTGAATAAGACACTCTCTAAAGATGACATATGAATAGCCAAAAGGCATATGAAAAAATGTTCCACATCCCTCATCATAAGGGAAATGCAGATAAAAACAACAATGAGGTACCACCTAATCCCAGTCAAAATGTCTAAGATTAAAAAAAAAAATGATAAGTGTTGGCGGGGGTGTGGTGAAAGGGAAACTCTTTTACACTGCTGGTGGGAATGTACATTGGTCCAACCACTGTGGAGAATAATTTGGAGATTCCTCAAAAATCTACAAATAGATCTACCATATGATCCAGCAATCCCACTCCTTAGTATCTACCCAAAGGACAGAAGAATTCTTCATTGGAAAAGTGCTTGCACATCGATGTTTATTGCAGCACTACTCATGATTGCTAAGTCTTGGAACCAACCCAAATGCC
Source organism: Tupaia tana (assembly GCA_026018925.1). Lineage (NCBI taxonomy): Eukaryota > Metazoa > Chordata > Mammalia > Scandentia > Tupaiidae > Tupaia > Tupaia tana. The sequence continues at coordinate 124,273,509 of JAKSZU010000003.1, forward strand.
CCCGCATCGAGGAATGGATTGAAAAACTGTGGTACACATACTCTATGGAATACTACTCAGCCATAAAAACCAACAAAGCCCTGGCTTTTGACAGAAAGTGGAAAAATATGGAAGACTTACTGCTGAGTGAGGCAAGTCAGGCTATGAAGGAGAGACATTGAATGTCCCCACTTAACATATACTGAATGTCTGCACTCTATGACTGAAACTGATTGACTAACAGTTCTACAAACACAAGAGTTGGGTGTGAATGTCAGATGAGGTGTATGTGGAGGAGCGGGGCCTAATGAAGGGAGGCTTATTTGGAGAATGGATACGGAGGTAGAACTTTGATGGGATGGGGAAATGTGGTGTTATCAGTTCAAGATATTTTGATCAACGGGACTGGGGAGAAATGTTCACATATTGAAATGCTCACACTGTAAGCTAGACAATGCGATTGAATGTATGTACAAAAAGAAATTTAAAAAAGGCAACCAAGAAAATGGCCAACATAAAGATAGGAACAAGTCCAAAAATATAGATAATACCATTAATTGTTAATGGATTAAATTCTCCAATGAAGAGACATGATTAATGGGAGAAAAAAAAAAACAGAAACCCTCTATATGTTGCCTATAAGAAATACATCTCATGGATAAAGACACACATAGACTAAAACCGAGAGGCTAGTAAAAGTTATTCCATACTAATTGAAACCAAAAAGGAACTGAAGTCACGATACTAATTTCTGACAAAATAGGCTTTAAAACAAAAACTTTTCAGAGACACAAAGAAGGGCACTATATTGCAGTAAAAGGATTAATCCGTCAAGAAGATATAATGCTTATAAATATCTATGCACCTAACACAGGAGCACCCAAATACATGAAGGAAAGACTTAGATCTGAAAGGAGAGATAGACTGCAACAAACTAATTGTTGGAGAACTCAACACCCCAATATATCCTCTGGACAGATCATCTAGACAAAAAATAAGTAAAGAGATAAAAGATCTAAATTATATTGTAAATCAAATGGACTTAACAAATATCTTTAGAACTTTCCACCCAAAAATCATGAGATACACTGTTTTCTCACCCCCACATGGAACCTTTTTGAAGATTGACCACATCATAGGGCACAAGCAAGCTTCTACAGATTCAAAGGCATAGAAACTATATCCAGCATCTTCTCTGACCATGATGGAATTAAACTTGTTTTTAATTTCAAGAGAAATCTCAAAAACACACAAATACATGGAAACTATATAGCCTACTCCTGAATGACTAGGCAACTACTGAAGAAATTAAGACTGAAATCAAATGATTCATGGAAGCTGATGACAATGAGGACATGAGTTTCTATATTCCTTGGGACACTGCAAAAGCAATCATAAGATGGAAGCTCATAGCAAGTAGTGCACATAAGAAGATGGCAAGAAGGCAAATGGAACCTCTAACATCATGCTTCAGAGAATTAGAAAGGCAACGGCAAAAAAAAAAATACCCCCCCCAAAAAAAACTACAGGAGAAAGGAAATAAATGAAATAGAAAACAAACTAAGTATACAGAAAATAAATGAAAGTAAAAATTGGTTCTTTAAAAAGATAAACAAAATCAATGCACCACTAGAGAGACTTATTAGGAAGAAGAGAGAAAGAAACCATGTAAATCAAATTTGCAATGAAGCTGGCAATATAACAACAGACATAGTAGCAATACAAAACATCATTAAAGGATACTATGAAAATCTATACGCCAACAAAGAAAAAATCCTGGATGAGATGGACAAAAATCTTGGACACATATAATCTACCAAGATTGAGCAAGGAGGATGTAGAAAGTCTGAATAGGCCAATAACAAGCCAGGAGATTGCATAAGTAATAACCTCACAACAAAGAAAAGCACTGGTTCTGATGGCTTCACCTCTTAATTCTACAAAACTTTTAAAGAAGAGTTATTTCTAAAGATACAAAAGGATGAAACTCTCCTAAATTTATTATATGAAGCCTCCATCACCCTTATCCTTAAAACAGATAAGAACAAGACAAGGAAAGAAAACTATAGGCCAATATCTCTGATGAATATAGATGCAAAAATCCCAACATGATAATACCAAATTGTATCCAACAACTTATAAAAAAGATCACAACCAGGTAGGCTTTATTCCAGAGATGCAAGGTTGGTTCAACATATGTAAAACCACAAATGTAATACACCATATTAACAGAAATAAAAGAGAAAAACCATATGATCATATCAATTGATACAGAAAAGGCATTTGATAAGATACAACATTCGTTTATGATCAAGAATCTCAGCAAAATTGGCATAGAAGCATCATTACTTGACACAGTAAAAGCTATCTATAGCTAACATCATCTTAAATGGAGAAAAGCTAAAAATTTTTCCACTAAAAACTGGTACAAAACGAAAATGTCCACTTTCTTCACTCTTTTTCAATATAGTTCTGGAAGTCCTCAACAATCAGAAAAGAGAATAAAATAAAAAACATTCAAATAAGAAAAGAAGAGGTGAAACTCTATTTGCATATGACATGATGGTATACATAGAAGACCCAATGGTATCCATGAAAAAATTTCTATAAGTAATACATGAATACAGTAAAGTTGCAGGATATAAAATCAATATAAAGAAATATATAGCATTTCTATATATGAATAGCAGGCAGCCTGAGATGGAACTGAAAAAAATGGTTCTGTTTACCATAGCCACAATAAGTATAAGATACCTAGGAATAAATTTAACCAAAGAAGTTCAATACCTCCAGAAGGAAAACTAAAAGAAACTAAAGAAAAGAAATTGCATATGACACAAAAAAAGTGGAAAGACATCACGTGTTCCCGGAATGGAAGAATTAATATAATAAAAATGGCAATTTTACCCAAATTAATCTACATATTAATGCAATCCCAATCAAAATGCCAGAGACATTCTTCACAGATCTAGAAAAGGCAATCATACAATTTATCTGGAATCATAAAAGACTTCATATTGCCAAACCAATCCTTTACAAGAAGAGTGGAATGGGTGGCATCTCACTCCCTAGCCCCAAAATGTACTACAAAGCTGTGGTGATCAAAGCAGCATGGTATTGGTACAGAAATAAACAGGTGAACCAATGGAACAGAATAGAGTCCCCAGAAATAAACTCCCAACATACAGCCAACTGATTTTTGGCAAAGGGTACCAGTTAATCCAGTGGGAAAACGAAAACCTCTTTAGCAAATGGTGCTGGTAAAATTGGGTATCCACCTGCAGAAAGATGAATCAGAACCCCTACCTCTCACTATTGAAAAAATCAACTCAAAATGGATCAAAGATCTAAACCTAAGACCTTGAACTATAAAATTGCTGCTGGAAAACACTGGGACACTCTGGGAGATATTGGGTAGGCAGATTTTTTAAATAAGAGCCCGAAAACACAGTCAATTATTCCAAAAATAGACAAGTGGTATTACATCAGATTAAGAAGTTTCTGCATGGCAAAAAACACAGAATGGGAAAATATTTTTTGTAAACTACATGTCACATAAAATACTGATAACCAGAACACACAAGAAACTCAAGCAGCTGTTTCGAGTTGAAATAACCACTCTCTAAGGACAACATATGAATAGTCAAAAGACACATGAAAAAATGCTCAATATCCCTCTTTGTAAGGGAGATGTAGATCAAAACCACAATGAGATATCATCTAACCCCAGTCAGAAGGACTATGGTTAAAAAAAAAGAAAATGATAAGTGTTGGCGGGGGTGTGGTGAAAGGGGAATTCTACACTGCTGGTGGGAATGTAAACTGGTCCAGCCACTGTGGAGAACAATTTGAGATTCATCAAGATCTACAAATATAACTACCATATGATCCAGCAATTCCACTCTTTGGTATCTACCCAAAGGACAGAAGAACCCTTAGTCAGAAAAATGCTTGCACATCGATCTTTATTGTGGCATTATTCACAATTGCTAAGACATGGAATCAACCCAAATGCCCATAAACAGATGAATGAAAAAGTATGGCACATATACTCTATGGAATATTACTCAGCTATAAAAAGCAAACAAGTCCCTGGCTTTTGACATAAAATGGATGACTATGGAAGATTTACTGTGGAGTGAAGCAAGCCAGGCTATAAAGGAGAGACAATGTACGTCTCCACTTAATATATACTGAGTGCCTGCATTCTATGACCGAAATTGAATGACTAAAGGATATAAAAACATAGTAAATGGTTGTGAATATCAGAAACAGTGTGGGAAGAGGGTGGGTGAAGGAGTAGAGTCTGAGGAAGTACATTAAGAAAAAAAAATAGACAAAGCATTTATGAATCAAAGAAATGAGGGGTTTTTTTTAGAGTTTTTTGCTATACAGCACTTGTGCTCACCAGAAAGAGAGAGACAGAGAGATAGAACGTGAGAAATCACCCCCCAGGGGGGATGGCCACACCACAATCCCTTCTCCTCCATTATCCTCTCAGGATCTTGGGCATACACGCACACGCACCCAGCGTGAGTTTAAGCCACCAGGTCTGGTACTCAAATCATGGGCGACTATATGGGAGTTCAGCGACATAGCCATTACACTAACTGCTGGTCCCCAAAGAAATGGGTTATTGGGAACCAGCAGTTAGTGTAATGGCTATGTCGCTGGACTCCCATGTAGTCAACCGCGGTTCGCGTCCCGGACCCGGTGGCTTAAAACTCACGCCGGGCACATGTGCGTGCGTGCCCAAGATCCCGAGAGGAGAATGGAGGAGAAGGGATTGCGGCATGACCATCCCCCCTGGGGCGTGATTTCTCGCATTCTGTCTTTATGTCTCTCTCTGTCTGTCTGGCGAGCGCACGCGCCCTATAGCGAAAACCTCTCCAAAAAAAAAAAAAAAAGAAATGGGTTATTATCTGTTGAGGATAACTTTGTAATATTTTCAACTGAATTGGTGAGAAATGTACACATGTTGGAATATTCCCTTTGTAAGCTAAGTATCATGTGATTAAATATATGAAAAAAAATGAAATTAAAAATCTTAAATAAAAGAAAATAAATAAATTAACAGCCTTTCTGTCCCCTTCCTTGTGCTGTTAAGTTGCTAATTTTCTCTCTTCCTTTCACCCAGCAGGTCCATATCTGCTATCCTACATCCCACCCATCCCTCACAGAGCCCATTGTGAGCCAGATAGGAAAAGATCTGCATCTCCCTCATGCTCTTTCTCCCTCTTGCTCTTCCAACTTTTTTTCTCTTTTTTAAGAAAATAAATAAATAAATAGTAAACAAACAAACAGCTTTCTGTCCCCTTCTTTGTGCTTTTAAGTTGCTAATTTCTCTCTCTTCCTATCACCCAGATATTTTGATTAGCTGGACTGGGGAGAAATGTTCACATATTGAAATGTTCACTTTGTAAGCTAAATAATGTGCTTGAATGTATAAAAAAAGTAAAATAAAATAAATAATAACTTTTCTGTCCCCTTCCTTGTACTTTTAAGTTGCTAATTTCTCTTTCTTCCTCTCAGCAGGTCAGAATTTATCCAGGCAGGTCCATGTCTGTTGTCCAGCACCCTGTGGGTCCAGCTACACAGCTATGAAGTTCCCCCTAGAGGCCACCCATCCCCTACAGAGCTCAGTGCTAGCCAGGTAGAAAAAGATCTGCATCTCTCTCTTGCTCTTTTCTGTCCCTTACAACTTATTTTTTCTTTTATAAGATAAATAAATAAATGAATAAATCGCTTTTCTGTCTGCTTCTTTGTACTTTTAAGTGGCTAATTTCTCTCTTTTCCTCTCACCCAGGTCAGACTCCATCCAGGCAAGTTCATTTTGCTGTCTTATACATTCTGGGTCCAGCTTCACAACTGTGAAGCTGTTCCTGGAGGGCACCCACCTCCCACAGAGCCCAGTGCTAGCTAGGTAGGAAAATATCTACATCTACCTCTTACTTTTTTCTGTCCCTTCCAATTATTTTTCTCATTTTTTTTAAAGTGCAGCTTTTCTGCCTTCTTGTGCCTTTCTCTTGTTAATTTCTCTCTTCTTTCCTCACCCAGGACAGAAAGTGGCCAGGCATCTTCACTTTAGACTGTGTTGGGCCTTGTGCATTGTGCAGTTTTCAATTTCATTTTTTTTTTAATGTTTTTTTTTACCTTTTTTTTTTTTTTTTTTTTTTTTTTTTAGAGAGAGTTTTGCTATAGGGTGCGTGTGCTTGCCAGAAAGACAGAGAGAGACAGAGAGACAGAAAGTGAGAAATCACCCTCCAGGGGGATGGCCACACTGCAATCCCTTCTCCTCCATTCTCCTCTCAGGATCTTGGGCACACATGCTCACATGCCCTGCGTGCATTTAAGCCACCAGGTATGGGGCTTGAACCGCTGTTGACTACATGAGAGTTCAGCGACATAGCCATTACACTAACTGCTGTTCCCAACACAATTTCATTTTCTGTGAAGTGATTTCTTTTCTTTTTTATATTTTTTTGTCTTTTTCTCCTTTTCTTCTAGCACTTTCCTTTTTTTTTTTCTTTGTGTTTTCTCCTTATTCTATTGCCTATGTTGTTTTCCTTTTGCCTTATTTTTCTGTTTTACTGCTCAGCCCTTAACCACTGGCTAGAGATGACTAGGTTCATAGTAGCTAAACATCTTAACATTGAGAGTTTTACATAATTCTTTGCACCTCACAGAAGTGGTTGCAAAAATAGCAAAATTCCCCTTCATTAATCCAATTGCAAAATTTTTCCTGGGAATCCCACATTGGAGGACTCAGTAGAAGAGAGAAAATAGCACCAAATTGTTTCACAGTGGAGAAAATGCACAAACTCACAGTCACAGAATCCTTCTTCAGAAGGGACTACATTACCAAATGACTAAAAATTGGAGAAGAGCCTCAAGTATGAGAGAATCAAGTAATACACCTCCTGTAACTTGTCTCCAAGTAGAGAAAAATTAGAGGATGTTACTGAAATGTCAGAAAAAGAATTTAGAATACTTATGGTAACAAAATTCTATGAAATGCAAGAGAAAAGAGACATTGAGCTCCAGGAGATGAGGAAGTCCTTCTACAATATGAAAGAAGAATTAGTCACCTCTGACCCCCACCCCACTTCCAGACCCCCAGGCCCCAGACTCCACCTACTAGGTAGGTAGCCAGGATCTCCTTGAGGCGTTTTTTCTTTTTTTTTCTTTTCTCTTGAACACCCTGCATTCTCTGGTTAACAACTAGCCCTCCTTCTCCCCCCAGAATTTCCTGGACTGCCAGCAGGCAATAGCGTCTCCTGCAAGCCTCTGGCCAGCAAGTGAAACTGAGGGAGGGTCACCTCTGACCCCCACCCCACTTCCAGACCCCCAGGCCCCAGACTCCACCTTCTAGATTTTCCTGGACCCCCAGCAGGCAACAGCGTCTCCTGCAAGCCTCTGGCCAGCAAGGGATACTGAGGGAGGGTCACCTCTGACCCCCACCCCACTTCCAGACCACCAGGCCCCAGACTCCACCTTCTAGTTAGGTAGACAGGATCTCCTTGAGGCTGTTTTTTTTTTTTTTTTCTTTTCTCTTGAACACCCTGCATTCTCTTGTTAACACCTAGCCCTCCTTCTCCCCCCAGACTTTCCTGGACTGCCAGCAGGCAATAGCGTCTCCTGCAAGCCTCTGGCCAGCAAGGGATACTGAGGGAGGGTCACCTCTGACCCCCACCCCACTTCCAGACCCCCAGGCCCCAGACTCCAACTTCTAGGTAGGTAGCCAGGATCTCCTTGAGGCGTTTTTTTTTTTTTTCTTTTCTCTTGAACATCCTGCATTCTCTTGTTAACACCTAGCCCTCCTTCTCCCCCCAGAATTTCCTGGACTGCCAGCAGGCAATAGTGTCTCCTGCAAGCCTCTGGCCAGCAAGGGATACTGAGGCAGGGTCACCTCTAACCCCCACCCCACTTCCAAAACACCAGGCCCCAGACTCCACCTTCTAGACTTTCCTGGACTCCCAGAAGGCAACAGTGTCTCCTGAAAGCCTCTGGCCAGCAAGGGATACTGAGGGAGGGTCACCTCTGACCCCCACCCCACTTCCAGACCACCAGGCCCCAGACTCCAACTTCTAGTTAGGTAGCCAGGATCTCCTTGAGGCTGTTTTTTTTTTTTTTCTTTTCTCCTGAACACCCTGCATTCTCTTGTTAACACCTAGCCCTCCTTCTCCACCCAGACTTTCCTAGACTGCCAGCAGGCAATAGCGTCTCCTGCAAGCCTCTGGCCACCAAGGGATACTGAGGGAGGGTAACCTCTTACCCCCACCCCACTTCCAGACCCCCAGGCCCCAGACTCCACCTTCTAGGTAGGTAGACAGGATCTACTTAAGGCGGTTTTTTTTTTTCTTTTCTCTGGAACACCCTGCATTCTCTTGTTAACACCTAGCCCTCCTTCTCCCCCCAGACGTTCCTAGGCTGCCAGCAGGCAATAACGTCTCCTGCAAGTCTCTGGCCAGCAAGGGATACTGAGGGAGGGTCACCTCAGACCCCCACCCTACTTCCAGACCCCCGGGCCCCAGACTCCACCTACTAGATTTTCCTGGAATGCCAGCAGGCAATAGCGTCTCCTGCAAGATTCTGGCCAGCAAGGGATACTGAGGGAGGGTCACCTCTGACCCCAACCGCACTTCCAGACCCCCAGGCCCTAGACTCCACCTTCTAGGTAGGTAGCCAGGATCTCCTTGAGGCGTTTTTTTCTTTTTTTTTCTTTTCTCTTGAACACCCTGCATTCTCTTGTTAACACCTAGCCCTCCTTCTCCCCCCAGAATTTCCTGGACTGCCAGCAGGCAATAGCGTCTCCTGCAAGCCTCTGGCCAGCAAGGGATACTGAGGGAGTGTCACCTCTGACACCCACCCCACTTCCACACCCCCAGGCCCCAGACTCCACCTTCTAGAATTTCCTGGACTCCCAGCAGGCAACAGCGTCTCCTGCAAGCCTCTGGCCAGCAAGGGATACTGAGGGAGGGTCACCTCTGACCCCCACCCCACTTCCAGACCACCAGGCCCCAGACTCCACCTTCTAGTTAGGTAGCCAGGATCTCCTTGAGGCTGTTTTTTTTTTTCTTTTCTCTTGAACACCCTGCATTCTCTTGTTAACACCTAGCCCTCCTTCTCCCCCCAGACTTTCCTGGCCTGCCAGCAGGCAATAGCGTCTCCTGCAATCCTCTGGCCAGCAAGGGATACTGAGGGAGGGTCACCTCTGAACCCAACCCCACTTCCAGACCCCCAGGCCCCAGACTCCACCTTCTAGGTAGGTAGCCAGGATCTCCTTGAGGCGTTTTTTTTTTTTTTCTTTTCTTTGAACACCCTGCATTCTCTTGTTAACACCTAGCCCTCCTTCTCCCCCGAGACTTTCCGGGACTGCCAGCAGGCAATAGCGTCTCCTGCAATCCTCTGGACAGCAAGGGATACTGAGGGAGGGTCACCTCTGACCCCCACCCCACTTCCAGACCCCCAGGCCCCAGACTCTACCTTCTAGAATTTCCTGGACTCCCAGCAGGCAACAGCGTCTCCTGCAAGACTCTGGCCAGCAAGGGATACTGAGGGAGGGTCACCTCGGACCCCCACCCCACTCCAGACCACCAGGCCCCAGACTCCACCTTCTAGGTAGGTAGCCAGCATCTCCTTGAGGCGTTTTTTTTTTTTTTCTTTTCTCTTGAACACCCTGCATTCTCTTCTTAACACCTAGGCCTCCTTCTACCCCCAGAATTTCCTGGACTGCCAGCAGGCAATAGCGTCTCCTGCAAGCCTCTGGCCAGCAAGGGATACTGAGGGAGGGTCACCTCTGACCCCCAACCCACTTCCAGACCCCCAGGCCCCAGACTCCACCTTCTAGGTAGGTAGCCAGGATCTCCTTGAAGCGTTTTTTTCTTTTTTTTTTCTTTTCTCTTGAACACCCTGCTTTCTCTGGTTAACAACTAGCCCTCCTTCTCCCCCCAGACTTTCCTAGACTGCCAGCAGGCAATAGCGTCTCCTGCAACACTCTGGCAACAAGGGATACTGAGGGAGGGTCACCTCTGACCCCCACCCCACTTCCAGACCCCCAGGCCCTAGACTCCACCTTCTAGACTTTCCTGGACTCCCAGCAGGCAACAGCGTCTCCTACAAGCCTCTGGCCAGCAAGGGATACTGAGGGAGGGTCACCTCTGACCCTCACCCTACTTCCAGACCCCCAGGCCGCAGACTCGACCTTCTAGACTTTCCTGGACTGCCAGCTGGCAATAGCGTCTCCTGCAAGCCTCTGGCCAGCAAGGGATACTGAGGGAGGGTCACCTCTGACCCCCACCCCACTTCCAGACCACCAGGCCCCAGACTCCACATTCTAGTTAGGTAGCCAGGATCTCCTTGAGGCTGTTTTTTTTTTTTTTTCTTTTCTCTTGAACACCCTGCATTCTCTTGTTAACACCTAGCCCTCCTTCTCCACCCAGACTTTCCTAGACTGCCAGCAGGCAATAGCGTCTCCTGCAAGCCTCTGGCCACCAAGGGATACTGAGGGAGGGTCACCTCTTACCCCCACCCCACTTCCAGACCCCCAGGCCCCAGACTCCACCTTCTAGGTAGGTAGACAGGATCTACTTAAGGCGGTTTTTTTTTTTTCTTTTCTCTTGAACACCCTGCATTCTCTGGTTAACAACTAGCCCTCCTTCTCCCCCCAGACTTTCCTTGACTGCCAGCAGGCAATAGCGTCTCCTGCAACACTCTGGCAACAAGGGATACTGAGGGAGGGTCACCTCTGACCCCCACCCCACTTCCAGACCCCCAGGCCCCAGACTCCACCTTCTAGAATTTCCTGGACTCCCAGCAGGCAACAGCGTCTCCTGCAAGCCTCTGGCCAGCAAGGGATACTGAGGGAGGGTCACCTCTGACCCTCACCCTACTTCCAGACCCCCAGGCCGCAGACTCCACCTTCTAGACTTTCCTGGACTGCCAGCAGGCAATAGCGTCTCCTGCAAGCCTCTGGCCAGCAAGGGATACTGAGGGAGGGTCACCTCTGACCCCCACCCCACTTCCAGACCCCCAGGCCCCAGACTCCACCTTCTAGGTAGGTAGCCAGGATCTCCTTGAGGCGTTTTTTCTTTTTTTTCTTTTCTCTTGAACACCCTGCATTCTCTGGTTAACAACTAGCCCTCCTTCTCCCCCCAGACTTACCTGGACTGCCAGCAGGGAATAGCGTCTCCTGCAAGCCTTTGGCCAGCAAGGGATACTGAGGGAGGGTCACCTCTGACCCCCACCCCACCTCCAGACCCCCAGACCCCAGACTCCATCTTCTAGACTTTCCTGGACTCCCAGCAGGCAACAGCGTCTCCTGCAAGTCTCTGGCCAGCTAGGGATAGTGAGGGAGGGTCACCTCTGACCCCCACCCCACTTCCAGACCACCAGGCCCCAGACTCCACCTTCTAGTTAGGTAGCCAGGATCTCCTTGAGGCTGTTTTTTTTTTTTTTCTTTTCTCTTGAACACCCTGCATTCTCTTGTTAACCCCTAGCCCTCCTTCTCCCCCCAGATTTTCCTGGACTGCCAGCAGGAAATAGCGTCTCCTGCAAGCCTCTGGCCAGCAAGGGATACTGAGGGAGGGTCACCTCTGACCCCCACCCCACTTCCAGACCCCCAGGCCCCAGACTCCACCTTCTAGGTAGGTAGCCAGGATCTCCTTGCAGCGTTTTTTTCTTTTTTTTTCTTTTCTCTTGAACACCCTGCATTCTCTGGTTAACAACTAGCCCTCCTTCTCCCCCCAGACTTTCGTGGACTGCCAGCAGGCAATAGCATCTCCTGCAACACTCTGGCCAGCAAGTGATACTGACGGAGGGTCACCTCTGACCCCCACCCCACTTCCAGACCCCCAGGCCCCAGACTCCACCTTCTTGACTTTCCTGGACTCCCAGCAGGCAACAGCGTCTCCTGCAAGCCTCTGGCCAGCAAGAGATACTGAGGGAGGGTCACCTCTGACCCCCACCCCACTTCCAGATCTCCAGGCCCCAGACTCCACCTTCTAGACTTTCCTGTACTCCCAGGAGGCAACAGCGTCTCCTGCAAGCCTCTGGCCCGCAAGGGATACTGAGGGAGGGTCACCTCTGACCCCCACCCCACTTCCAGACCACCAGGCCCCAGACTCCACCTTCTAGTTAGGTAGCCAGGATCTCCTTGAGGCTATTTTTTTTTTCTTTTCTCTTGAACACCCTGCATTCTCTTGTTAACACCTAGCCCTCCTTCTCCCCCCAGACTTTCCTGGACTGCAAGCAGGCAATAGCGTCTCCTGCAATCCTCTGGCCAGCAAGGGATACTGAGGGAGGGTCACTTCTGACCCCCACCCCACTTCCAGTCCCCCAGGCCCCAGACTCCACCTTCTAGGTAGGTAGCCAGGATCTCCTTGAGGCGTTTTTTTTTTTCTTTTCTCTTGAACACCCTGCATTCTCTTGTTAACACCTAGCCCTCCTTCTCTCCCCAGACTTTCCTGGACTGCCAGCAGGCAATAGCGTCTCCTGCAAGCCTCTGGCCAGCAAGGGATACTGAGGGAGGGTTACCTCTGACCCCCACACCACTTCCAGGCCCCCAGGCCCCAGACTCCACCTTCTAGGTAGGTAGCCAGGATCTCCTTGAGGCGTTTTTTCTTTTTTTTTCTTTTCTCGTGAACACCCTGCATTCTCTGGTTAACAACTAGCCCTCCTTCTCCCCCCAGACTTTCCTGGACGGCCAGCAGGCAATAGCGTCTCCTGCAAGCCTCTGGCCAGCAAGGGATACTGAGGGAGAGTCACCTCTGACCCCCACCCCTCTTCCAGACCCCCAGGACCCAGACTCTACCTTCTAGACTTTCCTGGACTCCCAGCAGGCAACAGCGTCTCCTGCAAGTCTCTGGCCAGCAAGGGATACTGAGGGAGGGTCACCTCAGACCCCCACCCCACTTCCAGACCACCAGGCCCCAGACTCCACCTTCTAGTTAGGTAGCCAGGATCTCCTTGAGGCTGTTTTTTTTTTTTTTTTCTTTTCTCTTGAACACCCTGCATTCTCTTGTTAACACCTAGCCCTCTTTCTACCCCCAGACTTTCCTGGACTGCCAGCAGGCAATAGCGTCTCCTTCAAGCCTCTGGCCAGCAAGGGATACTGAGGGAGGGTCACCTCTGACCCCCACACCACTTCCAGACCCCCAGGCCCCATAATCCACCTTCTAGACTTTCCTGGACTGCCAGCAGGCAATAGCGTCTCCTGCAAGCCTCTGGCCAGCAAGGGATACTGAGGGAGGGTCACCTCTGACCCCCACCCCACTTCCAGACCCCCAGGCCCCAGACTCCACCTTCTAGGTAGGTAGCCAGGATCTCCTTGAGGCGTTTTTTTTTTTTTCCTTTTCTCTTGAACACCCTGCATTCTCTTGTTAACACCTAGCCCTCCTTCTCCCCCCAGACTTTCCTGCACTGCCAGCAGGCAATAGCGTCTCCTGCAAGCATCTGGCCAGCAAGGGATACTGAGTGAGGGTCACCTCTGACCCCCACCCCACTTCCAGACCACCAGGCCCCAGACTCCAACTTCTAGGTAGGTAGCCAGGATCTCCTTGTGGCTGTTTTTTTTTTTTTTTTTTTTTTCTCTTGAACACCCTGCATTCTCTTGTTAACACCTAGCCCTCTTTCTCCCCAAGAATTTCCTGGACTGCCAGCAGGCATAGCGTCTCATGCAAGCCTCTGGCCAGCAAGCGATACTGAGGGAGGGTCACCTCTGACCCCCACCACATTTCAAGACGCGCAGGCCCCAGACTACACCTTCTAAACTTTCCTGGACTGCCAGCAGGCAATAGCGTCTCCTGCAAGCCTCTGGCCAGCAAGGGATACTGAGGGAGGTTCACCTCTGAACCCCACCCCACTTCCAGACCCCCAGGCCCCAGACTCCACCTTCTAGGTAGGTAGCCAGGATCTCCTTGAGGCGTTTTCTTTTTTTATCTATTCTCTTGAACACCCTGCATTCTCTGGTTAACAACTAGCCCTCCTTCTCCCCCCAGACTTTCCTGGACTGCCAGCAGGCAATAGCATCTCCTGCAACACTCTGGCAAGCAAGGGATACTGAGGGAGGGTCACCTCTGACCCCCACCCCACTTCCAGACCCCCAGGCCCCAGACTCCACCTTCTAGACTTTCCTGGACTCCCAACAGGCAACAGCGTCTCCTGCAAGCCTCTGGCCAGCAAGAGATACTGAGGGAGGGTCACCTCGGACCCCGACCCCACTTCCAGATCCCCAGGCCCCAGACTCCACCTTCTAGGCTTTCCTGTACTCCCAGCAGGCAACAGCGTCTCCTGCAAGCCTCTGACCCGCAAGGGATACTGAGGGAGGGTCACCTCTGACCCCCACCCCACTTCCAGACCACCAGGCCCCAGACTCCACCTTCTAGTTAGGTAGCCAGGATCTCCTTGAGGCTGTTTTTTTTTTTTTTCTTTTCTCTTGAACACCCTGCATTCTCTTGTTAACACCTAGCCCTCCTTCTCTCCCCAGACTTTCCTGGACTGCCAGCAGGCAATAGCGTCTCCTGCAAGCCTCTGGCCAGCAAGGGATACTGAGGGAGGGTCACCTCTGACCCCCACTCCACTTCCCGAACCCCAGGCCCAGACTCCACCTTCTAGACTTTCCTGGACTGCCAGCAGGCAATAGCGTCTCCTGCAAGCCTCTGGCCAGCAAGGGATACAGAGGGAGGGTCACCTCTGACCCCCACCCCACATCCAGACCCCCAGGCCCCAGACTCCACCTTCTAGGTAGGTAGCCAGGATCTCCTTGAGGCTGTTTTTTTTTTTTTTTTTTCTCTTGAACACCCTGCATTCTCTTGTTAACACCTAGCCCTCCTTCTACTCCCAGACTTTCCTGGACTGCCAGCACGCAATAGCGTCTCCTGCAAGCCTCTGGCCAGCAAGGGATACTGAGGGAGTGTCACCTCTGACCCCCACCCCACTTCCAGTCCCCTAGGATCCAGAGTCCACCTTCTAGGTAGGTAGCCAGGATCTCCTTGAGGCGGTTTTTTTTTTTTTCTTTTCTCTTGAACACCCTGCATTCTCTTGTTAACACCTAGCCCTCCTTCTTCCCCCAGAATTTCCTGGACTACCAGCAGGCAATAGCGTCTGCAAGCCTCTGGACAGCAAGGGATACTGAGGGAGGGTCACCCCTGACCCCCACCCCACTTCCAGACCCCCATGCCCCAGACTCCACCTTCTACGTAGGTAGCCAGGATCTCCTTGAGGCGTTTTCTTTTTTTATCTATTCTGTTGAACACCCTGCATTCTCTGGTTAACAACTAGCCCTCCTTCTCCCCCCAGACTTTCCTGGACTGCCAGCAGGCAATAGCATCTCCTGCAACACTCTGGCAAGCAAGGGATACTGAGGGAGGGTCACCTCTGACCCCCACCCCACTTCCAGACCCCCAGGCCCCAGACTCCACCTTCTAGACTTTCCTGGACTCCCAGCAGGCAACAGCGTCTCCTGCAAGCCTCTGGCCAGCAAGAGATACTGAGGGAGGGTCACCTCGGACCCCGACCCCACTTCCAGATCCCCAGGCCCCAGACTCCAACTTCTAGGCTTTCTGTACTCCCAGCAGGCAACAGCGTCTCCTGCAAGCCTCTGACCCGCAAGGGATACTGAGGGAGGGTCACCTCGGACCCCCACCCCACGTCAGACCACCAGGCCCCAGACTCCACCTTCTAGTTAGGTAGCCAGGATCTCCTTGAGGCTGTTTTTTTTTTTTTTCTTTTCTCTTGAACACCCTGCATTCTCTTGTTAACACCTAGCCCTCCTTCTCTCCCCAGACTTTCCTGGACTGCCAGCAGGCAATAGCGTCTCCTGCAAGCCTCTGGCCAGCAAGGGATACTGAGGGAGGGTCACCTCTGACCCCCACTCCACTTCCCGAACCCCAGGCCCAGACTCCACCTTCTAGACTTTCCTGGACTGCCAGCAGGCAATAGCGTCTCCTGCAAGCCTCTGGCCAGCAAGGGATACAGAGGGAGGGTCACCTCTGACCCCCACCCCACATCCAGACCCCCAGGCCCCAGACTCCACCTTCTAGGTAGGTAGACAGGATCTACTTAAGGCGGTTTTTTTTTTTTTCTTTTCTCTTGAACACCCTGCATTCTCTTGTTAAAACCTAGCCCTCCTTCTCCCCCCAGACGTTCCTAGGCTGCCAGCAGGCAATAACGTCTCCTGCAAGCCTCTGGCCAGCAAGGGATACTGAGGGAGGGTCACCTCTGACCCCCACCCTACTTCCAGACCCCCAGGCCCCAGACTCCACCTACTAGATTTTCCTGGAATGCCAGCAGGCAATAGCGTCTCCTGCAAGATTCTGGCCAGCAAGGGATACTGAGGGAGGGTCACCTCTGACCCCAACCGCACTTCCAGACCCCCAGGCCCCAGACTCCACCTTCTAGGTAGGTAGCCAGGATCTCCTTGAGGCGTTTTTTTCTTTTTTTTTCTTTTCTCTTGAACACCCTGCATTCTCTTGTTAACACCTAGCCCTCCTTCTCCCCCCAGAATTTCCTGGACTGCCAGCAGGCAATAGCGTCTCCTGCAAGCCTCTGGCCAGCAAGGGATACTGAGGGAGGGTCACCTCTGACCCCCACCCCACTTCCACACCCCCAGGCCCCAGACTCCACCTTCTAGAATTTCCTGGACTGCCAGCAGGCAACAGCGTCTCCTGCAAGCCTCTGGCCAGCAAGGGATACTGAGGGAGGGTCACCTCTGACCCCCACCCCACTTCCAGACCACCAGGCCCCAGACTCGAACTTCTAGTTAGGTAGCCAGGATCTCCTTGAGGCTGTTTTTTTTTTTTTCTTTTCTCTTGAACACCCTGCATTCTCTTGTTAACACCTAGGCCTCCTTCTCCCCCCAGACTTTCCTGGACTGCCAGCAGGCAATAGCGTCTCCTGCAATCCTCTGGCCAGCAAGGGATACTGAGGGAGGGTCACCTCTGACTCCCACCCCACTTCCAGACCCCCAGGCCCCAGACTCCACCTTCTAGGTAGGTAGCCAGGATCTCCTTGAGGCGTTTTTTTTTTTTTCTTTTCTTTGAACACCCTGCATTCTCTTGTTAACACCTAGCCCTCCTTCTCCCCCCAGACTTTCCCGGACTGCCAGCAGGCAATAGCGTCTCCTGCAAGCCTCTGGCCAGCAAGGGATACTGAGGGAGGTTTACCTCTGACCCCCACACCACTTCCAGACCCCTAGGCCCCAGACTCCACCTTCTAGGTAGGTAGCCAGGATCTCCTTGAGGCGTTTTTTCTTTTTTTTTCTTTTCTCGTGAACACCCTGCATTCTCTGGTTAACAACAAGCCCTCCTTCTCCCCCCAGACTTTCCTGGATGGCCAGCAGGCAATAGTGTCTCCTGCAAGCCTCTGGCCAGCAAGGGATACTGAGGGAGGGTCACCTCTGACCCCCACCCCACTTCTAGACCCCAGGCACCAGACTCTACCTTCTAGAATTTCCTGGACTCCCAGCAGGCAACAGCGTCTCCTGCAAGACTCTGGCCAGCAAGGGATACTGAGGGAGGGTCACCTCGGACCCCCACCCCACTCCAGACCACCAGGCCCCAGACTCCACCTTCTAGTTAGGTAGCCAGGATCTCCTTGAGGCTGTTTTTTTTTTTTTCTTTTCTCTTGAACACCCTGCATTCTCTTCTTAACACCTAGGCCTCCTTCTACCCCCCAGAATTTCCTGGACTTTCAGCAGGCTATAGCGTCTCCTGCAAGCCTCTGGCCAGCAAGGGATACTGAGGGAGGGTCACCTCTGACCCCCAACCCACTTCCAGAACCCCAGGCCCCAGACTCCACCTTCTAGGTAGGTAGCCAGGATCTCCTTGAAGCGTTTTTTCTTTTTTTTTCTTTTCTCTTGAACACCCTGCATTCTCTGGTTAACAACTAGCCCTCCTTCTCCTCCCAGACTTTCCTGGATGGCCAGCAGGCAATAGCGTCTCCTGCAAGCCTCTGGCCAGCAAGGGATACTGAGGGAGGGTCACCTCTGACCCCCACCCCACTTCCAGACCACCAGGCCCCAGACTCGACCTTCTAGTTAGGTAGCCAGGATCTCCTTGAGGCTGTTTTTTTTTTTTTTTCTTTTCTCTTGAACACCCTGCATTCTCTTGTTAACACCTAGCCCTCCTTCTCCCCAAGAATTTCCTGGACTGCCAGCAGGCATAGCGTCTCATGCAAGCCTCTGGCCAGCAAGCGATACTGAGGGAGGGTCACCTCTGACCCCCACCACATTTCAAGACCCGCAGGCCCCAGACTACACCTTCTAGACTTTCGTGGACTGCCAGCAGGCAATAGCGTCTCCTGCAAGCCTCTGGCCAGCAAGGGATACTGAGGGAGGGTCACCTCTGACCCCCACCCCACCTCCAGACCCCCAGGCCCCAGACTCCATCTTCTAGACTTTCCTGGACTCCCAGCAGGCAACAGCGTCTCCTGCAAGTCTCTGGCCAGCTAGGGATAGTGAGGGAGGGTCACCTCTGACCCCCACCCCACTTCCAGACCACCAGGCCCCAGACTCCACCTTCTAGTTAGGTAGCCAGGATCTCCTTGAGGCTGTTTTTTTTTTTTTTCTTTTCTCTTGAACACCCTGCATTCTCTTGTTAACCCCTAGCCCTCCTTCTCCCCCCAGATTTTCCTGGACTGCCAGCAGGAAATAGCGTCTCCTGCAAGCCTCTGGCCAGCAAGGGATACTGAGGGAGGGTCACCTCTGACCCCCACCCCACTTCCAGACCCCCAGGCCCCAGACTCCACCTTCTAGGTAGGTAGCCAGGATCTCCTTGCAGCGTTTTTTCTTTTTTTTTCTTTTCTCTTGAACACCCTGCATTCTCTGGTTAACAACTAGCCCTCCTTCTCCCCCCAGACTTTCGTGGACTGCCAGCAGGCAATAGCATCTCCTGCAACACTCTGGCCAGCAAGTGATACTGACGGAGGGTCACCTCTGACCCCCACCCCACTTCCAGACCCCCAGGCCCCAGACTCCACCTTCTTGACTTTCCTGGACTCCCAGCAGGCAACAGCGTCTCCTGCAAGCCTCTGGCCAGCAAGAGATACTGAGGGAGGGTCACCTCTGATCCCCACCCCACTTCCAGAACTCCAGGCCCCAGACTCCACCTTCTAGACTTTCCTGTACTCCCAGCAGGCAACAGCGTCTCCTGCAAGCCTCTGGCCCGCAAGGGATACTGAGGGAGGGTCACCTCTGACCCCCACCCCACTTCCAGACCACCAGGCCCCAGACTCCACCTTCTAGTTAGGTAGCCAGGATCTCCTTGAGGCTATTTTTTTTTTTCTTTTCTCTTGAACACCCTGCATTCTCTTGTTAACACGTAGCCCTCCTTCTCCCCCCAGACTTTCCTGGACTGCAAGCAGGCAATAGCGTCTCCTGCAATCCTCTGGCCAGCAAGGGATACTGAGGGAGGGTCACTTCTGACCCCCACCCCACTTCCAGACCCCCAGGCCCCAGACTCCACCTTCTAGGTAGGTAGCCAGGATCTCCTTGAGGCGTTTTTTTTTTTCTTTTCTCTTGAACACCCTGCATTCTCTTGTTAACACCTAGCCCTCCTTCTGTCCCCAGACTTTCCTGGACTGCCAGCAGGCAATAGCGTCTCCTGCAAGCCTCTGGACAGCAAGGGATACTGAGGGAGGGTTACCTCTGACCCCCACACCACTTCCAGGCCCCCAGGCCCCAGACTCCACCTTCTAGGTAGGTAGCCAGGATCTACTTAAGGCGTTTTTTCTTTTTTTTTCTTTTCTCGTGAACACCCTGCATTCTCTGGTTAACAACTAGCCCTCCTTCTCCCCCCAGACTTTCCTGGACGGCCAGCAGGCAATAGCGTCTCCTGCAAGCCTCTGGCCAGCAAGGGATACTGAGGGTGAGTCACCTCTGACCCCCACCCCACTTCCAGACCCCCAGGACCCAGACTCTACCTTCTAGACTTTCCTGGACTCCCAGCAGGCAACAGCGTCTCCTGCAAGTCTCTGGCCAGCAAGGGATACTGAGGGAGGGTCACCTCAGACCCCCCACCCCCACTTCCAGACCACCAGGCCCCAGACTCCACCTTCTAGTTAGGTAGCCAGGATCTCCTTGAGGCTGTTTTTTTTTTTTTTCTTTCTCTTGAACACCCTGCATTCTCTTGTTAACACCTAGCCCTCCTTCTCTCCCCAGACTTTCCTGGACTGCCAGCAGGCAATAGCGTCTCCTGCAAGCCTCTGGCCAGCAAGGGATACTGAGGGAGGGTCACCTCTGACCCCCACTCCACTTCCCGAACCCCAGGCCCAGACTCCACCTTCTAGACTTTCCTGGACTGCCAGCAGGCAATAGCGTCTCCTGCAAGCCTCTGGCCAGCAAGGGATACAGAGGGAGGGTCACCTCTGACCCCCACCCCACATCCAGACCCCCAGGCCCCAGACTCCACCTTCTAGGTAGGTAGCCAGGATCTCCTTGAGGCTGTTTTTTTTTTTTTTTTCTCTTGAACACCCTGCATTCTCTTGTTAACACCTAGCCCTCCTTCTACTCCCAGACTTTCCTGGACTGCCAGCACGCAATAGCGTCTCCTGCAAGCCTCTGGCCAGCAAGGGATACTGAGGGAGTGTCACCTCTGACCCCCATGCCACTTCCAGTCCCCTCGGATCCAGAGTCCACCTTCTAGGTAGGTAGCCAGGATCTCCTTGAGGCGGTTTTTTTTTTTTTCTTTTCTCTTGAACACCCTGCATTCTCTTGTTAACACCTAGCCCTCCTTCTTCCCCAGAATTTCCTGGACTACAGCAGGCAATAGCGTCTGCAAGCCTCTGGACAGCAAGGGATACTGAGGGAGGGTCACCCCTGACCCCCACCCCACTTCCAGACCCCCATGCCCCAGACTCCAACTTCTAGGTAGGGAGCCAGGATCTCCTTGAAGCGTTTTTTCTTTTTTTTTTTTTTCTCTTGAACACCCTGCATTCTCTGGTTAAAAACTAGCCCTCCTTCTCCCCCCAGACTTTCCTGGATGCCAGCAGGCAATAGCGTCTCCTGCAACACTCTGGCCAGCAAGGGATACCTAGGGAGGGTCACCTCTGACCCCCACCCCACTTCCAGACCCCCAGGCCGCAGACTCCACCTTCTAAGTAGGTAGCCAGGATCTCCTTGAAGCGTTTTTTCTTTTTTTTTCTTTTCTCTTGAACACCCTGCATTCTCTGGTTAACAACTAGCCCTCCTTCTCCCCCCAGATTTCCTGGACTGCCAGCAGGCAATAGCGTCTCCTGCAACACTCTGGCCAGCAAGGGATACTGAGGGAGGGTCACCTCTGACCCCCACCCCACTTCCAGAACCCCAGGCTCCAGACTCCAACTTCTAGACTTTCCTGGACGTCCAGCAGGCAACAGCGTCTCCTGCAAGCCTCTGGCCAGCAAGGGATACTGAGGGAGGGTCACCTCTGAACCCCACCCCACTTCCAGACCACCAGGACCCAGACTCCACCTTCTAGTTAGGTAGCCAGGATCTCCTTGTGGCTGTTTTTTTTTTTGTTCTTTTCTCTTGAACACCTTGCATTCTCTTGTTAACACCTAGCCCTCCTTTACCCTCAGATTTTCCTGGACTGCCAGCAGGCAATAGCGTCTCCTGCAAGCCTCTGGCCAGCAATGGATACTGAGGGAGGGTCACCTCTGACCCCCACCCCACTTCCAGACCCCCATGCCCCAGACTCCAACTTCTAGGTAGGGAGCCAGGATCTCCTTGAAGCGTTTTTTCTTTTTTTTTTTTTTCTCTTGAACACCCTGCATTCTCTGGTTAAAAACTAGCCCTCCTTCTCCCCCCAGACTTTCCTGGATGCCAGCAGGCAATAGCGTCTCCTGCAACACTCTGGC
This sequence comes from Tupaia tana, assembly GCA_026018925.1. NCBI lineage: Eukaryota > Metazoa > Chordata > Mammalia > Scandentia > Tupaiidae > Tupaia > Tupaia tana. The sequence continues at coordinate 124,295,319 of JAKSZU010000003.1, forward strand.
CAGCAAGGGATACTGAGTGAGGGTCACCTCTGACCCCCACCCCACTTCCAGAACCCCAGGCCCCAGACTCCACCTTCTAGACTTTCCTGGACTCCCAGCAGGCAACAGCGTTTCCTGCAAACATCTGGCCAGCAAGGGATACTGAGGGAGGGTCACCTCTGACCCCCACCCCACTTCCAGACCACCAGGCCCCAGACTCCACCTTCTAGTTAGGTAACCAGGATCTACTTGAGGCTGTTTTTTTTTTTTTTTCTTTTCTCTTGAACACCCTGCATTCTCTTGTTAACACCTAGCCCTCCTTCTACCCCCAGACTTTCCTGGACTGCGAGCAGGCAATAGCGTCTCCTTCAAGCCTCTGGCCAGCAAGGGATACTGAGGGAGGGTCACCTCTGACCCCCACCCCACTTCCAGACCCCCAGGCCCCAGAATCCACCTTCTAGACTTTCCTGGACTGCCAGCAGGCAATAGCGTCTCCTGCAAGCCTCTGGCCAGCAAGGGATACTTAGGGAGGGTCACCTCTGACCCCCACCCCACTTCCAGACCACCGGGCCCCAGACTCCAACTTCTAGGTAGGTAGCCAGGATCTCCTTGTGGCTGTTTTTTTTTTTTTTTTCTCTTGAACACCCTGCATTCTCTTGTTAACACCTAGCCCTCCTTCTCCCCAAGAATTTCCTGGACTGCCAGCAGGCATAGCGTCTCATGCAAGCCTCTGGCCAGCAAGCGATACTGAGGGAGGGTCACCTCTGACCCCCACCACATTTCAAGACCCGCAGGCCCCAGACTACACCTTCTAGACTTTCCTGGACTGCCAGCAGGCAATAGCGTCTCCTGCAAGCCTCTGGCCAGCAAGGGATACTGAGGGAGGTTCACCTCTGAACCCCACCCCACTTCCAGACCCCCAGGCCCCAGACTCCACCTTCTAGGTAGGTAGCCAGGATCTCCTTGAGGCATTTTCTTTTTTTTTTTTTTTCTCTTGAACACCCTGCATTCTCTGGTTAACAACTAGCCCTCCTTCTCCCCCCAGACTTTCCTGGACTGCCAGCAGGCAATAGCGTCTCCTGCAAGCCTCTGTCCAGCAAGGGATACTGAAGGAGGGTCACCTCTGACCCTCACCCTACTTCCAGACCCCCAGGCCGCAGACTCCACCTTCTAGACTTTCCTGGACTGCCAGCAGGCAATAGCGTCTCCTGCAAGCCTCTGGCCAGCAAGGGATACTGAGGGAGGGTCACCTCTGACCCCCACCCCACTTCCAGACCCCCAGGCCCAAGACTCCACCTTCTAGGTAGGTAGCCAGGATCTCCTTGAGGCGTTTTTTCTTTTTTTTTTCTTTTCTCTTGAACACCCTGCATTCTCTGGTTAACAACTAGCCCTCCTTCTCCCCCCAGCCTTTCCTGGACTGCCAGCAGGGAATAGCGTCTCCTGCAAGCCTTTGGCCAGCAAGGGATACTGAAGGAGGGTCACCTCTGACCCCCACCCCCACCTCCAGAACCCAGGCCCCAGACTCCATCTTCTAGACTTTCCTGGACTCCCAGCAGGCAACAGTGTCTCCTGCAAGTCTCTGGCCAGCTAGGGATAGTGAGGGAGGGTCACCTCTGACCCCCACCCCACTTCCAGACCCCCAGGCCCCAGACTCCACCTTCTAGGTAGGTAGCCAGGATCTTCTTGCAGCGTTTTTTCTTTTTTTTTTTTTCTTTTCTCTTGAACACCCTGCATTCTCTGGTTAACAACTAGCCCTCCTTCTCTCCCCAGACTTTCCTGGACTGCCAGCAGGCAATAGCATCTCCTGCAACACCCTGGCCAGCAAGTGATACTGAGGGAGGGTCACCTCTGACCCCCACCCCACTTCCAGACCCCCAGGCCCCAGACTCCACCTTCTAGACTTTCCTGGACTCCCAGAAGGCAACAGCGTCTCCTGCAAGCCTCTGGCCAGCAAGGGATACTGAGGGAGGGTCACCTCTGACCCCCACCCCACTTCCAGATCTCCAGGCCCCAGACTCCACCTTCTAGACTTTCTTGTACACCCAGCAGGCAACAGCGTCTCCTGCAAACCTCTGGCCCGCAAGGGACACTGAGGGAGGGTCACCTCTGACCCCCACCCCACTTCCAGACCCCCAGGCCCCAGACTCCAACATCTAGTTAGGTAGCCAGGATCTCCTTGAGGCTGTTTTTTTTTTTTTTGTTGTTCTTTTCTCTTGAACACCTTGCATTCTCTTGTTAACACCTAGCCCTCTTTTACCCTCAGACTTTCCTGGACTGCCAGCAGGCAATAGCGTCTCCTGCAATCCTCTGGCCAGCAATGGATACTGAGGGAGGGTCACCCCTGACCCCCACCCAACTTCCAGACCCCCATGCCCCAGACTCCAACTTCTAGGTAGGGAGCCAGGATCTCCTTGAAGCGTTTTTTCTTTTTTTTTTTTTCTCTTGAACACCCTGCATTCTCTGGTTAAAAACTAGCCCTCCTTCTCCCCCCAGACTTTCCTGGATGCCAGCAGGCAATAGCGTCTCCTGCAACACTCTGGCCAGCAAGGGATACCTAGGGAGGGTCACCTCTGACCCCCACCCCACTTCCAGACCCCCAGGCCCCAGACTCCACCTTCTAAGTAGGTAGCCAGGATCTCCTTGAAGCGTTTTTTCTTTTTTTTTCTTTTCTCTTGAACACCCTGCATTCTCTGGTTAACAACTAGCCCTCCTTCTCCCCCCAGATTTCCTGGACTGCCAGCAGGCAATAGCGTCTCCTGCAACACTCTGGCCAGCAAGGGATACTGAGGGAGGGTCACCTCTGACCCCCACCCCACTTCCAGAACCCCAGGCTCCAGACTCCAACTTGTAGACTTTCCTGGACGCCGAGCAGGCAACAGCGTCTCCTGCAAGCCTCTGGCCAGCAAGTGATACTGAGGGAGGGTCACCTCTGAACCCCACCCCACTTCCAGACCACCAGGACCCAGACTCCACCTTCTAGTTAGGTAGCCAGGATCTCCTTGAGGCTGTTTTTTTTTTTGTTCTTTTCTCTTGAACACCTTGCATTCTCTTGTTAACACCTAGCCCTCCTTTACCCTCAGACTTTCCTGGACTGCCAGCAGGCAATAGCGTCTCCTGCAAGCCTCTGGCCAGCAATGGATACTGAGGGAGGGTCACCTCTGACCCCCACCCCACTTCCAGACCCCCATGCCCCAGACTCCAACTTCTAGGTAGGGAGCCAGGATCTCCTTGAAGCGTTTTTTCTTTTTTTTTTTTTCTCTTGAACACCCTGCATTCTCTGGTTAAAAACTAGCCCTCCTTCTCCCCCCAGACTTTCCTGGATGCCAGCAGGCAATAGCGTCTCCTGCAACACTCTGGCCAGCAAGGGATACTGAGTGAGGGTCACCTCTGACCCCCACCCCACTTCCAGACCCCCAGGCCCCAGACTCCACCTTCTAGACTTTCCTGGACTCCCAGCAGGCAACAGCGTTTCCTGCAAACATCTGGCCAGCAAGGGATACTGAGGGAGGGTCACCTCTGACCCCCACCCCACTTCCAGACCACCAGGCCCCAGACTCCACCTTCTAGTTAGGTAACCAGGATCTCCTTGAGGCTGTTTTTTTTTTTTTTTCTTTTCTCTTGAACACCCTGCATTCTCTTTTTAACACCTAGCCCTCCTTCTACCCCCAGATTTCCTGGACTGCCAGCAGGCAATAGCGTCTCCTACAAGCCTCTGGCCAGCAAGGGATACTGAGGTAGGGTCACCTCTGACCCCCACCCCACTTCCAGACCACCGGGCCCCAGACTCCAACTTCTAGGTAGGTAGCCAGGATCTCCTTGTGGCTGTTTTTTTTTTTTTTTTTTTTTTTCTATTGAACACCCTGCATTCTCTTGTTAACACCTAGCCCTCCTTCTCCCCAAGAATTTCCTGGACTGCCAGCAGGCATAGCGTCTCATGCAAGCCTCTGGCCAGCAAGCGATACTGAGGGAGGGTCACCTCTGACCCCCACCACATTTCAAGACCCGCAGGCCCCAGACTACACCTTCTAGACTTTCGTGGACTGCCAGCAGGCAATAGCGTCTCCTGCAAGCCTCTGGCCAGCAAGGGATACTGAGGGAGTTTCACCTCTGAACCCCACCCCACTTCCAGACCCCAGGCCCCAGACTCCACCTTCTAGGTAGGTAGCCAGGATCTCCTTGAGGCGTTTTCTTTTTTTTTCTTTTCTCTTGAACACCCTGCATTCTCTGCTTAACAACTAGCCCTCCTTCTCCCCCCAGACTTTCCTGGACTGCCAGCAGGCAATAGCGTCTCCTGCAAGCCTCTGTCCAGCAAGGGATACTGAAGGAGGGTCACCTCTGACCCTCACCCTACTTCCAGACCCCCAGGCCGCAGACTCCACCTTCTAGACTTTCCTGGACTGCCAGCAGGCAATAGCGTCTCCTGCAAGCCTCTGGCCAGCAAGGGATACTGAGGGAGGGTCACCTCTGACCCCCACCCCACTTCCAGACCCCCAGGCCCCAGACTCCACCTTCTAGGTAGGTAGCCAGGATCTCCTTGAGGCGTTTTTTCTTTTTTTTTCTTTTCTCTTGAACACCCTGCATTCTCTGGTTAACAACTAGCCCTCCTTCTCCCCCCAGCCTTTCCTGGACTGCCAGCAGGGAATAGCGTCTCCTGCAAGCCTTTGGCCAGCAAGGGATACTGAGGGAGGGTCACCTCTGACCCCCACCCCACCTCCAGAACCCCAGGCCCCAGACTCCATCTTCTAGACTTTCCTGGACTCCCAGCAGGCAACAGTGTCTCCTGCAAGTCTCTGGCCAGCTAGGGATAGTGAGGGAGGGTCACCTCTGACCCCCACCCCACTTCCAGACCCCCAGGCCCCAGACTCCACCTTCTAGGTAGGTAGCCAGGATCTCCTTGCAGCGTTTTTTCTTTTTTTTTCTTTTCTCTTGAACACCCTGCATTCTCTGGTTAACAACTAGCCCTCCTTCTCCCCCAGACTTTCCTGGACTGCCAGCAGGCAATAGCATCTCCTGCAACACCCTGGCCAGCAAGTGATACTGAGGGAGGGTCACCTCTGACCCCCACCCCACTTCCAGACCCCAGGCCCCAGACTCCACCTTCTAGACTTTCCTGGACTCCCAGCAGGCAACAGCGTCTCCTGCAAGCCTCTGGCCAGCAAGAGATACTGAGGGAGGGTCACCTCTGACCCCCACCCCACTTCCAGATCTCCAGGCCCCAGACTCCACCTTCTAGACTTTCCTGTACACCCAGCAGGCAACAGCGTCTCCTGCAAGCCTCTGGCCCGCAAGGGATACTGAGGGAGGGTCACCACTGACCCCCACCCCACTTCCAGACCCCCAGGCCCCAGACTCCACCTTCTAAGTAGGTAGCCAGGATCTCCTTGAAGCGTTTTTTCTTTTTTTTTCTTTTCTCTTGAACACCCTGCATTCTCTGGTTAACAACTAGCCCTCCTTCTCTCCCCAGATTTCCTGGACTGCCAGCAGGCAATAGCGTCTCCTGCAACACTCTGGCCAGCAAGGGATACTGAAGGAGGGTCACCTCTGACCCCAACCCCACTTCCAGACCCCCAGGCCCCAGACTCCACCTTCTAGACTTTCCTGGACGCCCAGCAGCCAACAGCGTCTCCTGCAAGTCTCTGGCCAGCAAGGGATACTGAGGGAGGGTCACCTCTGACCCCCACCCCACTTCCAGACCACCAGGACCCAGACTCCACCTTCTAGTTAGGTAGCCAGGATCTCCTTGAGGCTGTTTTTTTTTTGTTGTTCTTTTCTCTTGAACACCTTGCATTCTCTTGTTAACACCTAGACCTCCTTTACTCTCAGACTTTCCTGGACAGCCAGCAGGCAATAGCGTCTCCTGCAAGCCTCTGGCCAGCAATGGATACTGAGGGAGGGTCACCCCTGACCCCCACCCCACTTCCAGACCCCCATGCCCCAGACTCCAACTCCTAGGTAGGGAGCCAGGATCTCCTTGAAGCGTTTTTTCTTTTTTTTTTTTTCTCTTGAACACCCTGCATTCTCTGGTTAAAAACTAGCCCTCCTTCTCCCCCCAGACTTTCCTGGATGCCAGCAGGCAATAGCGTCTCCTGCAACACTCTGGCCAGCAAGGGATACCTAGAGAGGGTCACCTCTGACCCCCACCGCACTTCCAGACCCCCAGGCCCCAGACTCCACCTTCTAGACTTTCCTGGACTCCCAGCAGGCAACAGCGTTTCATGCAAACATCTGGCCAGCAAGGGATACTGAGGGAGGGTCACCTCTGACCCCCACCCCACTTCCAGACCACCAGGCCCCAGACTCCACCTTCTAGTTAGGTAACCAGGATCTCCTTGAGGCTGTTTTTTTGTTTTTTTCTTTTCTCTTGAACACCCTGCATTCTCTTGTTAACACCTAGCCCTCCTTCTACCCCCAGACTTTCCTGGACTGCCAGCAGGCAATAGAGTCTCCTTCAAGCCTCTGGCCAGCAAGGGATACTGAGGGAGGGTCACCTCTGACCCCCACCCCACTTCCAGACCCCCAGGCCCCAGAATCCACCTTCTAGACTTTCCTGGACTGCCAGCAGGCAATAGCATCTCCTGCAAGCCTCTGGCCAGCAAGGGATACTTAGGGAGGGTCACCTCTGACCCCCACCCCACTTCCAGACCCCCAGGCCCCAGACTCCACCTTCTAGGGAGGTAGCCAGCATCTCCTTGAGGCTGTTTTTTTTTTTTTTTTTTTTTTTTTTTTCTCTGGAACACCCTGCATTCTCTTGTTAACACCTAGCCCTCCTTCTCCCCAAGAATTTTCTGGACTGCCAGCAGGCATAGCGTCTCATGCAAGCCTCTGGCCAGCAAATGATACTGAGGGAGGGTCACCTCTGACCCCCACCACAGTTCAAGACCCGCAGGCCCCAGACTACACCTTCTAGACTTTCCTGGACTGCCAGCAGGCAATAGCGTCCCCTGCAAGCCTCTGGCCAGCAAGGGATACTGAGGGAGGTTCACCTCTGAACCCACCCCACTTCCAGACCCCCAGGCCCCAGACTCCACCTTCTAGGTAGGTAGCCAGGATCTCCTTGAGGCGTTTTCTTTTTTTTTCTTTTCTCTTGAACACCCTGCATTCTCTGGTTAACATTTAGCCCTCCTTCTCCCCCCAGACTTTCCTGGACTGCCAGCAGGAAATAGCGTCTCCTGCAAGCCTCTGGCCAGCAAGGGATACTGAGGGAGGGTCACCTCTGACCCCCACCCCACTTCCAGACCCCCAGGCCCCAGACTCCACCTTCTAGGTAGGTAGCCAGGATCTCCTTGCAGCGTTTTTTCTTTTTTTTTTCTTTTCTCTTGAACACCCTGCATTCTCTGGTTAACTACTAGCCCTCCTTCTCCCCCCAGATTTTCCTGGACTGCCAGCAGGCAATAGGGTCTCCTGCAACACTCTGGCCAGCAAGGGATACTTAGGGAGGGTCACCTCTGACCCCAACCCCACTTCCAGACCCCCAGGCCCCAGACTCCACCTTCTAGACTTTCCTGGACGCCCAGCAGCCAACAGCGTCTCCTGCAAGCCTCTGGCCAGCAAGGGATACTGAGGGAGGGTCACCTCTGACCCCCACCCCACTTCCAGACAACAAGGACCCAGACTCCACCTTCTAGTTAGGTAGCCAGGATCTCCTTGAGGCTGTTTTTTTTTTTGTTGTTCTTTTCTTTTGAACACATTGCATTCTCTTGTTAACACCTAGCCCTCCTTTACCCTCAGACTTTCCTGGACTGCCAGCAGGCAATAACGTCTCCTGCAAGCCTCTGGCCAGCAATGGATACTGAGGGAGGGTCACCCCTGACCCCCACCCCACTTCCAGACCCCCAGGCCCCAGACTCCACCTTCTAGACTTTCCTGTACTCCCAGCAGGCAACAGTGTCTCCTGCAAGCCTCTGGCCAGCAAGGGATACTGAGGGAGGGTTACCTCTGACCCCCACACCACTTCCAGACCCCCAGGCCCCAGACTCCACCTTCTAGGTAGGTAGCCAGGATCTCCTTGAGGCGTTTTTTCTTTTTTTTTCTTTTCTCGTGAACACCCTGCATTCTCTGGTTAACAACTAGCCCTCCTTCTCCCCCCAGACTTTCCTGGACGGCCAGCAGGCAATAGCGTCTCCTGCAAGCCTCTGGCCAGCAAGGGATACTGAGGGAGGGTCACCTCTGACCCCCACCCAACTTCCAGACCCCCAGGCCCCAGACTCTACCTTCTAGACTTTCCTGGACTCCCAGTAGGCAACAGCGTCTCCTGCAAGTCTCTGGCCAGCAAGGGATACTGAGGGAGGGTCACCTCTGACCCCCACCCCACTTCCAGACCACCAGGCCCCAGACTCCACCTTCTAGGTAGGTAGCCAGGATCTCCTTGAGGCTGTTTTTTTTTTTTTTTTTTCTTTTCTCTTGAACACCCTGCATTCTCTTGTTAACACCTAGCCCTCCTTCTACCCCCAGAATTTCCTGGACTGCCAGCAGGCAATAGCGTCTCCTGCAAGCCTCTGGCCTGCAAGGGATACTTAGGGAGGGTCACCTCTGACCCCCAACCCACTTCCAGACCCCCAGGCCCCAGACTAGACCTTCTAGGTAGGTAGCCAGGATCTCCTTGAAGCGTTTTTTCTTTTTTTTTCTTTTCTCTTGAACACCCTGCATTCTCTGGTTAACAACTAGCCCTCCTTCTCCCCCCAGACTTTCCTAGACTGCCAGCAGGCAATAGCGTCTCCTGCAACACTCTGGCAACAAGGGATATTGAGGGAGGGTCACCTCTGACCCCCACCCCACTTCCAGACCCCCAGGCCGCAGACTCCACCTTCTAGACTTTCCTGGACTCCCAGCAGGCAACAGCGTCTCCTGCAAGCCTCTGGCCAGCAAGGGATACTGAGGGAGGGTCACCTCTGACACCCACACCACTTCCAGATCCCCAGGCCCCAGACTCCACCTTCTAGACTTTCCTGTACTCCCAGCAGGCAACCGCGTCTCCTGCAAGCCTCTGGCCAGCAAGGGATACTGAGGGAGGGTCACATCTGACCCCCACCCCACTTCCCGACCACCAGGCCCCAGAGTCCACCTTCTAGTTAGGTAGCCAGGATCTCCTTGAGGCTGTTTTTTTTTTTTTTTTTCTTTTCTCTTGAACACCCTGCATTCTATTGTTAACACCTAGCCCTCCTTCTGTCCCCAGACTTTCCTGGACTGCCAGCAGGCAATAGCGTCTCCTGCAAGCCTCTGGCCAGCAAGGATACTGAGGGAGGGTCACCTCTGACCCCCACCCCACTTCCAGAACCCAGGCCCAGACTCCACCTTCTAGACTTTCCTGGACTGCCAGCAGGCAATAGCGTCTCCTGCAAGCCTCTGGCCAGCAAGGGATACTGAGGGAGGGTCACCTCTGACCCCCACCCCACATCCAGACCCCAGGCCCCAGACTCCAACTTCTAGGTAGGTAGCCAGGATCTCCTTGAGGCTGGTTTTTTTTTTTTTTTTCTCTTGAACACCCTGCATTCTCTTGTTAACACCTAGCCCTCCTTCTACCCCCAGACTTTCCTGGACTGCCAGCACGCAATAGCGTCTCCTGCAAGCCTCTGGCCAGCAAGGGATACGGAGGGAGTGTCACCTCTGACCCCCACCCCACTTCCAGTCCCCTAGGATCCAGAGTCCACCTTCTAGGTAGGTAGCCAGGATCTCCTTGAGGCGGTTTTTTTTTTTTCTTTTCTCTTGAAGACCCTGCATTCTCTTGTTAACACCTAGCCCTCCTCCTCCCCCCAGAATTTCCTGGACTACCAGCAGGCAACAGCGTCTGCAAGCCTCTGGACAGCAAGGGATATGGAGGGAGGGTCACCTCTGACCCCCACCCCACTTCCAGACCCCCAGACCCCAGACTCCACCTTCTAGGTAGGTAGCCAGGATCTCCTTGAGGCGTTTTTTCTTTTTTTTCTTTTCTCTTGAACACCCTGCATTCTCTTGTTAACACCTAGCCCTCCTTCTCACCCAGACTTTCCTGGACTCCCAGCAGGCAACAGCGTCTCCTGCAAGTCTCTGGCCAGCAAGGGATACTGAGGGAGGGTCACCTCTGACCCCCACACCACTTCCAGACCACCAGGCCCCAAACTCCACCTTCTAGTTAGGAAGCCAGGATCTCCTTGAGCCGTTTTTCCTTTTTTTTTCTTTTCTCTTGAACACCCTGCATTCTCTTGTTAACACCTAGGCCTCCTTCTCCCCCCAGACTTTCCTGGACTGCCAGCAGGCAATAGCGTCTCCTGCAAGCCTCTGGCCAGCAAGGGATACTGAAGGAGGGTCACCTCTGACCCCCACCCTACTTCCAGACCCCCAGGCCGCAGACTCCACCTTCTAGAATTTCCTGGACTGCCAGCAGGCAATAGCGTCTCCTGCAAGCCTCTGGCCAGCAAGGGATACTGAGGGAGGGTCACCTCTGACCCCACCCACTTCCAATCCCAGGACCCAGACTCTACCTTCTAGGTAGGTAGCCAGGATCTCCTTGAGGCGTTTTTTCTTTTTTTCTCTTTTCTCGTGAACACCCTGCATTCTCTGGTTAACAACTAGCCCTCCTTCTCCCCCCAGACTTTCCTGGACTGCCAGCAGGCAATAGCGTCTCCTGCAAGCCTCTGGCCAGCAAGGGATACTGAGGGAGGGTCACCTCAGACCCCCACCCACTTCCAGAACCCCAGGCCCCAGACTCCTCCTTCTAGACTTTCCTGGACTCCCAGTAGGCAACAGCATCTCCTGCAAGTCTCTGGCCAGCAAGGGATACTGAGGGAGGGTCACCTCTGACCCCCACACCACTTCCAGACCACCAGGCCCCAAACTCCACCTTCTTGTTAGGTAGCCAGGATCTCCTTGAGGCTGTTTTCTTTTTCTTTTCTCTTGAACACCCTGCATTCTCTTGTTCACACCTAGCCCTCCTTCTACCCCCAGACTTTCCTGGACTGCCAGCAGGCAATAGCGTCTCCTTCCAGCCTCTGGCCAACAAGGGATACTGAGGGAGGGTCACCTCTGACCCCCACCCCACTTCCAGACCCCCAGGCCCCAGAATCCACCTTCTAGACTTTCCTGGACTGCCAGCAGGCAATAGCGTCTCCTGCAAGCCTCTGGCCAGCAAGGGATACTTAGGGAGGGTCACCTCTGACCCCCACCCGACTTCAAGACCCCCAGGCCCCAGACTCCACCTTCTAGGTAGGTAGCCAGGATCTCCTTGAGGCGTTTTTTTTTTTTTTTTCCTTTTCTCTTGAACACCCTGCATTCTCTTGTTAACACCTAGCCCTCCTTCTCCCCTCAGACTTTCCTGCACTGCCAGCAGGCAATAGCGTCTCCTGCAAGCATCTGGCCAGCTAGGGATACTGAGGGAGGGTAACCTCTGACCCCCACCCCACTTCCAGACCACCAGGCCCTAGACTCCATCTTCTAGGTAGGTAGCCAGGATCTCCTTGTGGCTGTTTTGTTTTTGTTTTTTTTTCTCTTGAACACCCTGCATTCTCTTGTTAACACCTAGCCCTCCTTCTCCCCAAGAATTTCCTGGACTGCCAGCAGGCATAGCGTCTCATGCAAGCCTCTGGCCAGCAAGCGATACTGAGGGAGGGTCACCTCTGACCCCCACCACATTTCAAGACCCGCAGTCCCCAGACTCCACCTTCTAGACTTTCCTGGACTGCCAGCAGGCAATAGCGTCTCCTGCAAGCCTCTGGCCAGCAAACGATACTGAGGGAGGGTCACCTATTACCCCCACCCCACTTCCAGACCCCCAGGCCCCAGACTCCACCTTCTAGGTAGGTAGCCAGGATCTCCTTGAGGCGTTTTTTTTTTTTCTTTTCTCTTGAACACCCTGCATTCTCTTGTTAACACCTAGCCCTCCTTCTCCCCCCAGACTTTCCTGTTCTGCCAGCAGGCAATAGCGTCTCCTGCAAGCCTCTGGCCAGCAAGGGATACTGAGGGAGGTTTACCTCTGACCCCCACACCACTTCCAGACCCCTGCCCCAGACTCCACCTTCTAGGTAGGTAGCCAGGATCTCCTTGAGGCGTTTTTTCTTTTTTTTTTCTTTTCTCGTGAACACCCTGCATTCTCTGGTTAACAACTAGCCCTCCTTCTCCCCCAGACTTTCTTGGACGGCCAGCAGGCAATAGCGTCTCCTGCAAGCTTCTGGCCAGCAAGGGATACTGAGGGAGGGTCACCTCTGACCCCCACCACACTTCCAGACCCCCCAGGCCCCAGACTCTACCTTCTAGACTTTCCTGGACTCCCAGCAGGCAACAGCGTCTCCTGCAAGCCTCTGGCCAGCAAGGGATACTGAGGGAGGGTTACCTCTGAACCCCACCCCACTTCCAGACCACCAGGCCCCAGACTCCACCTTCTAGTTAGGTAGCCAGGATCTCCTTGAGGCTGTTTTTTTTTTTTTCTTTTCTCTTGAACACCCTGCATTCTCTTGTTAACACCTAGCCCTCCTTCTACCCCAAGAATTTCCTGGACTGCCAGCAGGCAATAGCGTCTCCTGCAAGCCTCTGGCCAGCAAGGGATACTAAGGGAGGGTCACCTCTGACCCCCACCCCACTTCCAGACCCCAGGCCCCAGATTCCACCTTCTAGACTTTCCTGGACTCCAGCAGGCAACAGCGTCACCTGCAAGCCTCTGGCCAGCAAGGGATACTGAGGGAGGGTCACCTCTGACCCCCACCCCCTTCCAGACCCCCAGGCCCCAGACTCCACCTTCTAAGTAGGTAGCCAGGATCTCCTTGAAGCGTTTTTTCTTTTTCTTTCTTTTCTCTTGAACACCCTGCATTCTCTGGTTAACAACTAGCCCTCCTTCTCCCCCCAGATTTCCTGGACTGCCAGCAGGCAATAGCGTCTCCTGCAACACTCTGGCCAGCAAGGGATACTGAGGGAGGGTCACCTCTGACCCCCACCCCACTTCCAGACCCCCAGGCCCCAGACTCCACCTTCTAGACTTTCCTGGACGCCAGCAGGCAACAGCGTCTCCTGCAAGCCTCTGGCCAGCAAGGGATACTGAGGGAGGGTCACCTCTGACCCCCACCCCACTTCCAGACCACCAGGACTCAGACTCCACCTTCTAGTTAGGTAGCCAGGATCTCCTTCAGGCTGTTTTTTTTTTTTTTTTTTTGTTCTTTTCTCATGAACACCTTGCATTCTCTTGTTAACACCAAGCCCTCCTTTACCTTCAGACTTTCCTGGACAGCCAGCAGGCAATAGCGTCTCCTGCAAGCCTCTGGCCAGCAATGGATACTGAGGGAGGGTCACCTCTGACCCCACCCCACTTCCAGACCCCCATGCCCCAGACTCCAACTTCTAGGTCGGGAGCCAGGATCTCCTTGAAGCGTTTTTTCTTTTTTCTTTTTTTTCTCTTGAACACCCTGCATTCTCTGGTTAAAAACTAGCCCTCCTTCTCCCCCCAGACTTTCCTGGATGCCAGCAGGCAATAGCGTCTCCTGCAACACTCTGGCCAGCAAGGGATACTGAGGGAGGGTCACCTCTGACCCCCACCCCACTTCCAGACCCCCAGGCCCCAGACTCCAACTTCTAGAATTTCCTGGACTCCCAGCAGGCAACAGCGTTTCCTGCAAACATCTGGCCAGCAAGGGATACTGAGGGAGGGTCACCTCTGATCCCCACCCCACTTCCAGACCACCAGGCCCAGACTCCACCTTCTAGTTAGGTAACCAGGATCTCCTTGAGGCTGTTTTTTTTTTTTTTTTTTCTTTTCTCTTGAACACCCTGCATTCTCTCTTAACACCTAGCCCTCCTTCTCCCCCCAGACTTTCCTGGACTGCCAGCAGGCAATAGCGTCTCCTGCAAGCCTCTGGCAAGCAAGCGATACTGAGGGAGATTCACCTCTGACCCCCACCGCACTTCCAGACCCCCATGTCCCAGACTGCACCTTCTAGACTTTCCTGGACTGCCAGCAGGCAATAGCGTCTGCAAGCCTCTGGACAGCAAGGGATATGGAGGGAGGGTCACCTCTGACCCCCACCCCTCTTCCAGACCCCCAGGCCCCAGACTCCACCTTCTAGGTAGGTAGCCAGCATCTCCTTGAGGCGTTTTTTTTTTTTTTTCCTTTTCTCTTGAACACCCTGCATTCTCTTGTTAACACCTAGCCCTCCTTCTCCCCCCAGACTTTCCTGCACTGCCAGCAGGCAATAGCGTCTCCTGCAAGCATCTGGCCAGCAAGGGATACTGAGGGAGTGTCACCTCTGACGCCCACCCCACTTCCAGACCACCAGGCCCCAGACTCCAACTTCTAGGTAGGTAGCCAGGATCTCCTTGTGGCTGTTTTTTTTTTTTTTTTTTTTTTTTTTTTTTTTTTTTTTTTTTTTTTTTTTTTTTTTTTTTTTTTTTTTTCTCTTGAACACCCTGCATTCTCTTGTTAACACCTAGCCCTCCTTCTCCGCAAGAATTTCCTGGACTGCCAGCAGGCATAGCGTCTCATGCAAGCCTCTGGCCAGCAAGAGATACTGAGGGAGGGTCACCTCTGACCCCCACCCCACTTCCAGACGCCCAGGCCCCAGACTCCACCTTCTAGGTAGGTAGCCAGGATCTCCTTGAGGCGTTTTTTCTTTTTTTTTCTTTTCTCTTGAACAACCTGCATTCAATGGTTAAACACTAGCCCTCCTTCTCCCCCATACTTTCCTGGACTGCCAGCAGGCAATAGCGTCTCCTGTAAGCCTCTGGCCAGCAAGGGATATAGAGGGAGGGTCACCTCTGACCCCCACACCACCTCCAGACCCCCAGGCCCCAGACTCCACCTTCTAGACTTTCCTGGACTCCCAGCAGGCAACAGCGTCTCCTGCAAGTCTCTGGCCAGCAAGGGATACTGAGGGAGGGTCACCTCTGACCCCCATCCCACTTCCAGACCACCAGGCCCCAGACTCCACCTTCTAGTTAGGTAGCCAGGATCTCCTTGAGGCTGTTTTTTTTTTTTTTTTTCCTTTTCTCTTGAACACCCTTCATTCTCTTGTTAACACATAGCCCTCCTTCTCCCCCCAGACTTTCCTGGATGCCAGCAGGCAATAGCGTCTCCTGCAACACTCTGGCCAGCAAGGGATACTGAGGGAGGGTCACCTCTGACCCCCACCCCACTTCCAGACCCCAGGCCCCAGACTCCAACTTCTAGAATTTCCTGGACTCCCAGCAGGCAACAGCGTTTCCTGCAAACATCTGGCCAGCAAGGGATACTGAGGGAGGGTCACCTCTGATCCCCACCCCACTTCCAGACCACCAGGCCCCAGACTCCACCTTCTAGTTAGGTAACCAGGATCTCCTTGAGGCTGTTTTTTTTTTTTTTTTTTCTTTTCTCTTGAACACCCTGCATTCTCTCTTAACACCTAGCCCTCCTTCTCCCCCCAGACTTTCCTGGACTGCCAGCAGGCAATAGCGTCTCCTGCAAGCCTCTGGCAAGCAAGCGATACTGAGGGAGATTCACCTCTGACCCCCACCGCACTTCCAGACCCCCATGTCCCAGACTGCACCTTCTAGACTTTCCTGGACTGCCAGCAGGCAATAGCGTCTGCAAGCCTCTGGACAGCAAGGGATATGGAGGAGGGTCACCTCTGACCCCCACCCCTCTTCCAGACCCCCAGGCCCCAGACTCCACCTTCTAGGTAGGTAGCCAGCATCTCCTTGAGGCGTTTTTTTTTTTTTTCCTTTTCTCTTGAACACCCTGCATTCTCTTGTTAACACCTAGCCCTCCTTCTCCCCCAGACTTTCCTGCACTGCCAGCAGGCAATAGCGTCTCCTGCAAGCATCTGGCCAGCAAGGGATACTGAGGGAGTGTCACCTCTGACGCCCACCCCACTTCCAGACCACCAGGCCCCAGACTCCAACTTCTAGGTAGGTAGCCAGGATCTCCTTGTGGCTGTTTTTTTTTTTTTTTTTTTTTTTTTTTTTTTTTTTTTTTTTTTTTTTTTTTTTTTTTTTTTTTTTCTCTTGAACACCCTGCATTCTCTTGTTAACACCTAGCCCTCCTTCTCCGCAAGAATTTCCTGGACTGCCAGCAGGCATAGCGTCTCATGCAAGCCTCTGGCCAGCAAGAGATACTGAGGGAGGGTCACCTCTGACCCCCACCCCACTTCCAGACGCCCAGGCCCCAGACTCCACCTTCTAGGTAGGTAGCCAGGATCTCCTTGAGGCGTTTTTTCTTTTTTTTTCTTTTCTCTTGAACAACCTGCATTCAATGGTTAAACACTAGCCCTCCTTCTCCCCCCATACTTTCCTGGACTGCCAGCAGGCAATAGCGTCTCCTGTAAGCCTCTGGCCAGCAAGGGATATAGAGGGAGGGTCACCTCTGACCCCCACACCACCTCCAGACCCCCAGGCCCCAGACTCCACCTTCTAGACTTTCCTGGACTCCCAGCAGGCAACAGCGTCTCCTGCAAGTCTCTGGCCAGCAAGGGATACTGAGGGAGGGTCACCTCTGACCCCCATCCCACTTCCAGACCACCAGGCCCCAGACTCCACCTTCTAGTTAGGTAGCCAGGATCTCCTTGAGGCTGTTTTTTTTTTTTTTTTTTCCTTTTCTCTTGAACACCCTTCATTCTCTTGTTAACACATAGCCCTCCTTCTCCCCCAGACTTTCCTGGACTGCCAGCAGGCAATAGCGTCTCCTGCAAGCCTCTGGCCAGCAAGGGATACTGAGGGAGGGTCACCTCTGACCCCCACCCCACTTCCAGACCCCCAGGCCCCAGACTCCACCTTCTAGACTTTCCTGGACTCCCAGCAGGCAACAGCGTCTTCTGCAAGCCTCTGGCCAGCAAGGGATACTGAGGGAGGGTCACCTCTGACCCCCACCCCACTTCCAGACCACCAGGACCCAGACTCCACCTTCTAGATAGGTAGCCAGGATCTCCTTGAGGCTGTTTTTTTTTTTTTTTCTTTTCCTCTTGAACACCCTGCATTCTCTTGTTAACACCTACCCCTCCTTCTACCCCAGACTTTCCTGCACTGCCAGCACGCAATAGCGTCTCCTGCAAGCCTCTGGCCAGCAAGGGATACTGAGGGAGTGTCACCTCTGACCCCCACCCCACTTCCAGACCCATAGGCTCCAGACTCCACCTTCTAGGTAGGTAGCCAGGATCTCCTTGAGGCGGTTTTTTTTTTTCTTTTCTCTTGAACACCCTGCATTCTCTTGTTAACACCTAGCCCTCCTTCTCCCAAGACTTTCGTGGACTGCCAGCAGGCATAGCGTCTCCTGCAAGCCTCTGGCCAGCAAGCGATACTGAGGGAGGGTCACTTCTGACCCCCACCACACTCCAGACCCGCAGGCCCCAGACTACACCTTCTAGACTTTCCTGGACTGCCAGCAGGCAATAGCGTCTCCTGCAAGCCTCTGGCCAGCAAGGGATACTGAGGGAGGTTCACCTCTGAACCCCACCCCACTTCCAGACCCCCAGGCCCCAGACTCCACCTTCTAGGTAGGAAGCCAGTATCTCCTTGAGTCGTTTTTCCTTTTTTTTTCTTTTCTCGTGAACACCCTGCATTCTCTGGTTAACAACTAGCCCTCCTTCACCCCCCAGACTTTCCTGGACTGCCAGCATGCAATAGTGTCTCCTGCAAGCCTCTGGCCAGAAAGGGATACTGAGGGAGGTTCACCTCTGACCCCCACCCACTTCCAGACCCCCAGGCCCCAGACTCCACCTTCTAGGTAGGTAGCCAGGATCTCCTTGAGGCGTTTTTTTTTCTTTTCTTTTCTCTTGAACACCTGCATTCTCTTGTTAACACCTAGCCCTCCTTCTCCCCCCAGACTTTCCTGGACTGCCAGCAGGCAATAGCGTCTCCTGCAAGCCTCTGGCCAGCAAGGGATACTGAGGGAGGGTCACCTCTGACCCCCACCCCACTTCCAGAACCCCAGGCCCCAGACTCCACCTTCTAGAATTTCCTGGACTCCCAGCAGGCAACAGCGTCTCCTGCAAGCCTCTGGCCAGCAAGGGATACTGAGGGAGGGTCACCTCTGACCCCCACCCCACTTCCAGACCACCAGGACCCAGTCTCCACCTTCTAGTTAGGTAGCCAGGATCTCCTTGAGGCTGTTTTTTTTTTTTCTTTTCTCTTGAACACCCTGCATTCTCTTTTTAACACCTAGCCCTCCTTCTCCCCCCAGACTTTCCTGGACTGCCAGCACGCAATAGCGTCTCCTGCAAGCCTCTGTCCAGCAAGGGATACTGAGGGAGTGTCACCTCTGACCCCCACCCCACTTCCAGAACCCTAGGCTCCAAATTCCACCTTCTAGGTAGGTTGCCAGGATCTCCTTGAGGCGTTTTTTTTTTTTTTTTTTCTTTTCTCTTGAACACCCTGCATTCTCTTGTTAACACCTAGCCCTCCTTCTCCCCCCAGACTTTCCTGCACTGCCAGCAGGCAATAGCGTCTCCTGCAAGCATCTGGCCAGCAAGGGATACTGAGGGAGTGTCACCTCTGACGCCCACCCCACTTCCAGACCACCAGGCCCCAGACTCCAACTTCTAGGTAGGTAGCCAGGATCTCCTTGTGGCTGTTTTTTTTTTTTTTTTTTTTTTTTCTCTTGAACACCCTGCATTCTCTTGTTAACACCTAGCCCTCCTTCTCCCCAAGAATTTCCTGGACTGCCAGCAGGCATAGCGTCTCATGCAAGTCTCTGGCCAGCAAACGATACTGAGGGAGGGTCACCTATTACCCCCACCACATTTCAAGACCCGCAGGCCCCAGACTACACCTTCTAGACTTTCCTGGACTGCCAGCAGGCAATAGCATCTCCTGCAAGCCTCTGGCCAGCAAGGGATACTGAGGGAGGTTTACCTCTGACCCCCACCCCACTTCCAGACCCCCAGGACCCAGACTCCACCTTCCAGGTATGTAGCCAGGATCTCCTTGAGGCGTTTTTTTTTCTTTTCTTTTCTCTTGAACACCCTGCATTCTCTTGTTAACACCTAGCCCTCCTTCTCCCCCCAGACTTTCCTGGACTGCCAGCAGGAAATAACGTCTCCTGCAAGCCTCTGGCCAGCAAGGGTACTGAGGGACGGTCACCTCTGACCCCCACCCCACTTCCAGACCCCCAGGACCCAGACTCCACCTTCTAGACTTTCCTGGACTGCAAGCAGGCTATAGCGTCTCCTGCAAGCCTCTGGCCAGCAAGGGATACTGAGGGACGGTCACCTCTGAGCCCCACCCCACTTCCAGACCCCCAGGACCCAGACTCCACCTGCTAGGTAGGTAGCCAGGATCTCCTTGTGGCTGTTTTTTTTTTTTTTTTTTTTCTCTTGAACACACTGCATTCTCTTGTTAACACCTAGCCCGCCTTCTACCCCCAGACTTTCCTGGACTGCCAGCACGCAATAGCGTCTCCTGCAAGCCTCTGTCCAGCAAGGGATACTGAGGGAGTGTCACCTCTGATCCCCATCCCACTTCCAGACCCCTAGGCTCCAGACTCCACCTTCTAGACTTTCCTGGACTGCCAGCAGGCAATAGCGTCTCCTGCAAGCCTCTGGCCAGCAAGGGATACTGAGGGAGGTTCACGTCTGGACCCCACCCCACTTCCAGACCCCCAGGCCCCAGAATCCACCTTCTAGGTAGGTAGCCAGGATCTCCTTGAGACGGTTTTTTTTTTTTCTGTTCTCTTGAACACCCTGCATTCTCTTGTTAACACCTAGCCCTCCTTCTCCCCACAGACGTTCCTGGACTGCCAGCAGGCAATAGCGTCTCCTGCAAATTTCTGGCCAGCAAGGGATACTGAGGGAATGTCACCTCTGACACCCACCCCACTTCCAGACCCCTAGGCCCCAGACTCCACCTTCTAGGTAGGTAGCCAGGATCTCCTTGAGGCGTTTTTTTTTTCTTTTCTCTTGAACACCCTGCATTCTCTTGTTAACACCTAGCCCTCCTTCTCCCCCCAGACTTTCCTGGATTGCCAGCAGGCAATAGCGTCTCCTGCAAGCCTCTGGCCTGCATGGGATACTGAGGGAGGTTCACCTCTGACCCCCACCCCACTTCCAGACCCCCAGGCCCCAGACTCCACCTTCTAGGTAGGTAGCCAGGATCTCCTTGAGGCGTTTTTTTTTTCTTTTCTTTTCTCTTGAACACCCTGCATTCTCTTGTTAACACCTAGCCCTCCTTCTCCCCCCAGACTTTCCTGGACTGCCACCAGGCAATAGCGTCTCCTGCAAGCCTCTGGCCAGCAAGGGATACTGAGGGAGGGTCACCTCTGACCCCCACCCCACTTCCAGACCCCCAGGCCCCAGACTCCACCTTCTAGAATTTCCTGGACTCCCAGCAGGCAACAGCGTCTCCTGCAAGCCTCTGGCCAGCAAGGGATACTGAGGGAGGGTCACCTCTGACCCCCACCCCACTTCCAGACCACCAGGACCCAGACTCCACCTTCTAGTTAGGTAGCCAATATCTCCTTGAGGCTGTTTTTTTTTTTCTTTTCTCTTGAACACCGTGCATTCTCTTGTTAACACCTAGCCCTCCTTCTCCCCCCAGACTTTCCTGGACTGCCAGCACGCAATAGCGTCTCCTGCAAGCCTCTGTCCAGCAAGGGATACTGAGGGAGTGTCACCTCTGACCCCCACCCCACTTCCAGAACCCTAGGCTCCAAATTCCACCTTCTAGGTAGGTTGCCAGGATCTCCTTGAGGCGTTTTTTTTTTTTTCCTTTTCTCTTGAACACCCTGCATTCTCTTGTTAACACCTAGCCCTCCTTCTCCCCCCAGACTTTCCTGCACTGCCAGCAGGCAATAGCGTCTCCTGCAAGCATCTGGCCAGCAAGGGATACTGAGGGAGTGTCACCTCTGACGCCCACCCCACTTCCAGACCACCAGGCCCCAGACTCCAACTTCTAGGTAGGTAGCCAGGATCTCCTTGTGGCTGTTTTTTTTTTTTTTTTTTTTTTTTTTTTTTTTTTTTTTTTTTTTTTTTTTTCTCTTGAACACCCTGCATTCTCTTGTTAACACCTAGCCCTCCTTCTCCCCAAGAATTTCCTGGACTGCCAGCAGGCATAGCGTCTCATGCAAGCCTCTGGCCAGCAAACGATACTGAGGGAGGGTCACCTATTACCCCCACCACATTTCAAGACCCGCAGGCCCCAGACTACACCTTCTAGACTTTCCTGGACTGCCAGCAGGCAATAGCGTCTCCTGCAAGCCTCTGGCCAGCAAGGGATACTGAGGGAGGTTTACCTCTGACCCCCACCCCACTTCCAGACCCCCAGGACCCAGACTCCACCTTCTAGGTATGTAGCCAGGATCTCCTTGAGGCGTTTTTTTTTTCTTTTCTTTTCTCTTGAACACCCTGCATTCTCTTGTTAACACCTAGCCCTCCTTCTCCCCCCAGACTTTCCTGGACTGCCAGCAGGAAATAGCGTCTCCTGCAAGCCTCTGGCCAGCAAGGGTACTGAGGGAGTGTCACCTCTGACCCCCACCCCACTTCCAGACCCCCAGGACCCAGACTCCACCTTCTAGACTTTCCTGGACTGCAAGCAGGCAATAGCGTCTCCTGCAAGCCTCTGGCCAGCAAGGGATACTGAGGGAGGGTCACCTCTGAGCCCCACCCCACTTCCAGACCCCCAGGACCCAGACTCCACCTGCTAGGTAGGTAGCCAGGATCTCCTTGTGGCTGTTTTTTTTTTTTCTCTTGAACACACTGCATTCTCTTGTTAACACCTAGCCCGCCTTCTACCCCCAGACTTTCCTGGACTGCCAGCACGCAATAGCGTCTCCTGCAAGCCTCTGTCCAGCAAGGGATACTGAGGGAGTGTCACCTCTGATCCCCATCCCACTTCCAGACCCCTAGGCTCCAGACTCCACCTTCTAGACTTTCCTGGACTGCCAGCAGGCAATAGCGTCTCCTGCAAGCCTCTGGCCAGCAAGGGATACTGAGGGAGGTTCACCTCTGGACCCCACCCCACTTCCAGACCCCCAGGCCCCAGAATCCACCTTCTAGGTAGGTAGCCAGGATCTCCTTGAGACGGTTTTTTTTTTTTTCTGTTCTCTTGAACACCCTGCATTCTCTTGTTAACACCTAGCCCTCCTTCTCCCCACAGACGTTCCTGGACTGCCAGCAGGCAATAGCGTCTCCTGCAAATTTCTGGCCAGCAAGGTATACTGAGGGAATGTCACCTCTGACCCCCACCCCACTTCCAGACCCCTAGGCCCCAGACTCCACCTTCAAGGTAGGTAGCCAGGATCTCCTTGAGGCGTTTTTTTTTTCTTTTCTCTTGAACACCCTGCATTCTCTTGTTAACACCTAGCCCTCCTTCTCCCCCCAGACTTTCCTGGATTGCCAGCAGGCAATAGCGTCTCCTGCAAGCCTCTGGCCAGCATGGGATACTGAGGGAGGTTCACCTCTGACCCCCACCCCCACTTCCAGACCCCCAGGCCCCAGACTCCACCTTCTAGGTAGGTAGCCAGGATCTCCTTGAGGCGTTTTTTTTTTCTTTTCTTTTCTCTTGAACACCCTGCATTCTCTTGTTAACACCTAGCCCTCCTTCTCCCCCCAGACTTTCCTGGACTGCCACCAGGCAATAGCGTCTCCTGCAAGCCTCTGGCCAGCAAGGGATACTGAGGGAGGGTCACCTCTGACCCCCACCCCACTTCCAGAACCCCAGGCCCCAGACTCCACCTTCTAGAATTTCCTGGACTCCCAGCAGGCAACAGCGTCTCCTGCAAGCCTCTGGCCAGCAAGGGATACTGAGGGAGGGTCACCTCTGACCCCCACCCCACTTCCAGACCACCAGGACCCAGACTCCACCTTCTAGTTAGGTAGCCAATATCTCCTTGAGGCTGTTTTTTTTTTTCTTTTCTCTTGAACACCCTGCATTCTCTTGTTAACACCTAGCCCTCCTTCTCCCCCCAGACTTTCCTGGACTGCCAGCACGCAATAGCGTCTCCTGCAAGCCTGTGTCCAGCAAGGGATACTGAGGGATTGTCACCTCTGACCCCCACCCCACTTCCAGAACCCTAGGCTCCAAATTCCACCTTCTAGGTAGGTTACCAGGATCTCCTTGAGGCGTTTTTTTTTTTTTTTTTCCTTTTCTCTTGAACACCCTGCATTCTCTTGTTAACACCTAGCCCTCCTTCTCCCCCCAGACTTTCCTGCACTGCCAGCAGGCAATAGCGTCTCCTGCAAGCATCTGGCCAGCAAGGGATACTGAGGGAGTGTCACCTCTGACGCCCACCCCACTTCCAGACCACCAGGCCCCAGACTCCAACTTCTAGGTAGGTAGCCAGGATCTCCTTGTGGCTGTTTTTTTTTTTTTTTTTTTTTTTTTTTTTTTTTTTTTTTTTTTTTTTTTTTTTTTTTTTTTTTTTTTTTCTCTTGAACACCCTGCATTCTCTTGTTAACACCTAGCCCTCCTTCTCCCCAAGAATTTCCTGGACTGCCAGCAGGCATAGCGTCTCATGCAAGCCTCTGGCCAGCAAACGATACTGAGGGAGGGTCACCTATTACCCCCACCACATTTCAAGACCCGCAGGCCCCAGACTACACCTTCTAGACTTTCCTGGAATGCCAGCAGGCAATAGCGTCTCCTGCAAGCCTCTGGCCAGCAAGGGATACTGAGGGAGGTTCACCTCTGAACCCCACCCCACTTCCAGACCCCCAGGCCCCAGACTCCAACTTCTAGGTAGGTAGCCAGGATCTCCTTGAGGCGTTTTCTTTTTTTTTCTTTTCTCTTGAACACCCTGCATTCTCTGGTTAACAACTAGCCCTCCTTCTCCCCCCAGACTTTCCTGGACTGCCAGCAGGCAATAGCGTCTCCTGCAAGCCTCTGGCCAGCAAGGGATACTGAAGGAGGGTCACCTCTGACCCTCACACTACTTCCAGACCCCCAGGCCGCAGACTCCAACTTCTAGATTTTCCTGGACTGCCAGCAGGCAATAGCGTCTCCTGCAAGCCTCTGGCCAGCAAGGGATACTGAGGGAGGGTCACCTCTGAACCCCACCCCACTTCCAGACCCCCAGGCCCCAGACTCCACCTTCTAGGTAGGTAGCCAGGATCTCCTTGAGGCGTTTTTTCTTTTTTTTTTCTTTTCTCTTGAACACCCTGCATTCTCTGGTTAACAATTAGCCCTCTTCTCCCCCCAGACTTTCCTGGACTGCCAGCAGGGAATAGCGTCTCCTGCAAGCCTTTGGCCAGCAAGGGATACTGAGGGAGGGTCACCTCTGACCCCCACCCCACCTCCAGACCCCCAGGCCCCAGACTCCATCTTCTAGACTTTCCTGGACTCCCCGCAGGCAACAGCGTCTCCTGCAAGTCTCTGGCCAGCAAGGGATACTGAGGGAGGGTCACCTCGGACCCCCACCCCACTTCCAGACCACCAGGCCCCAGACTCCACCTTCTAGTTAGGTAACCAGGATCTCCTTGAGGCTGTTAATTTTTTTTTTTCTTTTCTCTTGAACACCCTGCATTCTCTTGTTAACACCTAGCCCTCCTTCTCCCCCCAGACTTTCCTGGACTGCCAGCAGGCAATAGCATCTCCTGCAAGCCTCTGGCCAGCATGGGATACTGAGGGAGGGTCACCTCTGACCCCCACCCCACTTCCAGACCCCCAGGCCCCAGACTCCACCTTCTATACTTTCCTGGACTCCCAGCAGGCAACAGCGTCTTCTGCAAGCCTCTGGCCAGCAAGGGATACTGAGGGAAGGTCACCTCTGACCCCCACCCCACTTCCAGACCACCAGGACCCAGACTCCACCTTCTAGTTAGGTAGCCAGGATCTCCTTGAGGCGTTTTTTTTTTTTTTTCCTTTTCTCTTGAACACCCTGCATTCTCTTGTTAACACCTAGCCCTCCTTCTCCCCCCAGACTTTCCTGCACTGCCAGCAGGCAATAGCGTCTCCTGCAAGCATCTGGCCAGCAAGGGATACTGAGGGAGGGTCACCTCTGACCCCCACCCCACTTCCAGACCACCAGGCCCCAGACTCCAACTTCTAGGTAGGTAGCCAGGATCTCCTTGTGGCTGGTTTTTTTTTTTTTTTTTTTTCTCTTGAACACCCTGCATTCTCTTGTTAACACCTAGGCCTCCTTCTCCCCAAGAATTTCCTGGACTGCCAGCAGGCATAGCGTCTCATGCAAGCCTCTGGCCAGCAAGCAATACTGAGGGAGGGTCACCTCTGACCCCCAGCACATTTCAAGACCCGCAGGCCCCAGACTACACCTTCTAGACTTTCCTGGAATGGAGCAGGCAATAGCGTCTCCTGCAAGCCTCTGGCCAGCAAGGGATACTGAAGGAGGGTCACCTCTGACCCTCACCCTACTTCCAGACCCCCAGGCAGCAGACTCCACCTTCTAGATTTTCCTGGACTGCCAGCAGGCAATAGCGTCTCCTGCAAGCCTCTGGCCAGCAAGGGATACTGAGGGAGAGTCACCTCTGAACCCCACCCCACTTCCAGACCCCCAGGCCCCAGACTCCACCTTCTAGGTAGGTAGCCAGAATCTCCTGGAGGCGTTTTTTCTTTTTTTTTCTTTTCTCTTGAACACCCTGCATTCTCTGGTTAACAACTAGCCCGACTTCTCCCCCCAGACTTTCCTGGACTGCCAGCAGGGAATAGCATCTCCTGCAAGCCTTTGGCCAGCAAGGGATACTGAGGGAGGGTCACCTCTGACCCCCACCCCACCTCCAGACCCCAGGCCCCAGACTCCATCTTCTAGACTTTCCTGGACTCCCAGCAGGAAACAGCGTCTCCTGCAAGTCTCTGGCCAGCAAGGGATACTGAGGGAGGGTCACCTCTGACCACCACCCCACTTCCAGACCACCAGGACCCAGACTCCACCTTCTAGTTAGGTAGCCAGGATCTCCTTGAGGCTGTTAATTTTTTTTTTTTCTTTTCTCTTGAACACCCTGCATTCTCTTGTTAACACCTAGCCCTCCTTCTCCCCCCAGACTTTCCTGGACTGCCAGCATTCAATAGCATCTCCTGCAAGCCTCTGGCCAGCAAGGGATACTGAGGGAGGGTCACCTCTGACCCCCACCCCACTTCTAGACCCCCAGGCCCCAGACTCCACCATCTAGACTTTCCTGGACTGCAAGCAGGCAATAGCGTCTCCTGCAAGCCTCTGGCCCCAAGGGATACTGAGGGAGGGTCACCTCTTACCCCCACCGCACTTCCAGACACCCAGGCCCCAGACTCCACTTCTAGGTAGGTAGCCAGGATCTCCATGTGGCTGGTTTTTTTTTTTTTTTTTTCTCTTCAACACCCTGCATTCTCTTGTTAACACCTAGCACTCCTTCTCCCCCCAGAATTTCCTGGACTGCCAGCACGCAATAGCGTCTCCTGCAAGCCTCTGGCCAGCAAGGGATACTGAGGGAGGTTCACCTCTGAACCCCACCCCACTTCCAGACCCCCAGGCCCCAGACTCCACCTTCTAGGTAGGTAGACAGGATCTCCTTGAGACGTTTTTTTTTTTTTCTCTTTTCTCTTGAACACCCTGCATTCTCTTGTTAACACCTAGCACTCCTTCTCCCCCCAGAATTTCCTGGACTACCAGCAGGCAATAGCGTCTCCTGCAAGCCTCTGGCCAGCAAGGGATACTGAGGGAGGGTCACCTCTGACCCCCACCCCACTTCCAGACCACCAAGCCCCAGACTCCACCTTCTAGGTAGTTAGCCAGGATCTCCTTGAGGCGTTTTTTTTTTTTTCTTTTCTCTTGAACACCCTGCATTCTCTGGTTAACAACTAGCCCGACTTCTCCCCCCAGACTTTCCTGCACTGCCAGCAGGCAATAGCGTCTCCTGCAAGCCTCTGGCCAACAAGGGATACTGAGAGAGGGTCACCTCTGACCCCCACCCCACTTCCAGACCCCCAGGCCCCAGACTCCACCTTCTATACTTTCCTGGACTCCCAGCAGGCAACAGCGTCACCTGCAAGCCTCTGGCCAGCAAGGGATACTGAGGGAGGGTCACCTCTGACTCCCACCCCACTTCCAGACCACCAGGCCCCAGACTCCACCTTCTAGTTAGGTAGCCAGGATCTCCTTGAGGCTGTTTTTTTTTTTTTTTTCTTTTCTCTTGAACACCCGGCATTCTCTTGTTAACACCTAGCCCTCCTTCTCCCCCCAGATTTTCCTGGACTGCCAGCAGGCAATAGCGTCTCCTGCAAGCCTCTGGCCAGCAAGGGATACTGAGGGAGGGTCACCTCTGACCCCTACCCCACTTCCAGACCCCCAGGCCCCAGACTCCACCTTCTACGTACGTAGCCAGGATCTCCTTGAAGCGTTTTTTCTTTTTTTTTCTTTTCTCTTGAACACCCTGCATTCTCTGGTTAACAACTAGCCCTCCTTCTACCCAAAGATTTCCTGGACTGCCAGCAGGCAATAGCGTCTCCTGCAACACTCTGGCCAGCAAGGGATACTGAGGGAGGGTCACCTCTGACCCCCACCCCACTTCCAGACCCCCAGGCCCCAGACTCCACCTTCTAGACTTTCCTGGACGCCCAGCAGGCAACAGCGTCTCCTGCAAGCCTCTGGCCAGCAAGGGATACTGAGGGAGGGTCACCTCTGACCCCCACCCCACTTGCAGACCACCAGGACCCAGACTCCACCTTCTAGTTAGGTAGCCAGGATCTCCTTGAGGCTGTTTTTTTTTTTTTTTTTCTCTTGAACACCCTGCATTCTCTTGTTAACACCTAGCCCTCCTTCTCCCCCCAGATTTTCCTGGACTGCCAGCAGGCAACAGCGTCTCCTGCAAGCCTCTGGCAAGCAAGGGATACTGAGGGAGATTCACCTCTGACCCCCACCGCACTTCCAGACCCCCATGTCCCAGACTCCACCTTCTAGACTTTCCTGGACTGCCAGCAGACAATAGCGTCTGCAAGCCTCTGGACAGCAAGGGATACGGAGGGAGGGTCACCTCTGACCCCCACCCCACTTCCAGACGCCCAGGCCCCATACTCCACCTTCTAGGTAGGTAGCCAGGATCTCCTTGAGGCGTTTTTTCTTTTTTTTTCTTTTCCCTTGAACACCCTGCATTCTCTTGTTAACACCTAGCCCTCCTTCTCTCCCCAGACTTTCCTGGACTGCCAGCAGGCAATAGCGTCTCCTGCAACACTCTGGCCAGCAAGGGATACTTAGGGAGGGTCACCTCTGACCCCCACCCCACTTCCAGACCCCCAGGCCCCAGACTCCACCTTCTAGACTTTCCTGGACTCCCAGCAGGCAACAGCGTCTCCTGCAAGCCTCTGGCCAGCAAGGGATACTGTGGGAGGGTCACCTCTGACCCCCACCCCACTTCCAGACCACCAGGACCCAGACTCCACTTTCTAGATAGGTAGCCAGGATCTCCTTGAGGCTGTTTTTTTTTTTTTTTCTTTTCCTCTTGAACACCCTGCATTCTCTTGTTAACACCTAGCCCTCCTTCTACCCCCAGACTTTCCTGCACTGCCAGCACGCAATAGCGTCTCCTGCAAGCCTCTGGCCAGCAAGGGATACTGAGGGAGTGTCACCTCTGACCCCCACCCCACTTCCAGACCCATAGGCTCCAGACTCCACCTTCTAGGTAGGTAGCCAGGATCTCCTTGAGGCGGTTTTTTTTTTTCTTTCCTCTTGAACACCCTGCATTCTCTTGTTAACACCTAGCCCTCCTTCTCCCCAAGACTTTCCTGGACTGCCAGCAGGCATAGCGTCTCCTGCAAGCCTCTGGCCAGCAAGCGATACTGAGGGAGGGTCACCTCTGACCCCCACCACACTTCCAGACCCGCAGGCCCCAGACTACACCTTCTAGACTTTCCTGGACTGCCAGCAGGCAATAGCGTCTCCTGCAAGCCTCTGGCCAGCAAGGGATACTGAGGGAGGTTCACCTCTGAACCCCACCCCACTTCCAGACCCCCAGGCCCCAGACTCCACCTTCTAGGTAGGAAGCCAGTATCTCCTTGAGTCGTTTTTCCTTTTTTTTTCTTTTCTCGTGAACACCCTGCATTCTCTGGTTAACAACTAGCCCTCCTTCACCCCCCAGACTTTCCTGGACTGCCAGCATGCAATAGTGTCTCCTGCAAGCCTCTGGCCAGCAAGGGATACTGAGGGAGGTTCACCTCTGACCCCCACCCCACTTCCAGACCCCCAGGCCCCAGACTCCACCTTCTAGGTAGGTAGCCAGGATCTCCTTGAGGCGTTTATTTTTCTTTTCTTTTCTCTTGAACACCCTGCATTCTCTTGTTAACACCTAGCCCTCCTTCTCCCCCCAGAATTTCCTGGACTGCCAGCAGGCAATAGCGTCTCCTGCAAGCCTCTGGCCAGCAAGGGATACTGAGGGAGGGTCACCTCTGACCCCCACCCCACTTCCAGACCCCCAGGCCCCAGACTCCACCTTCTAGAATTTCCTGGACTCAAGGCAGGCAACAGCGTCTCCTGCAAGCCTCTGGACAGCAAGGGATACTGAGGGAGGGTCACCTCTGACCCCCACCCCACTTCCAGACCACCAGGACCCAGACTCCACCTTCTAGTTAGGTAGACAGGATCTCCTTGAGGCGTTTTTTTTTTTTCTTTTCTCTTGAACACCCTGCATTCTCTTGTTAACACCTAGCCCTCCTTCTCCCCCCAGACTTTCCTGGACTGCCAGCAGGCAATAGCGTCTCCTGCAAGCCTCTGGCCAGCAAGGGATACTGAGGGAGGTTTACCTCTGACCCCCACCCCACTTCCAGACCCCCAGGACCCAGACTCCACCTTCTAGGTATGTAGCCAGGATCTCCTTCAGGCGTTTTTTTTTCTTTTCTTTTCTCTTGAACACCCTGCATTCTCTTGTTAAAACCTAGCCCTCCTTCTCCCCCCAGACTTTCCTGGACTGCCAGCAGGAAATAGCGTCTCCTGCAAGCCTCTGGCCAGCAAGGGTACTGAGGGAGGGTCACCTCTGACCCCCACCCCACTTCCAGACCCCCAGGCCCCAGACTCCACATTCTAGACTTTCCTGGACTGCAAGCAGGCAATAGCGTCTCCTGCAAGCCTCTGGCCAGCAAGGGATACTGAGGGAGGGTCACCTCTGAACCCCACCCCACTTCCAGACCCCCAGGCCCCAGACTCCACCTGCTAGGTAGGTAGCCAGGATCTCCTTGTGGCTGTTTTTTTTTTTTTTTCTCTTGAACACACTGCATTCTCTTGTTAACACCTAGCCCGCCTTCTACCCCCAGACTTTCCTGGACTGCCAGCACGCAATAGCGTCTCCTGCAAGCCTCTGTCCAGCAAGGGATACTGAGGGAGTGTCACCTCTGATCCCCATCCCACTTCCAGACCCCTAGGCTCCAGACTCCACCTTCTAGACTTTCCTGGACTGCCAGCAGGCAATAGCGTCTCCTGCAAGCCTCTGGCCAGCAAGGGATACTGAGGGAGGTTCACCTCTGACCCCCACCCCACTTCCAGACCCCCAGGACGCAGACTCCACCTTCTAGGTATGTAGCCAGGATCTCCTTGAGGCGTTTTTCTTTCTTTTCTTTTCTCTTGAACACCCTGCATTCTCTTGTTAACACCTAGCCCTCCTTCTCCCCCCAGAATTTCCTGGACTGCCAGCAGGCAATAGCGTCTCCTGCAAGCCTCTGGCCAGCAAGGGTACTGAGGGAGGGTCACCTCTGACCCCCACCCCACTTCCAGACCCCCAGGCCCCAGACTCCACCTTCTAGACTTTCCTGGACTGCAAGCAGGCAATAGCGTCTCCTGCAAGCCTCTGGCCAGCAAGGGATACTGAGGGAGGTTCACCTCTGAACCCCACCCCACTTCCAGACCCCCAGGCCCCAGAATCCACCTTCTAGGTAGGTAGCCAGGATCTCCTTGAGACGGTTTTTTTTTTTTCTCTTCTCTTGAACACCCTGCATTCTCTTGTTAACACCTAGCCCTCCTTCTCCCCACAGACGTTCCTGGACTGCCAGCAGGCAATAGCGTCTCCTGCAAATTTCTGGCCAGCAAGGGATACTGAGGGAATGTCACCTCTGACCCCCACCCCACTTCCAGACCCCTAGGCCCCAGACTCCACCTTAAAGGTAGGTAGCCAGGATCTCCTTGATGCGTTTTTTTTTTTTCTTTTCTCTTGAACACCCTGCATTCTCTTGTTAACACCTAGCCCTCCTTCTCCCCCCAGACTTTCCTGGATTGCCAGCAGGCAATAGCGTCTCCTGCAAGCCTCTGGCCAGCATGGGATACTGAGGGAGGTTCACCTCTGACCCCCACCCCACTTCCAGACCCCCAGGCCCCAGACTCCACCTTCTAGGTAGGTAGCCAGGATCTCCTTGAGGCGTTTTTTTTTTCTTTTCTTTTCTCTTGAACACCCTGCATTCTCTTGTTAACACCTAGCCCTCCTTCTCCCCCCAGACTTTCCTGGACTGCCACCAGGCAATAGCGTCTCCTGCAAGCCTCTGGCCAGCAAGGGATACTGAGGGAGGGTCACCTTTGACCCCCACCCCACTTCCAGACCCCCAGGCCCCAGACTCCACCTTCTAGAATTTCCTGGACTCCCAGCAGGAAACAGCGTCTCCTGCAAGCCTCTGGCCAGCAAGGGATACAGAGGGAGGGTCACCTCTGACCCCCACCCCACTTCCAGACCACAAGGACCCAGACTCCACCTTCTAGTTAGGTAGCCAAGATCTCCTTGAGGCTGTTTTTTTTTTTTCTTTTCTCTTGAACACCCTGCATTCTCTTGTTAACACCTAGCCCTCCTTCTCCCCCCAGACTTTCCTGGACTGCCAGCACGCAACAGCGTCTCCTGCAAGACTCTGTCCAGCAAGGGAAACTGAGGGAGTGTCACCTCTGACCCCCACCCCACCTCCAGACCCCTAGGCTCCAGATTCCACCTTCTAGGTAGGTTGCCAGGATCTCCTTGAGGCGTTTTTTTTTTTTTTTTTCTTTTCTCTTGAACACCCTGCATTCTCTTGTTAACACCTAGCCCTCCTTCTCCCCAAGACTTTCCTGGACTGCCAGCAGGCATAGCGTCTCCTGCAAGCCTCTGGCCAGCAAGCGATACTGAGGGAGGGTCACCTCTGACCCCCACCACACTTCCAGACCCCAGGCCCCAGACTACACCTTCTAGACTTTCCTGGACTGCCAGCAGGCAATAGCGTGTCCTGCAAGCCTCTGGACAGCAAGGGATAATGAGGGAGTGTTGCCTCTGACCCCCACACCACTTCCAGACCCCCAGGCCCCAGACTCCACCTTCTAGCTAGGAAGCCAGGATCTCCTTGATGCGTTTTTTCTTTTTTTTTTCTTATCTCGTGAACACCCTGCATTCTCTGGTTAACACCTAGCCCTCCTTCTCCCCCCAGACTTTCCTGGACTGCCAGCACGCAATTGCGTCTCCTGCAAGCCTCTGGCCAGCAAGGGATACTGAGGGAGGGTCACCTCTGACCCCCACCCCACTTCCAGACCCCCAGGCCCCAGACTCCACCTTCTAGACTTTCCTGGACTCCCAGCAGGCAACAGCGTCTCCTGAAAGCCTCTGGCCAGCAAGGGATACTGAGGGAGGGTCACCTCTGACCCCCACCCCACTTCCAGACCCCCAGGCCCCAGACTCCACCTTCTAGAATTTCCTGGACTCCCAGCAGGCAACAGCGTCTCCTGCAAGCCTCTGGCCAGCAAGGGATACTGAGGGAGGGTCACCTCTGACCCCCACCCCACTTCCAGACCACCAGGACCCAGACTCCACCTTCTAGTTAGGTAGACAGGATCTCCTTGAGGCGTTTTTTTTTCTTTTCTTTTCTCTTGAACACCCTGCATTCTCTTGTTAACACCTAGCCCTCCTTCTCCCCCCAGACTTTCCTGGACTGCCAGCAGGCAATAGCCTCTCCTGCAAGCCTCTGGCCAGCAAGGGATACTGAGGGAGGTTTACCTCTGACCCCCACCCCACTTCCAGACCCCCAGGACGCAGACTCCACCTTCTAGGTATGTAGCCAGGATCTCCTTGAGGCGTTTTTTTTTTCTTTTCTTTTCTCTTGAACACCCTGCATTCTCTTGTTAACACCTAGCCCTCCTTCTCCCCCCAGAATTTCCTGGACTGCCAGCAGGCAATAGCGTCTCCTGCAAGCCTCTGGCCAGCAAGGGTACTGAGGGAGGGTCACCTCTGACCCCCACCCCACTTCCAGACCCCCAGGCCCCAGACTCCACCTTCTAGACTTTCCTGGACTGCAAGCAGGCAATAGCGTCTCCTGCAAGCCTCTGGCCAGCAAGGGATACTGAGGGAGGTTCACCTCTGAACCCCACCCAACTTCCAGACCCCCAGGCCCCAGACTCCACCTTCTAGGTAGGTAGCCAGGATCCCCTTGAGGCGTTTTTTTTTTTTTTTCCTTTTCTCTTGAACACCCTGCATTCTCTTGTTAACACCTAGCCCTCCTTCTCCCCCCAGACTTTCCTGCACTGCCAGCAGGCAATAGCGTCTCCTGCAAGCATCTGGCCAGCAAGGAATACTGAGGGAGGGTCACCTCTGAGCCCCACCCCACTTCCAGACCCCCAGGACCCAGACTCCACCTGCTAGGTAGGTAGCCAGGATCACCTTGTGGCTGGTTTTTTTTTTTTTTTTTCTCTTGAACACACTGCATTCTCTTGTTAACACCTAGCCCTCCTTCTACCCCCAGACTTTCCTGGACTGCCAGCACGCAATAGCGTCTCCTGCAAGCCTCTGTCCAGCAAGGGATACTGAGGGAGTGTCACCTCTGATCCCCATCCCACTTCCAGACCCCTAGGCTCCAGACTCCACCTTCTAGACTTTCCTGGACTGCCAGCAGGCAATAGCGTCTCCTGCAAGCCTCTGGCCAGCAAGGGATACTGAGGGAGGTTCACCTCTGGACCCCACCCCACTTCCAGACTCCCAGGCCCCAGAATCCACCTTCTAGGTAGGTAGCCAGGATCTCCTTGAGACGGTTTTTTTTTTTTTTCTGTTCTCTTGAACACCCTGCATTCTCTTGTTAACACCTAGCCCTCCTTCTCCCCCCAGACTTTCCTGGACTGCCAGCAGGCAATAGCGTCTCCTGCAAGCCTCTGGCCAGCATGGGATACTGAGGGAGGTTCACCTCTGACCCCCACCCCACTTCCAGACCCCCAGGCCCCCGACTCCACCTTCTAGGTAGGTAGCCAGGATCTCCTTGAGGCGTTTTTTTTTTCTTTTCTTTTCTCTTGAACACCCTGCATTCTCTTGTTAACACCTAGCCCTCCTTCTCCCCCCAGACTTTCCTGGACTGCCACCAGGCAATAGCGTCTCCTGCAAGCCTCTGGCCAGCAAGGGATACTGAGGGAGGGTCACCTCTGACCCCCAACCCTCTTCCAGATCCCCAGGCCCCAGACTCCACCTTCTAGAATTTCCTGGACTCCCAGCAGGCAACAGCGTCTCCTGCAAGCCTCTGGCCAGCAAGGGATACTGAGGGAGGGTCACCTCTGACCCCCACCCCACTTCCAGACCACCAGGACCCGGACTCCACCTTCTAGATAGGTAGCCAAGATCTCCTTGAGGCTGGTTTTTTTTTTTCTTTTCTCTTGAACACCCTGCATTCTCTTGTTAACACCTAGCCCTCCTTCTCCCCAAGACTTTCCTGGACTGCCAGCAGGCATAGCGTCTCCTGCAACCTCTGGCCAGCAAGCGATACTGAGGGAGGGTCACCTCTGACCCCCACCCCACTTCCAGACCCCTAGGCTCCAGATTCCACCTTCTAGGTAGGTTGCCAGGATCTCCTTGAGGCGTTTTTTTTTTTTTTCTTTTCTCTTGAACACCCTGCATTCTCTTGTTAAGACCTAGCCCTCCTTCTCTCCAAGACTTTCCTGGACTGCCAGCAGGCATAGCGTCTCCTGCAAGCCTCTGGCCAGCAAGCGATACTGAGGGAGGGTCACCTCTGACCCCCACCACACTTCCAGACCCCAGGCCCCAGACTACACCTTCTAGACTTTCCTGGACTGCCAGCAGGCAATAGCGTCTCCTGCAAGCCTCTGGACAGCAAGGGATACTGAGGGAGGGTTGCCTCTGACCCCCACACCACTTCCAGACCCCCAGGCTCCAGACTCCACCTTCTACCTAGGAAGCCAGGATCTCCTTGAGGCGTTTTTTCTTTTTTTTTTCTTTTCTCGTGAACACCCTGCATTCTCTGGTTAACAACTAGCCCTCCTTCTCCCCCCAGACTTTCCTGGACAGCCAGCAGGCAATTGCGTCTCCTGCAAGCCTCTGGCCAGCAAGGGATACTGAGGGAGGGTCACCTCTGACCCCCACCCCACTTCCAGACCCCCAGGCCCCAGACTCCACCTTCTAGACTTTCCTGGACTCCCAGCAGGCAACAGCGTCTCCTGAAAGCCTCTGGCCAGCAAGGGATACTGAGGGAGGGTCACCTCTGACCCCCACCCCACTTCCAGACCCCCAGGCCCCAGACTCCACCTTCTAGAATTTCCTGGACTCCCAGCAGGCAACAGCGTCTTCTGCAAGCCTCTGGCCAGCAAGGGATACTGAGGGAGGGTCACCTCTGACCCCCACCCCACTTCCAGACCACCAGGACCCAGACTCCACCTTCTAGTTAGGTAGACAGGATCTCCTTGAGGCTGTTTTTATTTTTTTCTTTTCTCTTGAACACCCTGCATTCTCTTGTTAACACCTAGCCCTCCTTCTCCCCCCAGACTTTCCTGGACTGCCAGCAGGCAATAGCGTCTCCTGCAAGCCTCTGGCCAGCAAGGGATACTGAGGGAGGTTTACCTCTGACCCCCACCCCACTTCCAGACCCCCAGGACGCAGACTCCAACTTCTAGGTATGTAGCCAGGATCTCCTTGAGGCGTTTTTTTTTCTTTTCTTTTCTCTTGAACACCCTGCATTCTCTTGTTAACACCTAGCCCTCCTTCTCCCCCCAGAATTTCCTGGACTGCCAGCAGGCAATAGCGTCTCCTGCAAGCCGCTGGCCAGCAAGGGTACTGAGGGAGGGTCACCTCTGACCCCCACCCCACTTCCAGACCACCAGGCCCCAGACTCCACCTTCTAGACTTTCCTGGACTGCAAGCAGGCAATAGCGTCTCCTGCAAGCCTCTGGCCACCAAGGGATACTGAGGGAGGTTCACCTCTGAACCCCACCCCACTTCCAGACCCCCAGGCCCCAGACTCCACCTTCTAGGTAGGTAGCCAGGATCTCCTTGAGGCGTTTTTTTTTTTTTTTCCTTTTCTCTTGAACACCCTGCATTCTCTTGTTAACACCTAGCCCTCCTTCTCCCCCCAGACTTTCCTGCACTGCCAGCAGGCAATAGCGTCTCCTGCAAGCATCTGGCCAGCAAGGAATACTGAGGGAGGGTCACCTCTGAGCCCCACCCCACTTCCAGACCCCCAGACCCCAGACTCCACCTGCTAGGTAGGTAGCCAGGATCACCTTGTGGCTGTTTTTTTTTTTTTTTTTTCTCTTGAACACACTGCATTCTCTTGTTAACACCTAGCCCTCCTTCTACCCCCAGACTTTCCTGGACTGCCAGCACGCAATAGCGTCTCCTGCAAGCCTCTGTCCAGCAAGGGATACTGAGGGAGTGTCACCTCTGATCCCCATCCCACTTCCAGACCCCTAGGCTCCAGACTCCACCTTCTAGACTTTCCTGGACTGCCAGCAGGCAATAGCGTCTCCTGCAAGCCTCTGGCCAGCAAGGGATACTGAGGGAGGTTCACCTCTGGACCCCACCCCACTTCCAGACTCCCAGGCCCCAGAATCCACCTTCTAGGTAGGTAGCCAGGATCTCCTTGAGACGGTTTTTTTTTTTTCTGTTCTCTTGAACACCCTGCATTCTCTTGTTAACACCTAGCCCTCCTTCTCGCCCCAGACGTTCCTGGACTGCCAGCAGGCAATAGCGTCTTCTGCAAGTCTCTGGCCAGCAAGGGATACTGAGGGAGTGTCACCTCTGACCCCCACCCCACTTCCAGACCCCTAGGCCCCAGAATCCACCTTCTAGGTAGGTAGCCAGGATCTCCTTGAGGCATTTTATTTTTCTTTTCTCTTGAACACCCTGAATTCTCTTGTTAACACCTAGCCCTCCTTCTCCCCCCAGACTTTCCTGGACTGCCAGCAGGCAATAGCGTCTCCTGCAAGCATCTGGCCAGCAAGGGATACTGAGGGAGTGTCACCTCTGACGCCCACCCCACTTCCAGACCACCAGGCCCCAGAATCCAACTTCTAGGTAGGTAGCCAGGATCTCCTTGTGGCTGTATTTTTTTTTTTTTTTTTTTTTTTTTTTTTTTTTTTTTTTTCTCTTGAACACCCTGCATTCTCTTGTTAACACCTAGCCCTCCTTCTCCCCAAGAATTTCCTGGACTGCCAGCAGGCATAGCGTCTCATGCAAGCCTCTGGCCAGCAAACGATACTGAGGGAGGGTCACCTATTACCCCACCACATTTCAAGACCCGCAGGCCCCAGACTACACCTTCTAGACTTTCCTGGACTGCCAGCAGGCAATAGCGTCTCATGCAAGCCTCTGGCCAGCAAGCAATACTGAGGGAGGGTCACCTCTGACCCCCACCACATTTCAAGACCCGCAGGCCCCAGACTACACCTTCTAGACTTTCCTGGAATGGAGCAGGCAATAGCGTCTCCTGCAAGCCTCTAGCCAGCAAGGGATACTGAAGGAGGGTCACCTCTGACCCTCACCCTACTTCCAGACCCCCAGGCGGCAGACTCCACCTTCTAGATTTTCCTGGACTGCCAGCAGGCAATAGCGTCTCCTGCAAGCCTCTGGCCAGCAAGGGATACTGAGGGAGAGTCACCTCTGACCCCCACCCCACTTCCAGACCCCCAGGCCCCAGACTCCACCTTCTAGGTAGGTAGCCAGAATCTCCTGGAGGCGTTTTTTCTTTTTTTTTCTTTTCTCTTGAACACCCTGCATTCTCTGGTTAACAACTAGCCCGACTTCTCCCCCCAGACTTTCCTGGACTGCCAGCAGGGAATAGCGTCTCCTGCAAGCCTTTGGCCAGCAAGAGATACTGAGGGAGGGTCACCTCTGACCCCCACCCCACCTCCAGACCCCAGGCCCCAGACTCCATCTTCTAGACTTTCCTGGACTCCCAGCAGGAAACAGCGTCTCCTGCAAGTCTCTGGCCAGCAAGGGATACTGAGGGAGGGTCACCTCTGACCACCACCCCACTTCCAGACCACCAGGACCCAGACTCCACCTTCTAGTTAGGTAGCCAGGATCTCCTTGAGGCTGTTAATTTTTTTTTTTCTTTTCTCTTGAACACCCTGCATTCTCTTGTTAACACCTAGCCCTCCTTCTCCCCCCAGACTTTCCTGGACTGCCAGCAGGCAATAGCATCTCCTGCAAGCCTCTGGACAGCAAGGGATACTGAGGGAGGGTCACCTCTGACCCCCACCCCACTTCTAGACCCCCAGGCCCCAGACTCCACCATCTAGACTTTCCTGGACTGCAAGCAGGCAATAGCGTCTCCTGCAAGCCTCTGGCCCCAAGGGATACTGAGGGAGGGTCACCTCTTACCCCCACCCCACTTCCAGACCCCCAGGCCCCAGATTCCACTTCTAGGTAGGTAGCCAGGATCTCCATGTGGCTGGTTTTTTTTTTTTTTTTTCTCTTCAACACCCTGCATTCTCTTGTTAACACCTAGCACTCCTTCTACCCCCAGAATTTCCTGTACTGCCAGCACGCAATAGCGTCTCCTGCAAGCCTCTGGCCAGCAAGGGATACTGAGGGAGGTTCACCTCTGAACCCCACCCCACTTCCAGACCCCCAGGCCCCAGACTCCACCTTCTAGGTAGGTAGCCAGGATCTCCTTGAGACTTTTTTTTTTTTCTCTTTTCTCTTGAACACCCTGCATTCTCTTGTTAACACCTAGCACTCCTTCTCCCCCCAGAATTTCCTGGACTACCAGCAGGCAATAGCGTCTCCTGCAAGCCTCTGGCCAGCAAGGGATACTAAGGGAGGGTCACCTCTGACCCCCACCCCACTTCCAGACCACCAAGCCCCAGACTCCACCTTCTAGGTAGTTAGCCAGGATCTCCTTGAGGCGTTTTTTTTTTTTTCTTTTCTCTTGAACACCCTGCATTCTCTGGTTAACAACTAGCCCGACTTCTCCCCCCAGAATTTCCTGCACTGCCAGCAGGCAATAGCGTCTCCTGCAAGCCTCTGGCCAACAAGGGATACTGAGAGAGGGTCACCTCTGACCCCCACCCCACTTCCAGACCCCCAGGCCCCAGACTCCACCTTCTATACTTTCCTGGACTCCCAGCAGGCAACAGCGTCACCTGCAAGCCTCTGGCCAGCAAGGGATACTGAGGGAGGGTCACCTCTGACCCCCACCCCACTTCCAGACCCCCAGGCCCCAGACTCCACCTTCTACGTACGTATCCAGGATCTCCTTGAAGCGTTTTTTCTTTTTTTTTCTTTTCTCTTGAACACCCTGCATTCTCTGGTTAACAACTAGCCCTCCTTCTACCCAAAGATTTCCTGGACTGCCAGCAGGCAATAGCGTCTCCTGCAACACTCTGGCCAGCAAGGGATACTGAGGGAGGTTCACCTCTGACCCCCACCCCACTTCCAGACCCCCAGGCCCCAGACTCCACCTGCTAGGTAGGTAGCCAGGATCTCCTTGTGGCTGTTTTTTTTTTTTTTCTCTTGAACACACTGCATTCTCCTGTTAACACCTAGCCCGCCTTCTACCCCCAGACTTTCCTGGACTGCCAGCACGCAATAGCGTCTCCTGCAAGCCTCTGTCCAGCAAGGGATACTGAGGGAGTGTCACCTCTGATCTCCATCCCACTTCCAGACCCCTAGGCTCCAGACTCCACTTTCTAGACTTTCCTGGACTGCCAGCAGGCAATAGCGTCTCCTGCAAGCCTCTGGTCAGCAAGGGATACTGAGGGAGGTTCACCTCTGAACCCCACCCCACTTCCAGACCCCCAGGCCCCAGAATCCACCTTCTAGGTAGGTAGCCAGGATCTCCTTGAGACGGTTTTTTTTTTTTCTGTTCTCTTGAACACCCTGCATTCTCTTGTTAACACCTAGCCCTCCTTCTCCCCACAGACGTTCCTGGACTGCCAGCAGGCAATAGCGTCTCCTGCAAATTTCTGGCCAGCAAGGGATACTGAGGGAATGTCACCTCTGACCCCCACCCCACTTCCAGACCCCTAGGACCCAGACTCCACCTTAAAGGTAGGTAGCCAGGATCTCCTTGAGGCGTTTTTTTTTTTCTTTTCTCTTGAACACCCTGCATTCTCTTGTTAACACCTAGCCCTCCTTCTCCCTCCAGACTTTCCTGGATTGCCAGCAGGCAATATCGTCTCCTGCAAGCCTCTGGTCAGCATGGGATACTGAGGGAGGTTCACCTCTG
Organism: Tupaia tana; assembly: GCA_026018925.1. Classification (NCBI taxonomy): domain Eukaryota; kingdom Metazoa; phylum Chordata; class Mammalia; order Scandentia; family Tupaiidae; genus Tupaia; species Tupaia tana. The sequence continues at coordinate 124,335,507 of JAKSZU010000003.1, forward strand.
ACCCCCACCCCACTTCCAGACCCCCAGGCCCCAGACTCCACCTTCTAGGTAGGTAGCCAGAATCTCCTTGAGGCAATTTTTTTTTCTTTTCTTTTCTCTTGAACACCCTGAATTCTATTGTTAACACCTAGCCCTCCTTCTCCCCCCAGACTTTCCGGGACTGCCACCAGGCAATAGCGTCTCCTGCAAGCCTCTGGCCAGCAAGGGATACTGAGGGAGGGTCACCTTTGACCCCCACCCCACTTCCAGACCCCCAGGCCCCAGACTCCACCTTCTAGAATTTCCTGGACTCCCAGCAGGAAACAGCGTCTCCTGCAAGCCTCTGGCCAGCAAGGGATACAGAGGGAGGGTCACCTCTGACCCCCACCCCACTTCCAGACCACAAGGACCCAGACTCCACCTTCTAGTTAGGTAGCCAAGATCTCCTTGAGGCTGTTTTTTTTTTTTCTTTTCTCTTGAACACCCTGCATTCTCTTGTTAACACCTAGCCCTCCTTCTCCCCCCAGACTTTCCTGGACTGCCAGCACGCAATAGCGTCTCCTGCAAGACTCTGTCCAGCAAGGGATACTGAGGGAGTGTCACCTCTGACCCCCACCCCACCTCCAGACCCCTAGGCTCCAGATTCCACCTTCTAGGTAGGTTGCCAGGATCTCCTTGAGGCGTTTTTTTTTTTTTTCTTTTCTCTTGAACACCCTGCATTCTCTTGTTAACACCTAGCCCTCCTTCTCCCCAAGACTTTCCTGGACTGCCAGCAGGCATAGCGTCTCCTGCAAGCCTCTGGCCAGCAAGCGATACTGAGGGAGGGTCACCTCTGACCCCCACCACACTTCCAGACCCCAGGCCCCAGACTACACCTTCTAGACTTTCCTGGACTGCCAGCAGGCAACAGCGTCTCCTGCAAGCCTCTGGACAGCAAGGGATACTGAGGGAGGGTTGCCTCTGACCCCCACACCACTTCCAGACCCCCAGGCCCCAGACTCCACCTTCTAGCTAGGAAGCCAGGATCTCCTTGAGGCGTTTTTTCTTTTTTTTTTCTTTTCTCGTGAACACCCTGCATTCTCTGGTTAACAACTAGCCCTCCTTCTCCCCCCAGACTTTCCTGGACAGCCAGCAGGCAATTGCGTCTCCTGCAAGCCTCTGGCCAGCAAGGGATACTGAGGGAGGGTCAGCTCTGACCCCCACCCCACTTCCAGACCCCCAGGCCCCAGACTCCACCTTCTAGACTTTCCTGGACTCCCAGCAGGCAACAGCGTCTCCTGCAAGCCTCTGGCCAGCAAGGGATACTGAGGGAGGGTCACCTCTGACCCCCACCCCACTTCCAGACCACCAGGACCCAGACTCCACCTTCTAGTTAGGTAGACAGGATCTCCTTGAGGCTGTTTTTTTTTTTCTTTTCTCTTGAACACCCTGCATTCTCTTGTTAACACCTAGCCCTCCTTCTCCCCCCAGACTTTCCTGGACTGCCAGCAGGCAATAGCGTCTCCTGCAAGCCTCTGGCCAGCAAGGGATACTGAGGGAGGTTTACCTCTGACCCCCCACCCCACTTCCAGACCCCCAGGACGCAGAATCCACCTTCTAGGTATGTAGCCAGGATCTCCTTTAGGCGTTTTTTTTTCTTTTCTTTTCTCTTGAACACCCTGCATTCTCTTGTTAACACCTAGCCCTCCTTCTCCCCCCAGAATTTCCTGGACTGCCAGCAGGCAATAGCGTCTCCTGCAAGCCTCTGGCCAGCAAGGGTACTGAGGGAGGGTCACCTCTGACCCCCACCCCACTTCCAGACCCCCAGGCCCCAGACTCCACCTTCTAGACTTTCCTGGACTGCAAGCAGGCAATAGCGTCTCCTGCAAGCCTCTGGCCACCAAGGGATACTGAGGGAGGTTCACCTCTGAACCCCACCCCACTTCCAGACCCCCAGGCCCCAGACTCCACCTTCTAGGTAGGTAGCCAGGATCTCCTTGAGGCGTTTTTTTTTTTTTTTTCCTTTTCTCTTGAACACCCTGCATTCTCTTGTTAACACCTAGCCCTCCTTCTCCCCCCAGACTTTCCTGCACTGCCAGCAGGCAATAGCGTCTCCTGCAAGCATCTGGCCAGCAAGGAATACTGAGGGAGGGTCACCTCTGAGCCCCACCCCACTTCCAGACCCCCAGACCCCAGACTCCACCTGCTAGGTAGGTAGCCAGGATCACCTTGTGGCTGGTTTTTTTTTTTTTTCTCTTGAACACACTGCATTCTCTTGTTAACACCTAGCCCTCCTTCTACCCCCAGACTTTCCTGGACTGCCAGCACGCAATAGCGTCTCCTGCAAGCCTCTGTCCAGCAAGGGATACTGAGGGAGTGTCACCTCTGATCCCCATCCCACTTCCAGACCCCTAGGCTCCAGACTCCACCTTCTAGACTTTCCTGGACTGCCAGCAGGCAATAGCGTCTCCTGCAAGCCTCTGGCCAGCAAGGGATACTGAGGGAGGTTCACCTCTGGACCCCACCCCACTTCCAGACTCCCAGGCCCCAGAATCCACCTTCTAGGTCGGTAGCCAGGATCTCCTTGAGACGTTTTTTTTTTTTTTCTGTTCTCTTGAACACCCTGCATTCTCTTGTTAACACTTAGCCCTCCTTCTCGCCCCAGACGTTCCTGGACTGCCAGCAGGCAATAGCGTCTCCTGCAAGTCTCTGGCCAGCAAGGGATACTGAGGGAGTGTCACCTCTGACCCCCACCCCACTTCCAGACCCCTAGGCCCCAGACTCCACCTTCTAGGTAGGTAGCCAGGATCTCCTTGAGGCATTTTATTTTTCTTTTCTCTTGAACACCCTGCATTCTCTGGTTAACACCTAGCCCTCCTTCTCCCCCCAGACTTTCCTGGACTGCCAGCAGGCAATTGCGTCTCCTGCAAGCCTCTGGCCAGCAAGGGATACTGAGGGAGGGTCACCTCTGACCCCCACCCCACTTCCAGACCCCCAGGCCCCAGACTCCACCTTCTAGACTTTCCTGGACTCCCAGCAGGCAACAGCGTCTCCTGAAAGCCTCTGGCCAGCAAGGGATACTGAGGGAGGGTCACCTCTGACCCCCACCCCACTTCCAGACCCCCAGGCCCCAGACTCCACCTTCTAGAATTTCCTGGACTCCCAGCAGGCAACAGCGTCTCCTGCAAGCCTCTGGCCAGCAAGGGATACTGAGGGAGGGTCACCTCTGACCCCCACCCCACTTCCAGACCACCAGGACCCAGACTCCACCTTCTAGTTAGGTAGACAGGATCTCCTTGAGGCGTTTTTTTTTCTTTTCTTTTCTCTTGAACACCCTGCATTCTCTTGTTAACACCTAGCCCTCCTTCTCCCCCCAGACTTTCCTGGACTGCCAGCAGGCAATAGCGTCTCCTGCAAGCCTCTGGCCAGCAAGGGATACTGAGGGAGGTTTACCTCTGACCCCCACCCCACTTCCAGACCCCCAGGACGCAGACTCCACCTTCTAGGTATGTAGCCAGGATCTCCTTGAGGCGTTTTTTTTTCTTTTCTTTTCTCTTGAACACCCTGCATTCTCTTGTTAACACCTAGCCCTCCTTCTCCCCCCAGAATTTCCTGGACTGCCAGCAGGCAATAGCGTCTCCCGCAAGCCTCTGGCCAGCAAGGGTACTGAGGGAGGGTCACCTCTGACCCCCACCCCACTTCCAGACCCCCAGGCCCCAGACTCCACCTTCTAGACTTTCCTGGACTACAAGCAGGCAATAGCGTCTCCTGCAAGCCTCTGGCCAGCAAGGGATACTGAGGGAGGTTCACCTCTGAACCCCACCCAACTTCCAGACCCCCAGGCCCCAGACTCCACCTTCTAGGTAGGTAGCCAGGATCCCCTTGAGGCGTTTTTTTTTTTTTTTTTCCTTTTCTCTTGAACACCCTGCATTCTCTTGTTAACACCTAGCCCTCCTTCTCCCCCCAGACTTTCCTGCACTGCCAGCAGGCAATAGCGTCTCCTGCAAGCATCTGGCCAGCAAGGAATACTGAGGGAGGGTCACCTCTGAGCCCCACCCCACTTCCAGACCCCCAGGACCCAGACTCCACCTGCTAGGTAGGTAGCCAGGATCACCTTGTGGCTGGTTTTTTTTTTTTTTTTTTCTCTTGAACACACTGCATTCTCTTGTTAACACCTAGCCCTCCTTCTACCCCCAGACTTTCCTGGACTGCCAGCACGCAATAGCGTCTCCTGCAAGCCTCTGTCCAGCAAGGGATACTGAGGGAGTGTCACCTCTGATCCCCATCCCACTTCCAGACCCCTAGGCTCCAGACTCCACCTTCTAGACTTTCCTGGACTGCCAGCAGGCAATAGCGTCTCCTGCAAGCCTCTGGCCAGCAAGGGATACTGAGGGAGGTTCACCTCTGGACCCCACCGCACTTCCAGACTCCCAGGCCCCAGAATCCACCTTCTAGGTAGGTAGCCAGGATCTCCTTGAGACGGTTTTTTTTTTTTCTGTTCTCTTGAACACCCTGCATTCTCTTGTTAACACCTAGCCCTCCTTCTCCCCCCAGACGTTCCTGGACTGCCAGCAGGCAATAGCGTCTCCTGCAAGTCTCTGGCCAGCAAGGGATACTGAGGGAGTGTCACCTCTGACCCCCACCCCACTTCCAGACCCTTAGGCCCCAGACTCCACCTTCTAGGTAGGTAGCCAGGATCTCCTTGAGGCGTTTTATTTTTCTTTTCTCTTGAACACCCTGCATTCTCTTGTTAACACCTAGCCCTCCTTCTCCCCCCAGACTTTCCTGGACTGCCAGCAGGCAATAGCGTCTCCTGCAAGCCTCTGGCCAGCATGGGATACTGAGGGAGGTTCACCTCTGACCCCCACCCCACTTCCAGACCCCCAGGCCCCAGACTCCACCTTCTAGGTAGGTAGCCAGGATCTCCTTGAGGCGTTTTTTTTTTTCTTTTCTTTTCTCTTGAACACCCTGCATTCTCTTGTTAACACCTAGCCCTCCTTCTCCCCCCCAGAATTTCCTGGACTGCCACCAGGCAATAGCGTCTCCTGCAAGCCTCTGGCCAGCAAGGGATACTGAGGGAGGGTCACCTCTGACCCCCACCCCTCTTCCAGATCCCCAGGCCCCAGACTCCACCTTCTAGAATTTCCTGGACTCCCAGCAGGCAACAGCGTCTCCTGCAAGCCTCTGGCCAGCAAGGGATACTGAGGGAGGGTCACCTCTGACCCCCACCCCACTTCCAGACCACCAGGACCCAGACTCCACCTTCTAGATAGGTAGCCAAGATCTCCTTGAGGCTGATTTTTTTTTTTTCTTTTCTCTTGAACACCCTGCATTCTCTTGTTAACACCTAGCCCTCCTTCTCCCCAAGACTTTGCTGGACTGCCAGCAGGCATAGCGTCTCCTGCAACCTCTGGCCAGCAAGCGATACTGAGGGAGGGTCACCTCTGACCCCCACCCCACTTCCATACCCCTAGGCTCCAGATTCCACCTTCTAGGTAGGTTGCCAGGATCTCCTTGAGGCGTTTTTTTTTTTTTTCTTTTCTCTTGAACACCCTGCATTCTCTTGTTAACACCTAGCCCTCCTTCTCCCCAAGACTTTCCTGGACTGCCAGCAGGCATAGCGTCTCCTGCAAGCCTCTGGCCAGCAAGCGATACTGAGGGAGGGTCACCTCTGACCCCCACCACACTTCCAGACGCCAGGCCCCAGACTACACCTTCTAGACTTTCCTGGACTGCCAGCAGGCAAAAGCATCTCCTGCAAGCCTCTGGACAGCAAGTGATACTGAGGGAGGGTTGCCTCTGACCCCCACACCACTTCCAGACCCCCAGGCTCCAGACTCCACCTTCTACCTAGGAAGCCAGGATCTCCTTGAGGCGTTTTTTCTTTTTTTTTTCTTTTCTCGTGAACACCCTGCATTCTCTGGTTAACAACTAGCCCTCCTTCTCCCCCCAGACTTTCCTGGACAGCCAGCAAGCAATTGCGTCTCCTGCAAGCCTCTGGCCAGCAAGGGATACTGAGGGAGGGTCACCTCTGACCCCCACCCCACTTCCAGACCCCCAGGACCCAGACTCCACCTTCTAGACTTTCCTGGACTCCCAGCAGGCAACAGCGTCCTCCTGAAAGCCTCTGGCCAGCAAGGGATACTGAGGGAGGGTCACCTCTGACCCCCACCCCACTTCCAGACCCCCAGGCCCCAGACTCCACCTTCTAGAATTTCCTGGACTCCCAGCAGGCAACAGCGTCTCCTGCAAGCCTCTGGCCAGCAAGGGATACTGAGGGAGGGTCACCTCTGACCCCCACCCCACTTCCAGACCACCAGGACCCAGACTCCACATTCTAGATAGGTAGCCAAGATCTCCTTGAGGCTGTTTTTTTTTTTTCTTTTCTCTTGAACACCCTGCATTCTCTTGTTAACACCTAGCCCTCCTTCTCCCCCCAGACTTTCCTGGACTGCCAGCACGCAATATCGTCTCCTGCAAGCCTCTGTCCAGCAAGGGATACTGAGGGAGTGTCACCTCTGACCCCCACCCCACTTCCAGACCCCTAGGCTCCAGATTCCACCTTCTAGGTAGGTTGCCAGGATCTCCTTGAGGCGTTTTTTTTTTTTTTTCTTTTCTCTTGAACACCCTGCATTCTCTTGTTAACACCTAGCCCTCCTTCTCCCCAAGACTTTCCTGGACTGCCAGCAGGCATAGCGTCTCCTGCAAGCCTCTGGCCAGCAAGCGATACTGAGGGAGGGTCACCTCTGACCCCCACCACACTTCCAGACCCCAGGCCCCAGACTACACCTTCTAGACTTTCCTGGACTGCCAGCAGGCAATAGCATCTCCTGCAAGCCTCTGGACAGCAAGGGATACTGAGGGAGGGTTACCTCTGACCCCCACACCACTTCCAGACCCCCTGGCCCCAGACTCCACCTTCTAGGTAGGAAGCCAGGATCTCCTTGAGGCGTTTTTTCTTTTTTTTTCTTTTCTCGTGAACACCCTGCATTCTCTGGTTAACAACTAGCCCCCCTTCTCCCCCCAGACTTTCCTGGACTGCCAGCAGGCAATTGCGTCTCCGGCAAGCCTCTGGCCAGCAAGGGATACTGAGGGAGGGTCACCTCTGACCCCCACCCGACTTCCAGACCCCCAGGCCCCAGACTCCACCTTCTAGACATTCCTGGACTCCCAGCAGGCAACAGCGTCTCCTGAAAGCCTCTGGCCAGCAAGGGATACTGAGGGAGGGTCACCTCTGACCCCCACCCCACTTCCAGACCACCAGGACCCAGACTCCACCATCTACTTAGGTAGCCAAGATCTCCTTGAGGCTCTTTTTTTTTTTTTTTCTTTTCTCTTGAACACCCTGCATTCTCTTGTTAAAACCTAGCCCTCCTTCTCCCCCCAGACTTTCCTGGACTGCCAGCATGCAATAGCGTCTCCTGCAAGCCTCTGGCCAGCAAGGGATACTGAGGGAGGTTCACCTCTGACACCCACCCCACTTCCAGACCCCCAGGCCCCAGACTCCACCTTCTAGGTAGGTAGCCAGGATCTCCTTGAGGCGTTTTAATTTCTTTTCTTTTCTCTTGAACACCCTGCATTCTCTAGTTAACACCTAGCCCTCCTTCTCCCCCCAGATTTTCCTGGACTGCCAGCAGGCTATAGCGTCTCCTGCAAGCCTCTGGCCAGCAAGGGATACTGAGGGAGGGTCACCTCTGACCCCCACCCCACTTCCAGACCCCCAGGCCCCAGACTCCACCTTCTAGAATTTCCTGGACACCCAGGAGGCAACAGCGTCTCCTGCAAGCCTGTGGCCCGCAAGGGATACTGAGGGAGGGTCACCTCTGACCCCCACCCCACTTCCAGACCACCAGGACCCAGACTCCACCTTCTAGTTAGGTAGCCAGGATCTCCTTGAGGCTGTTTTTTTTTTTTTCTTTTCTCTTGAACACCCTGCATTCTCTTGTTAACACCTAGTCCTCCTTCTCCCCCCAGACTTTCCTGGACTGCCAGCAGGCAATAGCGTCTCCTGAAAGCCTCTGGCCAGCAAGGGATACTGAGGGAGGTTTACCTCTGACCCCCACCCCACTTCCAGACGCCCAGGACCAAGACTCCACCTTTTAGGTATGTAGCCCGGATCTCCTTGAGGCGTTTTTTTTTTCTTTTCTTTTCTCTTGAACACCCTGCATTCTCTTGTTAACACCTAGCCCTCCTTCTCCCCCCAGACTTTCCTGGACTGCCAGCAGGTAATAGCGTCTCCTGCAAGCCTCTGGCCAGCAAGGGTACTGAGGGAGTGTCACCTCTGATCCCCATCCCACTTCCAGACCCCTAGGCTCCAGACTCCACCTTCTAGACTTTCCTGGACTGCCAGCAGGCAATAGCGTCTCCTGCAAGCCTCTGGCCAGCAAGGGATACTGAGGGAGGTTCACCTCTGGACCCCACCCCACTTCCAGACTCCCAGGCCCCAGAATCCACCTTCTAGGTAGGTAGCCAGGATCTCCTTGAGACGGTTTATTTTTTTTCTGTTCTCTTGAACACCCTGCATTCTCTTGTTAACACCTAGCCCTCCTTCTCGCCCCAGACGTTCCTGGACTGCCAGCAGGCAATAGCGTCTCCTGCAAGTCTCTGGCCAGCAAGGGATACTGAGGGAGTGTCACCTCTGACCCCCACCCCACTTCCAGACCCCTAGGCCCCAGACTCCACCTTCTAGGTAGGTAGCCAGGATCTCCTTGAGGCGTTTTATTTTTCTTTTCTCTTGAACACCCTGCATTCTCTTGTTAACACATAGCCCTCCTTCTCCGCCCAGACTTTCCTGGACTGCCAGCAGGCAATAGCGTCTCCTGCAAGCCTCTGGCCAGCAAGGGATACTGAGGGAGGGTCACCTCTGACCCCCACCCCACTTCCAGACCCCCAGGCCCCAGACTCCACCTTCTAGAATTTCCTGGACTCCCAGCAGGCAACAGCGTCTCCTGCAAACCTCTGGCCAGCAAGGGATACTGAGGGAGGGTCACCTCTGACCCCCACCCCACTTCCAGACCACCAGGACCCAGACTCCACCTTCTAGATAGGTAGCCAAGATCTCCTTGAGGCTGTTTTTTTTTTTTCTTTTCTCTTGAACACCCTGCATTCTCTTGTTAACACCTAGCCCTCCTTCTCCCCCCAGACTTTCCTGGACTGCCAGCACGCAATATCGTCTCCTGCAAGCCTCTGTCCAGCAAGGGATACTGAGGGAGTGTCACCTCTGACCCCCACCCCACTTCCAGACCCCTAGGCTCCAGATTCCACCTTCTTGGTAGGTTGCCAGGATCTCCTTGAGGCGTTTTTTTTTTTTTTTCTTTTCTCTTGAACACCCTGCATTCTCTTCTTAACACCTAGCCCTCCTTCTCCCCAAGACTTTCCTGGACTGCCAGCAGGCATAGCGTCTCCTGCAAGCCTCTGGCCAGCAAGCGATACTGAGGGAGGGTCACCTCTGACCCCCACCACACTTCCAGACCCCAGGCCCCAGACTACACCTTCTAGACTTTCCTGGACTGCCAGCAGGCAATAGCGTCTCCTGCAAGCCTCTGGACAGCAAGGGATACTGAGGGAGGGTTACCTCTGACCCCCACACCACTTCCAGACCCCCTGGCCCCAGACTCCACCTTCTAGGTAGGAAGCCAGGATCTCCTTGAGGCGTTTTTTTCTTTTTTTTTCTTTTCTCGTGAACACCCTGCATTCTCTGGTTAACAACTAGCCCTCCTTCTCCGCCCAGACTTTCCTGGACTCCCAGCAGGCAACAGCGTCTCCTGAAAGCCTCTGGCCAGCAAGGGATACTGAGGGAGGGTCACCTCTGACCCCCACCCCACTTCCAGACCACCAGGACCCAGACTCCACCATCTAGTTAGGTTGCCGAGATCTCCTTGAGGCTCTTTTTTTTTTTTTCTTTTCTCTTGAACACCCTGCATTCTCTTGTTAAAACCTAGCCCTGCTTCTCCCCCCAGACTTTCCTGGACTGCCAGCATGCAATAGCGTCTCCTGCAAGCCTCTGGCCAGCAAGGGATACTGAGGGAGGTTCACCTCTGACCCCCACCCCACTTCCAGACCCCCATGCCCCAGACTCCACCTTCTAGGTAGGTAGCCAGGATCTCCTTGAGGCGTTTTAATTTCTTTTCTTTTCTCTTGAACACCCTGCATTCTCCTGTTAACACCTAGCCCTCCTTCTCCCCCCAGAATTTCCTGGACTGCCAGCAGGCTATAGCGTCTCCTGCAAGCCTCTGGCCAGCAAGGGATACTGAGGGAGTGTCACCTCTGACCCCCACCCCACTTCCAGACCCCCAGGCCCCAGACTCCACCTTCTAGAATTTCCTGGACTCCCAGCAGGCAACAGCGTCTCCTGCAAGCCTCTGGCCCGCAAGGGATACTGAGGGAGGGTCACCTCTGACCCCCACCCCACTTCCAGACCACCAGGACCCAGACTCCACCTTCTAGTTAGGTAGCCAGGATCTCCTTGAGGCTGTTTTTTTTTTTTCTTTTCTCTTGTACACCCTGCATTCTCTTGTTAACACCTAGCCCTCCTTCACCCCCAGACTTTCCTGGACTGCCAGCAGGCAATAGCGTCTCCTGAAAGCCTCTGGCCAGCAAGGGATACTGAGGGAGGTTTACCTCTGACCCCCACCCCACTTCCAGACGCCCAGGTCCCAGACTCCACCTTCTAGGTATGTATCCCGGATCTCCTTGAGGCGTTTTTTTTTCTTTTCTTTTCTCTTGAACACCCTGCATTCTCTTGTTAACACCTAGCCCTCCTTCTCTCCCCAGACTTTCCTGGACTGCCAGCAGGCAATAGCGTCTCCTGCAAGCCTCTGGCCAGCAATGGTACTGAGGGAGGGTCACCTCTGACCCCCACCCCACTTCCAGACCCCCAGGCCCCAGACTCCACCTTCTAGACTTTCCTGGACTGCAAGCAGGCAATAGCGTCTCCTGCAAGCCTCTGGCCAGCAAGTGATACAGAGGGAGGTTCACCTCTGAACACCACCCCACTTCCAGAGCCCCAGGCCCCAGACTCCACCTTCTAGGTAGGTAGCCAGGATCTCCTTGATGCGTTTTTTTTTTTTTTCCTTTTCTCTTGAACACCCTGCATTCTCTTGTTAACACCTAGCCCTCCTTCTCCCCCCAGACTTTCCTGCACTGCCAGCAGGCAATAGCGTCTCCTGCAAGCATCTGGCCAGCAAGGAATACTGAGGGAGGGTCACCTCTGAGCCCCACCCCACTTCCAGACCCCCAGGCCCCAGACTCCACCTGCTAGGTAGGTAGCCAAGATCACCTTGTGGCTGGTTTTTTTTTTTTTTTTTTCTCTTGAACACACTGCATTCTCTTGTTAACACCTAGCCCCTCCTTCTACCCCCAGACTTTCCTGGACTGCCAGCACGCAATAGCGTCTCCTGCAAGCCTCTGTCCAGCAAGGGATACTGAGGGAGTGTCACCTCTGATCCCCATCCCACTTCCAGACCCCTAGGCTCCAGACTCCACCTTCTAGACTTTCCTGGACGGCCAGCAGGCAATAGTGTCTCCTGCAAGCCTCTGGCCAGCAAGGGATACTGAGGGAGGTTCACCTCTGGACCCCACCCCACTTCCAGACTCCCAGGCCCCAGAATCCACCTTCTAGGTAGGTAGCCAGGATCTCCTTGAGACGGTTTTTTTTTTTTCTGTTCTCTTGAACACCCTGCATTCTCTTGTTAACACCTAGCCCTCCTTCTCCCCCCAGACGTTCCTGGACTGCCAGCAGGCAATAGCGTCTCCTGCAAGTCTCTGGCCAGCAAGGGATACTGAGGGAGTGTCATGTCTGACCCCCCACCCCACTTCCAGACCCCTAGGCCCCAGACTCCACCTTCTAGGTAGGTAGCCAGGATCTCCTTGAGGCGTTTTTTTTTTTCTTTTCTCTTGAACACCCTGCATTCTCTTGTTAACACCTAGCCCTCCTTCTCCCCCCAGACTTTCCTGGACTGCCAGCAGGCAATAGCGTCTCCTGCAAGCCTCTGGCCAGCATGGGATACTGAGGGAGGTTCACCTCTGACCCCCACCCCACTTCCAGACCCCCAGGCCCCAGACTCCACCTTCTAGGTAGGTAGCCAGGATCTCATTGAGGCGTTTTTTTTTTCTTTTCTTTTCTCTTGAACACCCTGCATTCTCTTGTTAACACCTAGCCCTCCTTCTCCCCCCAGACTTTCCTGGACTGCCACCAGGCAATAGCGTCTCCTGCAAGCCTCTGGCCAGCAAGGGATACTGAGGGAGGGTCACCTCTGACCCCCACCCCACTTCCAGACCCCCAGGCCCCAGACTCCACCTTCTAGAATTTCCTAGACTCCCAGCAGGCAACAGCGTCTCCTGCAAGCCTCTGGCCAGCAAGGGATACTGAGGGAGGGTCACCTCTGACCCCCCACCCCACTTCCAGACCACCAGGACCCAGACTCCACCTTCTAGATAGGTAGCCAAGATCTCCTTGAGGCTGTTTTTTTTTTCTTTTCTCTTGAACACCCTGCATTCTCTTGTTAACACCTAGCCCTCCTTCTCCCCCCAGACTTTCCTGGACTGCCAGCACGCAATATCGTCTCCTGCAAGCCTCTGTCCAGCAAGGGATACTGAGGGAGTGTCACCTCTGACCCCCACCCCACTTCCAGACCCCTAGGCTCCAGATTCCACCTTCTAGGTAGGTAGCCAGGATCTCCTTGAGGCGTTTTTTTTTTTTCTTTTCTCTTGAACACCCTGCATTCTCTTGTTAACACCTAGCCCTCCTTCTCCCCAAGACTTTCCTGGACTGCCAGTAGGCATAGCGTCTCCTGCAAGCCTCTGGCCAGCAAGCGATACTGAGGGAGGGTCACCTCTGACCCCCACCACACTTCCAGACCCCAGGCCCCAGACTACACCTTCTAGACTTTCCTGGACTGCCAGCAGGCAATAGCGTCTCCTGCAAGCCTCTGGACAGCAAGGGATACTGAGGGAGGGTTACCTCTGACCCCCACACCACTTCCAGACCCCCTGGCCCCAGACTCCACCTTCTAGGTAGGTAGCGAGGATCTCCTTGAGGCGTTTTTTCTTTTTTTTTCTTTTCTCGTGAACACCCTGCATTCTCTTGTTAACACCTAGCCCTCCTTCTCCCCCCAGACTTTCCTGGACTGCCAGCAGGCAATAGCGTCTCCTGCAAGCCTCTGGCCAGCATGGGATACTGAGGGAGGTTCACCTCTGACCCCCACCCCACTTCCAGACCCCCAGGCCCCAGACTCCCCCTTCTAGGTAGGTAGCCAGGATATCCTTGAGGCGTTTTTTTTTTCTTTTCTTTTCTCTTGAACACCCTGCATTCTCTTCTTAACACCTAGCCCTCCTTCTCCCCCCAGACTTTCCTGGACTGCCACCAGGCAATAGGGTCTCCTGCAAGCCTCTGGCCAGCAAGGGATACTGAGGGAGGGTCACCTCTGACCCCCCACCCCACTTCCAGACCCCCAGGCCCCAGACTCCACCTTCTAGAATTTCCTGGACTCCCAGCAGGCAACAGCGTCTCCTGCAAGCCTCTGGCCAGCAAGCGATACTGAGGGAGGGTCACCTCTGACCCCAACCCCACTTCCAGACCACCAGGACCCAGACTCCACCTTCTAGATAGGTAGCCAAGATCTCCTTGAGGCTGTTTTTTTTTTTTTTCTTTTCTCTTGAACACCCTGCATTCTCTTGTTAACACCTAGCCCTCCTTCTCCCCCCAGACTTTCCTGGACTGCCAGCACGCAATATCGTCTCCTGCAAGCCTCTGTCCAGCAAGGGATACTGAGGGAGTGTCACCTCTGACCCCCACCCTACTTCCAGACCCCTAGGCTCCAGATTCCACCTTCTAGGTAGGTTGCCAGGATCTTCTTGAGGCGTTTTCTTTTTTTTTTTTTCTTTTCTCTTGAACACCCTGCATTCTCTTGTTAACACCTAGCCCTCCTTCTCCCCAAGACTTTCCTGGACTGCCAGCAGGCATAGCGTCTCCTGCAAGCCTCTGGCCAGCAAGCTATACTGAGGGAGGGTAACCTCTGACCCCCACCACACTTCCAGACCCCAGGCCCCAGACTACACCTTCTAGACTTTCCTGGACTGCCAGCAGGCAATAGCGTCTCCTGCAAGCCTCTGGCCAGCAAGGGATACTGAGGGAAGGTCACCTCTGACCCCCACCACACTTCCAGACCACCAGGACACAGACTCCACCATCTAGTTAGGTAGCCAGGATCTCCTTGAGGCTGTTTTTTTTTTTTCTTTTTCTTTTCTCTTGAACACCCTGCATTCTCTTGTTAACACCTAGCCCTCCTTCTCCCTCCAGACTTTCCCGGACTGCCAGCAGGCAATAGCGTCTGTTGCAAGCCTCTGGCCAGCAAGGGATACTGAGGGAGGTTTACCTCTGACCCCCACTCCACTTCCAGACGCCCAGGACCCAGACTCCACCTTCTAGGTATGTAGCCCGGATCTCCTTGAGGCGTTTTTTTTTTTTCTTTTCTTTTCTCTTGAACACCCTGCATTCTCTTGTTAACACCTAGCCCTCCTTCTCCCCCCAGACTTTCCTGGACTGCCAGCAGGCAATAGCGTCTCCTGCAAGCCTCTGGCCAGAAATGGTACTGAGGGAGGGTCACCTCTGACCCCCACCCCACTTCCAGACCCCCAGGCCCCAGACTCCACCTTCTAGATAGGTAGCCAGGATCTCCTTGAGGCTGTTTTTTTTTTTCTTTTCTCTTGAACACCCTGTATTCTCTTGTTAACACCTAGCCCTCCTTCTCCCCCCAGACTTTCCCGGACTGCCAGCAGGCAATAGCGTCTCCTGCAAGCCTCTGGCCAGCAAGGGATACTGAAGGAGGTTTACCTCTGACCCCCACCCCACTTCCAGACGCCCAGGACCCAGACTCCACCTTCTAGGTATGTAGCCCGGATCTCCTTGAGGCGTTTTTTTTTTCTTTTCTTTTCTCTTGAACACCCTGCATTCTCTTGTTAACACCTAGCCCTCCTTCTCCCCCCAGACTTTCCTGGATTGCCAGCAGGCAATAGCGTCTCCTGCAAGCCTCTGGCCAGAAATGGTACTGAGGGAGGGTCACCTCTGAGCCCCACCCCACTTCCAGACCCCCAGGCCCCAGACTCCACCTTCTAGACTTTCCTGGACTGCAAGCAGGCAATAGCGTCTCCTGCAAGCCTCTGGCCAGCAAGGGATAGAGATGGAGGTTCACCTCTGAACTCCACCCCACTTCCAGACCCCCAGGCCCCAGACTCCACCTTCTAGGTAGGTAGCCAGGATCTCCTTGAGGCGTTTTTTTTTTTTTTTTCCTTTTCTCTTGAACACCCTGCATTCTCTTGTTAACACCTAGCCCTCCTTCTCCCCCCAGACTTTCCTGCACTGCCAGCACGCAATAGCGTCTCCTGCAAGCCTCTGTCCAGCAAGGGAAACTGAGGGAGTGTCACCTCTGACCCCCACCCCACTTCCAGACCCCTAGGCTACAGACTCCACCTTCTATGTAGGTAGCCAGGATCTCCTTGAGGCGTTTTTATTTTTTTTCTTTTCTCTTTAACACCCTGCATTCTCTTGTTAACACCTAGCCCTCCTTCTCCCCAAGACTTTCCTGGACTGCCAGTAGGCATAGCGTCTCCTGCAAGCCTCTGGCCAGCAAGCGATACTGAGGGAGGGTCACCTCTGACCCCCACCACACTTCCAGACCCCAGGCCCCAGACTACACCTTCTAGACCTTCCTGGGCTGCCAGCAGGCAATAGCGTCTCCTGCAAGCCTCTGGACAGCAAGGGATACTGAGGGAGGGTTACCTCTGACCCCCACACCACTTCCAGACCCCCGGCCCCAGACTCCACCTTCTAGGTAGGAAGCCAGGATCTCCTTGAGGCATTTTTTCTTTTTTTTTCTTTTCTCGTGAACACCCTGCATTCTCTGGTTAACAACTAGCCCTCCTTCTCCCCCCAGACTTTCCTGGACTGCCAGCAGGCAATAGCGTCTCCTGCAAGACTCTGGCCAGCAAGGGATACTGAGGGAGGGTCACCTCTGACCCCCACCCCACTTCCAGACCCCCAGGCCCCAGACACCACCTTCTAGAATTTCCTGGACTCCCAGCAGGCAACAGCGTCTCCTGCAAGCCTCTGGCCAGCAAGGGATACTGAGGGAGGGTCACCTCTGACCCCCACCCCACTTCCAGACCACCAGGACACAGACTCCACCATCTAGTTAGGTAGCCAGGATCTCCTTGAGGCTGTTTTTTTTTTTTCTTTTCTCTTGAACACCCTGCATTCTCTTGTTAAAACCTAGCCCTCCTTCTCCCCCTGAATTTCCTGGACTGCCAGCATGCAATAGTGTCTCCTGCAAGCCTCTGGCCAGCAAGGGATACTGAGGGAGTGTCACCTCTGACCCCCACCGCACTTCCAGACCCCCAGGCCCCAGACTCCACCTTCTAGGTAGGTAGCCAGGATCTCCTTGAGGCGTTTTTTTTTCTTTTCTTTTCTCTTGAACACCCTGCATTCTCTTCTTAACACCTAGCCCTCCTTCTCCCCCCATACTTTCCTGGACTGCCAGCAGGCAATAGCGTCTCCTGCAAGCCTCTGGCCAGCAAGGGATACTGAGGGAGGGTCACCTCTGACCCCCGCCCCACTTCCAGACCCCCAGGCCCCAGACTCCACCTTCTAGAATTTCTTGGACTCCCAGCAGGCAACAGAGTCTCCTGCAAGCCTCTGGCCAGCAAGGGATACTGAGGGAGGGTCACCTCTGACCCCCCACCCCACTTCCAGACCACCAGGAACCAGACTCCACCTTCTAGTTAGGTAGCCAGGATCTCCTTGAGGCTGTTTTTTTTTTTTTCTTTTCTCTTGAACACCCTGCATTCTCTTCTTAACACCTAGCCCTCCTTCTCCCCCCCAGACTTTCCTGGACTGCCAGCAGGCAATAGCGTCTCCTGCAAGCCTCTGGCCAGCAAGGGATACAGAGGGAGGTTCACCTCTGAACCCCACCCCACTTCCAGACCCCCAGGCCCCAGACTCCACCTTCTAGGTAGGTAGCCAGGATCTCCTTGAGGCGTTTTTTTTTTTTTTTCATTTTCTCTTGAACACCCTGCATTCTCTTGTTAACACCTAGCCCTCCTTCTCCCCCCAGACTTTCCTGCACTGCCAGCAGGCAATAGCGTCTCCTGCAAGCCTCTGGCCAGCAAGGGATACTGAGGGAGGGTAACCTCTGACCCCCACCCCACTTCCAGACCCCCAGGCCCCAGACTCCACCTGCTAGGTAGTTAGCCAGGATCTCCTTGTGGCTTTTTTTTTTTTTTTTCTCTTGAACACCCTGCATTCTCTTGTTAACACCTAGCCCTCCTTCTACCCCCAGAATTTCCTGGACTGCCAGCACGCAATAGCGTCTCCTGCAAGCCTCTGTCCAGCAAGGGATACTGATGGAGTGTCACCTCTGACCCCCACCCCACTGCCAGACCCCTAGCCTCCAGACTCCACCTTCTAGGTAGGTAGCCAGGATCTCCTTGAGGCGTTTTTTTTTTTTTCTTTTCTCTTGAACACCCTGCATTCTCTTGTTAACACCTAGCCCTCCTTCTCCCCAAGACTTTCCTGGACTGCCAGTAGGCATAGCGTCTCCTGCAAGCCTCTGGCCAGCAAGCGATACTGAGGGAGGGTCACCTCTGACCCCCACCACACTTCCAGACCCCAGGCCCCAGACTACACCTTCTAGACTTTCCTGGACTGCCAGCAGGCAATAGCGTCTCCTGCAAGCCTCTGGACAGCAAGGGATACTGAGGGAGGGTTACCTCTGACCCCCACACCACTTCCAGACCCCCTGGCCCCAGACTCCACCTTCTAGGTAGGTAGCGAGGATCTCCTTGAGGCGTTTTTTCTTTTTTTTTTTTTTCTCGTGAACACCCTGCATTCTCTTGTTAACACCTAGCCCTCCTTCTCCCCCCAGACTTTCCTGGACTGCCAGCAGGCAATAGCGTCTCCTGCAAGCCTCTGGCCAGCATGGGATACTGAGGGAGGTTCACCTCTGACCCCCACCCCACTTCCAGACCCCCAGGCCCCAGACTCCCCCTTCTAGGTAGGTAGCCAGGATATCCTTGAGGCGTTTTTTTTTTTCTTTTCTTTTCTCTTGAACACCCTGCATTCTCTTCTTAACACCTAGCCCTCCTTCTCCCCCCAGACTTTCCTGGACTGCCACCAGGCAATAGGGTCTCCTGCAAGCCTCTGGCCAGCAAGGGATACTGAGGGAGGGTCACCTCTGACCCCCACCCCACTTCCAGACCCCCAGGCCCCAGACTCCACCTTCTAGAATTTCCTGGACTCCCAGCAGGCAACAGCGTCTCCTGCAAGTCTCTGGCCAGCAAGCGATACTGAGGGAGGGTCACCTCTGACCCCAACCCCACTTCCAGACCACCAGGACCCAGACTCCACCTTCTAGATAGGTAGCCAAGATCTCCTTGAGGCTGTTTTTTTTTTTTTTCTTTTCTCTTGAACACCCTGCATTCTCTTGTTAACACCTAGCCCTCCTTCTCCCCCCAGACTTTCCTGGACTGCCAGCACGCAATATCGTCTCCTGCAAGCCTCTGTCCAGCAAGGGATACTGAGGGAGTGTCACCTCTGACCCCCACCCTACTTCCAGACCCCTAGGCTCCAGATTCCACCTTCTAGGTAGGTTGCCAGGATCTTCTTGAGGCGTTTTCTTTTTTTTTTTTTCTTTTCTCTTGAACACCCTGCATTCTCTTGTTAACACCTAGCCCTCCTTCTCCCCAAGACTTTCCTGGACTGCCAGCAGGCATAGCGTCTCCTGCAAGCCTCTGGCCAGCAAGCGATACTGAGGGAGGGTAACCTCTGACCCCCACCACACTTCCAGACCCCAGGCCCCAGACTACACCTTCTAGACTTTCCTGGACTGCCAGCAGGCAATAGCGTCTCCTGCAAGCCTCTGGCCAGCAAGGGATACTGAGGGAAGGTCACCTCTGACCCCCACCACACTTCCAGACCACCAGGACACAGACTCCACCATCTAGTTAGGTAGCCAGGATCTCCTTGAGGCTGTTTTTTTTTTTCTTTTTCTTTTCTCTTGAACACCCTGCATTCTCTTGTTAACACCTAGCCCTCCTTCTCCCCCCAGACTTTCCTGGACTGCCAGCAGGCAATAGCATCTCCTGCAAGCCTCTGGCCAGCAAGGGATACTGAGGGAGGGTCACCTCTGACCCCCCACCCCACTTCCGGACCCCCAGGCCCCAGACTCCACCTTCTAGACTTTCCTGGACTCCCAGCAGGCAACAGCGTCTCCTGAAAGCCTCTGGCCAGCAAGGGATACTGAGGGAGGGTCACCTCTGACCCCCACCCCACTTCCAGACCACCAGGACCCAGACTCCACCATCTAGTTAGGTAGCCAAGATCTCCTTGAGGCTGTTTTTTTTTTTTTTTCTTTTCTCTTGAACACCCTGCATACTCTTGTTAAAACCTAGCCCTCCTTCTGCCCCCAGACTTTCCTGGACTGCCAGCATGCAATAGCATCTCCTGCAAGCCTCTGGCCAGCAAGGGATACTGAGGGAGGGTCACCTCTGACCCCCACACCACTTCCAGACCCCCAGGCCCCAGACTCCACCTTCTAGAATTTCCTGGACTCCCAGCAGGCAACAGCGTCTCCTGCAAGCCTCTGGCCCGCAAGGGATACTGAGGGAGGGTCACCTCTGACCCCCACCCCACTTCCAGACCATCAGGACCCAGACTCCACCTTCGAGTTAGGTAGCCAGGATCTCCTTGAGGCTGTTTTTTTTTTTCTTTTCTCTTGAACACCCTGCATTCTCTTGTTAACACCTAGCCCTCCTTCTCCCCCCCAGACTTTCCTGGACTGCGAGCAGGCAATAGCGTCTCCTGCAAGCCTCTGGCCAGCAAGGGATACTGAGGGAGGTTTACCTCTGACCCCCACCCCACTTCCAGACGCCCAGGACCCAGACTCCACCTTCTAGGTATGTAGCCCGGATCTCCTTGAGGCGTTTTTTTTTCTTTTCTTTTCTCTTGAACACCCTGCATTCTCTTGTTAACACCTAGCCCTCCTTCTCCCCCCAGACTTTCCTGGACTGCCAGCAGGCAATAGCGTCTCCTGCAAGCCTCTGGCCAGCAAGGGTACTGAGGGAGAGTCACCTCTGACCCCCACCCCACTTCCAGACCCCCAGGCCCCAGACTCCACCTTCTAGACTTTCCTGGACTGCAAGCAGGCAATAGCGTCTCCTGCAAGCCTCTGGCCAGCAAGGGATACTGAGGGAGGTTCACCTCTGAACCCCACCCCACTTGCAGACCCCCAGGCCCCAGACTCCACCTTCTAGGTAGGTAGCCAGGATCTCCTTGAGGCGTTTTTTTTTTTTTTTTTCTTTTCTCTTGACCACCCTGCATTCTCTTGTTAAAACCTAGCCCTCCTTCTCCCCCCAGACTTTCCTGTACTGCAAGCATGCAATAGCGTCTCCTGCAAGCCTCTGGCCAGCAAGGGATACTGAGGGAGGTTCACCTCTGACCCCCAACCCACTTCCAGACCCCCAGGACGCAGACTCCACCTTCTAGGTAGGTAGCCAGGATCTCCTTGTGGCTTTTTTTTTTTTTTTTCTCTTGAACACCCTGCATTCTCTTGTTAACACCTAGCCCTCCTTCTACCCCCAGAATTTCCTGGACTGCCAGCACGCAATAGCGTCTCCTGCAAGCCTCTGTCCAGCAAGGGATACTGAGGGAGTGTCACCTCTGACCCCCACCCCACTGCCAGACCCCTAGGCTCCAGACTCCACCTTCTAGGTAGGTAGCCAGGATCTCCTTGAGGCGTTTTTTTTTTTTTTTTCTTTTCTCTTGAACACCCTGCATTCTCTTGTTAACACCTAGCCCTCCTTCCCCCCAAGACTTTCCTGGACTGCCAGTAGGCATAGCGTCTCCTGCAAGCCTCTGGCCAGCAAGCGATACTGAGGGAGGGTCACCTCTGACCCCCACCACACTTCCAGACCCCAGGCCCCAGACTACACCTTCTAGACTTTCCTGGACTGCCAGCAGGCAATAGCGTCTCCTTCAAGCCTCTGGCCAGCAAGGGATACTGAGGGAGGGTCACCTCTGACCCCTACCCCACTTCCAGACCCCCAGGCCCCAGACTCCACCTTCTAGAATTTCCTGGACTCCCAGCAGGCATCAGCGTCTCCTGCAAGCCTCTGGCCAGCAAGGGATACTGAGGGTGGGTCACCTCTGACCCCCACCCCACTTCCAGACCACCAGGACCCAGACTCCAACTTCTAGTTAGGTAGCCAAGATCTCCTTGAGGCTGTTTTATTTTTTTCTTTTCTCTTGAACACCCTGCATTCTCTTGTTAACACCTAACCCTCCTTCTCCTCCAGACTTTCCTGGACTGCCAGCAGGCAATAGCGTCTCCTGCAAGCCTCTGGCCAGCAAGGGATACTGAGGGAGGTTTACCTCTGACCCCCACCCCACTTCCAGACCCCCAGGTCTCAGACTCCACCTTCTAGTTAGGTAGCCAATATCTCCTTGAGGCTGTTTTTTTTTTTCTTTTCTCTTGAACACCCTGCATTCTCTTGTTAACACCTAGCCCTCCTTCTCCCCCCAGACTTTCCTGGACTGCCAGCACGCAATAGCGTCTCCTGCAAGCCTGTGTCCAGCAAGGGATACTGAGGGATTGTCACCTCTGACCCCCACCCCACTTCCAGAACCCTAGGCTCCAAATTCCACCTTCTAGGTAGGTTACCAGGATCTCCTTGAGGCGTTTTTTTTTTTTTTTTCCTTTTCTCTTGAACACCCTGCATTCTCTTGTTAACACCTAGCCCTCCTTCTCCCCCCAGACTTTCCTGCACTGCCAGCAGGCAATAGCGTCTCCTGCAAGCATCTGGCCAGCAAGGGATACTGAGGGAGTGTCACCTCTGACGCCCACCCCACTTCCAGACCACCAGGCCCCAGACTCCAACTTCTAGGTAGGTAGCCAGGATCTCCTTGTGGCTGTTTTTTTTTTTTTTTTTTTTTTTTTTTTTTTTTTTTTTTTTTTTTTTTTTTTTTTCTCTTGAACACCCTGCATTCTCTTGTTAACACCTAGCCCTCCTTCTCCCCAAGAATTTCCTGGACTGCCAGCAGGCATAGCGTCTCATGCAAGCCTCTGGCCAGCAAACGATACTGAGGGAGGGTCACCTATTACCCCCACCACATTTCAAGACCCGCAGGCCCCAGACTACACCTTCTAGACTTTCCTGGAATGCCAGCAGGCAATAGCGTCTCCTGCAAGCCTCTGGCCAGCAAGGGATACTGAGGGAGGTTCACCTCTGAACCCCACCCCACTTCCAGACCCCCAGGCCCCAGACTCCAACTTCTAGGTAGGTAGCCAGGATCTCCTTGAGGCGTTTTCTTTTTTTTTCTTTTCTCTTGAACACCCTGCATTCTCTGGTTAACAACTAGCCCTCCTTCTCCCCCCAGACTTTCCTGGACTGCCAGCAGGCAATAGCGTCTCCTGCAAGCCTCTGGCCAGCAAGGGATACTGAAGGAGGGTCACCTCTGACCCTCACACTACTTCCAGACCCCCAGGCCGCAGACTCCAACTTCTAGATTTTCCTGGACTGCCAGCAGGCAATAGCGTCTCCTGCAAGCCTCTGGCCAGCAAGGGATACTGAGGGAGGGTCACCTCTGAACCCCACCCCACTTCCAGACCCCCAGGCCCCAGACTCCACCTTCTAGGTAGGTAGCCAGGATCTCCTTGAGGCGTTTTTTCTTTTTTTTTCTTTTCTCTTGAACACCCTGCATTCTCTGGTTAACAATTAGCCCTCTTCTCCCCCCAGACTTTCCTGGACTGCCAGCAGGGAATAGCGTCTCCTGCAAGCCTTTGGCCAGCAAGGGATACTGAGGGAGGGTCACCTCTGACCCCCACCCCACCTCCAGACCCCCAGGCCCCAGACTCCATCTTCTAGACTTTCCTGGACTCCCCGCAGGCAACAGCGTCTCCTGCAAGTCTCTGGCCAGCAAGGGATACTGAGGGAGGGTCACCTCGGACCCCCACCCCACTTCCAGACCACCAGGCCCCAGACTCCACCTTCTAGTTAGGTAACCAGGATCTCCTTGAGGCTGTTAATTTTTTTTTTCTTTTCTCTTGAACACCCTGCATTCTCTTGTTAACACCTAGCCCTCCTTCTCCCCCCAGACTTTCCTGGACTGCCAGCAGGCAATAGCATCTCCTGCAAGCCTCTGGCCAGCATGGGATACTGAGGGAGGGTCACCTCTGACCCCCACCCCACTTCCAGACCCCCAGGCCCCAGACTCCACCTTCTATACTTTCCTGGACTCCCAGCAGGCAACAGCGTCTTCTGCAAGCCTCTGGCCAGCAAGGGATACTGAGGGAAGGTCACCTCTGACCCCCACCCCACTTCCAGACCACCAGGACCCAGACTCCACCTTCTAGTTAGGTAGCCAGGATCTCCTTGAGGCGTTTTTTTTTTTTTTTTCCTTTTCTCTTGAACACCCTGCATTCTCTTGTTAACACCTAGCCCTCCTTCTCCCCCCAGACTTTCCTGCACTGCCAGCAGGCAATAGCGTCTCCTGCAAGCATCTGGCCAGCAAGGGATACTGAGGGAGGCTCACCTCTGACCCCCACCCCACTTCCAGACCACCAGGCCCCAGACTCCAACTTCTAGGTAGGTAGCCAGGATCTCCTTGTGGCTGGTTTTTTTTTTTTTTTTTTTCTCTTGAACACCCTGCATTCTCTTGTTAACACCTAGGCCTCCTTCTCCCCAAGAATTTCCTGGACTGCCAGCAGGCATAGCGTCTCATGCAAGCCTCTGGCCAGCAAGCAATACTGAGGGAGGGTCACCTCTGACCCCCAGCACATTTCAAGACCCGCAGGCCCCAGACTACACCTTCTAGACTTTCCTGGAATGGAGCAGGCAATAGCGTCTCCTGCAAGCCTCTGGCCAGCAAGGGATACTGAAGGAGGGACACCTCTGACCCTCACCCTACTTCCAGACCCCCAGGCAGCAGACTCCACCTTCTAGATTTTCCTGGACTGCCAGCAGGCAATAGCGTCTCCTGCAAGCCTCTGGCCAGCAAGGGATACTGAGGGAGAGTCACCTCTGAACCCCACCCCCACTTCCAGACCCCCAGGCCCCAGACTCCACCTTCTAGGTAGGTAGCCAGAATCTCCTGGAGGCGTTTTTTCTTTTTTTTTCTTTTCTCTTGAACACCCTGCATTCTCTGGTTAACAACTAGCCCGACTTCTCCCCCCAGACTTTCCTGGACTGCCAGCAGGGAATAGCATCTCCTGCAAGCCTTTGGCCAGCAAGGGATACTGAGGGAGGGTCACCTCTGACCCCCACCCCACCTCCAGACCCCAGGCCCCAGACTCCATCTTCTAGACTTTCCTGGACTCCCAGCAGGAAACAGCGTCTCCTGCAAGTCTCTGGCCAGCAAGGGATACTGAGGGAGGGTCACCTCTGACCACCACCCCCACTTCCAGACCACCAGGACCCAGACTCCACCTTCTAGTTAGGTAGCCAGGATCTCCTTGAGGCTGTTAATTTTTTTTTTTTCTTTTCTCTTGAACACCCTGCATTCTCTTGTTAACACCTAGCCCTCCTTTTCCCCCCAGACTTTCCTGGACTGCCAGCATTCAATAGCATCTCCTGCAAGCCTCTGGCCAGCAAGGGATACTGAGGGAGGGTCACCTCTGACCCCCACCCCACTTCTAGACCCCCAGGCCCCCAGACTCCACCATCTAGACTTTCCTGGACTGCAAGCAGGCAATAGCGTCACCTGCAAGCCTCTGGCCCCAAGGGATACTGAGGGAGGGTCACCTCTTACCCCCACCGCACTTCCAGACACCCAGGCCCCAGACTCCACTTCTAGGTAGGTAGCCAGGATCTCCATGTGGCTGGTTTTTTTTTTTTTTTTTTTTTCTCTTCAACACCCTGCATTCTCTTGTTAACACCTAGCACTCCTTCTCCCCCCAGAATTTCCTGGACTGCCAGCACGCAATAGCGTCTCCTGCAAGCCTCTGGCCAGCAAGGGATACTGAGGGAGGTTCACCTCTGAACCCCACCCCACTTCCAGACCCCCAGGCCCCAGACTCCACCTTCTAGGTAGGTAGACAGGATCTCCTTGAGACGTTTTTTTTTTTTCTCTTTTCTCTTGAACACCCTGCATTCTCTTGTTAACACCTAGCACTCCTTCTCCCCCCAGAATTTCCTGGACTACCAGCAGGCAATAGCGTCTCCTGCAAGCCTCTGGCCAGCAAGGGATACTGAGGGAGGGTCACCTCTGACCCCCACCCCACTTCCAGACCACCAAGCCCCAGACTCCACCTTCTAGGTAGTTAGCCAGGATCTCCTTGAGGCGTTTTTTTTTTTTTTTCTTTTCTCTTGAACACCCTGCATTCTCTGGTTAACAACTAGCCCGACTTCTCCCCCCCAGACTTTCCTGCACTGCCAGCAGGCAATAGCGTCTCCTGCAAGCCTCTGGCCAACAAGGGATACTGAGAGAGGGTCACCTCTGACCCCCACCCCACTTCCAGACCCCCAGGCCCCCAGACTCCACCTTCTATACTTTCCTGGACTCCCAGCAGGCAACAGCGTCACCTGCAAGCCTCTGGCCAGCAAGGGATACTGAGGGAGGGTCACCTCTGACTCCCACCCCACTTCCAGACCACCAGGCCCCAGACTCCACCTTCTAGTTAGGTAGCCAGGATCTCCTTGAGGCTGTTTTTTTTTTTTTTTTTCTTTTCTCTTGAACACCCGGCATTCTCTTGTTAACACCTAGCCCTCCTTCTCCCCCCAGATTTTCCTGGACTGCCAGCAGGCAATAGCGTCTCCTGCAAGACTCTGGCCAGCAAGGGATACTGAGGGAGGGTCACCTCTGACCCCTACCCACTTCCAGACCCCCAGGCCCCAGACTCCACCTTCTACGTACGTAGCCAGGATCTCCTTGAAGCGTTTTTTCTCTTTTTTTTTCTTTTCTCTTGAACACCCTGCATTCTCTGGTTAACAACTAGCCCTCCTTCTACCCAAAAGATTTCCTGGACTGCCAGCAGCCAATAGCGTCTCCTGCAACACTCTGGCCAGCAAGGGATACTGAGGGAGGGTCACCTCTGACCCCCACCCCACTTCCAGACCCCCAGGCCCCAGACTCCACCTTCTAGACTTTCTGGACGCCCAGCAGGCAACAGCGTCTCCTGCAAGCCTCTGGCCAGCAAGGGATACTGAGGGAGGGTCACCTCTGACCCCCACCCCACTTGCAGACCACCAGGACCCAGACTCCACCTTCTAGTTAGGTAGCCAGGATCTCCTTGAGGCTGTTTTTTTTTTTTTTTTTTTTTTCTCTTGAACACCCTGCATTCTCTTGTTAACACCTAGCCCTCCTTCTCCCCCCAGACTTTCCTGGACTGCCAGCATGCAACAGCGTCTCCTGCAAGCCTCTGGCAAGCAAGGGATACTGAGGGAGATTCACCTCTGACCCCCACCGCACTTCCAGACCCCCATGTCCCCAGACTCCACCTTCTAGACTTTCCTGGACTGCCAGCAGACAATAGCGTCTGCAAGCCTCTGGACAGCAAGGGATACGGAGGGAGGGTCACCTCTGACCCCCACCCCACTTCCAGACGCCCAGGCCCCATACTCCACCTTCTAGGTAGGTAGCCAGGATCTCCTTGAGGCGTTTTTTTCTTTTTTTTTTCTTTTCCCTTGAACACCCTGCATTCTCTTGTTAACACCTAGCCCTCCTTCTCCCCCCAGACTTTCCTGGACTGCCAGCAGGCAATAGCGTCTCCTGCAACACTCTGGCCAGCAAGGGATACTTAGGGGAGGGTCACCTCTGACCCCCACCCCCACTTCCAGACCCCCAGGCCCCAGACTCCACCTTCTAGACTTTCCTGGACTCCCAGCAGGCAACAGCGTCTCCTGCAAACCTCTGGCCAGCAAGGCATACTGAGGGAGGGTCACCTCTGACCCCCCACCCCCACTTCCAGACCACCCAGGCACCAGACTCCACCTTCTAGTTAGGAAGCCAGAATCTCCTTTAGGCTGTTTTTTTTTTTTTCTTTTCTCTTGAACACCCTGCATTCTCTTGTTAACACCTAGCCCTCCTTTTCCTCCCAGACTTTCCTGGACTGCCAGCAGGCAATAGCGTCCCCCTGCAAGCCTCTGGCCAGCAAGAGTTACTGAGGGAGCGTCACCTCTGACCCCCCACCCCACTTCGAGAGACCTCCCCAGGCCCCAGACTCCACCTTCTAGGTAGGTAGCCAGGATCTCCTTGAGGCGTTTTTTTTTTTTTTTTTTCTTTTCTCTTGAACACCCTGCATTCTCTTGTTAACACCTAGCCCTCCTTCTCCCCCAGTCTTTCCTGGACTGCCAGCAGACAATAGCGTCTCCTGCAAGCCTCTGGCCAGCAAGGGATACTGAAGGAGGGTCACCTCTGACCCCCACCCCACTTCCAGACCCCAAGGCCCCAGATTCCACCTTCTAGACTTTCCTGGACTCCCAGCAGGCAACAGCGTCTTCTGCAAGCTTCTGGCCAGCAAGGGATACTGAGGGAGGGTCACCTCTGACCCCCACCCCACTTCCAGACCACCAGGACCCAGTCTCCACCTTCGAGTTAGGTAGCCAGGATCTCCTTGAGGCTGTTTTTTTTTTTTTTTTTTTTTTTTTCTTTTCCTCTTGAAACCCTGCATTCTCCTGTTAACACCTAGCCCTCCTTCTACCCCCAGACTTTCCTGGACTGCCAGCACGCAATAGCGTCTCCTGCAAGCCTCTGGCCAGCAAGGGATACTGAGGGAGTGTCACCTCTGATCCCCACCCCCACTTCCAGACCCATAGGCTCCAGACTCCACCTTCTAGGTAGGTAGCCAGGGATCTCCTTGAGGCGGTTTTTTTTTTTTTTCTTTTCTCTTGAACACCCTGCATTCTCTTGTTAACACCTAGCCCTCCTTCTCCCCAAGACTTTCGTGGACTGCCAGCAGGCATAGCGTCTCCTGCAAGCCTCTGGCCAGCAAGCGATACTGAGGGAGGGTCACCTCTGACCCCCCACTCCTACACTTCCAGACCCCGCAGGCCCCAGAATACACCTTCTAGACTTTCCTGGACTGCCAGCAGGCAATAGCGTTTCCTGCAAGCCTCTGGCCAGCAAGGGATACTGAGGGAGGTTCACCTCTTAACCCCCACCCCACTTCCAGACGCCCAGGCCCCAGACTCCACCTTCTAGGTAGGAAGCCAGTATCTCCTTGAGGCGTTTTTCCTTTTTTTTTCTTTTCTCTTGAACACCCTGCATTCTCTTGTTAACACCTAGCCCTCCTTCTCCCCCCAGTCTTTCCTGGACTGCCAGCAGGCAATAGCGTCTCCTGCAAGCCTCTGGCCAGCAAGGGATACTGAAGGAGGGTCACCTCTGACCCCCCACCCTACTTCCAGACCCCCAGGCCGCAGACTCCACCTTCTAGACTTTCCTGGACTGCCAGCAGGCAATAGCGTCTCCTGCAAGCCTCTGGCCAGCAAGGGATACTGATGGAGGGTCACCTCTGACCCCCACCCCACTTCCAGACGCCCAGGGCCCCAGACTCCCACCTTCTAGGTAGGTAGCCAGGATCTCCTTGAGGCGTTTTTTTCTTTTTTTTTTTTTTCTCTTGAACAACCTGCATTCTATGGTTAAACACTAGCCCTCCTTTTCCCCCCATAATTTCCTGGACTGCCAGCAGGGCAATAGCGTCTCCTGTAAGCCTCTGGCCAGCAAGGGATATAGAGGGAGGGTCACCTCTGACCCCCACACCACCTCCAGACCCCCTGGCCCCAGACTCCACCTTCTAGACTTTCCTGGACTCCCAGCAGGCAACAGCGTCTCCTGCAAGTCTCTGGCCAGCAAGGGATACTGAGGAGGGTCACCTCTGACCCCCATCCCACTTCCAGACCACCAGGCCCCAGACTCCACCTTCTAGTTAGGTAGCCAGGATCTCCTTTAGGCTGTTTTTTTTTTTTTTTTTTCCTTTTCTCTTGAACACCCTTCATTCTCTTGTAAACACATAGCCCTCCTTCTCCCCCCAGACTTTCCTGGACTGCCAGCAGGCAATAGCGTCTCCTGCAAGCCTCTGGGCCAGCAAGGGATACTGAGGGAGGGTCACCTCTGACCCCCACCCCACTTCCAGAACCCCAGGCCTCAGACTCCACCTTCTAGACTTTCCTGGACTCCCAGCAGGCAACAGCGTCTTCTGCAAGCCTCTGGCCAGCAAGGGATACTGTGGGAGGGTCACCTCTGACCCCCACCCCACTTCCAGACCACCAGGACCCAGACTCCACTTTCTAGATAGGTAGCCAGGATCTCCTTGAGGCTGTTTTTTTTTTTTTTCTTTTCCTCTTGAACACCCTGCATTCTCTTGTTAACACCTAGCCCTCCTTCTACCCCCAGACTTTCCTGCACTGCCAGCACGCAATAGCGTCTCCTGCAAGCCTCTGGCCAGCAAGGGATACTGAGGGAGTGTCACCTCTGACCCCCACCCCCACTTCCAGACCCATAGGCTCCAGACTCCACCTTCTAGGTAGGTAGCCAGGATCTCCTTGAGGCGGTTTTTTTTTTTTCTTTCCTCTTGAACACCCTGCATTCTCTTGTTAACACCTAGCCCTCCTTCTCCCCAAGACTTTCCTGGACTGCCAGCAGGCATAGCGTCTCCTGCAAGCCTCTGGCCAGCAAGCGATACTGAGGGAGGGTCACCTCTGACCCCCACCACACTTCCAGACCCGCAGGCCCCAGACTACACCTTCTAGACTTTCCTGGACTGCCAGCAGGCAATAGCGTCTCCTGCAAGCCTCTGGCCAGCAAGGGATACTGAGGGAGGTTCACCTCTGAACCCCACCCCACTTCCAGACCCCCAGGCCCCAGACTCCACCTTCTAGGTAGGAAGCCAGTATCTCCTTGAGTCGTTTTTTTCCTTTTTTTTTTCTTTTCTCGTGAACACCCTGCATTCTCTGGTTAACAACTAGCCCTCCTTCACCCCCCAGACTTTCCTGGACTGCCAGCATGCAATAGTGTCTCCTGCAAGCCTCTGGCCAGCAAGGGA
The DNA here is from genome assembly GCA_026018925.1 of Tupaia tana. Lineage (NCBI taxonomy): Eukaryota > Metazoa > Chordata > Mammalia > Scandentia > Tupaiidae > Tupaia > Tupaia tana. The sequence goes on from JAKSZU010000003.1 coordinate 124,365,491, forward strand.
TACTGAGGGAGGTTCACCTCTGACCCCCCACCCCCACTTCCAGACCCCCAGGCCCCAGACTCCACCTTCTAGGTAGGTAGCCAGGATCTCCTTGAGGCGTTTATTTTTCTTTTCTTTTCTCTTGAACACCCTGCATTCTCTTGTTAACACCTAGCCCCTCCTTCTCCCCCCAGAATTTCCTGGACTGCCAGCAGGCAATAGCGTCTCCTGCAAGCCTCTGGCCAGCAAGGGATACTGAGGGAGGGTCACCTCTGACCCCCACCCCCACTTCCAGACCCCCCAGGCCCCCAGACTCCACCTTCTAGAATTTCCTGGACTCAAGGGCAGGCAACAGCGTCTCCTGCAAGCCTCTGGACAGCAAGGGATACTGAGGGAGGGTCACCTCTGACCCCCACCCCACTTCCAGATCACCAGGACCCAGACTCCACCTTCTAGTTAGGTAGACAGGATCTCCTTGAGGCGTTTTTTTTTTTTTTCTTTTCTCTTGAACACCCTGCATTCTCTTGTTAACACCTAGCCCTCCTTCTCCCCCCAGACTTTCCTGGACTGCCAGCAGGCAATAGCGTCTCCTGCAAGCCTCTGGCCAGCAAGGGATACTGAGGGAGGTTTACCTCTGACCCCCCACCCCCACTTCCAGACCCCCAGGACCCAGACTCCAACTTCTAGGTATGTAGCCAGGATCTCCTTCAGGCGTTTTTTTTTTCTTTTCTTTTCTCTTGAACACCCCTGCATTCTCTTGTTAACACCTAGCCCTCCTTCTCCCCCCAGACTTTCCTGGACTGCCAGCAGGAAATAGCGTCTCCTGCAAGCCTCTGGCCAGCAAGGGTACTGAGGGAGGGTCACCTCTGACCCCCACCCCACTTCCAGACCCCCAGGCCCCAGACTCCACATTCTAGACTTTCCTGGACTGCAAGCAGGCAATAGCGTCTCCTGCAAGCCTCTGGCCAGCAAGGGATACTGAGGGAGGGTCACCTCTGAACCCCACCCCACTTCCAGACCCCCAGGCCCCAGACTCCACCTGCTAGGTAGGTAGCCAGGATCTCCTTGTGGCTGTTTTTTTTTTTTTTTCTCTTGAACACACTGCATTCTCTTGTTAACACCTAGCCCGCCTTCTACCCCCCAGACTTTCCTGGACTGCCAGCACGCAATAGCGTCTCCTGCAAGCCTCTGTCCAGCAAGGGATACTGAGGGAGTGTCACCTCTGATCCCCATCCCACTTCCAGACCCCTAGGCTCCAGACTCCACCTTCTAGACTTTCCTGGACTGCCAGCAGGCAATAGCGTCTCCTGCAAGCCTCTGGCCAGCAAGGGATACTGAGGGAGGTTCACCTCTGACCCCCCACCCCACTTCCAGACCCCCAGGACGCAGACTCCACCTTCTAGGTATGTAGCCAGGATCTCCTTGAGGCGTTTTTCTTTCTTTTCTTTTCTCTTGAACACCCTGCATTCTCTTGTTAACACCTAGCCCTCCTTCTCCCCCAGAATTTCCTGGACTGCCAGCAGGCAATAGCGTCTCCTGCAAGCCTCTGGCCAGCAAGGGTACTGAGGGAGGGTCACCTCTGACCCCCACCCCACTTCCAGACCCCCAGGCCCCAGACTCCACCTTCTAGACTTTCCTGGACTGCAAGCAGGCAATAGCGTCTCCTGCAAGCCTCTGGCCAGCAAGGGATACTGAGGGAGGTTCACCTCTGAAACCCCACCCCACTTCCAGACCCCCAGGCCCCAGAATCCACCTTCTAGGTAGGTAGCCAGGATCTCCTTGAGACGGTTTTTTTTTTTTTCTGTTCTCTTGAACACCCTGCATTCTCTTGTTAACACCTAGCCCTCCTTCTCCCCACAGACGTTCCTGGACTGCCAGCAGGCAATAGCGTCTCCTGCAAATTTCTGGCCAGCAAGGGATACTGAGGGAATGTCACCTCTGACCCCCACCCCACTTCCAGACCCCTAGGCCCCAGACTCCACCTTAAAGGTAGGTAGCCAGGATCTCCTTGATGTGTTTTTTTTTTTCTTTTCTCTTGAACACCCTGCATTCTCTTGTTAACACCTAGCCCTCCTTCTCCCCCCCAGACTTTCCTGGATTGCCAGCAGGCAATAGCGTCTCCTGCAAGCCTCTGGCCAGCATGGGATACTGAGGGAGGTTCACCTCTGACCCCCACCCCCACTTCCAGACCCCCAGGCCCCAGACTCCACCTTCTAGGTAGGTAGCCAGGAACTCCTTGAGGCGTTTTTTTTTTTCTTTTCTTTTCTCTTGAACACCCTGCATTCTCTTGTTAACACCTAGCCCTCCTTCTCCCCCCAGACTTTCCTGGACTGCCACCAGGCAATAGCGTCTCCTGCAAGCCTCTGGCCAGCAAGGGATACTGAGGGAGGGTCACCTTTGACCCCCACCCCCACTTCCAGACCCCCAGGCCCCAGACTCCACCTTCTAGAATTTCCTGGACTCCCCAGCAGGAAACAGCGTCTCCTGCAAGCCTCTGGCCAGCAAGGGATACAGAGGGAGGGTCACCTCTGACCCCCACCCCACTTCCAGACCACAAGGACCCAGACTCCACCTTCTAGTTAGGTAGCCAAGATCTCCTTGAGGCTGTTTTTTTTTTTTTTTCTTTTCTCTTGAACACCCTGCATTCTCTTGTTAACACCTAGCCCTCCTTCTCCCCCCAGACTTTCCTGGACTGCCAGCACGCAACAGCGTCTCCTGCAAGACTCTGTCCAGCAAGGGAAACTGAGGGAGTGTCACCTCTGACCCCCACCCCACCTCCAGACCCCTAGGCTCCAGATTCCACCTTCTAGGTAGGTTGCCAGGATCTCCTTGAGGCGTTTTTTTTTTTTTTTTTTTTTCTTTTCTCTTGAACACCCTGCATTCTCTTGTTAACACCTAGCCCTCCTTCTCCCCAAGACTTTCCTGGACTGCCAGCAGGCATAGCGTCTCCTGCAAGCCTCTGGCCAGCAAGCGATACTGAGGGAGGGTCACCTCTGACCCCCACCACACTTCCAGACCCCAGGCCCCAGACTACACCTTCTAGACTTTCCTGGACTGCCAGCAGGCAATAGCGTGTCCTGCAAGCCTCTGGACAGCAAGGGATAATGAGGGAGTGTTGCCTCTGACCCCCACACCACTTCCAGACCCCCAGGCCCCAGACTCCACCTTCTAGCTAGGAAGCCAGGATCTCCTTGATGCGTTTTTTTCTTTTTTTTTTCTTATCTCGTGAACACCCTGCATTCTCTGGTTAACACCTAGCCCTCCTTCTCCCCCCAGACTTTCCTGGACTGCCAGCACGCAATTGCGTCTCCTGCAAGCCTCTGGCCAGCAAGGGATACTGAGGGAGGGTCACCTCTGACCCCCACCCCACTTCCAGACCCCCAGGCCCCAGACTCCACCTTCTAGACTTTCCTGGACTCCCAGCAGGCAACAGCGTCTCCTGAAAGCCTCTGGCCAGCAAGGGATACTGAGGGAGGGTCACCTCTGACCCCCACCCCACTTCCAGACCCCCAGGCCCCAGACTCCACCTTCTAGAATTTCCTGGACTCCCAGCAGGCAACAGCGTCTCCTGCAAGCCTCTGGCCAGCAAGGGATACTGAGGGAGGGTCACCTCTGACCCCCACCCCACTTCCAGACCACCAGGACCCAGACTCCACCTTCTAGTTAGGTAGACAGGATCTCCTTGAGGCGTTTTTTTTTCTTTTCTTTTCTCTTGAACACCCTGCATTCTCTTGTTAACACCTAGCCCTCCTTCTCCCCCCAGACTTTCCTGGACTGCCAGCAGGCAATAGCCTCTCCTGCAAGCCTCTGGCCAGCAAGGGATACTGAGGGAGGTTTACCTCTGACCCCCCCACCCCACTTCCAGACCCCCAGGACGCAGACTCCACCTTCTAGGTATGTAGCCAGGATCTCCTTGAGGCGTTTTTTTTTTTCTTTTCTTTTCTCTTGAACACCCTGCATTCTCTTGTTAACACCTAGCCCTCCTTCTCCCCCCAGAATTTCCTGGACTGCCAGCAGGCAATAGCGTCTCCTGCAAGCCTCTGGCCAGCAAGGGTACTGAGGGAGGGTCACCTCTGACCCCCACCCCACTTCCAGACCCCCAGGCCCCAGACTCCACCTTCTAGACTTTCCTGGACTGCAAGCAGGCAATAGCGTCTCCTGCAAGCCTCTGGCCAGCAAGGGATACTGAGGGAGGTTCACCTCTGAACCCCACCCAACTTCCAGACCCCCAGGCCCCAGACTCCACCTTCTAGGTAGGTAGCCAGGATCCCCTTGAGGCGTTTTTTTTTTTTTTCCTTTTCTCTTGAACACCCTGCATTCTCTTGTTAACACCTAGCCCTCCTTCTCCCCCCAGACTTTCCTGCACTGCCAGCAGGCAATAGCGTCTCCTGCAAGCATCTGGCCAGCAAGGAATACTGAGGGAGGGTCACCTCTGAGCCCCACCCCACTTCCAGACCCCCAGGACCCAGACTCCACCTGCTAGGTAGGTAGCCAGGATCACCTTGTGGCTGGTTTTTTTTTTTTTTTTTTCTCTTGAACACACTGCATTCTCTTGTTAACACCTAGCCCTCCTTCTACCCCCAGACTTTCCTGGACTGCCAGCACGCAATAGCGTCTCCTGCAAGCCTCTGTCCAGCAAGGGATACTGAGGGAGTGTCACCTCTGATCCCCATCCCACTTCCAGACCCCTAGGCTCCAGACTCCACCTTCTAGACTTTCCTGGACTGCCAGCAGGCAATAGCGTCTCCTGCAAGCCTCTGGCCAGCAAGGGATACTGAGGGAGGTTCACCTCTGGACCCCACCCCACTTCCAGACTCCCAGGCCCCAGAATCCACCTTCTAGGTAGGTAGCCAGGATCTCCTTGAGACGGTTTTTTTTTTTTTTCTGTTCTCTTGAACACCCTGCATTCTCTTGTTAACACCTAGCCCTCCTTCTCCCCCCAGACTTTCCTGGACTGCCAGCAGGCAATAGCGTCTCCTGCAAGCCTCTGGCCAGCATGGGATACTGAGGGAGGTTCACCTCTGACCCCCACCCCACTTCCAGACCCCCAGGCCCCCGACTCCACCTTCTAGGTAGGTAGCCAGGATCTCCTTGAGGCGTTTTTTTTTTCTTTTCTTTTCTCTTGAACACCCTGCATTCTCTTGTTAACACCTAGCCCTCCTTCTCCCCCCAGACTTTCCTGGACTGCCACCAGGCAATAGCGTCTCCTGCAAGCCTCTGGCCAGCAAGGGATACTGAGGGAGGGTCACCTCTGACCCCCAACCCTCTTCCAGATCCCCAGGCCCCAGACTCCACCTTCTAGAATTTCCTGGACTCCCAGCAGGCAACAGCGTCTCCTGCAAGCCTCTGGCCAGCAAGGGATACTGAGGGAGGGTCACCTCTGACCCCCACCCCACTTCCAGACCACCAGGACCCAGACTCCACCTTCTAGATAGGTAGCCAAGATCTCCTTGAGGCTGGTTTTTTTTTTTCTTTTCTCTTGAACACCCTGCATTCTCTTGTTAACACCTAGCCCTCCTTCTCCCCAAGACTTTCCTGGACTGCCAGCAGGCATAGCGTCTCCTGCAACCTCTGGCCAGCAAGCGATACTGAGGGAGGGTCACCTCTGACCCCCACCCCACTTCCAGACCCCTAGGCTCCAGATTCCACCTTCTAGGTAGGTTGCCAGGATCTCCTTGAGGCGTTTTTTTTTTTTTTTCTTTTCTCTTGAACACCCTGCATTCTCTTGTTAAGACCTAGCCCTCCTTCTCTCCAAGACTTTCCTGGACTGCCAGCAGGCATAGCGTCTCCTGCAAGCCTCTGGCCAGCAAGCGATACTGAGGGAGGGTCACCTCTGACCCCCACCACACTTCCAGACCCCAGGCCCCAGACTACACCTTCTAGACTTTCCTGGACTGCCAGCAGGCAATAGCGTCTCCTGCAAGCCTCTGGCCAGCAAGCAATACTGAGGGAGGGTCACCTCTGACCCCCAGCACATTTCAAGACCCGCAGGCCCCAGACTACACCTTCTAGACTTTCCTGGAATGGAGCAGGCAATAGCGTCTCCTGCAAGCCTCTAGCCAGCAAGGGATACTGAAGGAGGGTCACCTCTGACCCTCACCCTACTTCCAGACCCCCAGGCGGCAGACTCCACCTTCTAGATTTTCCTGGACTGCCAGCAGGCAATAGCGTCTCCTGCAAGCCTCTGGCCAGCAAGGGATACTGAGGGAGAGTCACCTCTGACCCCCACCCCACTTCCAGACCCCCAGGCCCCAGACTCCACCTTCTAGGTAGGTAGCCAGAATCTCCTGGAGGCGTTTTTTCTTTTTTTTTCTTTTCTCTTGAACACCCTGCATTCTCTGGTTAACAACTAGCCCGACTTCTCCCCCCAGACTTTCCTGGACTGCCAGCAGGGAATAGCGTCTCCTGCAAGCCTTTGGCCAGCAAGAGATACTGAGGGAGGGTCACCTCTGACCCCCACCCCACCTCCAGACCCCAGGCCCCAGACTCCATCTTCTAGACTTTCCTGGACTCCCAGCAGGAAACAGCGTCTCCTGCAAGTCTCTGGCCAGCAAGGGATACTGAGGGAGGGTCACCTCTGACCACCACCCCACTTCCAGACCACCAGGACCCAGACTCCACCTTCTAGTTAGGTAGCCAGGATCTCCTTGAGGCTGTTAATTTTTTTTTTTCTTTTCTCTTGAACACCCTGCATTCTCTTGTTAACACCTAGCCCTCCTTCTCCCCCCAGACTTTCCTGGACTGCCAGCAGGCAATAGCATCTCCTGCAAGCCTCTGGACAGCAAGGGATACTGAGGGAGGGTCACCTCTGACCCCCACCCCACTTCTAGACCCCCAGGCCCCAGACTCCACCATCTAGACTTTCCTGGACTGCAAGCAGGCAATAGCGTCTCCTGCAAGCCTCTGGCCCCAAGGGATACTGAGGGAGGGTCACCTCTTACCCCCACCCCACTTCCAGACCCCCAGGCCCCAGATTCCACTTCTAGGTAGGTAGCCAGGATCTCCATGTGGCTGGTTTTTTTTTTTTTTTCTCTTCAACACCCTGCATTCTCTTGTTAACACCTAGCACTCCTTCTACCCCCAGAATTTCCTGTACTGCCAGCACGCAATAGCGTCTCCTGCAAGCCTCTGGCCAGCAAGGGATACTGAGGGAGGTTCACCTCTGAACCCCACCCCACTTCCAGACCCCCAGGCCCCAGACTCCACCTTCTAGGTAGGTAGCCAGGATCTCCTTGAGACTTTTTTTTTTTTCTCTTTTCTCTTGAACACCCTGCATTCTCTTGTTAACACCTAGCACTCCTTCTCCCCCCAGAATTTCCTGGACTACCAGCAGGCAATAGCGTCTCCTGCAAGCCTCTGGCCAGCAAGGGATACTAAGGGAGGGTCACCTCTGACCCCCACCCCACTTCCAGACCACCAAGCCCCAGACTCCACCTTCTAGGTAGTTAGCCAGGATCTCCTTGAGGCGTTTTTTTTTTTTTCTTTTCTCTTGAACACCCTGCATTCTCTGGTTAACAACTAGCCCGACTTCTCCCCCCAGAATTTCCTGCACTGCCAGCAGGCAATAGCGTCTCCTGCAAGCCTCTGGCCAACAAGGGATACTGAGAGAGGGTCACCTCTGACCCCCACCCCACTTCCAGACCCCCAGGCCCCAGACTCCACCTTCTAGAATTTCCTGGACTCCCAGCAGGCAACAGCGTCACCTGCAAGCCTCTGGCCAGCAAGGGATACTGAGGGAGGGTCACCTCTGACCCCCACCCCACTTCCAGACCCCCAGGCCCCAGACTCCACCTTCTACGTACGTATCCAGGATCTCCTTGAAGCGTTTTTTCTTTTTTTTTCTTTTCTCTTGAACACCCTGCATTCTCTGGTTAACAACTAGCCCTCCTTCTACCCAAAGATTTCCTGGACTGCCAGCAGGCAATAGCGTCTCCTGCAACACTCTGGCCAGCAAGGGATACTGAGGGAGGTTCACCTCTGACCCCCACCCCACTTCCAGACCCCCAGGCCCCAGACTCCACCTGCTAGGTAGGTAGCCAGGATCTCCTTGTGGCTGTTTTTTTTTTTTTTTTTCTCTTGAACACACTGCATTCTCCTGTTAACACCTAGCCCGCCTTCTACCCCCAGACTTTCCTGGACTGCCAGCACGCAATAGCGTCTCCTGCAAGCCTCTGTCCAGCAAGGGATACTGAGGGAGTGTCACCTCTGATCTCCATCCCACTTCCAGACCCCTAGGCTCCAGACTCCACTTTCTAGACTTTCCTGGACTGCCAGCAGGCAATAGCGTCTCCTGCAAGCCTCTGGTCAGCAAGGGATACTGAGGGAGGTTCACCTCTGAACCCCACCCCACTTCCAGACCCCCAGGCCCCAGAATCCACCTTCTAGGTAGGTAGCCAGGATCTCCTTGAGACGGTTTTTTTTTTTCTGTTCTCTTGAACACCCTGCATTCTCTTGTTAACACCTAGCCCTCCTTCTCCCCACAGACGTTCCTGGACTGCCAGCAGGCAATAGCGTCTCCTGCAAATTTCTGGCCAGCAAGGGATACTGAGGGAATGTCACCTCTGACCCCCACCCCACTTCCAGACCCCTAGGACCCAGACTCCACCTTAAAGGTAGGTAGCCAGGATCTCCTTGAGGCGTTTTTTTTTTTCTTTTCTCTTGAACACCCTGCATTCTCTTGTTAACACCTAGCCCTCCTTCTCCCTCCAGACTTTCCTGGATTGCCAGCAGGCAATATCGTCTCCTGCAAGCCTCTGGTCAGCATGGGATACTGAGGGAGGTTCACCTCTGACCCCCACCCCACTTCCAGACCCCCAGGCCCCAGACTCCACCTTCTAGGTAGGTAGCCAGAATCTCCTTGAGGCATTTTTTTTTTCTTTTCTTTTCTCTTGAACACCCTGAATTCTATTGTTAACACCTAGCCCTCCTTCTCCCCCCAGACTTTCCGGGACTGCCACCAGGCAATAGCGTCTCCTGCAAGCCTCTGGCCAGCAAGGGATACTGAGGGAGGGTCACCTTTGACCCCCACCCCACTTCCAGACCCCCAGGCCCCAGACTCCACCTTCTAGAATTTCCTGGACTCCCAGCAGGAAACAGCGTCTCCTGCAAGCCTCTGGCCAGCAAGGGATACAGAGGGAGGGTCACCTCTGACCCCCACCCCACTTCCAGACCACAAGGACCCAGACTCCACCTTCTAGTTAGGTAGCCAAGATCTCCTTGAGGCTGTTTTTTTTTTTTTCTTTTCTCTTGAACACCCTGCATTCTCTTGTTAACACCTAGCCCTCCTTCTCCCCCCAGACTTTCCTGGACTGCCAGCACGCAATAGCGTCTCCTGCAAGACTCTGTCCAGCAAGGGATACTGAGGGAGTGTCACCTCTGACCCCCACCCCACCTCCAGACCCCTAGGCTCCAGATTCCACCTTCTAGGTAGGTTGCCAGGATCTCCTTGAGGAGTTTTTTTTTTCTTTTCTTTTCTCTTGAACACCCTGCATTCTCTTGTTAACACCTAGCCCTCCTTCTCCCCAAGACTTTCCTGGACTGCCAGCAGGCATAGCGTCTCCTGCAAGCCTCTGGCCAGCAAGCGATACTGAGGGAGGGTCACCTCTGACCCCCACCACACTTCCAGACCCCAGGCCCCAGACTACACCTTCTAGACTTTCCTGGACTGCCAGCAGGCAATAGCGTCTCCTGCAAGCCTCTGGACAGCAAGGGATACTGAGGGAGGGTTGCCTCTGACCCCCACACCACTTCCAGACCCCCAGGCTCCAGACTCCACCTTCTAGCTAGGAAGCCAGGATCTCCTTGAGGCGTTTTTTCTTTTTTTTTTCTTTTCTCGTGAACACCCTGCATTCTCTGGTTAACAACTAGCCCTCCTTCTCCCCCCAGACTTTCCTGGACAGCCAGCAGGCAATTGCGTCTCCTGCAAGCCTCTGGCCAGCAAGGGATACTGAGGGAGGGTCAGCTCTGACCCCCACCCCACTTCCAGACCCCCAGGCCCCAGACTCCACCTTCTAGACTTTCCTGGACTCCCAGCAGGCAACAGCGTCTCCTGCAAGCCTCTGGCCAGCAAGGGATACTGAGGGAGGGTCACCTCTGACCCCCACCCCACTTCCAGACCACCAGGACCCAGACTCCACCTTCTAGTTAGGTAGACAGGATCTCCTTGAGGCTGTTTTTTTTTTCTTTTCTCTTGAACACCCTGCATTCTCTTGTTAACACCTAGCCCTCCTTCTCCCCCCAGACTTTCCTGGACTGCCAGCAGGCAATAGCGTCTCCTGCAAGCCTCTGGCCAGCAAGGGATACTGAGGGAGGTTTACCTCTGACCCCCACCCCACTTCCAGACCCCCAGGACGCAGACTCCACCTTCTAGGTATGTAGCCAGGATCTCCTTTAGGCGTTTTTTTTTCTTTTCTTTTCTCTTGAACACCCTGCATTCTCTTGTTAACACCTAGCCCTCCTTCTCCCCCCAGAATTTCCTGGACTGCCAGCAGGCAATAGCGTCTCCTCCAAGCCTCTGGCCAGCAAGGGTACTGAGGGAGGGTCACCTCTGACCCCCACCCCACTTCCAGACCCCCAGGCCCCAGACTCCACCTTCTAGACTTTCCTGGACTGCAAGCAGGCAATAGCGTCTCCTGCAAGCCTCTGGCCACCAAGGGATACTGAGGGAGGTTCACCTCTGAACCCCACCCCACTTCCAGACCCCCAGGCCCCAGACTCCACCTTCTAGGTAGGTAGCCAGGATCTCCTTGAGGCGTTTTTTTTTTTTTTTTTCCTTTTCTCTTGAACACCCTGCATTCTCTTGTTAACACCTAGCCCTCCTTCTCCCCCCAGACTTTCCTGCACTGCCAGCAGGCAATAGCGTCTCCTGCAAGCATCTGGCCAGCAAGGAATACTGAGGGAGGGTCACCTCTGAGCCCCACCCCACTTCCAGACCCCCAGACCCCAGACTCCACCTGCTAGGTAGGTAGCCAGGATCACCTTGTGGCTGGTTTTTTTTTTTTTTCTCTTGAACACACTGCATTCTCTTGTTAACACCTAGCCCTCCTTCTACCCCCAGACTTTCCTGGACTGCCAGCACGCAATAGCGTCTCCTGCAAGCCTCTGTCCAGCAAGGGATACTGAGGGAGTGTCACCTCTGATCCCCATCCCACTTCCAGACCCCTAGGCTCCAGACTCCACCTTCTAGACTTTCCTGGACTGCCAGCAGGCAATAGCGTCTCCTGCAAGCCTCTGGCCAGCAAGGGATACTGAGGGAGGTTCACCTCTGGACCCCACCCCACTTCCAGACTCCCAGGCCCCAGAATCCACCTTCTAGGTCGGTAGCCAGGATCTCCTTGAGACGTTTTTTTTTTTTTTCTGTTCTCTTGAACACCCTGCATTCTCTTGTTAACACTTAGCCCTCCTTCTCGCCCCAGACGTTCCTGGACTGCCAGCAGGCAATAGCGTCTCCTGCAAGTCTCTGGCCAGCAAGGGATACTGAGGGAGTGTCACCTCTGACCCCCACCCCACTTCCAGACCCCTAGGCCCCAGACTCCACCTTCTAGGTAGGTAGCCAGGATCTCCTTGAGGCATTTTATTTTTCTTTTCTCTTGAACACCCTGCATTCTCTGGTTAACACCTAGCCCTCCTTCTCCCCCCAGACTTTCCTGGACTGCCAGCAGGCAATTGCGTCTCCTGCAAGCCTCTGGCCAGCAAGGGATACTGAGGGAGGGTCACCTCTGACCCCCACCCCACTTCCAGACCCCCAGGCCCCAGACTCCACCTTCTAGACTTTCCTGGCCTCCCAGCAGGCAACAGCGTCTCCTGAAAGCCTCTGGCCAGCAAGGGATACTGAGGGAGGGTCACCTCTGACCCCCACCCCACTTCCAGACCCCCAGGCCCCAGACTCCACCTTCTAGAATTTCCTGGACTCCCAGCAGGCAACAGCGTCTCCTGCAAGCCTCTGGCCAGCAAGGGATACTGAGGGAGGGTCACCTCTGACCCCCACCCCACTTCCAGACCACCAGGACCCAGACTCCACCTTCTAGTTAGGTAGACAGGATCTCCTTGAGGCGTTTTTTTTTCTTTTCTTTTCTCTTGAACACCCTGCATTCTCTTGTTAACACCTAGCCCTCCTTCTCCCCCCAGACTTTCCTGGACTGCCAGCAGGCAATAGCGTCTCCTGCAAGCCTCTGGCCAGCAAGGGATACTGAGGGAGGTTTACCTCTGACCCCCACCCCACTTCCAGACCCCCAGGACGCAGACTCCACCTTCTAGGTATGTAGCCAGGATCTCCTTGAGGCGTTTTTTTTTCTTTTCTTTTCTCTTGAACACCCTGCATTCTCTTGTTAACACCTAGCCCTCCTTCTCCCCCCAGAATTTCCTGGACTGCCAGCAGGCAATAGCGTCTCCCGCAAGCCTCTGGCCAGCAAGGGTACTGAGGGAGGGTCACCTCTGACCCCCACCCCACTTCCAGACCCCCAGGCCCCAGACTCCACCTTCTAGACTTTCCTGGACTGCAAGCAGGCAATAGCGTCTCCTGCAAGCCTCTGGCCAGCAAGGGCTACTGAGGGAGGTTCACCTCTGAACCCCACCCAACTTCCAGACCCCCAGGCCCCAGACTCCACCTTCTAGGTAGGTAGCCAGGATCCCCTTGAGGCGTTTTTTTTTTTTTTTTTCCTTTTCTCTTGAACACCCTGCATTCTCTTGTTAACACCTAGCCCTCCTTCTCCCCCCAGACTTTCCTGCACTGCCAGCAGGCAATAGCGTCTCCTGCAAGCATCTGGCCAGCAAGGAATACTGAGGGAGGGTCACCTCTGAGCCCCACCCCACTTCCAGACCCCCAGGACCCAGACTCCACCTGCTAGGTAGGTAGCCAGGATCACCTTGTGGCTGGTTTTTTTTTTTTTTTTTTCTCTTGAACACACTGCATTCTCTTGTTAACACCTAGCCCTCCTTCTAGCCCCAGACTTTCCTGGACTGCCAGCACGCAATAGCGTCTCCTGCAAGCCTCTGTCCAGCAAGGGATACTGAGGGAGTGTCACCTCTGATCCCCATCCCACTTCCAGACCCCTAGGCTCCAGACTCCACCTTCTAGACTTTCCTGGACTGCCAGCAGGCAATAGCGTCTCCTGCAAGCCTCTGGCCAGCAAGGGATACTGAGGGAGGTTCACCTCTGGACCCCACCGCACTTCCAGACTCCCAGGCCCGAGAATCCACCTTCTAGGTAGGTAGCCAGGATCTCCTTGAGACGGTTTTTTTTTTTCTGTTCTCTTGAACACCCTGCATTCTCTTGTTAACACCTAGCCCTCCTTCTCCCCCCAGACGTTCCTGGACTGCCAGCAGGCAATAGCGTCTCCTGCAAGTCTCTGGCCAGCAAGGGATACTGAGGGAGTGTCACCTCTGACCCCCACCCCACTTCCAGACCCTTAGGCCCCAGACTCCACCTTCTAGGTAGGTAGCCAGGATCTCCTTGAGGCGTTTTATTTTTCTTTTCTCTTGAACACCCTGCATTCTCTTGTTAACACCTAGCCCTCCTTCTCCCCCCAGACTTTCCTGGACTGCCAGCAGGCAATAGCGTCTCCTGCAAGCCTCTGGCCAGCATGGGATACTGAGGGAGGTTCACCTCTGACCCCCACCCCACTTCCAGACCCCCAGGCCCCAGACTCCACCTTCTAGGTAGGTAGCCAGGATCTCCTTGAGGCGTTTTTTTTTTTCTTTTCTTTTCTCTTGAACACCCTGCATTCTCTTGTTAACACCTAGCCCTCCTTCTCCCCCCAGAATTTCCTGGACTGCCACCAGGCAATAGCGTCTCCTGCAAGCCTCTGGCCAGCAAGGGATACTGAGGGAGGGTCACCTCTGACCCCCACCCCTCTTCCAGATCCCCAGGCCCCAGACTCCACCTTCTAGAATTTCCTGGACTCCCAGCAGGCAACAGCGTCTCCTGCAAGCCTCTGGCCAGCAAGGGATACTGAGGGAGGGTCACCTCTGACCCCCACCCCACTTCCAGACCACCAGGACCCAGACTCCACCTTCTAGATAGGTAGCCAAGATCTCCTTGAGGCTGATTTTTTTTTTTCTTTTCTCTTGAACACCCTGCATTCTCTTGTTAACACCTAGCCCTCCTTCTCCCCAAGACTTTCCTGGACTGCCAGCAGGCATAGCGTCTCCTGCAACCTCTGGCCAGCAAGCGATACTGAGGGAGGGTCACCTCTGACCCCCACCCCACTTCCAGACCCCTAGGCTCCAGATTCCACCTTCTAGGTAGGTTGCCAGGATCTCCTTGAGGCGTTTTTTTTTTTTTTTCTTTTCTCTTGAACACCCTGCATTCTCTTGTTAACACCTAGCCCTCCTTCTCCCCAAGACTTTCCTGGACTGCCAGCAGGCATAGCGTCTCCTGCAAGCCTCTGGCCAGCAAGCGATACTGAGGGAGGGTCACCTCTGACCCCCACCACACTTCCAGACGCCAGGCCCCAGACTACACCTTCTAGACTTTCCTGGACTGCCAGCAGGCAAAAGCATCTCCTGCAAGCCTCTGGACAGCAAGTGATACTGAGGGAGGGTTGCCTCTGACCCCCACACCACTTCCAGACCCCCAGGCTCCAGACTCCACCTTCTACCTAGGAAGCCAGGATCTCCTTGAGGCGTTTTTTCTTTTTTTTTTCTTTTCTCGTGAACACCCTGCATTCTCTGGTTAACAACTAGCCCTCCTTCTCCCCCCAGACTTTCCTGGACAGCCAGCAAGCAATTGCGTCTCCTGCAAGCCTCTGGCCAGCAAGGGATACTGAGGGAGGGTCACCTCTGACCCCCACCCCACTTCCAGACCCCCAGGACCCAGACTCCACCTTCTAGACTTTCCTGGACTCCCAGCAGGCAACAGCGTCTCCTGAAAGCCTCTGGCCAGCAAGGGATACTGAGGGAGGGTCACCTCTGACCCCCACCCCACTTCCAGACCCCCAGGCCCCAGACTCCACCTTCTAGAATTTCCTGGACTCCCAGCAGGCAACAGCGTCTCCTGCAAGCCTCTGGCCAGCAAGGGATACTGAGGGAGGGTCACCTCTGACCCCCACCCCACTTCCAGACCACCAGGACCCAGACTCCACATTCTAGATAGGTAGCCAAGATCTCCTTGAGGCTGTTTTTTTTTTTCTTTTCTCTTGAACACCCTGCATTCTCTTGTTAACACCTAGCCCTCCTTCTCCCCCCAGACTTTCCTGGACTGCCAGCACGCAATATCGTCTCCTGCAAGCCTCTGTCCAGCAAGGGATACTGAGGGAGTGTCACCTCTGACCCCCACCCCACTTCCAGACCCCTAGGCTCCAGATTCCACCTTCTAGGTAGGTTGCCAGGATCTCCTTGAGGCGTTTTTTTTTTTTCTTTTCTCTTGAACACCCTGCATTCTCTTGTTAACACCTAGCCCTCCTTCTCCCCAAGACTTTCCTGGACTGCCAGCAGGCATAGCGTCTCCTGCAAGCCTCTGGCCAGCAAGCGATACTGAGGGAGGGTCACCTCTGACCCCCACCACACTTCCAGACCCCAGGCCCCAGACTACACCTTCTAGACTTTCCTGGACTGCCAGCAGGCAATAGCATCTCCTGCAAGCCTCTGGACAGCAAGGGATACTGAGGGAGGGTTACCTCTGACCCCCACACCACTTCCAGACCCCCTGGCCCCAGACTCCACCTTCTAGGTAGGAAGCCAGGATCTCCTTGAGGCGTTTTTTCTTTTTTTTTCTTTTCTCGTGAACACCCTGCATTCTCTGGTTAACAACTAGCCCCCCTTCTCCCCCCAGACTTTCCTGGACTGCCAGCAGGCAATTGCGTCTCCGGCAAGCCTCTGGCCAGCAAGGGATACTGAGGGAGGGTCACCTCTAACCCCCACCCGACTTCCAGACCCCCAGGCCCCAGACTCCACCTTCTAGACATTCCTGGACTCCCAGCAGGCAACAGCGTCTCCTGAAAGCCTCTGGCCAGCAAGGGATACTGAGGGAGGGTCACCTCTGACCCCCACCCCACTTCCAGACCACCAGGACCCAGACTCCACCATCTACTTAGGTAGCCAAGATCTCCTTGAGGCTCTTTTTTTTTTTTTCTTTTCTCTTGAACACCCTGCATTCTCTTGTTAAAACCTAGCCCTCCTTCTCCCCCCAGACTTTCCTGGACTGCCAGCATGCAATAGCGTCTCCTGCAAGCCTCTGGCCAGCAAGGGATACTGAGGGAGGTTCACCTCTGACACCCACCCCACTTCCAGACCCCCAGGCCCCAGACTCCACCTTCTAGGTAGGTAGCCAGGATCTCCTTGAGGCGTTTTAATTTCTTTTCTTTTCTCTTGAACACCCTGCATTCTCTAGTTAACACCTAGCCCTCCTTCTCCCCCCAGACTTTCCTGGACTGCCAGCAGGCTATAGCGTCTCCTGCAAGCCTCTGGCCAGCAAGGGATACTGAGGGAGGGTCACCTCTGACCCCCACCCCACTTCCAGACCCCCAGGCCCCAGACTCCACCTTCTAGAATTTCCTGGACACCCAGGAGGCAACAGCGTCTCCTGCAAGCCTGTGGCCCGCAAGGGATACTGAGGGAGGGTCACCTCTGACCCCCACCCCACTTCCAGACCACCAGGACCCAGACTCCACCTTCTAGTTAGGTAGCCAGGATCTCCTTGAGGCTGTTTTTTTTTTTTCTTTTCTCTTGAACACCCTGCATTCTCTTGTTAACACCTAGTCCTCCTTCTCCCCCCAGAGTTTCCTGGACTGCCAGCAGGCAATAGCGTCTCCTGAAAGCCTCTGGCCAGCAAGGGATACTGAGGGAGGTTTACCTCTGACCCCCACCCCACTTCCAGACGCCCAGGACCAAGACTCCACCTTTTAGGTATGTAGCCCGGATCTCCTTGAGGCGTTTTTTTTTCTTTTCTTTTCTCTTGAACACCCTGCATTCTCTTGTTAACACCTAGCCCTCCTTCTCCCCCCAGACTTTCCTGGACTGCCAGCAGGTAATAGCGTCTCCTGCAAGCCTCTGGCCAGCAAGGGTACTGAGGGAGGGTCACCTCTGACCCCCACCCCACTTCCAGACCCCCAGGCCCCAGACTCCACCTTCTAGACTTTCCTGGACTGCAAGCAGGCAATAGCGTCTCCTGCAAGACTCTGGCCAGCAAGGGATACTGAGGGAGGTTCACCTCTGAACCCCACCCCTCTTCCAGACCCCCAGGCCCCAGACTCCACCTGCTAGGTAGGTAGCCAGGATCACCTTGTGGCTGGTTTTTTTTTTTTTTTCTCTTGAACACACTGCATTCTCTTGTTAACACCTAGCCCTCCTTCTACCCCCAGACTTTCCTGGACTGCCAGCACGCAATAGCGTCTCCTGCAAGCCTCTGTCCAGCAAGGGATACTGAGGGAGTGTCACCTCTGATCCCCATCCCACTTCCAGACCCCTAGGCTCCAGACTCCACCTTCTAGACTTTCCTGGACTGCCAGCAGGCAATAGCGTCTCCTGCAAGCCTCTGGCCAGCAAGGGATACTGAGGGAGGTTCACCTCTGGACCCCACCCCACTTCCAGACTCCCAGGCCCCAGAATCCACCTTCTAGGTAGGTAGCCAGGATCTCCTTGAGACGGTTTATTTTTTTTCTGTTCTCTTGAACACCCTGCATTCTCTTGTTAACACCTAGCCCTCCTTCTCGCCCCAGACGTTCCTGGACTGCCAGCAGGCAATAGCGTCTCCTGCAAGTCTCTGGCCAGCAAGGGATACTGAGGGAGTGTCACCTCTGACCCCCACCCCACTTCCAGACCCCTAGGCGCCAGACTCCACCTTCTAGGTAGGTAGCCAGGATCTCCTTGAGGCGTTTTATTTTTCTTTTCTCTTGAACACCCTGCATTCTCTTGTTAACACATAGCCCTCCTTCTCCGCCCAGACTTTCCTGGACTGCCAGCAGGCAATAGCGTCTCCTGCAAGCCTCTGGCCAGCAAGGGATACTGAGGGAGGGTCACCTCTGACCCCCACCCCACTTCCAGACCCCCAGGCCCCAGACTCCACCTTCTAGAATTTCCTGGACTCCCAGCAGGCAACAGCGTCTCCTGCAAACCTCTGGCTAGCAAGGGATACTGAGGGAGGGTCACCTCTGACCCCCACCCCACTTCCAGACCACCAGGACCCAGACTCCACCTTCTAGATAGGTAGCCAAGATCTCCTTGAGGCTGTTTTTTTTTTTCTTTTCTCTTGAACACCCTGCATTCTCTTGTTAACACCTAGCCCTCCTTCTCCCCCCAGACTTTCCTGGACTGCCAGCACGCAATATCGTCTCCTGCAAGCCTCTGTCCAGCAAGGGATACTGAGGGAGTGTCACCTCTGACCCCCACCCCACTTCCAGACCCCTAGGCTCCAGATTCCACCTTCTTGGTAGGTTGCCAGGATCTCCTTGAGGCGTTTTTTTTTTTTTCTTTTCTCTTGAACACCCTGCATTCTCTTGTTAACACCTAGCCCTCCTTCTCCCCAAGACTTTCCTGGACTGCCAGCAGGCATAGCGTCTCCTGCAAGCCTCTGGCCAGCAAGCGATACTGAGGGAGGGTCACCTCTGACCCCCACCACACTTCCAGACCCCAGGCCCCAGACTACACCTTCTAGACTTTCCTGGACTGCCAGCAGGCAATAGCGTCTCCTGCAAGCCTCTGGACAGCAAGGGATACTGAGGGAGGGTTACCTCTGACCCCCACACCACTTCCAGACCCCCTGGCCCCAGACTCCACCTTCTAGGTAGGAAGCCAGGATCTCCTTGAGGCGTTTTTTCTTTTTTTTTCTTTTCTCGTGAACACCCTGCATTCTCTGGTTAACAACTAGCCCTCCTTCTCCCCCCAGACTTTCCTGGACTCCCAGCAGGCAACAGCGTCTCTTGAAAGCCTCTGGCCAGCAAGGGATACTGAGGGAGGGTCACCTCTGACCCCCACCCCACTTCCAGACCACCAGGACCCAGACTCCACCATCTAGTTAGGTTGCCGTGATCTCCTTGAGGCTCTTTTTTTTTTTTTCTTTTCTCTTGAACACCCTGCATTCTCTTGTTAAAACCTAGCCCTGCTTCTCCCCCCAGACTTTCCTGGACTGCCAGCATGCAATAGCGTCTCCTGCAAGCCTCTGGCCAGCAAGGGATACTGAGGGAGGTTCACCTCTGACCCCCACCCCACTTCCAGACCCCCATGCCCCAGACTCCACCTTCTAGGTAGGTAGCCAGGATCTCCTTGAGGCGTTTTAATTTCTTTTCTTTTCTCTTGAACACCCTGCATTCTCCTGTTAACACCTAGCCCTCCTTCTCCCCCCAGAATTTCCTGGACTGCCAGCAGGCTATAGCGTCTCCTGCAAGCCTCTGGCCAGCAAGGGATACTGAGGGAGGGTCACCTCTGACCCCCACCCCACTTCCAGACCCCCAGGCCCCAGACTCCACCTTCTAGAATTTCCTGGACTCCCAGCAGGCAACAGCGTCTCCTGCAAGCCTCTGGCCCGCAAGGGATACTGAGGGAGGGTCACCTCTGACCCCCACCCCACTTCCAGACCACCAGGACCCAGACTCCACCTTCTAGTTAGGTAGCCAGGATCTCCTTGAGGCTGTTTTTTTTTTTTCTTTTCTCTTGTACACCCTGCATTCTCTTGTTAACACCTAGCCCTCCTTCACCCCCAGACTTTCCTGGACTGCCAGCAGGCAATAGCGTCTCCTGAAAGCCTCTGGCCAGCAAGGGATACTGAGGGAGGTTTACCTCTGACCCCCACCCCACTTCCAGACGCCCAGGTCCCAGACTCCACCTTCTAGGTATGTATCCCGGATCTCCTTGAGGCGTTTTTTTTTCTTTTCTTTTCTCTTGAACACCCTGCATTCTCTTGTTAACACCTAGCCCTCCTTCTCTCCCCAGACTTTCCTGGACTGCCAGCAGGCAATAGCGTCTCCTGCAAGCCTCTGGCCAGCAATGGTACTGAGGGAGGGTCACCTCTGACCCCCACCCCACTTCCAGACCCCCAGGCCCCAGACTCCACCTTCTAGACTTTCCTGGACTGCAAGCAGGCAATAGCGTCTCCTGCAAGCCTCTGGCCAGCAAGTGATACAGAGGGAGGTTCACCTCTGAACACCACCCCACTTCCAGAGCCCCAGGCCCCAGACTCCACCTTCTAGGTAGGTAGCCAGGATCTCCTTGATGCGTTTTTTTTTTTTTTCCTTTTCTCTTGAACACCCTGCATTCTCTTGTTAACACCTAGCCCTCCTTCTCCCCCCAGACTTTCCTGCACTGCCAGCAGGCAATAGCGTCTCCTGCAAGCATCTGGCCAGCAAGGAATACTGAGGGAGGGTCACCTCTGAGCCCCACCCCACTTCCAGACCCCCAGGCCCCAGACTCCACCTGCTAGGTAGGTAGCCAAGATCACCTTGTGGCTGGTTTTTTTTTTTTTTTTCTCTTGAACACACTGCATTCTCTTGTTAACACCTAGCCCTCCTTCTACCCCCAGACTCTCCTGGACTGCCAGCACGCAATAGCGTCTCCTGCAAGCCTCTGTCCAGCAAGGGATACTGAGGGAGTGTCACCTCTGATCCCCATCCCACTTCCAGACCCCTAGGCTCCAGACTCCACCTTCTAGACTTTCCTGGACGGCCAGCAGGCAATAGTGTCTCCTGCAAGCCTCTGGCCAGCAAGGGATACTGAGGGAGGTTCACCTCTGGACCCCACCCCACTTCCAGACTCCCAGGCCCCAGAATCCACCTTCTAGGTAGGTAGCCAGGATCTCCTTGAGACGGTTTTTTTTTTTCTGTTCTCTTGAACACCCTGCATTCTCTTGTTAACACCTAGCCCTCCTTCTCCCCCCAGACGTTCCTGGACTGCCAGCAGGCAATAGCGTCTCCTGCAAGTCTCTGGCCAGCAAGGGATACTGAGGGAGTGTCATGTCTGACCCCCACCCCACTTCCAGACCCCTAGGCCCCAGACTCCACCTTCTAGGTAGGTAGCCAGGATCTCCTTGAGGCGTTTTTTTTTTCTTTTCTCTTGAACACCCTGCATTCTCTTGTTAACACCTAGCCCTCCTTCTCCCCCCAGACTTTCCTGGACTGCCAGCAGGCAATAGCGTCTCCTGCAAGCCTCTGGCCAGCATGGGATACTGAGGGAGGTTCACCTCTGACCCCCACCCCACTTCCAGACCCCCAGGCCCCAGACTCCACCTTCTAGGTAGGTAGCCAGGATCTCATTGAGGCGTTTTTTTTTTCTTTTCTTTTCTCTTGAACACCCTGCATTCTCTTGTTAACACCTAGCCCTCCTTCTCCCCCCAGACTTTCCTGGACTGCCACCAGGCAATAGCGTCTCCTGCAAGCCTCTGGCCAGCAAGGGATACTGAGGGAGGGTCACCTCTGACCCCCACCCCACTTCCAGACCCCCAGGCCCCAGACTCCACCTTCTAGAATTTCCTAGACTCCCAGCAGGCAACAGCGTCTCCTGCAAGCCTCTGGCCAGCAAGGGATACTGAGGGAGGGTCACCTCTGACCCCCACCCCACTTCCAGACCACCAGGACCCAGACTCCACCTTCTAGATAGGTAGCCAAGATCTCCTTGAGGCTGTTTTTTTTTTCTTTTCTCTTGAACACCCTGCATTCTCTTGTTAACACCTAGCCCTCCTTCTCCCCCCAGACTTTCCTGGACTGCCAGCACGCAATATCGTCTCCTGCAAGCCTCTGTCCAGCAAGGGATACTGAGGGAGTGTCACCTCTGACCCCCACCCCACTTCCAGACCCCTAGGCTCCAGATTCCACCTTCTAGGTAGGTTGCCAGGATCTCCTTGAGGCGTTTTTTTTTTTCTTTTCTCTTGAACACCCTGCATTCTCTTGTTAACACCTAGCCCTCCTTCTCCCCAAGACTTTCCTGGACTGCCAGCAGGCATAGCGTCTCCTGCAAGCCTCTGGCCAGCAAGCGATACTGAGGGAGGGTCACCTCTGACCCCCACCACACTTCCAGACCCCAGGCCCCAGACTACACCTTCTAGACTTTCCTGGACTGCCAGCAGGCAATAGCGTCTCCTGCAAGCCTCTGGACAGCAAGGGATACTGAGGCAGGGTTACCTCTGACCCCCACACCACTTCCAGACCCCCTGGCCCCAGACTCCACCTTCTAGGTAGGAAGCCAGGATCTCCTTGAGGCGTTTTTTCTTTTTTTTTCTTTTCTCATGAACACCCTGCATTCTCTGGTTAACAACTAGCCCTCCTTCTCCCCCCAGACTTTCCTGGACTGCCAGCAGGCAATTGCGTCTCCTGCAAGCCTCTGGCCAGCAAAGGATACTGAGGGAGGGTCACCTCTGACCCCCACCCCACTTCCAGACCCCCAGGCCCCAGACTCCACATTCTAGACATTCCTGGACTCCCAGCAGGCAACAGCGTCTCCTGAAAGCCTCTGGCCAGCATGGGATACTGAGGGAGGGTCACCTCTGACCCCCACCCCACTTCCAGACCACCAGGACCCAGACTCCACCATCTAGTTAGGTAGCCAAGATCTCCTTGAGGCTGTTTTTTTTTTTTTCTTTTCTCTTGAACACCCTGCATTCTCTTGTTAAAACCTAGCCCTCCTTCTCCCCCCAGACTTTCCTGGACTGCCAGGATGCAATAGCGTCTCCTGCAAGCCTCTGGCCAGCAAGGGATACTGAGGGAGGTTCACCTCTGACCCCCACCCCACTTCCAGACCCCCAGGCCCCAGACTCCACCTTCTAGGTAGGTAGCCAGGATCTCCTTGAGGCGTTTTAATTTCTTTTCTTTTCTCTTGAACACCCTGCATTCTCTTGTTAACACCTAGCCCTCCTTCTCCCCCCAGACTTTCCTGGACTGCCAGCATGCAATAGCGTCTCCTGCAAGCCTCTGGCCAGCAAGGGATACTGAGGGAGGGTCACCTCTGACCCCCACCCCACTTCCAGACCCCCAGGCCACAGACTCCACCTTCTAGAATTTCCTGGACCCCCAGCAGGCAACAGCGTCTCCTGCAAGCCTCTGGCCCGCAAGGGATACTGAGGGAGGGTCACCTCTGACCCCCACCCCACTTCCAGACCACCAGGACCCAGACTCCACCTTCTAGATAGGTAGCCAGGATCTCCTTGAGGCTGTTTTTTTTTTTTCTTTTCTCTTGAACACCCTGCATTCTCTTGTTAACACCTAGCCCTCCTTCTCCCTCCAGACTTTCCCGGACTGCCAGCAGGCAATAGCGTCTGTTGCAAGCCTCTGGCCAGCAAGGGATACTGAGGGAGGTTTACCTCTGACCCCCACTCCACTTCCAGACGCCCAGGACCCAGACTCCACCTTCTAGGTATGTAGCCCGGATCTCCTTGAGGCGTTTTTTTTTTCTTTTCTTTTCTCTTGAACACCCTGCATTCTCTTGTTAACACCTAGCCCTCCTTCTCCCCCCGACTTTCCTGGACTGCCAGCAGGCAATAGCGTCTCCTGCAAGCCTCTGGCCAGAAATGGTACTGAGGGAGGGTCACCTCTGACCCCCACCCCACTTCCAGACCCCCAGGCCCCAGACTCCACCTTCTAGATAGGTAGCCAGGATCTCCTTGAGGCTGTTTTTTTTTTCTTTTCTCTTGAACACCCTGTATTCTCTTGTTAACACCTAGCCCTCCTTCTCCCCCCAGACTTTCCCGGACTGCCAGCAGGCAATAGCGTCTCCTGCAAGCCTCTGGCCAGCAAGGGATACTGAGGGAGGTTTACCTCTGACCCCCACCCCACTTCCAGACGCCCAGGACCCAGACTCCACCTTCTAGGTATGTAGCCCGGATCTCCTTGAGGCGTTTTTTTTTTTCTTTTCTTTTCTCTTGAACACCCTGCATTCTCTTGTTAACACCTAGCCCTCCTTCTCCCCCCAGACTTTCCTGGATTGCCAGCAGGCAATAGCGTCTCCTGCAAGCCTCTGGCCAGAAATGGTACTGAGGGAGGGTCACCTCTGAGCCCCACCCCACTTCCAGACCCCCAGGCCCCAGACTCCACCTTCTAGACTTTCCTGGACTGCAAGCAGGCAATAGCGTCTCCTGCAAGCCTCTGGCCAGCAAGGGATACAGATGGAGGTTCACCTCTGAACTCCACCCCACTTCCAGACCCCCAGGCCCCAGACTCCACCTTCTAGGTAGGTAGCCAGGATCTCCTTGAGGCGTTTTTTTTTTTTTTTTCCTTTTCTCTTGAACACCCTGCATTCTCTTGTTAACACCTAGCCCTCCTTCTCCCCCCAGACTTTCCTGCACTGCCAGCACGCAATAGCGTCTCCTGCAAGCCTCTGTCCAGCAAGGGAAACTGAGGGAGTGTCACCTCTGACCCCCACCCCACTTCCAGACCCCTAGGCTACAGACTCCACCTTCTATGTAGGTAGCCAGGATCTCCTTGAGGCGTTTTTATTTTTTTTCTTTTCTCTTTAACACCCTGCATTCTCTTGTTAACACCTAGCCCTCCTTCTCCCCAAGACTTTCCTGGACTGCCAGTAGGCATAGCGTCTCCTGCAAGCCTCTGGCCAGCAAGCGATACTGAGGGAGGGTCACCTCTGACCCCCACCACACTTCCAGACCCCAGGCCCCAGACTACACCTTCTAGACCTTCCTGGGCTGCCAGCAGGCAATAGCGTCTCCTGCAAGCCTCTGGACAGCAAGGGATACTGAGGGAGGGTTACCTCTGACCCCCACACCACTTCCAGACCCCCGGCCCCAGACTCCACCTTCTAGGTAGGAAGCCAGGATCTCCTTGAGGCATTTTTTCTTTTTTTTTCTTTTCTCGTGAACACCCTGCATTCTCTGGTTAACAACTAGCCCTCCTTCTCCCCCCAGACTTTCCTGGACTGCCAGCAGGCAATAGCGTCTCCTGCAAGACTCTGGCCAGCAAGGGATACTGAGGGAGGGTCACCTCTGACCCCCACCCCACTTCCAGACCCCCAGGCCCCAGACACCACCTTCTAGAATTTCCTGGACTCCCAGCAGGCAACAGCGTCTCCTGCAAGCCTCTGGCCAGCAAGGGATACTGAGGGAGGGTCACCTCTGACCCCCACCCCACTTCCAGACCACCAGGACACAGACTCCACCATCTAGTTAGGTAGCCAGGATCTCCTTGAGGCTGTTTTTTTTTTTTTCTTTTCTCTTGAACACCCTGCATTCTCTTGTTAAAACCTAGCCCTCCTTCTCCCCCTGAATTTCCTGGACTGCCAGCATGCAATAGTGTCTCCTGCAAGCCTCTGGCCAGCAAGGGATACTGAGGGAGTGTCACCTCTGACCCCCACCGCACTTCCAGACCCCCAGGCCCCAGACTCCACCTTCTAGGTAGGTAGCCAGGATCTCCTTGAGGCGTTTTTTTTTCTTTTCTTTTCTCTTGAACACCCTGCATTCTCTTCTTAACACCTAGCCCTCCTTCTCCCCCCATACTTTCCTGGACTGCCAGCAGGCAATAGCGTCTCCTGCAAGCCTCTGGCCAGCAAGGGATACTGAGGGAGGGTCACCTCTGACCCCCACCCCACTTCCAGACCCCCAGGCCCCAGACTCCACCTTCTAGAATTTCTTGGACTCCCAGCAGGCAACAGAGTCTCCTGCAAGCCTCTGGCCAGCAAGGGATACTGAGGGAGGGTCACCTCTGACCCCCACCCCACTTCCAGACCACCAGGACCCAGACTCCACCTTCTAGTTAGGTAGCCAGGATCTCCTTGAGGCTGTTTTTTTTTTTTTTCTTTTCTCTTGAACACCCTGCATTCTCTTCTTAACACCTAGCCCTCCTTCTCCCCCCAGACTTTCCTGGACTGCCAGCAGGCAATAGCGTCTCCTGCAAGCCTCTGGCCAGCAAGGGATACAGAGGGAGGTTCACCTCTGAACCCCACCCCACTTCCAGACCCCCAGGCCCCAGACTCCACCTTCTAGGTAGGTAGCCAGGATCTCCTTGAGGCGTTTTTTTTTTTTTTCATTTTCTCTTGAACACCCTGCATTCTCTTGTTAACACCTAGCCCTCCTTCTCCCCCCAGACTTTCCTGCACTGCCAGCAGGCAATAGCGTCTCCTGCAAGCCTCTGGCCAGCAAGGGATACTGAGGGAGGGTAACCTCTGATCCCCACCCCACTTCCAGACCCCCAGGCCCCAGACTCCACCTGCTAGGTAGTTAGCCAGGATCTCCTTGTGGCTTTTTTTTTTTTTTTCTCTTGAACACCCTGCATTCTCTTGTTAACACCTAGCCCTCCTTCTACCCCCAGAATTTCCTGCACTGCCAGCACGCAATAGCGTCTCCTGCAAGCCTCTGTCCAGCAAGGGATACTGAGGGAGTGTCACCTCTGACCCCCACCCCACTGCCAGACCCCTAGCCTCCAGACTCCACCTTCTAGGTAGGTAGCCAGGATCTCCTTGAGGCGTTTTTTTTTTTCTTTTCTCTTGAACACCCTGCATTCTCTTGTTAACACCTAGCCCTCCTTCTCCCCAAGACTTTCCTGGACTGCCAGTAGGCATAGCGTCTCCTGCAAGCCTCTGGCCAGCAAGCGATACTGAGGGAGGGTCACCTCTGACCCCCACCACACTTCCAGACCCCAGTCCCCAGACTACACCTTCTAGACTTTCCTGGACTGCCAGCAGGCAATAGCGTCTCCTGCAAGCCTCTGGACAGCAAGGGATACTGAGGGAGGGTTACCTCTGACCCCCACACCACTTCCAGACCCCCTGGCCCCAGACTCCACCTTCTAGGTAGGTAGCGAGGATCTCCTTGAGGCGTTTTTTCTTTTTTTTTCTTTTCTCGTGAACACCCTGCATTCTCTTGTTAACACCTAGCCCTCCTTCTCCCCCCAGACTTTCCTGGACTGCCAGCAGGCAATAGCGTCTCCTGCAAGCCTCTGGCCAGCATGGGATACTGAGGGAGGTTCACCTCTGACCCCCACCCCACTTCCAGATCCCCAGGCCCCAGACTCCCCCTTCTAGGTAGGTAGCCAGGATATCCTTGAGGCGTTTTTTTTTTCTTTTCTTTTCTCTTGAACACCCTGCATTCTCTTCTTAACACCTAGCCCTCCTTCTCCCCCCAGACTTTCCTGGACTGCCACCAGGCAATAGGGTCTCCTGCAAGCCTCTGGCCAGCAAGGGATACTGAGGGAGGGTCACCTCTGACCCCCACCCCACTTCCAGACCCCCAGGCCCCAGACTCCACCTTCTAGAATTTCCTGGACTCCCAGCAGGCAACAGCGTCTCCTGCAAGCCTCTGGCCAGCAAGCGATACTGAGGGAGGGTCACCTCTGACCCCAACCCCACTTCCAGACCACCAGGACCCAGACTCCACCTTCTAGATAGGTAGCCAAGATCTCCTTGAGGCTGTTTTTTTTTTTTTCTTTTCTCTTGAACACCCTGCATTCTCTTGTTAACACCTAGCCCTCCTTCTCCCCCCAGACTTTCCTGGACTGCCAGCACGCAATATCGTCTCCTGCAAGCCTCTGTCCAGCAAGGGATACTGAGGGAGTGTCACCTCTGACCCCCACCCTACTTCCAGACCCCTAGGCTCCAGATTCCACCTTCTAGGTAGGTTGCCAGGATCTTCTTGAGGCGTTTTCTTTTTTTTTTTTTCTTTTCTCTTGAACACCCTGCATTCTCTTGTTAACACCTAGCCCTCCTTCTCCCCAAGACTTTCCTGGACTGCCAGCAGGCATAGCGTCTCCTGCAAGCCTCTGGCCAGCAAGCGATACTGAGGGAGGGTAACCTCTGACCCCCACCACACTTCCAGACCCCAGGCCCCAGACTACACCTTCTAGAATTTCCTGGACTGCCAGCAGGCAATAGCGTCTCCTGCAAGCCTCTGGCCAGCAAGGGATACTGAGGGAAGGTCACCTCTGACCCCCACCACACTTCCAGACCACCAGGACACAGACTCCACCATCTAGTTAGGTAGCCAGGATCTCCTTGAGGCTGTTTTTTTTTTTCTTTTTCTTTTCTCTTGAACACCCTGCATTCTCTTGTTAACACCTAGCCCTCCTTCTCCCCCCAGACTTTCCTGGACTGCCAGCAGGCAATAGCATCTCCTGCAAGCCTCTGGCCAGCAAGGGATACTGAGGGAGGGTCACCTCTGACCCCCACCCCACTTCCGGACCCCCAGGCCCCAGACTCCACCTTCCAGACTTTCCTGGACTCCCAGCAGGCAACAGCGTCTCCTGAAAGCCTCTGGCCAGCAAGGGATACTGAGGGAGGGTCACCTCTGACCCCCACCCCACTTCCAGACCACCAGGACCCAGACTCCACCATCTAGTTAGGTAGCCAAGATCTCCTTGAGGCTGTTTTTTTTTTTTTTTCTTTTCTCTTGAACACCCTGCATACTCTTGTTAAAACCTAGCCCTCCTTCTGCCCCCAGACTTTCCTGGACTGCCAGCATGCAATAGCATCTCCTGCAAGCCTCTGGCCAGCAAGGGATACTGAGGGAGGGTCACCTCTGACCCCCACACCACTTCCAGACCCCCAGGCCCCAGACTCCACCTTCTAGAATTTCCTGGACTCCCAGCAGGCAACAGCGTCTCCTGCAAGCCTCTGGCCCGCAAGGGATACTGAGGGAGGGTCACCTCTGACCCCCACCCCACTTCCAGACCATCAGGACCCAGACTCCACCTTCGAGTTAGGTAGCCAGGATCTCCTTGAGGCTGTTTTTTTTTTTCTTTTCTCTTGAACACCCTGCATTCTCTTGTTAACACCTAGCCCTCCTTCTCCCCCCAGACTTTCCTGGACTGCGAGCAGGCAATAGCGTCTCCTGCAAGCCTCTGGCCAGCAAGGGATACTGAGGGAGGTTTACCTCTGACCCCCAAGCCACTTCCAGACGCCCAGGACCCAGACTCCACCTTCTAGGTATGTAGCCCGGATCTCCTTGAGGCGTTTTTTTTTCTTTTCTTTTCTCTTGAACACCCTGCATTCTCTTGTTAACACCTAGCCCTCCTTCTCCCCCCAGACTTTCCTGGACTGCCAGCAGGCAATAGCGTCTCCTGCAAGCCTCTGGCCAGCAAGGGTACTGAGGGAGAGTCACCTCTGACCCCCACCCCACTTCCAGACCCCCAGGCCCCAGACTCCACCTTCTAGACTTTCCTGGACTGCAAGCAGGCAATAGCGTCTCCTGCAAGCCTCTGGCCAGCAAGGGATACTGAGGGAGGTTCACCTCTGAACCCCACCCCACTTGCAGACCCCCAGGCCCCAAACTCCACCTTCTAGGTAGGTAGCCAGGATCTCCTTGAGGCGTTTTTTTTTTTTTTTTCTTTTCTCTTGACCACCCTGCATTCTCTTGTTAAAACCTAGCCCTCCTTCTCCCCCCAGACTTTCCTGTACTGCAAGCATGCAATAGCGTCTCCTGCAAGCCTCTGGCCAGCAAGGGATACTGAGGGAGGTTCACCTCTGACCCCCAACCCACTTCCAGACCCCCAGGACGCAGACTCCACCTTCTAGGTAGGTAGCCAGGATCTCCTTGTGGCTTTTTTTTTTTTTTTCTCTTGAACACCCTGCATTCTCTTGTTAACACCTAGCCCTCCTTCTACCCCCAGAATTTCCTGGACTGCCAGCACGCAATAGCGTCTCCTGCAAGCCTCTGTCCAG
Organism: Tupaia tana; assembly: GCA_026018925.1. Classification (NCBI taxonomy): domain Eukaryota; kingdom Metazoa; phylum Chordata; class Mammalia; order Scandentia; family Tupaiidae; genus Tupaia; species Tupaia tana. Next base: position 124,394,984 of record JAKSZU010000003.1, read on the forward strand.
CAAGGGATACTGAGGGAGTGTCACCTCTGACCCCCACCCCACTGCCAGACCCCTAGGCTCCAGACTCCAACTTCTAGGTAGGTAGCCAGGATCTCCTTGAGGCGTTTTTTTTTTTTTTTTTCTTTTCTCTTGAACACCCTGCATTCTCTTGTTAACACCTAGCCCTCCTTCCCCCCAAGACTTTCCTGGACTGCCAGTAGGCATAGCGTCTCCTGCAAGCCTCTGGCCAGCAAGCGATACTGAGGGAGGGTCACCTCTGACCCCCACCACACTTCCAGACCCCAGGCCCCAGACTACACCTTCTAGACTTTCCTGGACTGCCAGCAGGCAATAGCGTCTCCTTCAAGCCTCTGGCCAGCAAGGGATACTGAGGGAGGGTCACCTCTGACCCCTACCCCACTTCCAGACCCCCAGGCCCCAGACTCCACCTTCTAGAATTTCCTGGACTCCCAGCAGGCATCAGCGTCTCCTGCAAGCCTCTGGCCAGCAAGGGATACTGAGGGTGGGTCACCTCTGACCCCCACCCCACTTCCAGACCACCAGGACCCAGACTCCAACTTCTAGTTAGGTAGCCAAGATCTCCTTGAGGCTGTTTTATTTTTTTCTTTTCTCTTGAACACCCTGCATTCTCTTGTTAACACCTAACCCTCCTTCTCCTCCAGACTTTCCTGGACTGCCAGCAGGCAATAGCGTCTCCTGCAAGCCTCTGGCCAGCAAGGGATACTGAGGGAGGTTTACCTCTGACCCCCACCCCACTTCCAGACCCCCAGGTCTCAGACTCCACCTTCTAGGTAGGTAGCCAGGATCTCCTTGAGGCGTTTTTTTTTCTTTTCTTTTCTCTTGAACACCCTGCATTCTCTTGTTAACACCTAGCCCTCCTTCTCCCCCCAGACTTTCCTGGACTGCCAGCAGGCAAGAGCGTCTCCTGCAAGCCTCTGGCCAGCAAGGGATACTGAGGGAGGGTCACCTCTGACCCCCACGCCACTTCCAGACCCCCAGGCCCCAGACTCCACCTTCTAGAATTTCCTGGACTCCCAGCAGGCAACAGCGTCTCCTGCAAGCCTCTGGCCAGCAAGGGATACTGAGGGAGGGTTAGCTCTGACCCCCACCCCACTTCCAGACCACCAGGACCCAGACTCCACCTTCTAGACTTTCCTGGACTGCAAGCAGGCAATAGCGTCTCCTGCAAGCCTCTGGCCAGCAAGGGATACTGAGGGAGGTTCACCTCTGAACCCCACCCCACTTGCAGACCCCCAGGCCCCAGACTCCACCTTCTAGGTAGGTAGCCAGGATCTCCTTGAGGCGTTTTTTTTTTTTTTTTCTTTTCTCTTGAACACCCTGCATTCTCTTGTTAAAACTTAGCCCTCCTTCTCCCCCCAGACTTTCCTGGACTGCAAGCATGCAATAGCGTCTCCTGCAAGCCTCTGGCCAGCAAGGGATACTGAGGGAGGTTCACCTCTGACCCCCAACCCACTTCCAGACCCCCAGGACGCAGACTCCACCTTCTAGGTAGGTAGCCAGGATCTCCTTGAGGCGTTTTAATTTCTTTTCTTTTCTCTTGAACACCCTGCATTCTCTTGTTAACACCTAGCCCTCCTTCTCCCCCCAGACTTTCCTGGACTGCCAGCAGGCAATAGCGTCTCCTGCAAGCCTCTGGCCAGCAAGGGATACTGAGGGAGGGTCACCTCTGACCCCCACCCCACTTCCAGACCCCCAGGCCCCAGACTCCACCTGCTAGGTAGTTAGCCAGGATCTCCTTGTGGCTTTTTTTTTTTTTTTCTCTTGAACACCCTGCATTCTCTTGTTAACACCTAGCCCTCCTTCTACCCCCAGAATTTCCTGGACTGCCAGCACGCAATAGCGTCTCCTGCAAGCCTCTGTCCAGCAAGGGATACTGAGGGAGTGTCACCTCTGACCCCCACCCCACTGCCAGACCCCTAGGCTCCAGACTCCACCTTCTAGGTAGGTAGCCAGGATCTCCTTGAGGCGTTTTTTTTTTTTTTTTCTTTTCTCTTGAACACCCTGCATTCTCTTGTTAACACCTAGCCCTCCTTCCCCCCAAGACTTTCCTGGACTGCCAGTAGGCATAGCGTCTCCTGCAAGCCTCTGGCCAGCAAGCGATACTGAGGGAGGGTCACCTCTGACCCCCACCACACTTCCAGACCCCAGGCCCCAGACTACACCTTCTAGACTTTCCTGGACTGCCAGCAGGCAATAGCGTCTCCTTCAAGCCTCTGGCCAGCAAGGGATACTGAGGGAGGGTCACCTCTGACCCCTACCCCACTTCCAGACCCCCAGGCCCCAGACTCCACCTTCTAGAATTTCCTGGACTCCCAGCAGGCAACAGCTTCTCCTGCAAGCCTCTGGCCAGCAAGGGATACTGAGGGAGGGTTAGCTCTGACCCCCACCCCACTTCTAGACCACCAGGACCCAGACTCCACCTTCTAGTTAGGTAGCCAGGATCTCCTTGAGGCTGTTTTTTTTTTTCTTTTCTCTTGAACACCCTGCATTCTCTTGTTAACACCTAGACCTCCTTCTCCCCCCAGACTTTCCTGGACTGCCAGCAGGCAATAGCGTCTCCTGCAAGCCTCTGGCCAGCAAGGGATACTGAGGGAGGTTTACCTGTGACCCCCACCCCACTTCCAGACCCCCAGGACGCAGACTCCACCTTCTAGGTATGTAGCCAGGATCTCCTTGAGGCGTTTTTTTTTTTTTTTCCTTTTCTCTTGAACACCCTGCATTCTCTTGTTAACACCTAGCCCTCCTTCTCCCCCCAGACTTTCCTGCACTGCCAGCAGGCAATAGCATCTCCTGTAAGCATCTGGCCAGAAAGGGATACTGAGGGAGGGTCACCTCTGACCCCCACCCCACTTCCAGACCCCCAGGACCCACACTCCACCTGCTAGGTATGTAGCCAGGATCTCCTTGAGACGGTTTTTTTTCTTTTCTTTTCTCTTGAACACCCTGCATTCTCTTGTTAACACCTAGCCCTCCTTCTCCCCCCAGACTTTCCTGGACTGCCAGCAGGCAATAGCGTCTCCTGCAAGCCTCTGGCAAGCAAGGGATACTGAGGGAGATTCACCTCTGACCCCCACCGCACTTCCAGACCCCCAGGCCCCAGACTCCACCTTCTAGGTAGGTAGCCAGGATCTCCTTGTGGCTGGTTTTTTTTTTTTTTTGTTTTTCTCTTGAATACCCTGCATTCTCTTGTTAACACCTAGCCCTCCTTCTACCCCCATACTTTCCTGGACTGCCAGCACGCAATAGCGTATCCTGCAAGCCTCTGGCTAGCAAGGGATACTGAGGGAGTGTCACCTCTGACCCCCACCCCACTTCCAGACCCATAGGCTCCAGACTCCACCTTCTAGGTAGGTAGCCAGGAACTCCTTGAGGCGGTTTTTTTTTTTTCATTTCTTTTCTCTTGAACCCTGCATTCTCTTGTTAACACCTAGCCCTCCTTCTCCCCAAGACTTTCCTGGACTGCCAGCAGGAATAGCGTCTCCTGCAAGCCTCTGGACAGCAAGCGATACTGAGGGAGGGTCACCTCTGACCCCCACCACACTTCCAGACCCGCAGGCCCCAGACTCCACCTTCTAGACTTTCCTGGACGCCCAGCAGGCAACAGCGTCTCCTGCAAGCCTCTGGCCAGCAAGAGATACTGAGGGAGGGTCACCTCTGACCCCCACCCCACTTCCAGACCACCAGGACCCAGACTCCACCTTCTAGTTAGGTAGCCAGGATCTCCTTGAGGCTGTTTTTTTTTTTTTTTTTTTTTCTTTTCTCTTGAACACCCTGCATTCTCTTGTTAACACCTAGCCCTCCTTCTCCCCCCAGACTTTCCTGGACTTCCAGCAGGCAATAGCGTCTCCTGCAAGCCTCTGGCAAGCAAGGGATACTGAGGTAGATTCACCTCTGACCCCCACCGCACTTCCAGACCCCCATGTCCCAGACTCCACCTTATAGACTTTCCTGGACTGCCAGCAGGCAATAGCGTCTGCAAGCCTCTGGACAGCAAGGGATACGGAGGGAGGGTCACCTCTGACCCCCACCCCACTTACAGACCCCCAGGCCCCATACTCAACCTTCTAGGTAGGTAGCCAGGATCTCCTTGAGGCGTTTTTTCTTTTTTTTTCTTTTCTCTTGAACACCCTGCATTCTCTTGTTAACACCTAGCCCTCCTTCTCCCCCCAGAGTTTCCTGGACTGCCAGCAGGCAATAGCGTCTCCTGCAACCCTCTGGCCAGCAAGGGATACTTAGGGAGGGTCACCTCTGACCCCCACCCCACTTCCAGACCCCCAGGCCCCAGACTCCACCTTCTAGACTTTCCTGGACTGCCAGCAGGCAATAGCGTCTCCTGCAAGCCTCTGGCCAGCAAGGGATACTGAGGGAGGGTCACCTCTGACCCCCACCCCACTTCCAGACGCCCAGGCCCCAGACTCCACCTTCTAGGTAGGTAGCCAGGATCTCCTTGAGGCGTTTTTTCTTTTTTTTTCTTTTCTCTTGAACACCCTGCATTCAATGGTTAAACACTAGCCCTCCTTCTCCCCCCATATTTCCTGGACTGCCAGCAGGCAATAGCGTCCCCTGTAAGCCTCTGGCCAGCAAGGGATACAGAGGGAGGGTCACCTCTGACCCCCACCCCACCTCCAGACCCCCAGACCCCAGACTCCACATTCTAGACTTTCCAGGACACCCAGCAGGCAACAGCGTCTCCTGCAAGCCTCTGGCCAGCAAGGGATACTGAGGGAGGGTGACCTCTGTCCCCCATCCCACATCCAGACCACCAGGCCCCAGACTCCACCTTCTAGTTAGGTAGCAAGGATCTCCTTGAGGCTGTTTTTTTTTTTTTTTTCCTTTTCTCTTGAACACCCTGCATTCTCTTGTTAACACCTAGCCCTCCTTCTCCCCCCAGACTTTCCTGGACTGCCAGCAGGCAATAGCGTCTCCTGCAAGCCTCTGGCCAGCAAGGGATACTGAGGGAGGGTCACCTCTGACCCCCACCCCACTTCCAGACCCCCAGGCCCCAGACTCCACCTTCTTGGTAGGTAGCCAGGATCTCCTTGAGGCGTTTTTTTTTTCTTTTCTTTTCTCTTGAACACCCTGCATTCTCTTGTTAACACCTAGCCCTCCTTCTCCCCCCAGACTTTCCTGGACTGCCAGCAGGCAATAGCGTCTCCTGCAAGCCTCTGGCCAGCAAGGGATACTGAGGGAGGGTCACCTCTGACCCCCACCCCACTTCCAGACCCCCAGGCCCCAGACTCCACCTTCTAGAATTTCCTGGACTCCCAGCAGGCAACAGCGTCTCCTGCAAATCTCTGGCCAGCAAGGGATACTGAGGGAGGGTCACCTCTGACCCCCACCCCACTTCCAGACCCCCAGGACCCACACTCCACCTTCTAGGTATGTAACCAGGATCTCCTTGAGGCGTTTTTTTTTCTTTTCTTTTCTCTTGAACACCCTGCATTCTCTTGTTAACACCTAGCCCTCCTTCTCCCCCCAGACTTTCCTGGACTGCCAGCAGGCAATAGCGTCTCCTGCAAGCCTCTGGCCAGCAAGGGTACTGAGGGAGGGTCACCTCTGACCCCCACCCCACTTCCAGACCCCCAGGCCCCAGACTCCACCTTCTAGACTTTCCTGGACTGCAAGCAGGCAATAGCGTCTCCTGCAAGCCTCTGGCCAGCAAGGGATACTGAGGGAGGTTCACCTCTGAACCCCACCCCACTTCCAGACCCCCAGGCCCCAGACTCCACCTTCTAGGTAGGTAGCCAGGATCTCCTTGAGGCGTTTTTTTTTTTTTTTCCTTTTCTCTTGAACACCCTGCATTCTCTTGTTAACACCTAGCCCTCCTTCTCCCACCAGACTTTCCTGCACTGCCAGCAGGCAATAGCGTCTACTGCAAGCATCTGGCCAGCAACGGATACTGAGGGAGGGTCACCTCTGCCCCCACCCCACTTCCAGACCCCCAGGCCCCAGACTCCACCTTCTAGGTAGGTAGCCAGGATCTCCTTGTGACTGGTTTTTTGTTTTTTTTTTTTTCTCTTGAACACCCTGCATTCTCTTGTTAACACCTAGCCCTCCTTCTACCCCCATACTTTCCTGGACTACCAGCACGCAATAGCGTCTCCTGCAAGCCTCTGGCTAGCAAGGGATACTGAGGGAGTGTCACCTCTGACCCCCACCCCACTTCCAGACCCATAGGCTCCAGACTCCACCTTCTAGGTAGGTAGCCAGGAACTCCTTGAGGCGGTTTTTTTTTTTTTTTTTCTTTTCTTTTCTCTTGAACCCTGCATTCTCTTGTTAACACCAAGCCCTCCTTCTCCCCAAGACTTTCCTGGACTGCCAGCAGGAATAGCGTCTCCTGCAAGCCTCTGGACAGCAAGCGATACTGAGGGAGGGTCACCTCTGACCCCCACCACACTTCCAGACCACCAGGACCCAGACTCCACCTTCTAGACTTTCCTGGACGCCCAGCAGGCAACAGCGTCTCCTGCAAGCCTCTGGCCAGCAAGAGATACTGAGGGAGGGTCACCTCTGACCCCCACCCCACTTCCAGACCACCAGGACCCAGACTCCACCTTCTAGTTAGGTAGCCAGGATCTCCTTGAGGCTGTTTTTTTTTTTTTTTTTTTTTCTTTTCTCTTGAACACCCTGCAGTCTCTTGTTAACACCTAGCCCTCCTTCTCCCCCCAGACTTTCCTGGACTTCCAGCAGGCAATAGCGTCTCCTGCAAGCCTCTGGCAAGCAAGGGATACTGAGGGAGATTCACCTCTGACCCCCCACCGCACTTCCAGACCCCCATGTCCCAGACTCCACCTTCTAGACTTTCCTGGACTGCCAGCAGGCAATAGCGTCTGCAAGCCTCTGGACAGCAAGGGATACGGAGGGAGGGTCACCTCTGACCCCCACCCCACTTACAGACCCCCAGGCCCCATACTCAACCTTCTACGTAGGTAGCCAGGATCTCCTTGAGGCGTTTTTTTCTTTTTTTTTCTTTTCTCTTGAACACCCTGCATTCTCTTGTTAACACCTAGCCTTCCTTCTCCCCCCAGAGTTTCCTGGACTGCCAGCAGGCAATAGCGTCTCCTGCAACCCTCTGGCCAGCAAGGGATACTTAGGGAGGGTCACCTCTGACCCCCACCCCACTTCCAGACCCCCAGGCCCCAGACTCCACCTTCTAGACTTTCCTGGACTGCCAGCACGCAATGGCGTCTCCTGCAAGCCTCTGGCCAGCAAGGGATACTGAGGGAGTGTCACCTCTGACCCCCACCCCACTTCCAGACGCCCAGGGCCCAGACTCCACCTTCTAGGTAGGTAGCCAGGATCTCCTTGAGGCGTTTTTTCTTTTTTTTTCTTTTCTCTTGAACACCCTGCATTCAATGGTTAAACACTAGCCCTCCTTCTCCCCCCATATTTCCTGGACTGCCAGCAGGCAATAGCGTCTCCTGTAAGCCTCTGGCCAGCAAGGGATACAGAGGGAGGGTCACCTCTGACCCCCACCCCACCTCCAGACCCCCAGGCCCCCAGGCCCCAGACTCCACATTCTAGACTTTCCAGGACACCCAGCAGGCAACAGCGTCTCCTGCAAGCCTCTGGCCAGCAAGGGATACTGAGGGAGGGTGACCCCTGTCCCCCATCCCACTTCCAGACCACCAGGCCCCAGACTCCACCTTCTAGTTAGGTAGCAAGGATCTCCTTGAGGCTGTTTTTTTTTTTTTTCCTTTTCTCTTGAACACCCTGAATTCTCTTGTTAACACCTAGCCCTCCTTCTCCCCCCAGACTTTCCTGGATTGCCAGCAGGCAATAGCGTCTCCTGCAAGCCTCTGGCCAGCAAGGGATACTGAGGGAGGGTCACCTCTGACCCCCACCCCACTTCCAGATCCCCAGGCCCCAGACTCCACCTTCTAGACTTTCCTGGACTCCCAGCAGGCAACAGCGTCTTCTGCAAGCCTCTGGCCAGCAAGGGATACTGAGGGAGGGTCACCTCTGACCCCCACCCCACTTCCAGACCACCAGGACCCAGACTCCACCTTCTAGTTAGGTAGCCAGGATCTCCTTGAGGCTGTTTTTTTTTTTTCTTTTCTCTTGAACACCCTGCATTCTCTTGTTAACACCTAGCCCTCCTTCTCCCCCCAGACTTTCCTGGACTGCCAGCATGCAATAGCGTCTCCTGCAAGCCTCTGGCAAGCAAGGGATACTGAGGGAGATTCACCTCTGACCCCCACCGCACTTCCAGACCCCCAGGCGCCAGACTCCACCTTCTAGACTTTCCTGGACTGCCAGCAAGCTATAGCGTCTCCTGCAAGCCTCGGGACAGCAAGAGATACTGAGGGAGGGTTACCTCTGACACCCACACCACTTGCAGACCCCCGGGCCCCAGACTCCACCTTCTAGGTAGGAAGCCAGGATCTCCTTGAGGATGTTTTTTTTTTTTTTTTCCTCTTGAACACCCTGGATTCTCTTGTTAACACCTAGCCCTCCTTCTCCCCCCAGACTTTCCTGGACTGCCAGCACGCAATAGCGTCTCCTGCAAGCCTCTGGCGAGCAAGGGATACTGAGGGAGTGTCACCTCTGACCCCCACCCCACTTCCAGACCCAAAGGCTCCAGACTCCACCTTCTAGGTAGATAGCCAGGATCTCCTTGAGGGTTTTTTTTTTTTTTTCTTTTCTCTTGAACACCCTGCATTCTCTTGTTAACACCTAGCCCTCCTTCTCCCCAAGATTTTCCTGGACTGCAAGCAGGCATAGCGTCTCCTGCAAGCTTCTGGCCAGCAAGCGATACTGAGGGAGGGTCACCTCTGACCCCCACCCCACTTCCAGACCCCCAGGCCCAGACTCCACCTTCTAGACTTTCCTGGACTCCCAGCAGTCAACAGCGTCACCTGCAAGCCTCTGGCCAGCAGGGGATACTGAGGGAGGGTCACCTCTGACCCCCACCCAACTTCCAGACCACCAGGCCCCAGACTCCACCTTCTAGTTACGTAGCCAAGATCTCCTTGAGGCTGTTTTTTTTTTTTTTTTCTTTTCTCTTGAACACCCGGCATTCTCTTGTTAACACCTAGCCCTCCTTCTCCCCCAGACTTTCCTCGACTGCCAGCAGGCAATAGCGTCCCCTGCAATCCTCTGGCCAGCAAGAGTTACTGAGGGAGGGTCACCTCTGACCCCCACCCCACGTCCAGACCCCCAGGCCCCAGACTCCACCTTCTAGGTAGGTAGCCAGGATCTCCTTGAGGCGTTTTTTTTTTTTTTTTTTCTTTTCTCTTGAACACCCTGCATTCTCTTGTTCACACCTAGCCCTCCTTCTCCCCCCAGTCTTTCCTGGACTGCCAGCAGGCAATAGCGACTCCTGCAAGCCTCTGGCCAGCAAGGGATACTGAAGTAGGGTCACCTCTGACGCCCACCCTACTTCCAGACCCCCAGGCCGCAGACTCCACCTTCTAGACTTTCCTGGACTGCCAGCAGGCAATAGCGTCTCCTGCAAGCCTCTGGCCAGCAAGGGATACTGAGGGAGGGTCACCTCTGAACCCCACCCCACTTCCAGACCCCCAGGCCCCAGACTCCACCTTCTAGACTTTCCTGGAATGCCAGCAGGCAATAGCGTCTCCTGCAAGCCTCTGGCCAGCAAGGAATACTGAGGGAGGGTCACCTCTGACCCCCACCCCACTTCCAGACCCCCAGGCCCCAGACTCCACCTTCTAGGTAGGTAGCCAGGATCTCCTTGAAGCGTTTTTTCTTTTTTTTTCTTTTCTCTTGAACACCCTGCATTCTCTGGTTAACAACTAGCCCTCCTTCTCCCCCCAGATTTCCTGGACTTCCAGCAGGCAATAGCGTCTCCTGCAACACTCTGGCCAGCAAGGGATACTGAGGGACGGTCACCTCTGACCCCCACCCAACTTCCAGACCCCCAGGCCCCAGTCTCCACCTTCTAGAATTTCCTGGACTCCCAGCAGGCAACAGCGTCTCCTGCAAGCCTCTGGCCAGCAAGGGATACTGAGGGAGAGTCACCTCTGACCCTCACCCCACTTCCAGACCACCAGGACCCAGACTCCACCTTCGAGTTAGGTAGCCGGGATCTCCTTGAGGCTGTTTTTTTTTTTTTTTCTTTTCTCTTGAACACCCTGCATTCTCTTGTTAACACCTAGCCCTCCTTCTCCCCCCAGACTTTCCTGGACTGCCAGCATGCAATAGCGTCTCCTGCAAGCCTCTGGCAAGCAAGGGATACTGAGGGAGATTCACCTCTGACCCCCACTGCACTTCCAGACCCCCAGGCGCCAGACTCCACCTTCTAGATTTTCCTGGACTGCCAGAAGGCAATAACGTCTCCTGCAAGCCTCTGGACAGCAAGAGATACTGAGGGAGGGTTACCTCTGACACCCACACCACTTGCAGACCCCCTGGCCCCTGACTCCACCTTCTAGGTAGGAAGCCAGGATCTCCTTGAGGATGTTTTTTTTTTTTTTTTTTCCTCTTGAACACCCTGGATTCTCTTGTTAACACCTAGCCCTCCTTCTCCCCCCAGACTTTCCTGGACTGCCAGCACGCAATAGCATTTCCTGCAAGCCTCTGGCCAGCAAGGGATACTGAGGGAGTGTCACCTCTGACCCCCACCCCACTTCCAGACCCAAAGGCTCCAGACTCCACCTTCTAGGTAGGTAGCCAGGATCTCCTTGAGGGGTTTTTTTTTTTTTTTTCTTTTCTCTTGAACACCCTGCATTCTCTTGTTAACACCTAGCCCTCCTTCTCCCCAAGATTTTCCTGGACTGCCAGCAGGCATAGCGTCTCCTGCAAGCTTCTGGCCAGCAAGCGATACTGAGGGAGGGTCACCTCTGACCCCCACCCCACTTCCAGACCCCCAGGCCCAGACTCCACCTTCTAGACTTTCCTGGACTCCCAGCAGTCAACAGCGTCACCTGCAAGCCTCTGGCCAGCAAGGGATACTGAGGGAGGGTCACCTCTGACCCCCACCCAACTTCCAGAACACCAGGCCCCAGACTCCACCTTCTAGTTACGTAGCCAGGATCTCCTTGAGGCTGTTTTTTTTTTTTTTTTTCCTTTTCTCTTGAACACCCGGCATTCTCTTGTTAACACCTAGCCCTCCTTCTCCCCCAGATTTTCCTCGACTGCCAGTAGGCAATAGCGTCCCCTGCTGGCCTCTGGCCAGCAAGAGTTACTGAGGGAGGGTCACCTCTGACCCCCACCCCACTTCCAGACCCCCAGGCCCCAGACTCCACCTTCTAGGTAGGTAGCCAGGATCTCCTTGAGGCGTTTTTTTTTTTTCTTTTCTCTTGAACACCCTGCATTCTCTTGTTCACACCTAGCCCTCCTTCTCCCCCCAGTCTTTCCTGGACTGCCAGCAGGCAATAGCGACTCCTGCAAGCCTCTGGCCAGCAAGGGATACTGAAGTAGGGTCACCTCTGACCCCCACCCTACTTCCAGACCCCCAGGCCGCAGACTCCACCTTCTAGACTTTCCTGGACTGCCAGCAGGCAATAGCGTCTCCTGCAAGGCTCTGGCCAGCAAGGGATACTGAGGGAGGGTCACCTCTGAACCCCACCCCACTTCCAGACCCCCAGGCCCCAGACTCCACCTTCTAGACTTTCCTGGACTGCCACCAGACAATTGCGTGTCCTGCAAGCCTCTGGCCAGCAAGGGATACTGAGGGAGGGTCACCTCTGACCCCCACCCCCCACTTCCAGACCCCCAGGCCCCAGACTCCACCTTCTAGGTAGGTAGCCAGGATCTCCTTGAAGCGTTTTTTCTTTTGTTTTCTTTTCTCTTGAACACCCTGCATTCTCTGGTTAACAACTAGCCCTCCTTCTCCCCCCAGATTTTCTGGACTGCCAGCAGGCAATAGCGTCTCCTGCAACACTCTGGCCAGCAAGGGATACTGAGGGACGGTCACCTCTGACCCCCACCCAACTTCCAGACCCCCAGGCCCCAGACTCCACCTTCTAGAATTTCCTGGACTCCCAGCAGGCAACAGCGTCTCCTGCAAGCCTCTGGCCAGCAAGGGATACTGAGGGAGGGTCACCTCTGACCCCCACCCCACTTCCAGACCAACAGGACCCAGACTCCACCTTCTAGTTAGGTAGCCAGGATCTCTTTGAGGCTGTTTTTTTTTTTTTTCTTTTCTCTTGATCACCCTGCATTCTCTTGTTAACACCTAGCCCTCCTTCTCCCCCCTGACATTCCTGGACTGCCAGAAGGCAATAGCGTCTCCTGCAAGCCTCTGGCAAGCAAGGGATACTGAGGGAGATTCACCTCTGACCCCCACCGCACTTCCAGACCCCTAGGACCCAGACTCCACCTTCTAGACTTTCCTGGACTCCCAGCAGGCAAGAGCGTCTCCTACAAGCCTCTGGCCAGCAAGCGATACTGAGGGAGGGTCACCTCTGACCCCCACCACACTTCCAGACCCGCAGGCCCCAGACTCCACCTTCTAGACTTTCCTGGACTGCCAGCAGGCAATAGCGTCTCCTGCAAGCCTCTGTCCAGCAAGGGATACTGAGGGAGGTTCACCTCTGGACCCCACCCCACTTCCAGACCACCAGGCCCCAGAATCCACCTTCTAGGTAGGTAGCCAGGATCTCCTTGAGACGGTTTTTTTTTTTTTCTGTTCTCTTGAACACCCTGCATTCTCTTGTTAACACCTAGCCCTCCTTCTCCCCCCAGACTTTCCTGGACTGCCAGCAGGCAATAGCATCTCCTGCAAGCCTCTGTCCAGCAAGGGATACTGAGGGAGTGTCACCTCTGACCCCCACCCCACTTCAAAGACCCCTAGGCCCCAGACTCCACCTTCTAGGTAGGTAGCCAGGATCTCCTTGAGGCGGTTTTTTTTCTTTTCTCTTGAGCACCCTGCATTCTCTTGTTAACCCCTAGCCCTCCTTCTCCCCCCAGACTTTCCTGGACTGCCAGCAGGCAATAGCGTCTCCTGCAAGCCTCTGGCCAGCAAGGGATACTGAGGGAGGGTCACCTCTGACCCCCACCCCACTTCCAGACCCCCAGGCCCCAGACTCCACCTTCTAGACTTTCCTGGACTCCCAGCAGGCAACAGCGTCTTCTGCAAGCCTCTGGCCAGCAAGGGATACTGAGGGAGGGTCACCTCTGACCCCCACCCCACTTCCAGACCACCAGGACCCAGACTCCAACTTCTAGTTAGGTAGCCAGGATCTCCTTGAGGCTGTTTTTTTTTCTTTTCTTTTCTCTTGAACACCCTGCATTCTCTTGTTAACACCTAGCCCTCCTTCTCCCCCCAGACTTTCCTGGACTGCCAGCATGCAATAGCGTCTCCTGCAAGCCTCTGGCAAGCAAGGGATACTGAGGGAGATTCACCTCTGACCCCCACCGCACTTCCAGACCCCCAGGCGCCAGACTCCACCTTCTAGACTTTCCTGGACTGCCAGCAGGCAATAGCGTCTCCTGCAAGCCTCTGGACAGCAAGAGATACTGAGGGAGGGTTACCTCTGACACCCACACCACTTGCAGACCCCCTGGCCCCAGACTCCAACTTCTAGGTAGGAAGCCAGGATCTCCTTGAGGATGGTTTTTTTTTTTTTTTTCCTCTTGAACACCCTGGATTCTCTTGTTAACACCTAGCCCTCCTTCTCCCCCCAGACTTTCCTGGACTGCCAGCACGCAATAGCGTCTCCTGCAAGCCTCTGGCCAGCAAGGGATACTGAGGGAGTGTCACCTCTGAACCCCACCCCACTTCCAGACCCAAAGGCTCCAGACTCCACCTTCTAGGTAGGTAGCCAGGATCTCCTTGAGGCGGTTTTTTTTTTCTTTTCTCTTGAACACCCTGCATTCTCTTGTTAACACCTAGCCCTCCTTCTCCCCCCAGACTTTCCTGGACTGCCAGCAGGAAATAGCGTCTCCTGCAAGCCTCTGGCCAGCAAGGGATACTGAGGGAGGGTCACCTCTGACCCCCACCCCACTTCCAGACCCCCAGGCCCCAGACTCCACCTTCTAGAATTTCCTGGACTCCCAGCAGGCAACAGCGTCTCCTGCAAGCCTCTGGCCAGCAAGGGATACTGAGAGAGGGTCACCTCTGACCCCCACCCCCACTTCCAGACCACCAGGACCCAGACTCCACCTTCTAGTTAGGTAGCCAGGATCTCCTTGAGGCTGTTTTTTTTTTTTTCTTTTCTCTTGAACACCCTGCATTCTCTTGTTAACACTTAGCCCTCCTTCTCCCCCCAGTCTTTCCTGGACAGCCAGCAGGCAATAGCGTCTACTGCAAGCCTCAGGCCATCAAGGGATACTGAAGGAGGGTCACCTCTGATCCCCACCCTACTTCCAGACCCCCAGGCCGCAGACTCCACCTTCTAGACTTTCCTGGACTGCCAGCAGGCAATAGCGTCTCCTGCAAGCCTCTGGCCAGCAAGGGATACTGAGGGAGGGTCACCTCTGACCCCCACCCCACTTCCAGACGCCCAGGCCCCAGACTCCACCTTCTAGGTAGGTAGCCAGGATCTCCTTGATGCGTTTTTTCTTTTTTTTTTCTTTTCTCTTGAACACCCTGCATTCAATGGTTAAACACTAGCCCTCCTTCTCCCCCCATACTTTCCTGGACTCCCAGCAGGCAACAGCGTCTCCTGCAAGCCTCTGGCCAGCAAGGGATACTGAGGGAGGGTCACCTCTGACCCCCATCCAACTTCCAGACCACCAGGCCCCAGACTCCACCTTCTAGTTAGGTAGCCAGGATCTCCTTTAGGCTGTTTTTTTTTTTTTTTTTTCCTTTTCTCTTGAACACCCTGCATTCTCTTGTTAACACCTATCCCTCCTTCTCCCCCCAGACTTTCCTGGACTGCCAGCAGGCAATAGCGTCTCCTGCAAGCCTCTGGCAAGCAAGGGATACTGAGGGAGATTCACCTCTGACCCCCACCGCACTTCCAGACCCCCAGGCCCCAGACTCCACCTTCTAGACTTTCCTGGACTCCCAGCAGGCAAGAGCGTCTCCTACAAGCCTCTGGCCAGCAAGCGATACTGAGGGAGGGTCACCTCTGACCCCCACCACACTTCAAGACCCGCAGGCCCCAGACTCCACCTTCTAGACTTTCCTGGACAGCCAGCAGGCAATAGCGTCTCCTGCAAGCCTCTGTCCAGCAAGGGATACTGAGGGAGGTTCACCTCTGGACCCCACCCCACTTCCAGACCCCCAGGCACCAGAATCCACCTTCTAGGTAGGTAGCCAGGATCTCCTTGAGACGGTTTTTTTTTTTTTTCTGTTCTCTTGAACACCCTGCATTCTCTTGTTAACACCTAGCCCTCCTTCTCCCCCCAGACTTTCCTGGACTGCCAGCACGCAATAGCGTCTCCTGCAAGCCTCTGTCCAGCAAGGGATACTGAGGGAGTGTCACCTCTGACCCCCACCCCACTTCAAAGACCCCTAGGCCCCAGACTCCACCTTCTAGGTAGGTAGCCAGGATCTCCTTGAGGCGGTTTTTTTTTTCTTTTCTCTTGAACACCCTGCATTCTCTTGTTAACACCTAGCCCTCCTTCTCCCCCCAGAATTTCCTGGACTGCCAGCAGGCAATAGCGTCTCCTGCAAGCCTCTGGCCAGCATGGGATACTGAGGGAGGGTCACCTCTGACCCCCACCCCACTTCCAGACCCCCAGGCCCCAGACTCCACCTTCTAGGCTTTCCTGGACTCCCAGCAGGCAACAGTGTCTCCTGCAAGCCTCTGGCCAGCCAGGGATACTGAGGGAGTGTCACCTCTGACCCCCACCCCACTTCCAGACCACCAGGACCCAGACTCCACCATCTAGTTAGGTAGCCAGGATCTCCTTGAGGCTGTTTTTTTTTTTTTTTTTTTTTTTCTTTTCTCTTGAACACCCTGCATTCTCTTGTTAAAACCTAGCCCTCCTTCTCCCCCCAGACTTTCCTAGACTGCCAGCATGCAATAGCGTCTCCTGCAAGCTTCTGGCCAGCAAAGGATACTGAGGGAGGTTCACCTCTGACCCCCACCCAACTTCCAGACCCCCAGGCCCCAGACTCCACCTTCTAGGTAGGTAGCCAGGATCTCCTTGAGGCATTTTTTTTTCTTTTCTTTTCTCTTGAACACCCTGCATTCTCTTGTTAACACCTAGCCCTCCTTCTCCCCCCAGACTTTCCTGGACTGCCAGCAGGAAATAGCATCTCCTGCAAGCCTCTGGCCAGCAAGGGATACTGAAGGAGGGTCACCTCTGATCCCCACCCTACTTCCAGACCCCCAGGCCGCAGACTCCACCTTCTAGACTTTCCTGGACTGCCAGCAGGCAATAGCGTCTCCTGCAAGCCTCTTGCCAGCAAGGGATATTGAGGGAGGGTCACCTCTGACCCCCACCCCACTTCCAGACGCCCAGGCCCCAGACTCCACCTTCTAGGTAGGTAGCCAGGATCTCCTTGATGCGTTTTTTCTTTTTTTTTTCTTTTCTCTTGAACACCCTGCATTCAATGGTTAAACACTAGCCCTCCTTCTCCCCCCATACTTTCCTGGACTCCCAGCAGGCAACAGCGTCTCCTGCAAGCCTCTGGCCAGCAAGGGATACTGAGGTAGGGTCACCTCTGACCCCCATCCAACTTCCAGACCACCAGGCCCCAGACTCCACCTTCTAGTTAGGTAGCCAGGATCTCCTTTAGGCTGTTTTTCTTTTTTTTTTCCTTTTCTCTTGAACACCCTGCATTCTCTTGTTAACACCTAGCCCTCCTTCTCCCCCCAGACTTTCCTGGACTGCCAGCAGGCAATAGCGTCTCCTGCAAGCCTCTGGCAAGCAAGGGATACTGAGGGAGGTTCACCTCTGACCCCCACCCCACTTCCAGACCCCCAGGCCCCAGACTCCACCTTCTAGACTTTCCTGGACTACCAGCAGGCAACAGCGTCTTCTGCAAGCCTCTGGCCAGCAAGGGATACTGAGGGAGGGTCACCTCTGAACCCCACCCCACTTCCAGACCACCAGGACCCAGACTCCACCTTCTAGTTAGGTAGCCAGGATCTCCTTGAGGCTGGTTTTTTTTTTTTTTTTTCTTTTCTCTTGAACACCCTTCATTCTCTTGTTAACACCTAGCCCTCCTTCTCCCCCCAGACTTTCCTGCACTGCCAGCACGCAATAGCATCTCCTGCAAACCTCTGGCCAGCAAGGGATACTGAGGGAGTGTCACCTCTGACCCCCGCCCCACTTCTAGACCCATAGGCTCCAGACTCCACCTTCTAGGTAGGTAGCCAGGATCTCCTTGAGGCGGTTTTTTTTTTTTTCTTTTCTCTTGAACACCCTGCATTCTCTTGTTAACACCTAGCCATCCTTCTCCCCAAGACTTTCCTGGACTGCCAGCAGGCATAGCGTCTCCTGCAAGCCTCTGGCCAGCAAGCGATACTGAGGGAGGGTCACCTCTGACCCCCACCACACTTCCAGACCCGCAGGCCCCAGACTACACCTTCTAGACTTTCCTGGACTGCCAGCAGGCAATAGCGTCTCCTGCAAGCCTCTGGCCAGCAAATGATACTGAGGGAGGTTCACCTCTGACCCCAACCCCACTTTCAGACCCCCAGGCCACAGACTCCACCTTCTAGAATTTCCTGGACTCCCAGCAGGCAACAGCGTCTCCTGCAAGCCTCTGGCCAGCAAGGGATACTGAGGGAGGGTCACCTCTGACCCCCACCCCATGTCCAGACCACCTGGCCCCAGACTCCACCTTCTAGTTAGGTAGCCAGGATCTCCTTGAGGCTGTTTTTTTTTTTTTTTTTTTTTTTTTTCTTTTCCCTTGAACACCCGGCATTCTCTTGTTAACACTTAGCCCTCCTTCTCCCCCCAGACTTTCCTGGACTGCCAGCAGGCAATAGCGATTCCCGCAAGCCTCTGGCCAGCAAGGGATACTGAGGGAGGGTCACCTCTGACCCCACCCCACTTCCAGACCCCCAGGCCCCAGACTCCACCTTCTCGGTAGGTAGCCAGGATCTCCTTGAGGCGTTTTTTTTTTTTTTTCTTTTCTCTTGAACACCCTGCATTCTCTTGTTAACACCTAGCCCTCCTTCTCCCCCCAGTCTTTCCTGGACTGCCAGCAGGCAATAGCGACTCCTGCAAGCCTCTGGCCAGCAAGGGATACTGAGGGACGGTCACCTCTGAACCCCACCCCACTTCGAGACCCCCAGGACCCAGACTCCACCTTCTAGGTAGGTAGCCAGGATCTCCTGGAAGCGTTTTTCCTTTTTTTTTCTTTTCTCTTGAACACCCTGCATTCTCTGGTTAACAACTAGCCCTCCTTCTCCCCCCAGATTTCCTGGACTGTCAGCAGGCAATAGCGTCTCCTGAAACACTCTGGCCAGCAAGGGATACTGAGGGAGGGTCACCTCTGACCCCCACCCCACTTCCAGACCACCAGGACCCAGACTCCACCTTCTAGACTTTCCTGGACTCCCAGCAGGCAACAGCGTCTCCTGCAAGCCTCTGGCCAGCAAGGGATACTGAGGGAGGGTCACCTCTGACCCCCACCCCACTTCCAGACCACCAGGACCCAGACTCCACCTTCTAGTTAGGTAGCCAGGATCTCCTTGAGGCTGTTTTTTTTTTTTCTTTTCTCTTGAACACCCTGCATTCTCTTGTTAACACCTAGCCCTCCTTCTCCCCCCAGACATTCCTGGACTGCCAGCAGGCAATAGCGTCTCCTGCAAGCCTCTGGCAAGCAAGGGATACTGAGGGAGATTCACCTCTGACCCCCACCGCACGTCCAGACCCCCAGGCCCCAGACTCCACCTTCTAGACTTTCCTGGACTCCCAGCAGGCAAGAGCGTCTCCTACAAGCCTCTGGCCAGCAAGCGATACTGAGGGAGGTTCACCTCGGACCCCCACCACACTTCCAGACCCGCAGGCCCCAGACTCCACCTTCTAGATTTTCCTGGACTGCCAGCAGGCAATAGCGTCTTCTGCAAGCCTCTGGCCACCAAGGGATACTGAGGGAGGTTCACCTCTGGACCCCACCCCACTTCCAGACCCCCAGGCCCCAGAATCCACCTTTTAGGTAGGTAGCCAGGATCTCCTTGAGACGGTTTTTTTTTTTTTTCTGTTCTCTTGAACACCCTGCATTCTCTTGTTAACACCTAGCCCTCCTTCTCCCCCCAGACTTTCCTGGACTGCCATCAGGCAATAGCGTCTCCTGCAAGCCTCTGTCCAGCAAGGGATAGTGAGGGAGTGTCACCTCTGACCCCCACCCCACTTCCAGACCCCTAGGCCCCAGACTCCACCTTCTAGGTAGGTAGCCAGGATCTCCTTGAGGCGGTTTTTTTTTCTTTTCTCTTGAACACCCTGCATTCTCTTGTTAACACCTAGCCCTCCTTCTCCCCCCAGACTTTCCTGGACTGCCAGCAGGCAATAGCGTCTCCTGCAAGCCTCTGGCCAGCAAGGGATACTGAGGGACGGTCACCTCAGTCCCCCACCCCACTTCCAGACCCCCAGGCCCCAGACTCCACCTTCTAGGCTTTCCTGGACTCCCAGCAGGCAACAGCGTCTCCTGCAAGCCTCTGGCCAGCAAGGGATACTGAGGGAGGGTCACCTTTGACCCCCACCCCACTTCCAGACCCCCAGGACCCAGACTCCACATTCTAGGTAGGTAGCCAGAATCTCCTTGAGGCTGTTTTTTTTTTTTTTTTTTCTCTTGAACACCCTGCATTCTCTTGTTAACACCTAGCCCTCCTTCTCCCCCCAGACTTTCCTGGACTGCCAGCAAGCAATAGCGTCTCCTGCAAGCCTCTGGCCAGCAAGGGATACTGAGGGAGTGTCACCTCTGACCCCCACCCCACTTCCAGACCCCTAGGCCCCACACTCCACCTTCTAGGTAGGTAGCCAGGATCTCCTTGAGGCGGTTTTTTTTTTCTTTTCTCTTGAACACCCTGCATTCTCTTGTTAACACCTAGCCCTCCTTCTCCCCCAGACTTTCCTGGACTGCCAGCAGGCACTAGCGTCTCCTGCAAGCCTCTGCCCAGTAAGCGATACTGAGGGAGGGTCACCTCTGACCCCCACCACACTTCCAGACCCGCATGCTCCAAACTACACCTTCTAGAATTTCCTGGACTGCCAGCAGGCAATAGCGTCTCCTGCAAGCTTCTGGCCAGCAAGGGATACTGAGGGAGGGTCACCTCTGACCCCCACCCCACTTCCAGACCCCCAGGCCCCAGACTTCACCTTCTAGTTAGGTAGCCAGGATCTCCTTGAGGCTGTTTTTTTTTTTTTTCTCTTGAACACCCTGCATTCTCTTGTTTACACCTAGCCCTCCTTCTCCCCCCAGACCTTCCTGGACTGCCAGCAGGCAATAGCGACTCCTGCAAGCCTCTGGCCAGCAAGGGATACTGAAGTAGGGTCACCTCTGACCCCCACCCTACTTCCAGACCCCCAGGCCGCAGACTCCACCTTCTAGACTTTCCTGGACTGCCAGCAGGCAATAGCGTCTCCTGCAAGGCTCTGGCCAGCAAGGGATACTGAGGGAGGGTCACCTCTGAACCCCACCCCACTTCCAGGCCCCCAGGCCCCAGACTCCACCTTCTAGACTTTCCTGGACTGCCACCAGACAATTGCGTGTCCTGCAAGCCTCTGGCCAGCAAGGGATACTGAGGGAGGGTCACCTCTGACCCCCACCCCACTTCCAGACCCCCAGGCCCCAGACTCCACCTTCTAGGTAGGTAGCCAGGATCTCCTTGAAGCGTTTTTTCTTTTGTTTTCTTTTCTCTTGAACACCCTGCATTCTCTGGTTAACAACTAGCCCTCCTTCTCCCCCCAGATTTCCTGGACTGCCAGCAGGCAATAGCGTCTCCTGCAACACTCTGGCCAGCAAGGGATACTGAGGGACGGTCACCTCTGACCCCCACCCAACTTCCAGACCCCCAGGCCCCAGACTCCACCTTCTAGAATTTCCTGGACTCCCAGCAGGCAACAGCGTCTCCTGCTAGCCTCTGGCCAGCAAGGGATACTGAGGGAGGGTCACCTCTGACCCCCACCCCACTTCCAGACCAACAGGACCCAGACTCCACCTTCTAGTTAGGTAGCCAGGATCTCTTTGAGGCTGTTTTTTTTTTTTTCTTTTCTCTTGATCACCCTGCATTCTCTTGTTAACACCTAGCCCTCCTTCTCCCCCCAGACATTCCTGGATTGCCAGAAGGCAATAGCGTCTCCTGCAAGCCTCTGGCAAGCAAGGGATACTGAGGGAGATTCACCTCTGACCCCCACCGCACTTCCAGACCCCTAGGACCCAGACTCCACCTTCTAGACTTTCCTGGACTCCCAGCAGGCAAGAGCGTCTCCTACAAGCCTCTGGCCAGCAAGCGATACTGAGGGAGGGTCACCTCTGACCCCCACCACACTTCCAGACCCGCAGGCCCCAGACTCCACCTTCTAGACTTTCCTGGACTGCCAGCAGGCAATAGCGTCTCCTGCAAGCCTCTGTCCAGCAAGGGATACTGAGGGAGGTTCACCTCTGGACCCCACCCCACTTCCAGACCACCAGGCCCCAGAATCCACCTTCTAGGTAGGTAGCCAGGATCTCCTTGAGACGGTTTTTTTTTTTTTCTGTTCTCTTGAACACCCTGCATTCTCTTGTTAACACCTAGCCCTCCTTCTCCCCCCAGACTTTCGGGGACTGCCAGCAGGCAATAGCGTCTCCTGCAAGCCTCTGTCCAGCAAGGGATACTGAGGGAGTGTCACCTCTGACCCCCACCCCACTTCAAAGACCCCTAGGCCCCAGACTCCACCTTCTAGGTAGGTAGCCAGGATCTCCTTGAGGCGGTTTTTTTTTCTTTTCTCTTGAGCACCCTGCATTCTCTTGTTAACACCTAGCCCTCCTTCTCCCCCCAGACTTTCCTGGACTGCCAGCAGGCAATAGCGTCTCCTGCAAGCCTCTGGCCAGCAAGGGATACTGAGGGAGGGTCACCTCTGACCCCCACCCCACTTCCAGACCCCCAGGCCCCAGACTCCACCTTCTAGACTTTCCTGGACTCCCAGCAGGCAACAGCGTCTTCTGCAAGCCTCTGGCCAGCAAGGGATACTGAGGGAGGGTCACCTCTGACCCCCACCCCACTTCCAGACCACCAGGACCCAGACTCCAACTTCTAGTTAGGTAGCCAGGATCTCCTTGAGGCTGTTTTTTTTTTCTTTTCTTTTCTCTTGAACACCCTGCATTCTCTTGTTAACACCTAGCCCTCCTTCTCCCCCCAGACTTTCCTGGACTGCCAGCATGCAATAGCGTCTCCTGCAAGCCTCTGGCAAGCAAGGGATACTGAGGGAGATTCACCTCTGACCCCCACCGCACTTCCAGACCCCCAGGCGCCAGACTCCACCTTCTAGACTTTCCTGGACAGCCAGCAGGCAATAGCGTGTCCTGCAAGCCTCTGGACAGCAAGAGATACTGAGGGAGGGTTATCTCTGACACCCACACCACTTGCAGACCCCCTGGCCCCAGACTCCACCTTCTAGGTAGGAAGCCAGGATCTCCTTGAGGATGGTTTTTTTTTTTTTTTCCTCTTGAACACCCTGGATTCTCTTGTTAACACCTAGCCCTCCTTCTCCCCCCAGACTTTCCTGGACTGCCAGCACGCAATAGCGTCTCCTGCAAGCCTCTGGCCAGCAAGGGATACTGAGGGAGTGTCACCTCTGAACCCCACCCCACTTCCAGACCCAAAGGCTCCAGACTCCACCTTCTAGGTAGGTAGCCAGGATCTCCTTGAGGCGGTTTTTTTTTCTTTTCTCTTGAACACCCTGCATTCTCTTGTTAACACCTAGCCCTCCTTCTCCCCCCAGACTTTCCTGGACTGCCAGCAGGAAATAGCGTCTCCTGCAAGCCTCTGGCCAGCAAGGGATACTGAGGGAGGGTCACCTCTGACCCCCACCCCACTTCCAGACCCCCAGGCCCCAGACTCCACCTTCTAGAATTTCCTGGACTCCCAGCAGGCAACAGCGTCTCCTGCAAGCCTCTGGCCAGCAAGGGATACTGAGAGAGGGTCACCTCTGACCCCCACCCAACTTCCAGACCCCCAGGCCCCAGACTCCACCTTCTAGGAAGGTAGCCAGGATCTCCTTGAGGCATTTTTTTTTCTTTTCTTTTCTCTTGAACACCCTGCATTCTCTTGTTAACACCTAGCCCTCCTTCTCCCCCCTGACTTTCCTGGACTGCCAGCAGGAAATAGCATCTCCTGCAAGCCTCTGGCCAGCAAGGGATACTGAAGGAGGGTCACCTCTGATCCCCACCCTACTTCCAGACCCCCAGGCCGCAGACTCCACCTTCTAGACTTTCCTGGACTGCCAGCAGGCAATAGCGTCTCCTGCAAGCCTCTTGCCAGCAAGGGATATTGAGGGAGGGTCACCTCTGACCCCCACCCCACTTCCAGACGCCCAGGCCCCAGACTCCACCTTCTAGGTAGGTAGCCAGGATCTCCTTGATGCGTTTTTTCTTTTTTTTTCTTTTCTCTTGAACACCCTGCATTCAATGGTTAAACACTAGCCCTCCTTCTCCCCCCATACTTTCCTGGACTCCCAGCAGGCAACAGCGTCTCCTGCAAGCCTCTGGCCAGCAAGGGATACTGAGGTAGGGTCACCTCTGACCCCCCATCCAACTTCCAGACCACCAGGCCCCAGACTCCACCTTCTAGTTAGGTAGCCAGGATCTCCTTTAGGCTGTTTTTTTTTTTTTTTTTCCTTTTCTCTTGAACACCCTGCATTCTCTTGTTAACACCTAGCCCTCCTTCTCCCCCCAGACTTTCCTGGACTGCCAGCAGGCAATAGCGTCTCCTGCAAGCCTCTGGCAAGCAAGGGATACTGAGGGAGGTTCACCTCTGACCCCCACCCCACTTCCAGACCCCCAGGCCCCAGACTCCACCTTCTAGACTTTCCTGGACTCCCAGCAGGCAACAGCGTCTTCTGCAAGCCTCTGGCCAGCAAGGGATACTGAGGGAGGGTCACCTCTGAACGCCACCCCACTTCCAGACCACCAGGACCCAGACTCCACCTTCTAGTTAGGTAGCCAGGATCTCCTTGAGGCTGTTTTTTTTTTTTTTTTCTTTTCTCTTGAACACCCTTCATTCTCTTGTTAACACCTAGCCCTCCTTCTCCCCCCAGACTTTCCTGCACTGCCAGCACGCAATAGCATCTCCTGCAAACCTCTGGCCAGCAAGGGATACTGAGGGAGTGTCACCTCTGACCCCCACCCCACTTCTAGACCCATAGGCTCCAGACTCCACCTTCTAGGTAGGTAGCCAGGATCTCCTTGAGGCGGTTTTTTTTTTTTCTTTTCTCTTGAACACCCTGCATTCTCTTGTTAACACCTAGCCATCCTTCTCCCCAAGACTTTCCTGGACTGCCAGCAGGCATAGCGTCTCCTGCAAGCCTCTGGCCAGCAAGCGATACTGAGGGAGGGTCACCTCTGACCCCCACCACACTTCCAGACCCGCAGGCCCCAGACTACACCTTCTAGACTTTCCTGGACTGCCAGCGGGCAATAGCGTCTCCTGCAAGCCTCTGGCCAGCAAATGATACTGAGGGAGGTTCACCTCTGACCCCCACCCCACTTTCAGACCCCCAGGCCCCAGACTCCACCTTCTAGACTTTCCTGGACTCCCAGCAGGCAACAGCGTCTCCTGCAAGCCTCTGGCCAGCAAGGGATACTGAGGGAGGGTCACCTCTGACCCCCACCCCATGTCCAGACCACCTGGCCCCAGACTCCACCTTCTAGTTAGGTAGCCAGGATCTCCTTGAGGCTGTTTTTTTTTTTTTTTTTTTTTTTTTCTTTTCTCTTGAACACCCGGCATTCTCTTGTTAACACTTAGCCCTCCTTCTCCCCCCAGACTTTCCTGGACTGCCAGCAGGCAATAGCGATTCCTGCAAGCCTCTGGCCAGCAAGGGATACTGAGGGAGGGTCACCTCTGACCCCACCCCACTTCCAGACCCCCAGGCCCCAGACTCCACCTTCTCGGTAGGTAGCCAGGATCTCCTTGAGGCGTTTTTTTTTTTTTTCTTTTCTCTTGAACACCCTGCATTCTCTTGTTAACACCTAGCCCTCCTTCTCCCCCCAGTCTTTCCTGGACTGCCAGCAGGCAATAGCGACTCCTGCAAGCCTCTGGCCAGCAAGGGATACTGAGGGACGGTCACCTCTGAACCCCACCCCACTTCCAGACCCCCAGGACCCAGACTCCACCTTCTAGGTAGGTAGCCAGGATCTCCTGGAAGCGTTTTTCCTTTTTTTTTCTTTTCTCTTGAACACCCTGCATTCTCTGGTTAACAACTAGCCCTCCTTCTCCCCCCAGATTTCCTGGACTGTCAGCAGGCAATAGCGTCTCCTGAAACACTCTGGCCAGCAAGGGATACTGAGGGAGGGTCACCTCTGATCCCCACCCCACTTCCAGACCACCAGGACCCAGACTCCACCTTCTAGACTTTCCTGGACTCCCAGCAGGCAACAGCGTCTCCTGCAAGCCTCTGGCCAGCAAGGGATACTGAGGGAGGGTCACCTCTGACCCCCACCCCACTTCCAGACCACCAGGACCCAGACTCCACCTTCTAGTTAGGTAGCCAGGATCTCCTTGAGGCTGTTTTTTTTTTTTTCTTTTCTCTTGAACACCCTGCATTCTCTTGTTAACACCTAGCCCTCCTTCTCCCCCCAGACATTCCTGGACTGCCAGCAGGCAATAGCGTCTCCTGCAAGCCTCTGGCAAGCAAGGGATACTGAGGGAGATTCACCTCTGACCCCCACCGCACTTCCAGACCCCCAGGCCCCAGACTCCACCTTCTAGACTTTCCTGGACTCCCAGCAGGCAAGAGCGTCTCCTACAAGCCTCTGGCCAGCAAGCGATACTGAGGGAGGTTCACCTCGGACCCCCACCACACTTCCAGACCCGCAGGCCCCAGACTCCACCTTCTAGATTTTCCTGGACTGCCAGCAGGCAATAGCGTCTTCTGCAAGCCTCTGGCCACCAAGGGATACTGAGGGAGGTTCACCTCTGGACCCCACCCCACTTCCAGACCCCCAGGCCCCAGAATCCACCTTTTAGGTAGGTAGCCAGGATCTCCTTGAGACGGTTTTTTTTTTTTTCTGTTCTCTTGAACACCCTGCATTCTCTTGTTAACACCTAGCCCTCCTTCTCCCCCCAGACTTTCCTGGACTGCCATCAGGCAATAGCGTCTCCTGCAAGCCTCTGTCCAGCAAGGGATACTGAGGGAGTGTCACCTCTGACCCCCACCCCACTTCCAGACCCCTAGGCCCCAGACTCCACCTTCTAGGTAGGTAGCCAGGATCTCCTTGAGGCGGTTTTTTTTTCTTTTCTCTTGAACACCCTGCATTCTCTTGTTAACACCTAGCCCTCCTTCTCCCCCCAGACTTTCCTGGACTGCCAGCAGGCAATAGCGTCTCCTGCAAGCCTCTGGCCAGCAAGGGATACTGAGGGACGGTCACCTCAGTCCCCCACCCCACTTCCAGACCCCCAGGCCCCAGACTCCACCTTCTAGGCTTTCCTGGACTCCCAGCAGGCAACAGCGTCTCCTGCAAGCCTCTGGCCAGCAAGGGATACTGAGGGAGGGTCACCTTTGACCCCCACCCCACTTCCAGACCCCCAGGACCCAGACTCCACATTCTAGGTAGGTAGCCAGAATCTCCTTGAGGCTGTTTTTTTTTTTTTTTTTCTCTTGAACACCCTGCATTCTCTTGTTAACACCTAGCCCTCCTTCTCCCCCCAGACTTTCCTGGACTGCCAGCAAGCAATAGCGTCTCCTGCAAGCCTCTGGCCAGCAAGGGATACTGAGGGAGTGTCACCTCTGACCCCCACCCCACTTCCAGACCCCTAGGCCCCACACTCCACCTTCTAGGTAGGTAGCCAGGATCTCCTTGAGGCGGTTTTTTTTTTTCTTTTCTCTTGAACACCCTGCATTCTCTTGTTAACACCTAGCCCTCCTTCTCCCCCAGACTTTCCTGGACTGCCAGCAGGCACTAGCGTCTCCTGCAAGCCTCTGCCCAGTAAGCGATACTGAGGGAGGGTCACCTCTGACCCCCACCACACTTCCAGACCCGCATGCTCCAAACTACACCTTCTAGAATTTCCTGGACTGCCAGCAGGCAATAGCGTCTCCTGCAAGCTTCTGGCCAGCAAGGGATACTGAGGGAGGGTCACCTCTGACCCCCACCCCACTTCCAGACCCCCAGGCCCCAGACTTCACCTTCTAGTTAGGTAGCCAGGATCTCCTTGAGGCTGTTTTTTTTTTTTTTTTCTCTTGAACACCCTGCATTCTCTTGTTTACACCTAGCCCTCCTTCTCCCCCCAGACCTTCCTGGACTGCCAGCAGGCAATAGCGTCTCCTGCAAGCCTCTGGCCAACAAGGCATACTGAGGGAGGGTCACCTCTGAACCGCACCCCACTTCCAGACCCCCAGTCCCCAGTCTCCACCTTCTAGACTTTCCTGGACTGCCAGCAGGCAATAGCGTCTCCTGCTAGCCACTGGCCAGCAAGGGATACTGAGGGAGGGTCACCTAAGACCCCCATCCCTCTTCCAGACCCCAAAGCCCCACACAAAACCTTCTAGACTTTCCTGGACTGCCAGCAGGCAATAGCGTCTCCCGCAAGCCTCTGGCCAGCAAGGGATACTGAGGGAGGGTCACCTCTGACCCCCACCCCACTTCAAGACCCCCAGGCCCCAGACTCCACCTTCTAGATTTTCCTGGACTGCCAGCAGGCAATAGCGTCTCCTGCAAGCCTCTGGCCAGCAAGGGATACTGAGGGAGGGTCACCTCTGACCCCCACCCCACTTCCAGTCCCCCAGACCCCACACTCCACCTTCTAGAATTCCTGGACTGCCAGCAGGCTATAGCTTCTGATGCAAGCCTTTGGCCAGCAAGGGATACTGAGGGAGGGTCACCTCTGACCCCCACCCCACTTCCAGTCCCCCAGACCCCACACTCCACCTTCTAGAATTCCTGGACTGCCAGCAGGCTATAGCTTCTGATGCAAGCCTTTGGCCAGCAAGGGATACTGAGGGAGGGTCACCTCTCACCCCCTCCCCACTTCCAGACCCCCAGGCCCCAGACTCCACCTTCTAGGTAGGTAGACAGGATCTCCTTTACGCGTTTTTTTTTTCTTTTCTCTTGAACACCCTGCATTCTCTTGTTAACACCTAGCCCTCCTTCTCCCCCCAGACTTTCCTGGACTGCCAACACGCAATAGCGTCTCCTGCAAGCCTCTGGCCAGCAAGGGATACTGAGGGAGGGTCACCTCTGACCCCCGCCCCACTTCCAGACCCCCAGGCCCTAGACTCCACCTTCTAGGTAGGTAGCCAGGATCTCCTTGAGGCGTTTTTTTTTTTTTCTTTTCTCTTGAACACCCTGCATTCTCTTGTTAACACCTATCCCTCCTTCTCCCCCCAGACTTTCCTGGACTGCCAGCAGGCAATAGCGACTCCTGCAATCCTCTGGCCAGCAAGGGATACTGAAGTAGGGTCACTTCTGACCCCCACCCTACTTCCAGACCCCCAGGCCGCAGACTCCACCTTCTAGACTTTCCTGGACTGCCAGCAGGCAATAGCGTCTCCTGCAAGCCTCTGGCCAGCAAGGGATACTGAGGGAGGGTCACCTCTGACCCCCACCCCACTTCCAGACCTCCAGGCCCCAGACTCCACCTTCTAGGTAGATAGCCAGGATCTCCTTGAGGCGGTTTTTTTTTTCTTTTCTCTTGAACACCCTGCATTCTCTTGTTAACACCTAGCCCTCCTTCTCCCCGCAGACTTTCCTGGACTGCCAGCAGGCAATAGCGTCTCCTGCAAGCCTCTGGCCAGCAAGGGATACTGAGGGGAGGTCACCTTTGACCCCCCACCCCACTTCCAGACCCCCAGGCCCCAGACTCTACCTTCTAGACTTTCCTGGGCTCCCAGCAGGCAATAGCGTCTCCTGTAAGCCTCTGACCAGCAAGGGATACTGAGGGAGGGTCACTTCTGACCCACACCCCACTTCCAGACCCCCAGGCCCCAGACTCCACCTTCTATGTAGGTATCCAGGATCTCCTTGAGGCGTTTTTTTTTTTTCTTTTGAACCCCCTGCATTCTCTTGTTAACACCTAGCTCTCCTTCTCCCCCCAGACTTTCCGTGCTTTCCAGCAGGCAATAGGCTCTCCTGCAAGCCTCTGGCCAGCAAGGGATACTGAGGGAGTGTCACCTCTGACCCCACCCCACTTCCGGACCCCCGTCCCCAGACACCACCTTCTAGGTAGGTAGCCAGGATCTCCTTGAGGCGGTTTTTTTTTTCCTTGAACCCCCTGCATTCTCTTGTTAACACCTAGCTCTCCTTCTCCCCCCAGACTTTCCGTGCTTTCCAGCATGCTATAGACTCTCCTGCAAGCCTCTGGTGAAATCTCGTGCCGCGCTAACGCGCGGCGCTTGACTTTTTCTTTATTTTTCTGTGTTGTCTTTACTTTCGTTGCATATTGTCCTCTCCTCCTTATTTTTTTCCGTGCCAGACAGACTAGACAGGTCTAGAATCATATATCTGAAATTTCCTAGGAAGGTAAGTGTCTCTGGGATCCTCCCTAGTACTGATCCCCTTTGAAAAAGGAGATACTGCTTGTTAGACACTTCTGTAGAGTTCCCCTCCTGAAAACACATTGGTAAAAACAACAGAAGAGAGACTTCAACAAACAGCTATTCCCATCAAAAAGGAAAGACTCTTACTTCTCGTGGGACAAAAGTTCTCCCAAGAGGTCTTTAAAAGGGAAGTAATCTTCCAATGGCTAAAAGTAGAAAAAGAGCCTCAGGTCTGAATAAACAAGAAAATATGTCTCCACCAAAGGAAAATGCCCCTCCATGTCTCGAAAATATGGAGGACGTTACCAAAATGACAGACACAGAATTTCGAACATTCATGGTGACCAAATTCTGTGAATTGGAAAAAAAAAAGAGACAACGAACTACAGGAAATTAGGAAGTCCTTCCAGGATATGAAAGAAGAAATGGATACTCTGAGAAAGAATCAGGTGGAACTATTAGAGATAAAGTCTATAATACAAGAAATCAAAAACTCTCTGGAAAGTATTAAGAGCCGATTAGACCATGCTGAAGATCGAATCTCTGATGTAGAAGATAAAACCTCTGATCTAGAAAAAAACTACAAAAAGATCGAGAAAATAACTAAAAAACATGAGGATAATATACGAGAAATACTAGACTCTATTAGACGCCCAAATATCAGAATAATCGGCATCCCAGAAGGTGAAGAAACTAATAGCGGAATGGAAAATCTATTCCATGACATCTTGGAAGAAAATTTCCCAAGCCTAGAGAGGCACCGAACCATCCGGACCCAAGAAATACAAAGGACCCCAAATAGAATCAACCCCAGAAGATCTTCCCCAAGGCACATCTTAGCCAGGCTGTCTAACGTCACAGAAAAGGACATGATAGTAAAACTGGCAAGAGAGAAACGAGAAGTAACTTACAAAGGCCATCCCATAAGACTAACACCAGACCTGTCATCAGAAACAATGCAAGCAAGAAAAGAATGGGAAGACATACTGAAAGTGTTAAGAGAGAAACAATTTCAGCCAAGACTATTATACCCTGCAAGATTATCCTTCATTTGGGAAAAAAAGATTAAAATCTTCTCAGACAAACAAAACCTGAAAGAATTTGCCAACACCAGACCAGCTCTTCAAGAAATCCTGAATAAAGTACTGTTCCAGGAAAACTAAAGACGCAAGCGCCAGAAACAAAGAAATAACAGGCAACTAAGACAATGGCTAACTTAAATGTCGGTACAGACCCAATAACATCGATAATAACATTGAATGTTAATGGGTTAAATTCTCCAATCAAGAGACACAGACTGGCTGAATGGATAAAAAAACAGAAACCCTCTATCTGTTGCCTACAAGAAACCCACCTCATGGAAAAAGACATACATAGACTGAAAGTGAAGGGTTGGAAAAAGGTTTTCCATGCAGTTGGGAACCAAAAAAGAGCTGGAGTTGCGATACTAATTTCTGACAAAATAGGCTTTAAAACAAAAAGTGTCCGAAGAGACACAGAAGGGCAATATATCATAGTAAAAGGCTCTA
Organism: Tupaia tana; assembly: GCA_026018925.1. Taxonomy (NCBI): domain Eukaryota; kingdom Metazoa; phylum Chordata; class Mammalia; order Scandentia; family Tupaiidae; genus Tupaia; species Tupaia tana. Next base: position 124,426,018 of record JAKSZU010000003.1, read on the forward strand.
TAGATCGAGAAGATATAACGCTTATTAATATCTATGCTCCTAACACAGGAGCACCCAAATATGTGAAGGAAAGATTGTTAGATCTGAAAGGGGAGATAGACTGCAACACACTAATTGTTGGATATCTCAACACCGCATTATCCCCTCTGGACAGATCATCTAGGCAAAAAATAGGTAGAGAGATCAAGGACCTAAATGATACCATAAATAAATTGGACTTAACAGACATCTATAGAACTTTCCACCCAAAAACCACAAGATATAGTTTTTTCTCACCCCGACATGGAACTTTCTCGAAGATTGACCACATCATAGGACAAAAAGCAAGCCTCTGCAGATTCAGAGGCATAGAAACTATTTCCAGCATCTTCTCTGACCATGATGGAATTAAACTCGAGTTTAATTTCAAGAGAAATCCTCAAAAATACCTAAAAACATGGAAACTAAATAATCTACTCCTGAATGACTCCACTATTACCGAAGAAATAAAGTCCGAAATCAAAAGATTCATGGAAGCCAATGACAATAAAGATACAAGTTTCCATAATCTTTGGGACACTGCCAAAGCAGTCATAAGAGGGAAGTTCATAGCAATTAGTGCACATAAGAGGAAGACAGAGAAAAGGCTAATGGATCACCTAACCTCAAGCCTTAGAGAATTGGAAAAGCAACAGCAAAAAAATCCAAAAAATTACAGGAGAAAGGAAATAATAAAGATCCGAGCAGAAATAAATGAAATAGAAAATAAACGTACTATACAGAAAGTAAGTGAAAGCAAAAGCTGGTTCTTTGAAAGGATAAACAAAATTGATACCCCACTAGCGAGACTTATTAAGAAGAAGAGAGAAAGGAATGAGGTGAATCAAATCTGCAATGAGGCTGGTAACATAACAACAGACATAGTAGAAATTCAAAACATCATTAGAGGATACTTTGAACATCTATACGCTAAGAAACAAGATAATCTGGATGAGATGGACAAATTCCTGGACAAATATAATCTACCAAGAATGAGCCAGGAAGAAATAGAAAGTCTGAATAGGCCCATAACAAGCCAGGAGATTGAATCAGTAATAAGTAACCTCCCAACAAAGAAAAGCCCTGGCCCCGATGGATTCACCTCTGAATTCTACAAAACTTTCAAAGAAGAGTTAACTCCCATTCTGCTCAAATTATTTCTAAAGATCCAAAAGGGTGAATCTCTCCCTAATTCATTCTATGAAGCCTCTGTCACCCTCATCCTCAAAACAGATAAGGACAGGACAAGGAAGGAAAACTATAGACCAATATCTCTGATGAACATAGACTCAAAGATTCTCAACAAGATACTAGCAAATCGTATTCAACAACTTATACAGAAGATCATACACCATGATCAGGTAGGCTTTATCCCAGGAATGCAAGGTTGGTTCAACATACGCAAAACCATAAATGTAATACACCATATTAATAGGAAGAAAGACAAAAACCATATGGTCATATCGATTGACGCAGAAAAAGCATTTGATAAGATACAACATCCCTTCATGATCAAGACTCTTAGCAAAATTGGCATAGAAGGGCCATTTCTCAATACAATAAAAGCCATCTATGAAAAACCCATAGCGAACATCATCCTGAATGGAGAAAAGCTGAAAGCTTTCCCACTAAACACAGGAACAAGACAAGGATGCCCACTTTCTCCTCTCCTTTTCAATATAGTACTGGAAGTCCTCGCCAACGCAATCAGAAAAGAGGAAAAAATAAAGGGCATTCGAATAGGAAAAGAAGAGGTGAAACTCTCTCTATTTGCAGATGACATGATTGTATACATAGAAGACCCAATGGTCTCCATGGAAAAACTACTGGAAGTAATACATGAATTCAGTAAAGTTGCAGGATATAAAATCAATATACAGAAATCGATAGCATTTCTATATACGAATAACAGGCAGACTGAGATAGAACTGAAAAAAGTTATTCCGTTTACCATAGCCACTAAAAGTATAAGATATTTAGGAATAAATCTAACCAAAGAAGTTAAAGACCTCCACAAGAAAAACTAAGAGAAGGTAAAAAAAGAAATTGAAAATGACACAAAAAAATGGAAGGACATCCCATGTTCATGGATTGGAAGAGTTAATATAATCAAAATGGCAATTCGACCCAAATTAATCTACCTATTTAATGCAATGCCAGTCAAAGTACCAGACACATTCTTCACAGATCTAGAAAAGACAATCTTATAATTTGTCTGGAATCATAAAAGACCCCGTATTGCCAAAGCACTTCTACACAAGAAGAATGGAGTGGGTGGCATCTCAATCCCCGATCCAAAAATATATTACAAAGCTGTGGTAATAAAGACAGCATGGTATTGGCACAGAAACAGACATGTGGACCAATGGAACAGAATAGAGTCCCCAGAAATAAGTGCCCAAGCATACAGTCAACTGATCTTTGACAAGGGGTACCAGTCAATCCAGTGGGAAAATGAAAGCCTCTTCAGCAAGTGGTGCTGGAGAAACTGGACTTCCACTTGCAGAAAGATGAATCTGAACCCCTACCTCTCTCCTTTGACAAGAATCAAGTCAAGGTGGATCAAGGATCTAAATCTAAGACCTCAAACTATAAAGCTGCTCCTGGAGAATGCTGGGGAAACTCTGGGAGACATTGGTGTAGGGAAAGACTTCCTAAAGAAGACCCTCAAAGCAGAGTCCATCGTCCACAAAATAGACAAGTGGGATTACATCAGACTAAGAAGTTTCTGCATGGCCAAAGACACAGTAGTTAGTGTGAATCGACAGCCCTCAGAATGGGAAAATATTTTTGTAAATGTTGCATCAGATAAGGGACTGATAACCAGAATACACAAGGAACTAAAAAAGGTGTTTGGAAAAAAGATGAGCAACCCTATTAAAAGATGGGAGAAGGAGATGAAGAAAACACTCTCTAAAGATGACATACGAATGGCCAAAAGGCATATGAAAAAATGTTCAACCTCCCTCATCGTAAGGGAAATGCAGATAAAAACAACAATGAGGTACCACCTAACCCCAGTCAGATTGTCTAATATTAAAAAAACAAAAAATGATAAGTGTTGGCGGGGTTGTGGTGAAAGGGGAACTCTTTTACACTGCTGGTGGGAATGTAGATTGGTCCAACCACCGTGGAGAATAATTTGGAGATTCCTCAAAAATCTACAGATAGATCTGCCATATGATCCAGAGATCCCACTCCTCGGTACCTACCCAAAGGACAGAAGAATCCTTCATTGGAAAAGTGCTTGCACATCGATGTTTATTGCGGCACTATTCACAATTGCTAAGTCATGGAACCAACCCAGATGCCCCTGTATGGAGGAATGGATTGAAAAACTGTGGCACATATACTCTATGGAATACTACTCAGCCATAAAAACCAACAGAGCCCTGGCTTTTGACAGAAAGTGGAAGAATATGGAAGATGTACTGCTGAGTGAGGCAAGCCAGGCTATGAAGGAGAGACATTGTATGTCCCCACTTAACATATACCGTTTGTCTGCATTCTATGTCTGAAACTGATTGCCTAACAGTTGAACAAACACAAGAGATGGGTGTGAATGTCAGATGAGGTGTATGTGGAGTGGGGCCCAACGAAAGACATTTGGATAAAGGATACAGAGGTAGAGCATTGACGGGATGGGGAGGTGTGGTGTTATCTGTTGAAGATATTTTGATCAACGGGTCTGGGGAGAAATGTTCTCATATCGAAATGGTCTCATTGTAAGCCAAACAATATGATTGAAAGTATATACAAAAATAAATAAAGTAATTAATAAAAAAAAAGATTAGACATCATAAAAAAAATCAAATGAAACTGTTATATATAAAGAGTGTAATACAGAAAATTAAAACCTCCCTTGAAAGTATCAAAAGCAGGTTAGACCATGTAGAAGATAGAATTTCGGATACACAAGACAAAACCAATGACCTAGGAAAAAAAATACCAAAAATACTGAGAAAATAGCCAAGAAAGCTGAGGATATTATACAAGAAATATTAGATACTATAAAATGTCCCAATATCAGAATAATTGGTATTCTAGAAGGTGAAGAAACTAATAAGGGCATTGATAATCTATTCCATGAAATTCTGGAAGAAAACTTTCCAAGTTTAGAGAGGCACTCAAACATCCACATCCAAGAAATACAAAGAACCCCAAGTAGAATCAATCCAAGAAGATCTTCTCCACATCACATCATAGCTAGCAAAACAACAGGCAATGACAAGAGGCTAGCACCAGAATTCTCATCGGTTGCAATGCAAGCAAGGAAAGAATGGGAAAATATATTCAAAGTGCTAAATGAAAAACAATTTCAAGCAAGAATACTATACCTGGCAAGGTTATCCTTCATCTGGGAAAAGGAGATAAAATCATTCTCGGATAAACAAAACCTGATAGAATTTACTAACCGCAGAACAGTTTTTCAAGAAATTCTGAAAGGAGTACTATACCAAGAAAACGAAAGAGACACAGATAGCAATAAGAGGAAAAAACAAACAAACAAGCAAAAAAAAATAAGGAATATGGCCAAGTTGTCCTTAATGGTAAGAACAAGTCTGGAAACAATGATAATAGTTTTGAATGTCAATGGATTAAATTATCTGATCAAAAGACAAACTGGCTTACTGGATTAAAAATTAGAAACCCTCGGGAACCAGCAGTTAGCGTAATGGCTATGTCGCTGGACTCCCACGTAGTCGACCGCGGTTCGCGTCCCGGACCCGGTGGCTTAAAACTCACGCCGGGCGCATGTGCGTGCGTGCCCAAGATCCCGAGAGGAGAATGGAGGAGAAGGGATTGCGGCGTGACCATCCCCCCTGGGGGGTGATTTCTCGCTTTCTGTCTCTATGTCTCTCTCTGTCTGTCTGGCGAGCACACGCGCCCTATAGTGAATAAAAAAAAAACCTCTCCAAAAAAAAAAAAAAAATTAGAAACCCTCCATCTGCTGCCTACAAGAAAACCATCTTAAGGTTAAAGACATACAAAGACTAAAAGTTAAGTGCTAGAAGAAGGTATTCCATGCAAACAGAAATAAAAAAAAAGAGTGAGGGTTTACTATACTGATTTTGCAAAAAATAGGCTTTAAGACAAAAACCGTAAGAAAAGACAAAGAAGGGCATCATATAGTAGTAAAAGGACTAATTCGCCAAGAAGATATAATGCTTATAAATATCTATGAACCGGTCTCTCCACAGCCTGCACCTTTGGCTGCAGCTGCCTGGTACATCTGAAGACACCTGCCTGGTACATCTGAAGGCACCTGCCTGCGCCTTTGGCTGCAGCTGCTTGGTACATCTGAAGGCACCTGGTGAGCAAGGGGGCATACTGCCCCCACTGCTTCCCTTCCATACCCCGAGTCCAGGACCCACCCAGTCCCCTAGACAGGTAGAAAGTTCCGCTATTTTTTTTTCTTCTTTACTGTCCCCCATTCTTTTGTAAATTCCTTCTGCTCTGTCTCTCCACAGTCTGCGCCTTTGGCTGCAGCTGCCTGGTACATCTGAAGGCACCTGGTGAGCAAGGAGGCATGCTGTCCCCACTGCTAACTTTTAAATTTCAAAGAGGTTTTCTATTCCTAGTGCACATGTAGAGATAGAGAGACTATGAGAGATAAAAAAAGAAGTGTCCCCATGGGGAATGAGTTGTAATCCATTCATTTCTCCTTTCTTTGGGGATTTTGGGAATGCTTGCATGTACACATGCCCAGCATGTTTTTCAGGCCTCCAGGTTTCAGACTTGGACCATGTGGAATTCAGCCGCCTTATTCAATAGGCCATAGATCTATCCTGCTAAAGAAATATTTTTTTAGAAATATTATTCATTTAATTTAATCTATTATAATTATTTTTAATTTGCTATAGTGCATGGGTGCTGAGGAAAGAGAAACAAAGAGAGTGAGAGAGAGAATGAAAGTGAGAAAGCAAGCTGTCAGGTCTGGGACTCAAACCACTGTCAGCTGTGTGGGGGTCCAGAGACTTAACCACCATACCACTTGTTGGCCTCGGTAAGAATATCTTAAATAAAGCATGGTAGTCTCTTATTTTTGAATTTATGACATTCTTTTGCAGAAAATAATTAACTTTTATTGTTTATACAACTGTTCTTTGAGTCTTTAAATTTTTAAAATAGAAGCACTCTCCTCTTCAACATATCTAGGTAACCATTTTGATAAAAACAACTTGCTTTTCCAAGAGTCAACTTCAAACTTGCTCAAAGAGCAAATCAAATGTTGTTTTTGTTAGTACAAATAGAAATCAAATGGAAACTAACTTCCTGATCTTGACTTTTATGTACTTGTTTTTTTTTTTTCAGAAAAAAATTTGTCTAATGTATTGTATCTTTTTGACAAGGGTGTTTTACATATAATTTATGAATTTACTGTCTTTTTAATCATTTGTTTTATTTTCTTAATTATTATCATTATTTTTAGGTTTTCTATAGGGCACATATATCAACCATATGAGAGTCCAGTGCCTTAACCGTGATGCCACCTGCTGGTTCCATGATTTAGTGTTTATTTAAAATATAAACTTATTTATAAACCAAGTAGAATATCCTGAGACTATAGGCATCAAAAATGATTCCACTTCTTTTTTTTTTTTTTTTTTGGAGAGGTTTTTGCTATAGGGCACGTGCGCTTGCCAGACAGACAGAGAGAGACAGAGAGACAAAAGTGAGAAATCACCCCCCAGGGGAGTTGGCCACACCACAATCCCTTCTCCTCCATTCTCCTCTCGGGATCTTGGGCACGCACGCACACGCGCCCAGCGCAGTTTTAAGCCACCGGGTCTGGGACGCGAACCGCGGTCAACTATGTGGGAGTCCAGCGACATAGCCATTAAGCTAACTGCTGGTCCCTAAAATGATTCCACTTCTTAAAATTAGATCACTGTTCCTTCCATAATTTTTGAAGACAGTGTAAGGGGAAAAAAATTAATTCTCTTATGATTAAGACAGGTACAATAAATAACTATAGACATCTGTAGGTCATCCATGACAGTGAAAGAGCACAATTGCTCAGATGCTCCCCAAATGATCATTCTGACGTTAGAGTATTCTACCATTTTTTGCAAAATTGTGTCCAAATTAATTTTGCTCATTATAAGTTATATTAAGGTTCTATTGTGACTACTTTCCATACTTCCTCATACCATCATTTTATAAAATCAAGGACAGGGGAAGACATGGTAAAGTCAAGAGGACAGAGAGGAGAAAGAGGGTGATGGGAAGAAGCCAGCCTCCAAGGAAAATTCACAGAGAACACACAGAGTAGTCAATCATGTACAACTAAAGGAGAGATCACATTAGAGAAAAAGGTTTATTCTCTAAATATAATATTTTTCAGTACCACAAAAAATTATACCTAAGTTAGCATGACTGCTGGTTAGTGTGACTGGGTTTCCACATGACCTACCCTGATTCTAGTTCTGGATCTGGTGGCTTGAAAATCATGCCAGGCATGTGTATGTATATGCCCCAAATCCCGAGGAGACTAGAGGAGAAGGGACTGCATGCAGCATGGCCATCTCCCTAGAAGGTGATTTCTCACTTTTTTCTCTCTCTCTCTCCTTTCTGGTGAGCACACTTGCCCTAAAGTAAAAAGCTAAAATAATAATAATAATAATAATAATAATAATAATTAATAATAATAAAACTTCAGGGTCCAGACGTGATGTGATGGTTAAGGAGGACTCCCACATGACTGACCATGGTTTGAATATCACACCTGTAATGTTGAAAATCATGCCAGGCCTGAGTGCATGCCTGGTGCCCAAATCACAGGAGGAGAATGAAGCAGAAGGGACTGTGCTGTGGCCATATGCCTAGGGAGTGATTTTTCTTTCTCTCTCAATGTCTCTGTCTGGTGAGAGCACATGACCTACAGCGGAAATACTTTTTTAAAAAGTGAAAAAGAAAAAGCCTCCAAATATCCTCAGATGCTTGTGAAGGTTGTTTACCTGCCAGGGAAGAATAGGCTGGTCTGGATCGCCTGCAGATCCCGTTTCTATTTTTTGCAGAAGCATCTTATGCAGACCTTGGGCCACCACATGCACAGCATGATAGATAAAAAAGCTGGAGTCAGACATTGTCATCATATCAAAACTAGGTAGTAGCAACTCTATGGAAGAATTTGGTCGGCAGTTTCCAAGTTTGCTACATAGTGACCCGGTAAGTGAGCAATGAAAATAGTAAACCCAGAGTTTACTGAAATAAAAATCTTCTGGGTATTGGAAAGGGTTGACTGTCTGGAAATTGTTTAAAACCAGAAATTTTCCTTTTCTGGTTTGAAAATAAGAGGCTTCCATGGAAAAAGTATGGCATGTGGACTATACGAAGAAAAATATTTTTCCATGCTGACGAGTGGAGATTTCTCATGATCCACACCTTTCCCAAAATTAAATAGAAGTTTTAATTGAATCCTATGTTCAGAACACTCCCTTCATCACCATGTATGATGTACATATTTGCAGATGAAACTCTGATTCTTTGCACAACACAAGTCACGTTCTAAAAGGACACCTTTTGTGGCAGGAAGCTTTTCTGTAAAGGTCACACAGATATAGTTTTCTGTCATATTTTCCTTTAGATCCTGAAGGAACTGCTCCCTTGCATGTCATCAGATACATAAAGTGCCACCCACGTCCAACAAAAACGCAACAACAACCACATGATTCCATGAGTCAGAGAGCTGTCATTGGTGGCCATCTGATAAACTGATGGAAATCGGTCTTCGTCACTTAGGATGGGATCAAAAGGACCATATGTGACCTGAATAATAAAAAAAAAAAAATTATAAACAACTTTAAATGCCAGTTGGGGTCATTTACGTAAAATTCAAACTTATCAGGCTTTTTTGTTTGTTTTTATTTTTTACTAAAATTAGGAAGTTGGGGTGGGGTTATTTCCAAAACTTTCCGGTAAAACACATGAGTTAAAAACCTTTTTTAATTTTTTTTTATTAAAGTAAACACTCTGAAGTTTCTGCATGTGGAATATAGATACAATATTGAGCAAAATATGTGGCCTCCCAAGTAAATGGGTCACTGTCCTGTCCCAGGGGGACAGTCAAACAGGTTTCCTGAGGGAAGGAGTGAGAGCCAGGACAAGTGGCGCAGTGTTACAACACGGAGACGACACAGTGTCTTCAGGGTCATCCGTTTATTGTGGGCAGCATGGTACAGCACAGAGAGGACGCAGTGTTACAACTCTTCAGGGTTGTGTCGTCTATTGTGAGCAGCATGGAGACGACGTGGTGTCACAGCTCTTCAGGGTCTTTCGGAGATGACGTGGTGTTACAACTCTTCAGGGTCTTCTGGGTCGTCTGGAGACAATGCGGTGTCACAGCTCTTCAGGGTCGTCCGGAGACGACATGGTGTTACAACTCTTCAGGGTCTTCCGGAGACAATGCAGTGTCAGCTCTTCAGGCTCTTCAGGGTCGTCTGGCGATTGTGGGCCAGGCATCATGGTTATATACACGTTGCTGATGGGCCGTGATTGGTTGTAAAAGGTGGGTTATGATTGTTGTAAAAGGTGGGTTATGATTGGTTGCTTTTGGACCAATCATGAGGTGCCGGATATGCAAATCTGAGAGATTCTAGTGGCCAATCAGAGCAAGGTTTCGAAGGTCAGGTTTTTTGAAGGGAACCAATCATGGCAATTGTTTGCTTTCTGAGAAACCTCAGCAGACTCGCTGGTGTGCAGCCTCCCACAGGTCACCTATGTACAAGTGTCTTGTACACATAAAACAGCAGGGCAATCAGTTTATTTAAAAAATTATATGTTATGTATAACAAAATTAAATTTACAAAGACTTTTCCATGTAGAGATCTGATTCTGTTTCTGGAAGAGGGTAGCATCCTGGAGCAGCTATTTGACCATCACAGGCTGAACCAGAGCATTTCTGGGAGCTGATTTTATTTGCCAGTGGGCCAGTGAAGTCAGTGTGTGTCTTTCTAAATGTTATTCAGATGATTCACTTCACACACTAGTGTTTTTTTTTAAATCCTAAAAAAGGAAATGTTTTGCTTATTTGGTGACACTCAAAAGGGCATGCAAAATTTTCACTCTGCCCTAGTTCTCTTGCTATCAGATCCCCTCACCTGGGAAAATGTGAATTTTCTTGCAAGCACACTTGTAACCATACTGTATAATTACCATATCTGTGCATGCTTATGTCTGTGAAACTTTTCTTGTAACTCTTGTGTATATTGTCTCTAAAAATTGTGTGATTTTTATTTTGAAAAATAAAGAATTTTGAAATCTTACAAAAATAGAAATAACCTGATCCTGACTTTCGTGTGATTTTTCCTCCCACTTAAAACAGGGAGGAGATAATTTTCTACTTGTTAAGACAATAGAAATGTTCATATATTGAAATGATCACCTTGTAAGCTAAAACATGTGATTGAATGTATTAAAAATGTAAATAAAAATAAATGTTTTAAAGAAAAAAAAAAAAAAAAAAGAAATCCCAGAGCTAGCTGCTGTTTTTACCACCATGAGGAAGAAGCCACACTGAGTTGCACACCCCACAGGAAGACAAAGCAGAGGTAGAAATAGATTAGACCTCAGTGAGCTGGTTTGAGTCTCTGAATTTCACCATGTCTGATACTTGCATATCCCTGAACTTTCAGCTATTTGAGCCAATACATTTCTTTCTCTGCTTAAAAAAAAAAAAAAAAAAAAAAAAAAAAAAAAAAAAAAAAGTTTTGTAAAATTCAGAAGTGAAGCCTTCTGACCTGGGCTTTTCTTTGTTGGAGGGATATTTATTATGATTTCACTCTCATGACTTGTTATGGATCTATTCAGGTTTTCTATGCCCACCTGATTCAATCCTGATAGATTATAACTATCTAGGAATTTATCTCCTCCCTGTTCTCTTGTGTTTTGGCATATAGTCACTCATAGTATCTTCTAATGATGTCTTTTATTTCTATTGTGTCTGTTGTAACGTTGCCTGCTTCATTACATATTTTTTTAATTTATTTATTATTTTCATAATCTTGTTTATATTACATTGAATCACAAATATCTTTACAGTGTATTACATTTCTTTTTCCAGAAGGAACACCATGGATATCAGTCAAGACAAAGACATTACTACCCACATCAACATCAAATAACTTTTTCATTTTTTTCCAGATTGTTATTTTTCTATTCTCATTATTCTTTTTTTTTCATCTCACCAGTTTTATTCTAATGGATCAATACAGCTGTAAGTAACAATGTATGTGACACTTCTATTACATAATTTTGATTTATTAAAAAAAAAGAAGAGAGCTGAGTTTCTTTCTTTTTTTTTTCATCCAGAGTACACTGTATATTGTCTCAATCAAGCACATCAACAAACATGTTATTGTCAGCAAATGATCTTCCATTTCTTGTTTTCTGTATGTTTTGTTTTTTTTCCCCCCGTCCTTGATTCCCTATCTCTTACCCTCTGCCATCTCCCACTCTCCTCCCACACTGTCTCTGGTATCTATGTTTGCTTTCTATACTGCTTTTCCCCCACATTTTATTGAATCGCGAAAGACCCTAATCAATCCAAATACCCTCATAGCAAACACAGGTGATACACACATTTCCATGAACACAAGTCTAACTTTACGCATCCTATAAAGTAGCACCTAGCTGGGGCTACATATCCTACTGCAGTAATTGAATAGATATATTCTTTTTTCCTGAATCTTTTTTTTTTGTAACTCAATTTACATTCCTTCCTTAAGCATCATCACAGCATACAAAATGCGATCTCCCATCCAGTACACACTGCACAGTGACTCAATCATGCACATTACAAAAAAATTTTCCATTACTAGTTCCTAGAATTATTTCCACCCCTCTTTCTGACCCTCTGTCCCTTCCCACCCTCCTCTCACACCACCTCCGGTGTCTACAATTGTCCTTCATTCCCTTCCCAACCACATTGTATTGATCACACAATTTCCTACATAATCTAACTACTTTCAATGGTGAGTTCACTCATTACTACTTAGAAAACTAGTATTAACTTAACTCAAAGAAGCACCAAGGAACTTTGCTTAAAACCAGGAAACAGGTTAGGACTCTGTTCAAATGGTAGGTGCATGAACCTATCAGTCTCATGTACTTTTATCTTCTGTTCTAGTTCAATTTTCCCAATTAAATTCTGGGATATAATATTCAACTCCAGACTTGTCCCTATGATTAAGTTGGCCAGTTTCTTAGCTTTTGGACTCTTATTTCCATGTGTCTGTGTTTAATTTTCTTGATACAGCACACACGAGAAATTCTTGGAGATCTGGTCTGGTGCTGGTAAATTCTTTCAACTTTTGCTTATCTGAGAATGTTCTTGTCTTTTCTTCCCACCTGAAAGATAATCTTGCCGGGTACAGTATTCTTGGCTGAAACTGCTTCTCTCGTAACACTTTAAATATATTTTCCCATTCTCTCCTCACTTGCATTGTTTCTGATGAGAGATCTGCTGTTAGCCTGATGGGATGTCCTTTGTAGGTAACTTGATGTTTTTCTCTTGCCAATCTTAGTATCTTGACTTTGTCTGCGGTTTTGGTCAACCTGGCTATAATGTGTCTTGGAGAAGATCTTCTTGGGTTGATTCTATTTGGGGTCCTTTGTATTTCCTGGGACTGGATCTTCGAATGCCTCTCTAGGTTTGGAAAGTTTTCTTGCAGGATTTCATGAAATAGATTATCAATGCCCTTATGGGTCTCTTCACCTTCTGGAATGCCAATTATCCGGATATTTGGACGTTTGATGGTATCCAGTACTTCTCGCATATCATTCGCAAATTTTTGGGCCATTTTCTCAGTCTTCCTGGTGGATTTTTCTAGGCCAGCCATTTTCTCTTCTACATCTGAGATTCTATTTTCTGAATGATCTAATCTGTTTTTAATACTTTCAAGGGATATTTTGACTTCTTGTGTTATAGACTTCATCTCTAGCAGTTCCGTTTGAGTCTTTTGTAAAGTGTGTAATTCCTCTTTTAGATCTTGCAAGAATTTCCTCATCTCCTGGAACTCATCAACTTCTTTCTCCTTTCTCTTTAACAGTTCATTATCTCTCTTCTCTTCCATCTCAGTTAGCTTCAACATTATGAATGCTCTAAATTCCTTATCAGACATTTCCATGACTTTCACCGAACTGCTTGTGGATGAAGGAGAGTTACTCTTTTCCCTTGGAGGAGAGGTATTTTCTCGTTTTTCCATATTTCTCGTGATCCAGCGGTGATTTCTTATCATCTGATGGATGGTGTGTTTCTTTCAAATTCTTGAAGTTCAGTCTGAATGTTCAGGAGCAAGCAGACAGAGGTGATCTAGAATCTGTTTGCCATTCTGTTGTGATCGCTGGTGCAGCAGATTCAGTGGATATTGGGAAATATTTTAACCCTATTAGTATTTGGATGTTTAGCTACAGTGCTCTTAGATCCATCTAAAAACACATTGAATGGATATTGGAGGGTGGAGAGACAAGAAAAAGGAAAATGAAAAAGAGAGAAACAACAAAAAGAGAAAAAAAAAGACAAAAAAATTTAAAAATAAAAAAATTGTAATTACTGCTCTTTTTTTAAAAGAAAAATCACAAAATAGAAAACCGCGCGGCGAGCTAGCACACTGCACAAAATACCTAGTTCACAGGGGCCATGCGGAATCTTTTCTGAAGGAAGGGCTCAACTCTCCTGCCTGGGCAGAAGGACCAGAAGGGATTATTAACAAAACAAAAGGTGGAGCTGAGAGCCAGAGAAAAACTTTACCTTTAAAAAAATCGTAAAAAGGAAAAATTACAAAAAAAAAAAATGAGGAGACAGGAGCAGAGAGAAGCAGAGATCTCAGAGACACAGAGACAGAGATAGAAGGCCAGAGGAGCTCCCTACCATGCTAGCTTTGCTTGCTGGAGGCTGAATTATGAGTAGAAAAATCTTCATTTCTCCTGTCCCCTGAAATACCTAGTTCACAGGGGCCATGCAGAATCTTCTTCTCTGCTTCATTACATATTTGATTTATCTAGTTTTTTCTTCTCTATCAGTCTAGCTAATGCTATATTGATCTTGTTCATCTTTCAAAGAACCAACTTTTGTTTTCATTTATTTTATGTATAGTTTGTTAATTTTCTATTTCATTTATTTCTGTTTATTATTACTTTTTGCCTGGGATTTTTTTGTTTTGTTGTTGTCGTTGATTGTCTTTATTGTTTTTGTTGTTTTTCCAATTCCCTAAGTCATGATGTTAGGTTGTAGACTTGCCACCTTTCATCTTTTTCTTATGTGCACTAGTTGCCATGAATTTCCCTGTTATGACTGCTTTTGCAGCATTCCATAGATTATGGAAACTCATGTATTTATTATCATTTGCTTCTATAAATTTTTGATTTCAGACTTAATTTCTGTGGTAGTTAAGAAGCTATTCAGAAGTAATCTGTTTAGTTTCCATGTGCTTGTGTATTTTTGAGAATTTTTCTTAAAATTAATATCAAGTTTAATTTGATAATGGTCAGATAAGATGTTGTAAATAGTTTCTATGCCTTTGAATCTGTAAAGGCTTGATTTGTGTCTTATCATAAGGTCAATATTTGAAAAGTTTCCATGCAGGGTTAGAAAAATCGTACATTTTGTGGTCTAAGAGTGGAAAGTACTACAGATGTCTGTCAAGCCCATTCAATTTATAGTATCGCCTAGGTCCTGTATCTGTCTGTTTACCTTTGTCTAGAAGATCTGTCTAAAAGAAATTATGGAGTGTTGAGATTCCCAAAAATTATAGTGTTGCAACCTATCTCTCCTTTTAGCTCTCACAGTCTTTCCTTCATGTGTTTAGGTGCTCCTGAATTGGGTGCATAACTATTTTTAAGCATTATATCTTGATGAATTAGCCCATTTACTAATGTATAATGACCATTGTCTCTTCTTACAGTTTTTGTCTTAAAGCCTATTTTGTCTAAAATCAGTGTCATGGGTCCAGCCCTGTTTTGATTTCTGTTTAAATAGAATATCTTTTTCCAGTCCTTCACTTTTTAGTCTATGTCTTTATCTACAAGGTGCCTTTCTTGTAAGCAACAAATAGAGGGATTCTTTTTTTTTTTTTTATCAATTCAGCCGATCTGTGTCTCTTGATTGCTTATTTTAATCCATTAATCTTCAATGTTATTATCAATATTTCCAGACATGTTCCTATCATTAAGTGAGCCATTTTCTTTATTGTTTTTTGTTCTCTTATATCTGTCTCTCTGACATTTTTTCCTGGTATAGCACTCCCTTCAGAATCTCTTGAAGAGTTGGTCTGGAGTTGGTAAATTCTTCCAGGCTTTGTTTACTTGAGAATGCTTTTATCTTTTTTTTTTCCCATGTGAAGGATAATCTTGTCATGTATAGTGTTCTTGGTTGAAATTGTTTTTCACTTAGCACTTTGACTATATTGCCCCATTCTTTCCATCCCTACATTGTTTTTGATGAGAGGGTCAACGTTAGCCTGATGGGATCAACTTTGTAAGTAACTTGATGCTTCTCTCTTGCCAATTTTTGTGTCTTGTCTGTGATTTTGGCCTTAGAGAGGATCTTCTATGGTTGATTCTATTTGGGGTCCTATGTATTTCTTGGGCCTGGATATTTGAATGCCTCTCTAGATTTGGAAAGTTTTCTTCTAGGATTTTATGTAATAAATTATTAATGCCCTTAGTATTTTGTTCCTTTTCTAGGATACCAATTATCTGAATGTTTGGGTGCTTAGTAGTATTTAGCATTTATTGTGTATTATTCTCATTTTTCTTCATTGATTTCTTAGTTTTTTTTATAGTTTTTCCTGGTCAGAGGTTTTGTCTTCTACATTTAAAATTTGACCTTCTGCCTGATCTAATCTACTTTTAATACTTTCAAGGGAGATTTTAATTTCTTATATCAAATTCTTCATTTCTAACAATTCCATTTGATTCTTTGTTATGGTGTCTGTTTCTTTCAAATTGTGAGAAAACTTCCTCATCTGCTGTTGTTCATTGTCTCTTTTCTCTTGCATCTCATTTAGTTTCATCAATATAAATGTTCTGAATTATTTATCTGACATTTTCACAAATTCCATTGTATTGTCTGTGAGTGATGAGGAATTAATGTTTTTCCCTTGGGGGAGAGACATTTTGTTGGTTGCTCATATTTCTTGTGTCTGCAATGATTTCTAGTCATCTGATGATCTATACATTCCAAAATTATTCAAGGTATTTCCAAGCATTCATAGGCATGCAGGAGTAAGCAATTGGTTATCTCTCTTGTACTCTACCTCCCTGTTGCTCACCAGCACCTTGCACTATTGTCACTGGTCCTGGGTGACCTAAAGTCCTCCCTGTTTCTAGAGAACAGGTGTGCCTGAACTTATCCACTGAGCTTCAAATCAGAAACAAAGAAGAGAGTGTGTGGTGTATGTTATGTGCCACATGCTTTAGAAAATGCTGAAATCTTAGACTTCAAAGATGATTTGGGAAGGGGATGAGCCATGGGTCCCAGGAGTTCAGCCCACAGGCAGCCTGCTGGAAGGCAAGGCCCTTCCCTGGAACAGGTGTCCAGATGGGGTGGAGACAGGTGCAAGATCATCTCAAAGTCCCAAGCAACAACGTTGAGTGTCCAAAAGCGAGTCAAGAGATGGAATTAAGGGAACCAGCAGTTAGTGTAATGGCTATGTCGCTGGACTCCCACGTAGTGGACCGTGGTTCGCGTCCCGGACCCGGTGGCTTAAAACTCACGCCGGGCACGTGTGTGTGCGTGCCCAGGATTCCGAGAGGAGAATGGAGGAGAAGGGATTGCGGCGTGACCATCTCCCCTGGGGGGTGATTTCTCGCTTTCTGTCTCTCTGTCTCTCTCTGTCTGTCTGGCGAGCACACGTGCCCTATAGCGAAAATCTCTCTCAAAAATAAAAAAGAGATGAAATTAAAATCTGCTGCAAATCTTCAGATTTCTAGTATGGTAGGCCATTAAATAACCCTCTGCATATTTGTCTCACTTCATTCCTTAATAACACAACCCTAGCTAGTTTTGCTGGGAAAAAAATGCATACTTTCAGGGAAAATATGTAGCTTAAGATCCAAGAGATTCCTTATTAAACTTTTAGGCTCCCAAATAAAATTCTTTTCAGTTTACCAAGAATCCCTTGTTTCTCATTCAATCACTCAACCTCCTTTTGGCTGGCTCAGGTACTCACCCAAATAATTAGTCTAATTACTGTCTTGACACTTTATTTAGATTGCACTCCTATAGGAATATGTTCCCACAGCAAAACAGTTTTACTCACCTGTTTACTTCTGTCTGGCTTGTAGCAAGTCTGAAACTCCCACATCTGGCAAAGGGATTTATTAGAGAGAAACCAAGACTACACCAAATGATCACATACCACTTTGAAGTATTTCTATTGAATCAAAGATATAAAACTAGAAAATTGCCAGACTATCCCAATAGGTAGAAAAAGACTTTTTTTAATTTTTTTTGGAGAGGTTTTCACTATAGGGCGCGTGCACTTGCCAGACAGACAGAGACAGAGAGATAGGAAGTGAGAAATCACCCCCCAGGGGGGATGGTCATGCCGCAATCCCTTCTCCTCCATTCTCCTCTTGGGATCTTGGGCACGCACGCACATGCGCCCAGCGTGAGTTTTAAGCCACCAGGTCCGGGACGCGAACCACGGTTGACTACGTGGGAGTCCAGCGACATAGCCATTACACTAACTGCTGGTTCCCAGAAAGAGACTTTTCAGCAATCCTGGTTAGCTTCTTCAAGTTTCTTTTAAAGACAAAAAAGTACTGGATAGTTCAAGCTGAAATTAAAAACAGAAGTGCTTCAACTCCTGTCTCTCCAAATATACATTAAGCACACCAAATGTTGATAACAGAATGAGCTGAGGCAATTACTGCACCTAAAGAATGTCAATACTATACAAATTTGGGCACAAATACATAATGCATTCTTATTAAAGATTGTGTAAGATCCATGAAATGTAAATGGACTTTAGGTGACATTTTGTTTACACTGCTTTGAACTTGTAAGAACAAGTCAGTGAGTCTTAGTTTGAGCAGAATTCATACTCTTTCCACAGAAGTTGACCACACAATTTAGATATGATTACAGGAGGCGTTAGTAGCACCTCAGATAGATCCTCCAGCATCCACTGCCCTTTATATCAAAAGTCATTTGGAGTTCAGGGATTGGCGAGTTAAGAGACATTTAACAATTCTAATACATATTTCAGGTTACTCACTTAACCAAACAATATGTTCTAAGAATTTATTCCCAAAGCAAAAAAGTTCTTAATGTGGAACATAGAAAAGCACTATCTAAATAAAATAAGTACTGAAAGAAACAAGATTATCCTTTTCCCTACCTTGTTTTTCCATATGTGGACCCAAGATTGGTTGAATTTAATTTGTAGTTACTTCAGAATACAACTAAAAGTTAAATTATAAATCATCGCAGCCTACACAGATGATCTGATCATCTTTCATAGCAGATCAGAACCCAGATGGCTGACTTTCTGAAGGATTTCTGATAGAAATCCAGTAGAGCTGGTTTCAAGCTTCACACATTGACACTTAATTGCTGTAACCTTCTTATCCAGAAGTTGTGATCCACATGAAGTCCACAATGAGTGCAGCAAATCTGAGGTAGTCAATTCTTAGGAAAGTTCAGTATCTGAACACAAAAATATTTTGAAATGACCAGCTGCAGGTTTTGTGAAGTCCACAATGAGTGCAGCAAATCTGAGGTAGTCAACCCTTAGGAAAGCTCAGTATCTGAACAAAAAAGATTTTGAAATGACCAGCTGCAGGTTTTGTGGGTTTCTTTTGTACTTGCAGAGTAATTAAGAAAGAACACTGCTGAATGTAGTTCACACATGATGACAATGAAAATTCCCCTAAGTGCAATACTCAAGGAGAGCAATTGTGACACTTTAAACTTCCATAGTGCAATATGGCCTGTCACTGACTTCGAGAGATCTGTACTGGATGGTGTAGCTCCAGATGATGAATGGCTGTCCAGGATGGTTAGCTGTGTCCTAGTTTTCTTAGAAGTGTTAACAAAGACGATTCCTTAATTTTACTATGTGTGACTGCTTTTCTGATTTTCAAGGACAGCATATTGGTTGTCTAGCTGAAGTTTAAGTACCTGTTTTTTTGAAACCTCATCTCTACCTCTTTTTTTATTATTATTTACACATTCAGTCACTATACATCATTGAGATTGTAAAGAGACTTTACTCAGCATGATATACATCTCAGTCCAGTTGAGAATACTATACACATCCTCATCAATATATAATAAACCATATCTGGGTCCCACAAATATCTTACCTCTCCATTTCCCTCCCAAATTATCTTTCCTCTATTTTTGTGTCTTACTAATTTAAAGCTCTTCATTTCTATATCCCTCCCACTATCTACATGCTTAGCAGTGGACTGCAGCAACAGGAACTGTTTGTCACTGTATATCTCTAGCAGTCCCTGTGGTGTTTTTCTGGTTGTGGCTAACTGGGCCCCAGGAGGACTATACACACCCTAGTCATGGCCAGTTCTGGGGTTTCTGCAACTATTACTGGAGCAGGAGGTGCTTGTACCAGAGCTACTTTTATTTCAGGAACCTGAAGATTTTTCCACACCACCTCCACTGCCAAATCCTCCACCTTCTTCCAGTTATCACTGTACCTTCTCTCTTTTCATTATCTTCTTCCTTTTCACTGACTAGCATTGCCTGAACTCTGAGGCCACTGTAATCAACCTCTTTTTGTTCAAATTCTTTCCTCTCATCTTCGTCCATCTTCACGACCTTGGTGGCTGCCGCAGCTCCTAAGTCAGCTCTCCAGCCATTGCCCTGGGAGGTCAATAGGCCTGCGCTGCCGGCCGCTTCGCCTGCAGTTCAGCCGCTTCCTCTGGCACTGACCGCCTTGTCCGCCACTCCTTCTGTCCCTCTTGGTGAAAAAGTTTTCCTGGCTCTGCTCCTCCATCTCAGCCAAGGTACAGTCTCTTGGGCCCCACATGGGTGCCGCCAGCAGTTGCGGGCCTTGCCCTCAGGACTCTGAACTTGGAGTCGAGACTGGTTCTCAGCTCACGCTGCAGGGCGCGGGGACGCCTCTGTCCTGCGGAGTCCCTGAGGCCTGTGTGGCGGGACCAGCGGCTGCCCAGGTCGGCTGAGCGGTGGTACTGTCCGCCTAGAGCACGCCCGCCACTGCCTCGACCGCTGCCGCCCAAGTCTGCCCGGGCTCCAGCTGCTGCTGCAACGCTGTCAGGCTCCCCACCGCCCAACAAACAGAAAGGGAGAGGACATTTGGAGAAGGTAGAGCATTAACGGGATGGGGAGGTTTGGTGTTACCGATGGAAGGTATTTTGATCAACGGGACTGGGGAGAAATGTTCACATATTGAAATGCTCACATTGTAAGCTAAACAATGTGATTGAATGTATATTAAAAATAATTAATTAATTAATTTAAAAAAATAAAAGAAAGGGAGAGGAGCTTGCAGGCCAGAGGCTCCTGAAAGAGAGGCTTTTCTATCTTAGGAGAAAACATTAAATCCAGATGTACTTAATAGACGGTAAATATACAATGTGTTCTCTGAAAGCCAACAAAGTCCTCAATACTTGTAACTTGGAAGTTATGCAGAAGGCAGACACATACCAAAAGTATTTGTGACCAATTTAGCTATAAAATGCCCCGTTTGTTTGGCTCATAATAATACACTGACGTTTGAGCAGTGAAAAATACCACTAAAAATTCATGTTCAGACACATACTTGAAGAGCATTGCTAATGCTTTCAATGAAAAATTCTTATTCAATTTATCCATCGTGTTAAAATTACGTACTTATTTTGAACCAGAACAAAATGCTTAATACCCTCACAAATACACACTTTAAGAATTATTTTTAAAAATTAATTCTGGAGCTGGGACCAGCAGTTAGCTTAATGGCTATGTCGCTGGACTCCCACATAGTTGACTGCGGTTCGCGTCCCAGACCTGGTGGCTTAAAACTCACACTGGGCGCATGTGCGTGTGTGCCCAAGATCCCGAGAGGAGAATGGAGGAGAAGGGATTGCGGTGTGGCCATCCCCCTGGGAAGTGATTTCTCACTTTCTGTCTCTCTATCTCTCTCTGTCTTTCTGGCGAGTGCACGTGCCCCATAGCAAAAACCTCTCAAAAAAAATTAATTCTGGAACTAATCCCCCCACCACACGCACAAACAAACACACTTTAAAAATATTTTTAAAAATTCTTTCTGGGGGCCAGGTTGTTGAGTAGTGGTTATGGTTCTGAACTCCCACATGGCCTACTATGGTTCAAGTCCTGGACCTGGCAGCTTGAAAATCATGCCAGGCACATGTTCATGTATGCCCAAAATCCCAGGAGGAAAATGGAGAAGGGAGAGTTTCATCCCCCAGAGAAGGGGATATCTTTTCTCACAATCCCTCTATAAGGGTTTTATAAAACCCTCTGAGCACCATTTGGCTTTGGTCTAGTCCTCACAAGAAACCAAGGTCAAACTTCTATATAACTGCTCTTAGCAAGACCCCACACTCCAGGTGCTGTTACTACAAAGTCACACTGACCCAAAAAGTAGCAGATAGAGACTGAAAGTGAGTATTGGGAGGTCTAACTCCCTAGAGATGGATCACAAAAGACTCATCAAATCCCACTAAGCCTAACTCCCCTGCACATCAGTCACATATACCTTCTCCCAGAATAACTTCATGATCCTTTAAAAGAAACCCCCTCCTTCCTGGTGGGTGGGCTGAGGCACCTGTAGCTTCAGAACCTCACCTGCTGTTTCTCTCAATAAACTTCCCTTTTCTCTTGAGATGATGTCTCCTTTGTCTTACTCTGGACCATGAAATTTGGTGCATTGTCCGGGAAGACTCTCTGGTGGCAGCCATCTCAAGTGGAACACATAACCTTTCTGGAACTCTCTGCTGCATGCCACACAGGACCTCTAGTTTTGGTGAGTAATGAGAATTTAGAACCCATTACTCGGACATGTCATCCAGGGACCAGATCCTCCACTAGAAAAATAAATCCTAGTGCTAGATTGTGACCCTCCTTCAAAGGTTAAGACCAGGTCCTTTCCTGACCCTCTTGAACTGAGGGATGCCCCTCTTCAAGTGCAGTCCACTTCTCATTGTCAGAGGTTTTTGAACTAGGCATGCTCTTTCCACAAAATTCTCCTCCTGGGTCTCATCCTGTCCCTTATCACACCAGAGCCAACGCCCAACATATTCTGAAGGATGTCCCTTTGGCTTGTCTCCTGAAGATCTCCACATGCTGGAGGTGAATTCAAGCTGTGCCATGCTATCTTTTTCTGTAACTCAGACAGACCTCCATATAAGCTTGACAATGATTTTCAGTGGCCAGAAAATGGCACTTCTGATATGCAAATTCTTTGTAATCTTGATAATATTCTCCAGCATACTGGCAAGTGGTCATTCAGTATCTACAGGTCTTTTTCTATTTTATGCACCTGTTCCTCCCTTTGTGAGGCCTGTACCCCTTATGAGATTCTTTCTCTACGACCCTCTTCTGTCCTGTGAGAATCCCAGATCCCTCAGAAACCCCCAACCCCTGAAGATTCCTTCAACTCTGCTGACCATACTTCCTGTCCCTATCACCCTCTTCTTTCTGTGGGTCCTCTCTCCCAAACACCAGGAGATCCATCTTCACCTTCCTCTCTTCCCCTCCCCATACTTGTTCTCACATCCTTTCCTCTCATCCTCACAAGCCTGACAAGGCCACTATTCCTCTCCATTCTCTTCGTGAGGTTGCCGAAGCTGAAGACATTATTAATGTCCATGTCCTTTTACCTTCTCTCATCTCCCTCAAATTGAATAGACTAAGTTATTTCTTAACCAACTCCACCTCTTTCATCAAAGAATTTCAACATTTTATTCTATCTTATGAGGTCACCTATCAGGATGTGTATGTTATACTTTCCTTGGCCTTGCTTTTTCAGAGGAAAAAGGCTTTATTTGAAGCTCAGCCATGGCTTTGGTCAACTCTTTCCATACCCAGAGCCCTAACCAACATCTTCCAGGACCCAAGGCAGGCCTCCTAATAGACCCCCAAATGGAATGTCAGCCAGAATCCCACAACCTCGACCTCATGGCACATTTTCTAACCTGTCTTATTGAACATATAAAAAAAACTGCCCATAGGAACAGCAAATGGTGTAATATTTACATTACTGAAATCCCATGTAGTAGACCATGGTTCGATTCTTGGACTGGTGGCTGAAAATTCACTCCAGGCATGTGTGTATGCACGCCAAAAATCTTGATAGGAGAATGAAGGAGAAGGGACTGTGGTATCACCATCACTTCTGGAGGATGATGTCTCACTTTCTGTCTCTCTGGCAAGTGCACACATCTTATAGGAAAAATCTTTCTAAGAAAAGGCCATCTTAAGGTGGTTAATTATAACAAAATTCAAGAGATTACGTAGCACCTTAGTAAAAAAAAAACCCAGCCACTTTCATGAGAAGGTTAACAGAGGCCCTTCAAAAATATACTACTGGAGGGACCAGCAATTGGCATAATGGCTATGTCACTGGACTCCCATGTATTTGACCGTGGTTTGAGTCCTGAACCTGGTGACTTAAACTCACACCAGGCACATGTGTGTGCATGCCCAAGATCACGAGAGGAGAATGGAGGAGAAGGGATTGCGGCGTGGCCATCCCCCAAGGGGGTGATTTTTCACTTTCTGTCTCTCTGTCTTTCTGGCAGGGATTGTGGCATGGCAATCCCTCCAGGGGTAATTTCTCACTTTCTGTCTCTCTGTCTCTTTAGCAAGCACACACACACACTATGACAAAATCTCTCTAAAAAAATCTGACTCTAGATTCTAATTTTGATATGGGTCTCCTTCAATATATTTCCAGACTCACGTAATTTTCCAATCCTCCCCAGATATTTATTAAAAAAAAAAAAAATTCAAAAGCTTGAGGAGAACTCTCAAACCCCACAAAATGACCTTATTAAATAGTATTGGAGCAGGATCAGGAGATGGCAAAATGGTTACATTGCTGGATTCTCATATGACTGTCCACTGTTCCTGTCCCATTGGAGGCTTTAAAAATATGCCAAGTACCCAGTGTGTGTGCATGCCCCAAATCCTGAGAGAATAGGAGAATGGACTGTGGCATGGCCATCACCCTCAGTGGGAGGATTCTTACTTTCTCTCTGGTGAGTGTACATGCCCTATAACAAAAATCTCCCTCTCAAAGAAAAAATAGTATTTAAAAGTTTTAACAATAGAGAGGAGGAAAAAATGCCAAACAGAAGTTAAAAGACATGAGGCTACATTTCAACTGCTTGTCACCACTGTTTAGGGAAGCCACAATACTATGACACCACGATGACCAGACCACACAATCACCACAGAGACCCTACCTCAAGTGTGGCAAAGAAGGTCATTGAGCAAGATCCTATCTTCAACCCAGGCCTCCATCTGGGGCATGCTCAGATTGTAAGTTGCAGATACATTGAAAGTAGGACTGCCCTCAAGCACAAAATCTGGAGGCTGCCCCTCCAAGACCTCTAACAGAACCAGAGTTCTCACTGCCAGAGCTGTCAGGTCTCAACACTTAAGATGGACAGTGCCTGGGATCAGAGGCCCTGCCTTAACCATCACCAAGGCTGAACCCAGGGTATATGTTGTGGTGGCATGTAAGCTGATCTCTTTTTTATTAGACACTGGAGGGCCACATATTTGGTGTGTTTATTCTGCCAGCAAAAATCCTTCCTCTGCCTCTATTGTGGCAGCTGACTGGTCTTATCTCAAACTTTTCACAGACCCCTTCAATCCCATTCTTTTTTGAGACACACTTCACCCATTCCTTTCTAGTTTACCCATCTGCCCTACTGCCTTACTCAGGAGAGATCTTGCCAAACTACATTCTTCTGTTTCCTTGGTCTCAATGCAGATTTCATTCTCCTTTCAATACCTTGCATTGACTCCCACAATCTCACCCACAATTTGATCCTGTACAAGTTCACCAGCAGTTTTCTTTTACTGAGCTTAAACAGATTAAAAATGACATGAGTCAGGCCAGCAGGTGGTGCAGTGATTGAGGAACAGAACTCCTGCATGGTTTACCATGGCTCAAATCCTTGACCTGGTGGCTTGCTTTCTTGCTTTCCCTCTCTCTCTGTTGTTTTCTGGTCAGACATAAAAAAAATAGTAATAATGGTGATTAAAATGAAACAAAATACTCTTTTTTTTATAGGTATTTTTGCTATAGGGTATTTGCACTCACCAGAGAGACAGAGAGAAAAGCAGAAAGTGAGAAATCACCCCCCCATGGGGGATGACCACACTACAATCGTTTCTTTTTTTTATTATTATCATCATAATCTTCTTTATATTACATTGGATTACATATAACTTTACAGTGTATTACAATGCTTTTTCAAATACAATCTTTTCTTCATTCTCCGCTTGGGGTCTTGAGCACACATGCACATGTGCCCAATGTGAGTTTCAAGTCACCAGGTCTGAATTTGAACTGTGGTCAACTACATGGGAGTCCAGCAACATAACCATTATGCCATCTACTTATCCCAAAAGACTATTATTTAATGTTCAGAATTTAACTAAAGAAATGATGATATGGATGGGTGGAAGTGAAAGTGAGGGTGAGAGAATTTCAAATGCCAAAGGAGACACGCACATCCCCAGACATAGAGCACATAGTGACAGCCATAAACTGTGAAGGTCAGGGATTTACTAAAGCAGAGGGCAGAGAGAAAACTTTAAACTTTATTCATTGTTTCATATAAAAATATGTTAATAGAAAAATAATAGTTGCTTGGCATATTTATTTAGTTATTTATTTAAATAATTTATTAAATTTTATTTATTTATTTATTTATTTATTTATTTATTTATTTTGCTATATAGCATGTGTGCTCACCAGAGAGAGACAGAGAGAGAAGGGAAGTGAGAAAGCAAGACTTCAGGGAGAATTGAGCTCCAGTCGGCCACATGGGAGCCAGCACCTTAATCATTACACATATTCCTGGTTCCTGCTTATTTATTTATTTATTTATTTATTTATTTTTGGAGAGGTGTTTGCTATAGGGCGCATGCACTGGCCAAAGAAACAGAGAGAGACAGAGAGACAGAAAGCAAGAAATTACCCCCTGGGGGGGATGGCCACACCGCAATCCCTTCTCCTCCATTCTCCCGTCGGGATTTTTGGCACACATGCACGTGTGCCTAGCATGAGTTTAAGCCACCGGGTCCAGGATTCAAACCATGGACAACTATGTGGGAGTTCAGTGACACAGCCATTATGCCAACTGCTGGTCCCCTGCACATTTATTTTTTAATGAAAGAATTTTTTCCTGTTTTTAAGCCCCCCTAAAGTAGTTTTGAATTCTCCTCCTGTAGCCTATCTGTAAATACAGGATCTAAGCAGGAATTCTAATGGTGTATTTTTTTAAGAAGTTTGTGCCATGAGGCACATGCACTCTCCAGAGAGAGAGAAACAGAATGAGATAAAAAGTGAGAAATCACCCCTCCCACAGGAGAATAACCATGCTGCAATCCCTTCTTTTCCATTCTCCTCCTGGGATCTTGGGCACGCACACACACATGCCCAATGTGATTTTCAAGTTATTGTGTCTGGGTCTTGAACTGTGTTCATCCATTTGGGCTGTGAAGCAGTGTAACCACTATGCCGTCTGTGAACCCCCTGATGATTTTTATTAAAAAATGAGGTTGTACATCTTGGTCTCCTGTAACTCCCCAGTGCTTGTGTGAAACAGCTGATAACTTGCAGTGGGAGCAGAGGCCTGAGGGCAGTGACTGAGCTGAGGCCAGTCTTGAGCCTGCAAAAGTGGGAAAAGAAAGTCCCTGGTGCATTACAGGCAGCTCCTTCCCCGTGTGAGGCTTCCAACTGCTCAGACAACTACAGAAGGAGGTTGACACTGAGAAGCTCCTCAGCACTGGAAACCAGGAAACAAGGTACAGATGTCCTGTAGGTTCTGTCTTTTCTGAGGTAATTCTGGTCACCTTCTGGTAATATTCTGGACAGTGTTTGAGTCTGGGAAACATACAATCACTGAGAGAGAGTAGATTGTGTACATGAAGAAAATCTCTAAAGGGCAGACTTACACAAAGACTCACCAGGATTGTCTGGTAGAGAAGGGGTTTCTGAACTTCACAGTTTACTTAGGTAAGAACCTGCTGGTAGAAATGAAGATGATAAATGTGAGATTATTTCTGAGGAGGTTTAGGAGAGCATGAGCTCCCAGTGTTAAATCCCTCAATTTCTGTCTCCTTACCAGGGACAGACCCACTCTGGGGTTTCATTTCAGCATCAGAAACTGCATCCCACCTTGGAAATCAGTCTTACTATCTGGGTATGGGTTTTCAGTGTGAACTGTGGGTAAACCAGGCTGGTGATGTAAGCAAGTGCAAAGGTGTGCTTTTAGTTAATTTTTTTTTTTATAATTTTGCCATAAAGCACTTGCACTTAAGAGAAACAGTGGCAAAGGCAGAAATGACTCCTCAGGGGATGGCCATGTGGCAATCACTTATCCTCCATTTTTCTTGAGATTTTAGGCACATGTAGACATGGATCTGGTGTGATTTTCAATCTTCTGGGTCCAGGGCTTGAACCTCAGTTACATGTGAATCTAGCACCATAACTACAATGTCACTTGCTAGCCCCCACTTTTGATTCTAGTATACAGTATCGCTGCTACACAATTCTAGCTTTTTTTCTTATGAGTTGAAAGGAATATCTGTAAAGCAAAACTTACAAAGAAAACGAGAGTTTATTAGTCTCCCAAAAGCTTTGTCTGATGTGAACATTTTCATAGCAAGTTACATGCATTATAACCCTTTGACTAGTATAAAGACCCTCATTTTATTAGGGTCAGATGTGTCTTTATCTCCACCTGGGCATGCTGGTGGGTCTGGATATAGCCCAGGGTCTGACCCTTAACTGATGCTAGCTTTGAAGGCCATAAACTACATTTTCCTTATACTATTGCTTTATTTATTTTTGTTTTTGGTCTTGACAGAGTTTATAATGGACAAGAGTAAGAGAAGAGGTTTTCTGGAGATGGTAGAAGGGACAGGCTTGGGAGGAAAGTGCATTAGCGGAAGATTTCCAAAGCAAGATCTTGGCAGAGATTATAGTCTATGTAACAGGATGTGTGTGTCACCAGCCCAAGGGAGACAGTGAGCCTCTAGTTAGCTACAGAAAGAATGTCTTATAGCAAACAATAACTTAGAAACCTGATAAGTTACACCCTCTTACTCTTATATACATATATGGCAATCTACCTATCTATACACACACACACACACACTCATGCACACACATATTTATAACAATCAAAATTTTATGTATATTTCATACAGCCCATAATTTTATTCCCATTTGGTATTTGTTTTTATTTGTGGATGAAAATTAGTAGATTGAAAAATGAGGTGTGAGGAAGCCCTGGCCATGCTACCCACAGTTCCATCCAAATCCATTCACCCTGGAAGACATCAGGCTTTCTTTCCTGGTCTTTTTGTGCCATGGCCCAGTGAATACTTAGGGAGAGAGATGGTCCCACAAAAGTTGAGGTCCAAGTGAGCCCCAGCTCTGCTCCAGTTGGTAGGGCAGAGTGGCTTCTGAGGTGCAGGGTCACACATGGAACACTTGGAGTGCTTACAGGAAGGGCTGTTGACATATAGGGCCACATCACCCTGAGAACTTCCATAAGGCAAAATCAGTGCCACCGCCTATAGGGGGAACTAGGAAAAAAAAAAAAAAAAAAACTGAAAAAAAAAAAGAAAGAAAATTCTGCCACTGGGTGTCATACAGGTTGATGTCTGGGTATTCTTGTGTGATTGACCCACAGTGGCCAGTTTGCTTCTTGCAGTGGAGGGGCAGGCAGTGTATCCTGTTGGTCTGCACTTGTGCCCAACACCCAGACAAGGAGAGCAACCATGATGGCCTCCCCTTATGTCTACAGGGCTGATCACCGATGCCCAGATTTTTTGTTGCTCATCTCCTTCCTCACTATAAGAAAAACACACCCCAACCATGCCACAAAGGTACTTTATCCCTATTTTACTTAAGTGAAGTTTCTCCACCAGTTGCTGATGGTATTTAAATTCCAAAATAAGATGCTGTCAGTCCACATTGGAACTTCCATCCACAAACCAGAAAGTTTGTTGTCTGTTAAGAGCTGTTCATAGACACAGAAGTGTGCTGAGTCATGTTAATTTTGTCAATACCACTGGGGATCCCAAGTTTTCCAAGGTCATTCTGGACTCAAACATTTACTAGGACTTACAGAACACAGGAAACCTGTGTAACTCATGTTTAAACAGACACATGTTTAATTTTTCTAGCAGCAGTGTGTGATGTACTGCCAACTCAGGAAGGTCACTCAAACCTTGGTGTCAGAATTTTTTTGAATAGTGATTATGATCACCTTTATTAACAGTATAATATTTTCATGTATTTAAATTTGTACACTAGTTTGAATAATTGCAATGTTTGATACAGTTCAAATGAACTAACATCCAGGCCTACATGAGAGAAAAATGAAATTACCTTTTTATATAATCAGCTAAATTATTTTCTAAGAGTAGAAAGTTAATATTGGTATTTAAAAACCTCAATTTTTTATGTTTTTGTCAATTCAATCATACGTATACTACTTAAGCCACAGGACTGCCCATTAGTCTTTCCTGTTGGAAAGACTTCTCTTGTACTGCTTTTCCTCAGCTTCAGCTTTCTCAATAAACACATTTGGATGGGCCAAAGAATTGTCATCTTGGCACTTGATAGCAGTAGGGATGCTGCTAGGGTCTATTTCTTTCTCAGTACTGGGTGGGTCAGCAACTACTGATGCTGGTCCAGACGCTGAAGCTGCATGTTTCACTTCACTAAGTTCTGTACTTTTTACTTCTTTACTTGATCTGAACCAAAGAATAACTTTCAATAGCTTCAATTTCTTTTACCCTTTTCACTTGTTCTACCAAGGTAGCTTGGTCTTCCTCTTTTCTTGTCTTTGCTTCTTTCTCGTTTCTTTCTTTGTCTCTTAATTCTTCGTTGGCTTATTCAACAGCCTCAAGAATCAGCTGTAGCCTGGCTTTGGCCTGTTCAGCTGGAGGCAGATGTTCTTATCCAGCTTTCCCCACATTTGATATCATGTAATTCCTTGTCCTTGTATTTATCCTTCTCCTTTTCTCTTTTCTTTTCATCTCTGCCTTTACACCATTCTCTATCCCAAGAGTGACTGCAGATTCTCCTGTGACTTCATCTCTCACTGCTTTGACTATGGACATGTGGACAAGGTCTTGACCTGGACCTTCTTTTTCTTCTTTTTTATCTAGACCTTTGAACTCTATAGGATTTCCCTCACCCCTTTGAACAACTTTGACTTTGTTTTCTTCTAGAGCCATGAGAAGAACTGCCGCTTGATTGATGCCTGCATCTTTTATCATAAGAATGTGAACAAGGTTGGAGATATCTGGACCAAAATCTTTACTTTGATCTTGATGCCTTTCCACCATTTTTTCGGCTGTATGTTCTACTATCTGAAAAACTGCTTGAAAATGACAGTCTGTGGTGTTTATTTTTTCTCTTGCTTCTGCTTTTTTCTTCAGTATCTGATGATAGTAGTCCCATTTCTATAAGCTGAGTCTGGAAATTAGGTCTCATACATCTCATTCACGTGCAAGCATCATGGATCTGGAAAACAGTCCTTCAGATCAGGGAACCACCAGCATCTTCCAAACTTCTTCAGTTTAAGCTCAGCACCATCCTGATTCTGGTGTCAGGATTTTCATTGAGTGGTATCCGGTCTTGGGGTAAGATAACTTCATGGCTCATATAATGGTTATGACAGTCTCTAGGCCCCAGAACTCAAATAGCTACACTAAGGCCCAGAGCCTCAGGCATAAGGAAATGTGATCTGGGAGGATATTCTAAGGACTCAGAGGTGGTCTACCCAGAACCAAACTTCCAGGACAGGCTTTTGGAATTTTCTGGCTCTCATATTCTGGACTGCTGAGTTAAGCCTTCATCATATAGTATTGTACAAGGGAGTGGGTCACTGAGGATCCCCTTAAAATTTTGCTTACTCTGTTCTGAAACTATTTGATCAGAAATATAATTCCTCCATGACTCATGGAGAGCAAAAAAATTTTTCCCCTGTGTATGTGCAGTCTCACTCCAGCTGAACACCACAGAAAAACACTGATCAGCATATATATATCACACTGCCATATGCATATTCTTCATAAATTATTTTTACTAAACACATGCTGATGAAAAGAAAAAAAAATTATTTAGGTTTTAGCTTTTTTGTTGTTGTTATAGAATGTGTGTGGGAGAGAGAGAAAGTAAAAGAGGAAAAGTGAAAAATCACTCCCATAGGGAAAGGCCTTTCCACAAGCCCTTTTTCTCTTTCTTTTTTTCTTTTTAGAGAGGTTTTAGCTGTAGGGCACGTGTGATTGCCAGGAAGACAGAGAGACACAGAGAGATAGAAAATGAGGAATCACCCCCCGGGGGGATGGCCACGCTGCATTCCCTTCTCCTCCATTCTTCTCTCGGGATCTCGGGCACGCACATACATGTGCCTGGCATGAGTTTAAGCCACTAGATCCAGGATTCTAACCATGGTCAGCTACATGGGAGTTCAGAAACATAGCCATTATGCTAACTGCTGGTCCCCACAATCCCTTCTTATCCACTCTCCTCTTGGGATTTTGTGCACACATGCACACATGCCAAGCTTATTTCCAAGCTGCTAGGTCTGGAATTTGAACCTTGCACTCTTCCATGACAGATCCAGCTGCCTTAGCCAACATGCCACCTGGCTGGCTCAAAAAGTATTATTTTTAAGGCTAATTTATTTGTATGTCCCATGGGCAAGGGAGACTTAGAGACAGTGAAAGACAGAGACCACAACCACACCAGGATCTTGATGCTGATTCACCCCCCAGCCCAAACCAGCCCCATATGAGGGGCACACATGAACCCAGTGTGCTCAAGCAGGGAATTCTTTGAGAATTCCATTTCTTTTTTCTTTTCCTTTTCTTTTTTTTTCTTCTTCTTATTTATTTTTTATTTTATTTTATTTTTTTTTTTTGGAGAGGTTTTTGCTATAGGGCACATGTGCTCGTCAGAAATACAGAGAGAGACAGAGAGACAGAAAGTGAGAAAGCACCCCCTCCCCGGGGGAATGGCCACTCCGCAATCCCTTCTCCTCCATTCTCCTCTCGAAATCTTGGGCACGCATGCACACATGCCCAGTGTGAGTTTAAGTCACTGAGTCCAGGACTCGAACCACAGCCGACTATTTGCGAGTCTAGCAACATAGCCATTATGCTAACTGCTGGTCCTCGAGAATTCCCTGTTTCTAAAACACTATCTTTTACTTATTGAAAGACATTTTAGTATAGTTTGAGTATATTATCAAATAAATAATATTTTACTATCAAATAAAGAACATTTTGCATACTTTGTAAATTATTTGTAAAACCAAATGCTTTTGAAAATCAGTGTGTTGAGATTTAGTATTAAGTTAAATTTTACCTTTGAATGATCTTTTAAAGAATTATTTATTTAATTTTAATTATTATGATGGGTGTTTTTATTTTAAAATTTGACCAGAGAGAGTGAGAGAAAGCAAGCCACCAGAGTTAGCAATCTTGGAGTCTAGTGTCTTAACCAACATGACACATGCTGGCTCTTCAATTCTTCATTATCTAAGTCAGACTAAGTTATATTTCAGGGGAACCAGCAGTTAGCGTAATGACTATGTCGCCGGACTCCCATGTAGTCGACCACGGTTCATGTCCCGGACCCAGTGGCTTAAAACTCACGCCGGGCGCGTGTGCATGTGTGCCCAAGATCCTGAGAGGAGAATGGAGGAGAAGGGATTGTGGTGTGACCATCCCCCCTGGGGGGTGATTTCTCGCTTTCTGTCTCTGTGTCTCTCTCTGTCTGTCTGGCAAGCGCACATGCCCTATAGCGAAAACCTCTCCCCCCCAAAAAAAATTTATATTTCATAATTACCTTCAGGCAAATGTTCAAAATCACATAAAAACTAAAATTAAAATAAAAAAAACTAAAATTTCAGTATATATGTTATTGACAATAGTGTTTTTGACAACTTATTCAAAGGATTAAACTAAAAGATATGCTATCAGCATAGATATGTAAAATAGATCACCTTAAGACTTAAAATAAGTAAAAGCCAAATGACAAATTAAGAGTGAAGAGGAAAAAGGGTGAAATAAAAAAGAAAGAAAAGGAAGTGAAAAAGAAAGAAAGAAAATATTTTCAGGAGCCATGTCTAATCCTAGGAGAACAGGTCAGCCCAGAGATGCCTTACAAGACTTCTTTTTCTGACTAGGGATCCTCCAGCCTCCTGAAGGAGACTTAGGGACCAGTGAGATCCACCCAATGATGGATTGTGACCAACCCAGACATTATACCCAAACCTCCCTGGCCTCCCAGGTCTTTGCTGATCTTTTGCTGGGTACAGCCCTACTCCTCCACAGCCACAGCAGGAAGGAGAACAGTGGCCATGCTTTAGGGACTTGCAGAGAACTTTTTGGGTGTCTTTGATAACAGGCACTGTTGCAAACAATTGAATCAGGATACAGTTAGGTTTTTGTTTGTTTGTTTGTTTGTTTTTAATTTTTGCTATAGGGCATGTGCACTTGCCACTGGAGCTAGCCAGTGAGAGAGAGAAGAGAATGAGAAAGCACCCATTAAGGGATATGGGCAAGCCACAATCCCTTCGCCATCTTTCTCTTTGTACTATTTTGGGTATGCATGCACACATGTGTGGTGCATTTTTTAAGCCATCCAGTCAGGGACTTGAACCATGTAGTTGACCATGTGAGATCCAGCACATTCACCATGCCACCTGCTGGCTCAGCATTGTTTATTTTTAAAAAAAATTCAAAATGGCTAGCAGGTGATGTGATGGTTAAGGCACTGGACTCTAGCATGACCCATTATTGTTTGAGGTTTATAAATCACAGATGCTTATAAATCACACTCAGTATATGTGTGTGTGTGTGTGTGTGTTTGTGTGTGTGTGTGTGTGTGTGTGTGTGAGAGAGAGAGAGAGAGAGAGAGAGATTTTGTGTGTGTCTGTGAGCCTAAAATCCTTACAGGAGAAAGGAGTAGATGGGATTGTGATATGGCTAGGTCTTGAGTGGTAATTTCTCACTTTCCCTCTCGGTTTCTGTCTCTTTGGTGAGCACATATGTATTATGGCAACCCCCCCCCCAACAAAAACAAAAGATGGCATCAAAGTTTCTTCTTTTCGTGAGGAAAAGAGACAAAAAGAGGACTAGAGAGATCCATAGAGAAACAGGTATCCCTGAAGCATCTCAACACATTATCTATCCCCAGCCCCATTCAGTCCCACATTGTGGGTACAAGTATGCCCAGTACACTCAGGGAGATCTTTTTTTTTTTTTTTTTTTTTTTGCTATAGGGCGCGTGCGCTCACCAGACAGACAGAGAGAGACATAGAGACAGAAAGCGATTTTCACCCCCCAGGGGGGATGGTCACGCCGCAATCCCTTCTCCTCCATTCTCCTCTCGGTATCTTGGGCATGCATGCACATGCACCCGAAGTGAGTTTTAAGCCACTGGGTCCGGGACATGAACCGCGGTCGATTACGTGGGAGTCCAGCGACATAGCTATTACACTAACTGCTGGTTCCCCACTCAGGGAGATCTTGAGATGCAAACTTTAAATCTTACCATGTAAGTTAACTTTGCAGTGTGTCATGTTTTACCACTTCACATTTGTTATTTTTTGCATCATACAAAATGGTAATTCTAACTAGAGTAAAGTGAAACATCATTGTAGTTTTGATTTATATTTTATTGGTAATTAGTGATCTTGAGTATTTTTCCATGTACTTGGCTGTTGAATGTATTCATTAGAAATGTTTATTTATGTCTTGATTTAATTCTGTAATCAGGGTTTGGTTTTGTTTTCTTTTTTCTTTTGGGTTTATTGGCATTCTTATAGACTCTGAATATTGATCCTTCACTAGATGAATAGATTGAAAATACATTCAGGAGAGGCAAGGGGCCTTCAGAAGAAGACACATCCATGGCTCTTGAGAACTAGTGACTTCCAGGAAAAAAGAGAAATAAAGATTTCTACTGATAATTCAGCCTTCAGCCCACAACCTGAGTGGTAGGGAGCTGCTCAAGCTTTCTCTCTTGATCTTGGCCTCTGTCGCTGTCTCTCTCTGCTTCTGTCTTCTCATCTTTTGTGATTTTTTTACTTTTTAAAAATGTTTAAAGTATTTCTCAGCTTTCATTACCTCATTTCTCTTGTTAATAAACCTCTCTCCCTCTCCTATCCAGGTGAGGTAAGAGGACTTCAGGAGAATACACCTCCATGACTCCTGAGAACTAATTTCCATTTTTTTCTTTAAAAAAAAAAGAATAATTTTTTGTTTTTTTATTCCTTTCTTCCTTCTTTTTTCTCTCTTTTTTTGGTTGATTTTTTCTCTCTCTCTTTGTATGTTACTTATTTTATCTCATATCTCTGCTCCTCAATCTCCATTCACTGTGTTTCTAGAAGGATCTAAGGGAACTATAGCCAAACATGCAAATACTATTAGGGTTAACATATTCCTCAAAATCTACTAAATCTGCTGTGCAAAGGGATCAAAACAGAACAGCAAAGAGATTCCAAATGACCTCTTTCTGTGCACTCCTGGACGCTCAGATTGAACTTCAAGTCTAAGAAGAAACATGCCACCCATCAGATGACTAGAAATCACTGCAGATACAAGAAAAATGGGAAAGCAAGAAAATACCTCTCCTCCCAGGGAAATGAATAAATCCTCTCCATCCACAGAGAGTTCAATGGAAATCATAAAAATGTCTGATAAAGAATTTAGAATATTCAAAGTGGCAAAGCTAACAAAGATAGAAGAGAGACAATACATTGCAGAAGAGAAAGGAGAAAGGAGCTGATGACTTCCAGGAGGTGAGGAAATTCTGGCAAAATCTAAAAGAGGAATTGCACACTTTACAAAAGAATCAAAGGGACCTGTTAGAGATGAAAGCTGTAATACAGGAAGTCAAATTCTCCCTTGAAAGTATTAAAAGCAGACTAGATCATACAGAAAATGGAATCTCAGATGTAGAAAAGAAAATTGCTGGCCTAGAAAAATCCACCACAAAGACAGAAAATTACCCAAAAAATGAGAATAATATACTACAGAATATCAGATATGAGAAATGCTAGATACCATCAAACATCCAAATATCCGGAAAATTTAAGATCAACCCAAGAAGATCTTCTCCAAGACACATTATAGCCAGATTGACCAAAACCACAGACAAAGACAAGATATTAAGATTGGCAAGAGAGAAACAGCAAGTTACCCACAAAGGATATTCCATCAGGTTAACAGTAGACCTCTCATCAGAAACAATGTGAGCAAGGAAAGAATGGGAAAATATATTCAAAGTGTTAAGGGAAAAACAATTTCTTTTTTTTTTTTTTTTTTTGGAGAGGTTTTCGCTATAGGGCACGTGTGCTCACCAGACAGACAGAGAGAGACATAGAGAGAGAAAGCGAGAAATCACCCCCCGGGGGGATGGTCACACCACAATCCCTTCTCCTCCCTTCTCCTCTCGGGATCTTGGGCACGCACGCACACGCACCCGGTGTGAGTTTTAAGCCACCGGGTCTGGGATGCGAACCATGGTCGACTATGTGGGAGTCCAGTGACATAGCCATTATGCTAACTGCTGGTTCCCGGGAAAAACAATTTCAACCAA
Organism: Tupaia tana; assembly: GCA_026018925.1. Taxonomy (NCBI): domain Eukaryota; kingdom Metazoa; phylum Chordata; class Mammalia; order Scandentia; family Tupaiidae; genus Tupaia; species Tupaia tana. Next base: position 124,462,839 of record JAKSZU010000003.1, read on the forward strand.
GAATACTTTACCCAGCAAGATTATCCTTCATATGGGAAGAAAAAACAAGAACATTTTCCAATAAACACAACCTAAAAGAATTGACCAGCACCAAGCCAGAGTGCTATATCAGGAAAATTGAACACAGACACACAGAAATAAGAGTTCAGACACTAAGAAAATGGTCAACCCAATCATAGGGACAAGTCTGGAGTTGAATATTATATCCCAGAATTTAATCAGAAAGATTGAACCACAACAGAAAATAGATTAAGTACATGAGACTGAACTGGTGAAATAGCATTTTATGACTTCTGACTAAAATATTGCTGATTTTCTTCTAGGCTTCTTTGTCCAGTTTTAGGGATTTCTGTCCTGTCTTGAGCTGTTAATAAGTTTGTGTACCTACTATTTAAACAGAATCCTAACCTGTTACCTGACTTTAAGTTTTAAGCAAAGTTCCTTAGCATTTCTTTTATTTATTAAAGTTAAAAATGCTTTTCTTGAAATTACCAGCTGAATTTGTTATTGAAAGAAGTTAGATTACTTAAGAAATTGTGTGATTAATAAAATGTGGCAGAAAAGAAATGGAAGACAACTGTAGACACCAGAGATAGTGTGAGAAGAGGGTGGGACCGTTCATTCTCCTTGGACCCCAGGTTGGGACTGGGGCTTTAAGGCAAACTCCCACCCCACCCCACCTGCAAACCGGATCAAGCTGGCCAGTAGTTCTGGACACCAGGCGGACTGAGGCTGCAGGCCCGACCCCTCTGAACCATCGTGCATCCCCACTGTTCCTCCCCTTTGGACCCCAGGTTGGTTGTCTGGGACTTTAAGGTGAACTCCCACCCCACTCCACCTGCAAACCAGATCGAGGCGGCCAGTAGTTCCAGACAACAGGCGGACTGAGGCTGCACGCCCAACCAACCCGGTCCTTTCACTCATCCTCTGGACTTTTCCCACTAGCCTTTGGACTCTCTGAATTCTGGTGATTTGAATAGTGCATGGCACGCAAAGCACGCCATGGGATTCCCGTTTTTCATTTTGTGTTACTTTGCTCTTGAGGTGTTGCTTATTAGGTCAGTTGGAGGCTCACCACTCCTTATAAACAGGGAGGGCTTTGGGCCATCCAGGACTAATGGCAACAGTTGATGGTAATTGTGAGCAGCAGGGAGGTCAACCATAAGAGAAATCATCAATTTTCTAATCCTGTACAACTTCTAACACTCAGAGATACCTTAAATAAGTTAGGAAGCAGCATATAGATTACCTGATGACTAGGAACAATTGCAGAGGCTCAAGAAATATGAGCAACCAGCAAAAGACCTCTCCCTCAAGGGAAATCATCAAGCCTACATCACCCACAGTCAGTACAATGGATGTTCTGGACATGTCTGATAAGGAATTCAGAATATTTGTAGTGACCAAACTAACTGAGATGGAAGAGAAAAGAGACAAGGAGCTCCAGGAGATGAGGAAGTCCTTTAATGACTTGAAAGAAGAAATGGATACCTAAAACAAGAACCAGATGGAACATCTATGATTGAAGAATGTGATAGAGGAAATGAAAGCCTCCCTTGAAAGTATTAAAAGTAGGATAGACCAGGCAGAAGATCGAATCTCTAATGTAGGAGACAAAACATCTGACCTAGAAAAAAGTATCAAGAAGATTGAGAAAACAACCATGAAATATGAGGATAATATACGAGGAATACTGGATACCATCAAGCGCCCCAGCATCCGGATAATTGGTATTCAAGAAGAGGAAGAAAATAATAAGGGCCTAGATAATTTATTCCATGAAATCCTGGAATAAAACTTTCCCAATTTAGAAAGACATTCAAATATCCAGACCCAAGAAATACATAGGACCCTGAGTAGAATCAACCCAAGAAGATCCTCTCCAAGGCACATCATAGCCAGACTGGCAAAAACAACAGACAAAGACAAGATATTAAAGTTGGCAAGAGGGAAATGCCAAGTTACTTACAAAGGTCACCCCATCAGGCTAACATCAGATTTTTTCGTGGAAACAATGCAGGCAAGGAAAGGATGGGGAAGCATAGTCAAAGTGTTGAGTGAAAAACAATTTCAACCAAGAATACTATACCCAGCAAAATTATCTTTCATTTGGGAAAAAAAGATAAAATCATTCTCGAATAAACAAAATTTGAAGGAATTTACCAACTCCAGACCAGCTCTTCAAGAGGTTCTGAAGGGAGTACTATACCAGGAAAACTAAAAAATCAGACAGACAGTTATATGAGAACAAAAAGAAATCAAGAAAATGGCTCGCTTAATGATAGGATCAGGTACAGAAATATCGATAATTACATTGAATATCAATGGATTAAATTCTCCAGTCAAGAGACATAGACTGGCTGAATGGTTAAGAAAACAGAAACCCTCTATCTGTTGCCTACAAGAAACTCACCTTATGGATAAAGACAGACATAGACTAAAAGTAAAGGGCTGGAAAAAGATACTCCATGCAAATGGAAATCAAAAAAGGGCTGGAGTAGCGATATTGACCTCAGACAAAATAGATTTCAAGACAAAGACTGTAAGAAGAGACAAAGAAGGGCATTATATACTAGTAAATGGGGTAATCCAGCAAGAAGACATAACCCTTATAAATACACACCCAACTCAGGTGCACCTAAATATGTGATGGAAAGACTGCTGGAGCTAAAAGGAGAAATAGGGAGAAATACTATAATTGTTGGAGATCTCAACACCCCATTATCTCCTATAGACAGATCTTCTAGACAGAAAATAAATAGAGAGATTTAGGACTTAAATGACACTATAAATTGAATGGGCTTGACAGATATCTATAGAACTTTCCACCCTACACCCACATCATATACATTTTTCTCACCCCGACATGGAGCCTTTTCAAAGATAGATCATATGTTAGGACACAAATCAAGCCTTAACAGATTCAAAGGCATAGAAACTGTACCCAGCATCTTCTCTGACCATGATGGAATTAAACTCAAGATTAGTTTCAAGAAACAACCCCGAAAATACAAGAACACATGGAAACTGAACAAACTACTTCTGAATGACTTCTTCACTACTGAAGAAATTAAGGCTGAAATAAAAAAATTATGGAAACAAAAGATAATGAGTACACAAGTGTCCAGAATCTATGGGACACAGCAAAAGCAGTCATAAGAGGGAAATTCATAGCAGTTAGTGCACATAAGAAAAGGATGGAAAGATGGCAAATAGATAACTTATCATCATGCCTCAGAGAATTGGAAAAACAACAACCAACAAACCCCCAAAATGCCAGGTGAAAAGAAATAATAAAGGTTCGAGCAGAAATAAATGAAATAGAAAATAAACGAACCATACAGAAAATAAATGAAAGCAAAAGCTAGTTCTTTGAAAAGATTAACAAGATTGACACACCATTGGCTAGACTGATCAAGAAGAAAGAAAGAAACCAGATTAATCAAATATGTGGCAAAACAGGCAATATTACTACAGACATAGCAGAAATACGAAATATCATTAGAGGATACTATGAGCGACTATATGCCAACAAACAAGATAACTTGGAGGAGATGGACAAATTTCTGAATGCATATAATCTACCAAGATTGGATCGGGAGGACATAGAGAAACTGAATAGACCTATAATAAGCCAGGAGATTGAATCAGTAATAAATAACCTCCCAACAAAGAAAAGCCCAGGTCCAGATGGCTTCACTTCTGAATTCTATAAAACTTTTAAGGAAGAGTTAACCCCTATCCTACTAAAATTATTTCTAGAGATTCAAAAGGAAGGAAACCTTCCAAATTCATTTTATGAAGCCTCCATCATCCTCATCCCCAAAACAGATAAGGACGTGACAAAAAAGGAAAAGTACAGACCAATATCACTGATGAATATAGATGCAAAAATTCTCAACAAGATATTCGCAAATCATATCCAACAACATATAACAAAGATCATTCATCATGACCAGGTAGGCTTTATACCAGGGATGCAAGGGTGGTTCCATATACACAAGACCATAAATGTAATACACCACAATAATAGAAAGAAAGATAAAAACCATATGATCATCTCAATTGATGCGGAGAAAGCATTTCATTAAATACAACATCCTTTTATGATTAAGACTCTCAGTAAGATTGGTATAGAAGGGTCATTTCTGAACACAATAAAAGCAATCTATGAAAAATTTACAACTAACATTATACTGAATGGAGAAAAGCTGAAAGCTTTTCCTCTGAAAACAGGTAGTAGGCAAGGCTGCCCACTTTCTCCACTGCTCTTTAATATAGGACTGGAAGTCTTAGCTATTAACAATCAGAGAAGAGAACAATATTAAAGGCATTCAAATAGGCAAAAAAAAGAGTTGAAAATATCTTTATTTGCAGATGACATGACAGTATACTTAGAAGACCCATAGGTATCCATGAAAAAACTTCTTGAAGTAATAAGTGAATACAGTAAGGTGGCAGGATACAAAATCAATATCCAAAAATCTATAGCATTTCTATTTATGAACAACAAGTTGAACGAAGCAGAGCTGAAGAAAAGAATCCCTTTCACCATAGCCACAAGATGTATAAGATAGCTAGGGATAAACTTAACTAAGAAAGTCAAAGACCTTTATAAAGGAAACTATGAAAATCTTTAAAAAGATATTGAAAGTGACATAAAAAAGTGGAAGGACATACCATGCTCCTAGATTGGAAGAATCAACATAATCAAAATGGCAATTCTACCCAAATTAATCTACATGTTTAATGCAATTCCAATCAAAATACCAGAAATATTCTTCACAGATCTAGAAAAAACAATCATAGAATTTGTCTGGAATGATAAAAGACCTCATACTGCAAAAGCAATCCTGCGCAAGAATGGAGTAGGAGGCATATCACTCCCTGGTCCCAAGATATACTATAAAGCTGTGGTCATCAAAACAGCATGGTACTGGCATAAAAACAGACATATGGACCAATGGAATAGAATAGAGACCCCAGAAATAACCCTCAAAGCTTACAGCCAACTGATCTTTGACAAAGGATATCAGTCAATCCATTGGGAAAAGGAAAATCTCTTTAGTAAATGGTGCTGGAAAAACTGGATATCCGCCTGCAGCAAGATGAAACTGAACCCCCATCTTTCACCATTAACAACAATCAACTCAAAATGGATCAAAGATCTGAACCTAAGACCTCAAACAATAAAACTACTGGTGGAAAATGCTGGGGAAACTCTGGGAGACATTGGAGTAGGCAAAGACTTCTTAAATAAGACTCCCAAAGCACAGGCAATAATCCCTAAAATAGACAAGTGGGACTATATTAGACTAAGAAGTTTCTGCACAGCAAAGGACACAGTAACAAGTGTGAACCGACAACCCTCAGAATGGGAAAATATTTTTGTTAAATATGCCTCAGACAAGGGACTGATAACCAGAATACACAGAGAACTCAAGTGCCTTATGTAAAAAAAAAATGATGAACCCAATTAAAAGATGGGAAAATGAGCTGAACAAAAATCTCTCTAAGGAAGATATACAAACAGCCAAAAAGCATATGAGGAAATGCTCAACATCCCTCATCATAAGGGAGATGCAGATAAAAACCACAATGAGATACCACCTAACCCCTGTCAGAATGGCAAAGGTTAAGAATATAAAAAGTGATGTGTTGGTGGGAATGTGGTGAAAAGGTAACCCTCCTACACTGTTGGTGGGAATGTAAACTAGTTCAACCACTGTGGAGAACATTATGGAGGTTCCTCAAAGATCTACAAATAGAAGTACCATTTGATCCAGCAATCCCACTTCTGGGTATTTACCCGAAAGCTAGGAGAACGCTCAGTCAGAAAAGTGCTTGTACATCAATGTTTATTGCAGCATTATTCACAATTGCCAAGACATGGAACCAACCTAAATGTCCACAAACTGATGAATGGATTGGAAAAGTGTGGTATATATACTCTACGGAATACTATTCAGCCATAAAAAATAACAAGACCCTGGAATTTGATAGAAAGTGGTCAGATATGGAGGATCTATTGTTGAGTGAAGTAAGTCAGGCTATGAAAGAAAGATATTGTATGTATACACTCAATATATACCGACTATCAGCACTCTATAATAGAGAGCAAAAAATTGGAGGACATAAAAGCAGTGAAGGTACTTAACAAGAATAGGATAGTGTGGAATGGGGGGGAGTGAAGAGAAGAGGATAGAGAAAGATAGCAAGAGAACAATAGAGAGGCAGGACATTAGTGAGAAACAAATATGGCTTATTACCTGTTGATGACATGTATAGTATTCTCAACTGGATTTGTATGAGAAGTATTTCATGATGGGTAAAATCTTTTTACAAGCAAAATGAGAAATAGTGATGGACTGTTTTAAAAAATAATTAGAATAATAATAATAATGATTGGGAAAAACATAGAAAAGTTATTGAATGATGAACCGGGGAGATTAATGTCTCTGTATTGACTGACATGCATGACATTCCCTTTTGAAAAAGAAATGTAATGCACTGTAAAGTTATATGTAATCCAATGTAATATAAAGGAGATTATGATGATAATAAAAATAAAAATTAAAAATTAAAAAAAGAAAGGAATGACCATTAAAAAAAAGGATGGTGAAGAGAATTAGGTACTGAGATATAAGGTGAAACACTAATTTACCTAGAGTAAAATTTTCACAGCTAAAAGATAATAATCTTATTTATAATTGCCAGTTAAAACTAGAACTGGAATAAAACTAGAAATTAAAAATAAACATAAAACATATCCAGATGAATAATTATCAACCAAAGGGGCAATACTTTTGAATTCTTGGCGAGAATTTTAAAGTCAGGAGAAGGTATTTTGGTTGTCAAAAAGTCTGGAACACTATTGGCATTTTTTTTTTTTTTTTGGAGAGGTTTTTGCTATAGGGCGCGTGCGCTCGCCAGACAGACAGAGAGAGACAGAGAGATAGAAAGCAGGAAATCACCCCCCAGGGGGGATGGCCACGCCGCAATCCCTTCTCCTCCATTCTCCTCTCGGGATCTTGGGCACGCACGCACACGTGCCCGGCGTGAGTTTAAGCTGCTGGGTCCGGGACTCGAACCGCAGTCAACTACATGGGAGTCCAGCGACATAGCCATTATGCTAACTGCTGGTCCCCACTATTGGCATTTGACATACGGAGTCCAGGAGTTATACATATTCTGAAACATACGGGATAATCTTCACTGAAAACATGTGCAAGTGACAATAATGTTCAAGAGGAAAACACTTGTTAAGGCTGGAATTTTAAAGAACAAGGGTAATGAAGTGAAATATGCAATTACAAGTTGTTAATGTGCTTGTAAAGGACATGAATGGCCACAACAGAACACAAATGACCAATGGATGTAGTAAAATAGTCTGTTGTTTTGATAACTAAAGAATTGTTAAGAAAAATGTATTATCTTTAGAAAATATTGAAAAAATAATAATATTTAATATTATAAACGTTAAAAAAAGAAGAGGGTGGGAAAGGGCAGAGGGTCATAAATAGCGGTAGTGTGTGTGTGTGTGTGTGTGTGTGTGTGTATGAAAAATTATTGACAATAACATGCATTATTAAGCCACTATGCAGTATATTCTGGATGGAAAAATCACATTTTGTACGCTGTGATGATGCTTAGAGACTTAATGTAAATTAATTTTAAAAAAGTATCAGAAAAAAAAGAAAATACATTGACCCTCTCCTGAAACAGGTCTCTTCACCCTGTTGCTATAATATCAGGTGTATTTTTTTGCTTTTGTTGCCTCGGATTTTCAGGTCTTCTTTTAAAAATCAGTTTCCCCAAAAATACCTGAGGTATTTCCCCTATTCTTTCTTCTGTAGTTCTGTTTTGTGTCTTACATCTAAGTTTATATATTTTTTTTTTCTGACACGGATAACCACTATATCCAGCACCATTTATTGAAGTACTATTTTTTCCCCAGTCTAGGTTCTTGGCATCACTTTTGAATTTCAGTGGCCAGCAGGTGGTGTAGTAGTTGAGAGCACTGGAATCTGACATGATAGACAGCAGCTTGAGTCCCAGACTTGGTGGCTTGCTTTCTCACTCTCCCTGACTCTGTTCAAGTTAAAATAAATTATAGTCATCAAAATAAGAAATAAAGTTAAATAAAGCATGACATTTCTAAAAAAGAGAAGATACAAACCAATAAACCAGCTATGAAAGTAAAGACATTGTTTCTGACTATATAGAAGTAAAAAGCTTTTTAGGAGAACACAATATATACAAAATAGTTAATAAAGTTTTGCCATTAAGCAATACCCATAATGTAAAAAATACCCATTAATTTAAGATACCAATCATAGTTGAAAGTGTAATAACTGTCAAAGATTAGATGCATACAATGATTGTTTTAAAAATGAACTTAAGAATACAGTCATTTTCAATTACTTTATAAGAATATAAAGTCAGTATCTTTTTGGTTTAAAACTCTAAAATTATGATACAGTCTTATGATATAAACCTACACTTTATTTGGAAACTCTTCTGTTTTTTAAAGCTTTCCAAGAATTCTTATCAGGCCTTATCAAAATAATATAGCACTTGGGGGCAAAGATGCAACCGAGGAGCCCTGCACTGGAGGCCAAGATGGAGAAAATCTCCACAGCCACCATGAACTTCCCCTTGGTGCTGTGGTAGACGGGGACAAATGTGACCCAGACACTGCAGAACACCAGCATGCTGAATGTGAGGAGCTTGGCTTCATTGAATGTGTCAGGCAGGTTCCTGGCCAGGAAAGCCACAGTGAAGCTTCCCAGAGCTAAGAAGCCCAGGTGGCCCAGGACACAGTAGAAGGCAGTGACTGAGCCCTTGTTGCACACGATGAGGAGGTTTCTGGGCTCAGAATATGAGTCTATGTCAACAAAAGGGGGAGAAGTTCCCAGCCAAATTCCAGAGATAATAATTTGGATCAGGGAGCAAATGGGAATGACAGAGCTAGAAGCCCCTGAGAGCAGCAAGCACCTCATTGTTCTTCCAGGCTTCATGGCCTTGAATGCCAGAATCACAGTAATGGTTTTGGCCAAAACAGTGGAAACAGCCACAGTGAAGACAAGGCCAAATGTGACTTGTTGGAGGACACAGGTGGCTGCATTAGGATGGCCAATGAAGAGCAAGGAGCAGAGAAAGGACGGCAGGAGGGAGATCAGCAGAATAAAACTGAGAGCCCGGTTGTTGGCCTTGACAATGGGAGTGTCTCTGTGCTTCACAAAGAGTCCCAAAACTATAGCTGTGAGGAAAAAGAAACACAGAGCCATGCAGGCCATGGCTTTCCCCAGAGCATCCTCAAAAGCCAGGAATGTCACATGCTTGGGGAGGCAGTCGGTTCTTTCACTGTTTGGATACTCTTGAGTTGGGCACTGGACACACTGCTTTGCATCTGGTGACAAAACAAAGATCCAGCAATTCAATTTCACAAATCGATTGTCATGTTAAAGAAAATCGTGACTTTTGTGTAATTTTCCATGTGTGAATCCCTGAGGTTATACCAAGATATACCAAATTAAGAGCCTATGTTAACACTGGAATAATTCTTTCAGCTTCAGGTGGTGCCAAAGTGATTTAAAACTTGATCTCAGCATCTAAAGATCTTGGTTGGCCCATCTTTTGGCTCTGAATGACACTATCAATGATAAGAATTTATTCTAGATCTCTTCTCTACAGTTTCCTCTGTTTTCCTTATAATGAACTTTAAATTTCCATGCCTTATCATAGTTGTTCATCACAACAGACATGAATAGTTTTCTTTTTAATATTCAGAAAACAAGGAATATCTTGTTCTCCTGGAATATCATAACTTCTACCTCTGTCCTAATTTCTATTGATTTTTCCTTATATATAGCATGTCACTTTGTGTACCTACTTTTCTTATTGTACATTTTAATTTTTCTATCAATATTATCATAAATAGTCCTATGTAAATGTTGCAAACAGGTTTAATTTCTTTTTTTTTGTAGAGGTTTTTGCCTTAGGGCATGTGTGCTTGCCTGAGAGAGAGAAAGAAACAGACACAGTGAAAGAAAAAGTAAGAAATTACCCTCAGAGAGAATGGTCATGCTGTAATCTCTTTCTCTCCATTCTCTTCCTGAGATCTGAGGCATGTACACACACTGGCCCGGTTCTGGCAATGTTTCAAAGCACTTGTTCAGGACTCAAACTGCATTTAGCTATGGTGGAGTTCAACAATAAATGACTATGACAACTACAGGTCTCAGAAAACTGTTTTAAAACATTTAAATCTTGGGAACCAGCAGTTAGCGTAATGGCTATGTCGCTGGACTCCCACGTAGTCGACCGCGGTTCGAGTCCCGGACCCGGCGGCTTAAACTCATGCCGGGCGCGTGTGCGTGCGTGCCCAAAATCCCGAGAGGAGAATGGAGGAGAAGGGATTGCGGCGTGGCCATCCCCCCTGGGGGGTGATTTCCTGCTTTCTATCTCTCTGTCTCTCTCTGTCTGTCTGGCGAGCGCACGCGCCCTATAGCAAAAAAACCTCTCCAAAAAAAAAAAAAAAAAAACATTTAAATCTTTAATGGTATTTGATTGCTTTTATATAGCTGTTGTTTGAGGAATTGGTATTATAATTATATGATAGAAAAATGAAATATTTTTGAGTTATACATTTATGTACATTTGAAAGCATAGTTTATAAAACTTTTTTTTTCTTTTTGGGAGGCTGGTAATATTTTTTTTCCTTTATACATTATGTGGTTTCTGTTGGACATATTTCTGTTGTTATGTAGCAGAAAAGCAGACACAGAGATTATGGAAATTAATAAGTATGTCTGCATTTCAATTACTTTTTTTTTAGAAAAATAGGTGGCATGTCTAATATTTACTCAAGTATTTATTTACTTTTGGTAATATTGAGGCAATATTATTGGGCTGTCAAAAAAGTCATGATACATTTTTCCATAGAAAAGAAAAGAAATAAAAATACATTGTGACTCTTACAACCCAATATCTTCTCAAAGAATTACAGTGGGGGTCAGCGGGTGTCATGGCAGTTAAGATCCTAGTGTGAGAAGATGATGGGAAAAGGAGAGTCTGGGGAAAGACATTAAGGAGAAAAAAAAGAGAGGCAAGACCTTTATGGGGCATAGAAATGGATTGTTATCTGTTGATGATAACATATAGGACATCTCTAACTGGACTGGTGAGAAATATATTCATGTTGGAAAATTTACTTTACAAGTGAAGTGATGCATAGTGATTGAATGTATAAAAGAAATTAAAATAATTAAAAAAAATGTCCTAGGTTCCCACAAGACTTACTGCAGTTTGAGTCTCAGACATGGTAACTTGCTTTCTCACTTTCCTTCCTAAATCCCTCTGGTGAGTTTACATGACTTATAGCAAATTTTAATAAAAATAATAATAATGAAATTAAATAAAGAGTTCTTAGAAAAAAAGAATTAGAGTGATAACTAATCACATTTTTTTTCTTGTATTACCTATTTCTATTCTAAAAGTCAGCAAATACTCCAGACTTTTGTCTCAGGAATAGGTTTGGCACCCACATGAATGTTTTTATTTTCTTCTGGGTCCCAAATCTTTTCTTTCTCTATTGATTTTTTCTTTTAAAATATATTTATTTAATTTTATTTATTATTAATTTTAAAATTTACTCTAGAGCATTTGTGTTCAGCATAGAGAGACAGAGACAGAAAGAGGGAAGAGGAAAAGCAAGTGGCCAGATATGAGACTCAAATCATGATCAGTCATTTGGAATTCCAGTACCTTATGAATCATGCCACCTACTGGCCCTTAATATTCATTTAAAAAATTACTTATTTAAGACACAGACTGTGCCTTTGGCTGCAGCAGCCTGGTACATCTGAAGGCACCTGGCAAGCAAGGGGGCACACTGCCCCCACTGACTCCCATCCAGACCCCCCAGTCCAGGATCCACCCAGACCCCTAGGCAGGTAGAAAGTTCCTCCATTTTTTTCATCTTTACTGTCCCCCATTCTTTTGTAAATTTCTTCCTCTCTGTCTCTCCACAGACTACACCTTTGGCTGCAGCAGCCTGGTACATCTGAAGGCACCTGGCAAAATCTTTTTCTTTATTTCCCTCTCTCCTCCTTTCTTTTTTCTTATATTATCTTCTCTTCTTCTTCCATCTTGCCAGAGGGCCTAGCTAGGCCTAGAATTAGAGATCAGAATTTTTCTAGTCATATAAAGTTATATGGGTTCCTCCCTTATACAGAACCAACTGTGAAAAAGGAGATTCTGATCTTCAGACACCTGAATATAGTATCTTTTTTGAGACCACATTACTAAAAGCAGAACAGATACTTTGGCAGATGATAATTCCCAACAAAAGAGAAAGACACTCCTAGCCAGTGAAACATTCACCTAACAGGTACTTAAAAGTTAGTACATCTTTCAATGGCTAGAAGTAGAAGAAGAGCCTCCAGTATGAATAAACAAGGAAATATATCTCCATCAAAGGTACAGAGTAACTCCCCTCCATCTTCAGTGCTAATGGACGATGTTACCAAGATGTCTGACAAAGAATTTCGAACATTTACGGTGAACAAATTCTTCGAGTTGGAACAGAAAAAAGACAATGAACTACAGGAGATGAGAAAGTCATTCGAAGATAGGAAAGAATAAATGGACACTCTGAAAAAGAACCAGATGGAGCTATTAGAGATAAAGTCTGGAATAGAGGAAATCAAAAACTCCCTTGAAAGTATTAAAAGTCAATTAGATCATGCTGAAGATCGAATCTCTGATGTAGAAGATAAAACTTCTGACCTAGAATGAACCACCAAAAAGATAGAGAAAAAAAAAAAAAACGAGGATAATATACAAAAAATACTAGATTGCATAAGATGACCAAATATCAGAATAATTGGCATCCCAGAAGGTGAAGAAACTAATAACGGAATGGAAAATCTATTCCATGAAATCCTGGAAGAAAATTTCCCGAGTCTAGAGAGGCACTCTAGTACCAAGACCCAAGAAATACAAAGGACCCCACTTAGAATCAACCCCAGAAGATCTTTCCCAAGGCACATCATACCCAGACTATCCAAGACCACAGATAAAGACATGATACTAAAACTGGCAAGAGAGAAATGAGAAGTGATGTACAAAGGTCATCCCATCAGACTAACACCAGACCTCTCAATGGAAACAATGCAAGCAAGGAAAGAATGAGAAGATGTATTGAAAGTGCTAAGAGAAAAAAAAATTTCAACATAGATTATTGTATCCAGCAAGATTATCCTTTATATGGGAAAGGAAGGTTAAAATCTTCTCAGACAAACAAAACCTGAAAGAATTTGCCAGCACCAGACCAGCTCTTCAAGAAACCCTGAAGAAAGTACTGTTCCAGGAAAACTAAAGAGCTAACAGACAGAAAAAAAGGAATAAAAGGCTGCTGTGACAATGGTCAACTTAAACATTGGGACATATCCAGTTACATCAATAATTACATTGAATGTGAATGGACTAAATCCTTCAATCAAGAGACACAGACTAGCTGAATGGATAAAAAAAAAACAGAGACCATCTATCTGTTGCATACAGGAAACCCACCTCATGAAGAAAGACATACATAGACTGAAAGTGAAGGGTTACAAAAAGGTTTTCCATGCAATAGGGAACCAAAAAAGAGCTGGAGCTGTGATACTAATTTCTGACAATATAGCCTTTAAAAAAAAAAAAACTGTTCAAAGAGACAAAGAAGGGCACTATATTGTAGTAAAACAATCAATAGATCAAGAATATATAACTCTTATAATGACAACGAGGACATGAGTTTCCATAATCTTTGGGACACTGCAAAAGCAGTCATAAGAGGGAAGTTTATAGCAGTTAAGAAGGAAATATAACAACAGACAAAGTAGAAATACAGAACATCATCAGAGGATACTATGAACAACTATATGCCAAGAAACAAGATAATCTGGATGAGATGGACAAATTCCTGGACATGAATAATCAACCAAGATTGAGCCAGGAGGATATAGAAAGTCTAAATAGGCCTATAGCAAGCCAGGAGATTGAATCAGTAATAAATAACCTTCCAACAAAGAAAAACCCTGGCCCTGATGGCTTCAGCTCTGAGTTCTATAAAACTTTCAAAGAAGAGTTAACCCCCATTCTGCTCAAGTTATTTCTAAAGATCTAAAAGGATGAATCTCTCCCTAATTCATTCTATGAAGCCTCTATCACCCTCATCCCTTAAACAGATAAGGACAGGACAAGGAAGGAAAACTATAGACCAATATCTCTGATGAATATAGATGCAAAGATTCTCAACAAGATACTGGCAAACCGTATCCATCAACTCATAAAAAAGATTATACATCATGATCAGGTAGGCTTTATTCCAGGAATGCAAGGTTGGTTCAACATACACAAAACCATAAATGTAATACACGACATTAACAGGAAAAAAGACAAAAACCATATGGTCATATCAATTGATGCAGAAAAAGCATTTATTAAGATACAACATCCCTTTATGATCAAGACGCTCAGCAAAATTGGCATACAAGGGTCATTACTCAACACAATAAAAGCTATCTATGAAAAACCTATTGTGAATATCATCCTGAATGGAGAAAAGCTGAAAGCTTTCCCACTAAAAACAGGTACAAGACAAGGATGCCCACTTTCTCCACTCCTTTTCAATATAGTACTGGAAGTCCTCGCCAATCAATCAGAAAAGAGGAAAAAATTAAAGGCATCCAAATAGGAAAAGAAGAGGTGAAACTCTCTCTATTCGCAGATGACGTGATTTTGTACATAGAAGACCCAAAGATTTCCATGAAGAAATTTCTGGAAGTAATGCACGAATACAGTAAAGTTGCAGGATACAAAATTAATATACAGAAGTCTATAGCATTTCTACATACAAACAACAGGCACACGGAGATAGAACTGAAAAAAGTTGTTCAATTTACCATAGCCACCAAAAGTATATGATATTTAGGGATAAATCTAACCAAAGAAGTTAAAGACCTCCACAAGGAAAACTATGAGAAGCTAAAAAAAGAAATTGAAAATGACACGAAAAAGTGGAAGGACATCCCATGTTTCTGGATTGGAAGAATTAATATAACCAAAATGGCAATTCTACCCAAATTAATCTACCTATTTAATGCAATGCCAATCAAAGTACCAGACACATTCTTCACAGATTTAGAAAAGACGATCATAAAATTCGTCTGAAATAATAAAATATCCCACATTGCCAAAGCAATTCTACAAAAGAAGAGTGGAGTGGGCAGCATCTCACTCCCCAACCCCAAAATATACTACAAATCTGTGGTAATCAAAACAGCATGGTATTGGCACAGGAACAGACATGTGGACCAACTCAAGAGAATTGAGTCCACAGGAATAAATTCCCAATCATTCAGTCAACTGATTTTTGACAAGGGGTACCACTCAATCCAGTGGGAAAAGGAAAAGCTCTTCAGCAAATGGTGCTGGAAAAACTGGATTTCCACCTGTAGAAAGATGAATCTGAACCCCTACTTCTCACCTTTGACAAAAATCAAGTCGAGATGGATCAAGGATCAAAATCTAAGACCCCGGGGACAAAGGGAAGCTGAGCCAGAGCTGCGGGCATTTTCGCTGCCCGCCGTGTCTCAGATTCATTCTTAAGGAACTGAGAACTTAATCTTCCAAAATGTCAAAAAGACCATCTTATGCCCCACCTCCCACCCCAGCTCCTGCAACAAAAATGCCCAGCACACCAGGGTTTGTGGGATACAATCCATACAGTCATCTCGCCTACAACAACTACAGGCTGGGAGAGAACCCGGGCACCAACAGCCGGGTCACGGCGTCCTCTGGTATCACGATTCCAAAACCCCCAAAGCCACCAGATAAGCTGCTGATGCCCTACATGAGGTACAGCAGAAAGGTCTGGGACCAAGTAAAGGCTTCCAACCGTGACCTGAAACTGTGGGAGATTGGCAAGATTATTGGTGGCATGTGGCGAGATCTCACTGATGAAGAGAAACAAGAATATTTAAATGAATACGAAGCAGAAAAGATAGAGTACAATGAATCTATGAAGGCCTATCACAATTCCCCTGCCTACCTTGCTTACATAAATGCAAAAAGTCGTGCAGAAGCTGCTTTAGAGGAAGAAAGTCGACAGAGACAGTCTCGCATGGAGAAAGGAGAACCTTACATGAGCATCCAGCCTGCCGAAGACCCAGATGATTATGACAATGGCTTTTCCATGAAGCACACAGCCACCGCCCGCTTCCAGAGGAACCACCGCCTCATCAGTGAGATCCTTAGTGAGACTGTGGTGCCAGACGTCCGGTCAGTCGTCACAACAGCTAGAATGCAGGTTCTCAAACGGCAGGTCCAGTCCTTAATGGTTCATCAGCGAAAACTAGAAGCTGAACTTCTTCAAATAGAAGAGCGACACCAGGAAAAGAAGAGGAAATTCCTGGAAAGCACAGATTCATTTAACAATGAACTTAAAAGGTTGTGCGGTCTGAAGGTAGAAGTGGACATGGAGAAAATAGCAGCTGAGATTGCACAGGCAGAGGAACAGGCCCGCAAAAGGCAGGAGGAGAGGGAAAAGGAGGCGGCAGAGCAAGCGGAGCGGAGTCAGAGCAGCCTCGGTCCTGAGGAAGAGCAGGCGGCAAACAAAGCTGAGGAGAAGATGGATGGCGAGAGCCTGCCAATGGAAACAGAGGAGACACACCTTGAAGAGACGACAGAAAGCCAACAGAATGGGGAAGAAGGCACGTCTACTCCTGAGGACAAGGAGAGTGGGCAGGAGGGGGTCGACAGCCTGGCAGAGGAGGGAACCAGTGATAGCAACACTGGCTCGGAGAGCAACAGTGCAACAGTGGAGGAGCCACCGACAGACCCTATACCGGAAGACGAGAAAAAAGAATAAATGTTGCCTTGTTTTATGTGTTCTAAATACTTTTTTAAATGAAAAAAAAAGTGTGTTTTGGTTTTAAAAAAAAAAAAAAAAATCTAAGACCCCAAACTATTAGACTTCCTCTAGAAAACACTGGGGAAACTCTGGGAGACATTGGGGTAGGGAAAGACTTCTTACATAAGACCCCTAAAGCACAGCTGATAATCCCCAAAATAGACAAGTGGGATTACAGCAGACTAAGTTTCTGCATGGCAAAAGACAGTAATTAGTGTGAATCAACAGCCCTCAGAATGGCAAAATATTTTTTGTAAACTATGCATCAGATAAGGGATTGATAACCAGAATACATAAGGAACTAAAGAAGCTTTTTGAAAAAAAGATGATGAACCCTATTAAAAGATGGAAGATGGAGTTGAAAAGAACACTCACTAAAGATGACATATGAATAACCAGAAAGCATATGAAAAAATGCTCAACATCCCTCATCGTAAGGGAAATGCAGATCAAAACAACAATGAGATACCACCTAACCCCAGTCAGAATGGCAAAGATTTAAAAAAAAAAAAAAAAAAAAAAAAAAAAAAAGGTAAGTGTTGACGAGGGTGTGGTGAAAGGGGAACTCTCTTACACTGCTGGTGGGAATGTAAATTAGTCCAGCCACTGTGGAGAACGATTTGGAGATTCCTCAAAAATCTACAAATAGAACTGCCATATGATCCAGGAATCCCATTTCTTGGCATCTACCCAAAGGACAGAAGAACTTTTCATTGGATAAGTGATTACACATTGATGTTTATTGCGACACTTTTCACGATTGCTAAGACATGGAACCAACCCAAATGCCCCCGTATGGCTGAATGGATTGAAAAACGGTGGCACATATACTCTATGGAATACTATTCAGCCATTAAGAACAACAAAACCTTGGCTTTTGACAGAAAGTGGAAGAATATGGAAGATTTACTGCTGAGTGAAGCAAGCCAGGCTATGAAGGAGAGACACTGTATGTCCCCACTTAATATATACCGAATGTCCACACTCTATAACTGAAACTGACAGGCTAAAGGATGTACAATCAGAAGAGGTGGATGTAAATGCCAGATGTGGTATGTGTGGAGGAGTGGGACCTGGGGAAGAACATTCGGAGGAGGGATACAAAGACAGCATTGTTGAGACAGGGAGATAGTGTTATATTTTGATCAACTCGACAGGGGAGAAATGTTCATATATTGAAATGAACACCTTGTAAGCTAAATAATGTAATTGAATGTATTTTAAAAATGTAAATAAAAATAAATTTTTAAAAAGAAAAAAATACTTATTTAATTTAATTTGTTATCATTATTAATTTCATTTATTATCATCTTGTTCATATTACATTGAATCACATATAACTTTACAGTGTATTACATTTATTTTTCCAGAAGGAATACCCTGGATATCAGTGAATACGAAGACATTAAAATCTCCATTATCATCATCAAATAGCTTTTTATTTTTTCCAGATTATTTTTATATATTGTTTTAAATTCGACCAGAGAGAGAGTGAAAGTGAAAAACCAAGCCACCCAGTCCAGGACTTGAACCGCAGTCAGCCATGTGGCAGTCCAGCACCCTTAACCACCATGCCACCTGCTGGAACCATATTATTCTTTTTAAAAAAAAATTGCTGGGAGGCACATTAACTCCCTAGAGAGAGACACCCAGAGAAAGAAAAAACTTGAGACAGCACCACCTCTGTAAAATGGTCATGCCACAATCTCTTCTGCACCATATTTTCACCTTATGATTATTTTTCACAGTATACAAACTCCTGGTGTATTTTCTAAGTCATCTGGTTGAGGACTAAAGTCACAATTTCGGTCATGTGAGATTCATCCACCTTAACTACCATGCCATGGGCTGTCTCCATACTTCTATTTTTATTTCTTGTTTTACACACTTATTTGGTTTTGCAATTCATTCACAAGAAAATAAACATTTTTTTCTTGGTATATTCTAACCTAATCATAAATATTTTTACTAATAATGAAAATCAAAATAATTTCTACTGTTAGAATTCCTGAAATTGATTAATACTTATGGAATAATTCAAACTATGTTTATTCCATATATATTGGAAAAATGGAAGCATTATTTCTTAAAATTTTCCATATTTTACAATTCCCAGTATCACATTTTATTTTGACAATTGTTTGACTTTATATTTTGTCTGACAGCAAATTTTGATATGTCTAAGTGTAAAATTGATTAGAATGTTGAGTCTTCAATCTTTAAACTATGTTTCTTTTTTTCCTGCAATATAATTTAAAGTGTGATATCCTTATATTATTAAATTCTTTGTTCTTAATTGCACAGGTATATTTGAGCATGGTTAAAAAAAGTTTTAAATATTTTGGGACCAGCTTTTGGCATCACGGCTATGTTGCTGAACACCCATGTAGTCAACCGCGGTTCGAGTCCCAGCCCTGGTGGCTTAAACTCACACTGGGTGCGTGTGTATGCGTGCCAAAGATCCCAAGAGGAGAATGGAGTAGAAGGGATTGTGGTATGGCCATCCCCCCAGGGGTGATTTCTTGCTTTCTGTCTTTTTGTTTCTCTCTCTGTCTTTCTGGTGAGCACACCAGGAAAAAAAAAAAAAAAAAAAAAAAAAAAAAAAAAAACCTCTCAAAAAAAAGTTTAAAATATTTTTATATTAATTTATCTCTTATTTTGTTGTGCTTATCATCTGGATATAAAAGTCAGAGTCAAAGTTTAAGGCACCCACAATTCACCTTGATAATGACACACCTCTCATTTCATGACTAATGTGCTCCAGTATGAGATCTAAGATTAGCACTGTCTTACCCAGCACTAAAGTGCAAGAGTGTCCATTGGAAATCATTTCATAATTGAGCCTAATAGAATGAGCATGGCCACATAACTGCTTACACAAAATAGGGTAGTAATAGTGTTTGTAAAATAAATATACCAAAATAATGAATATGTGGATTAAGGACAGTGGTGCTCTATGATTCATTTCCCTCTCTCTCTCTCTCTCTCTCTCTCTCTCTCTCTCTCTGTGTGTGTGCTTGTGTGTGTGCACATGGGTGTGTGTGTGTGTGTGTGAGAGAGATAGAGAGAGAGAGAGAGAGAGAGAGTTTTGCTATAGGGCAACTGTGTTCAGCAGAGAGATAGAAAGTGAGAAACCACCTTCCAAAGGAGATGGCCTTGCCACAGTCTTTTATTTTACTTTCTGCTGTGGAGATTTTGGGCACACATGCACATGCAGCTGGCATGACTCAAGATTCAGGATTGGGAATTAAACCACAGTTGGACACATGGGACAGTAGCTTCACCACCACATCACCTTCCAGCCCCCATGTTTTGTTTCTAATAGTAACAGTTTTATTTTTATTGAGCAATAGCAGGGACTAAGAATCTAGTTATATATTTCATACTTGTTTGATTTGAAATGTCTGACTCTGGGCACAAGACACAAATAAAGCAGCAAACAGGTCTTCCTTCTTGGGGAAGTTTTTGAAATCCAGGGACACAGCTGTGACTACACACAGATTCAGGAGTCTGAGCAGAAAAGAGAATTATTAGTCATAATCATTTATGTTATAAACTGTTTTGATGAGATGTCTCTATTTTTCTCCACTTTGGAGAAAAATATTGCCTTTAATAGTTCAATACTGTGTATCATTTAAATTCCCATCACATTGATATTAGTTAGGTTTTCTTTTAATTGTTTTTAGAGCGAGATTTTTGCTATAGGGTACATGCAGTTACCAGAGAAACAGAGAAAGTGAAAAAAACACTCCTGGGGTAATGTCCACACTGCAATCCATTCTTTATTGTCTTCTCAGGGTTTGAGGCAACCATGTACATATGCTGGACATGAGTTTTAAGTCTCTGGTTTCAGGACTCAAAACTGCAGTCAGTGGGACCAACAGTTAGCATAATGGCTATGTCACTGGACTCCCACATAGTCGACCGTGGTTCAAATCTTGGTCCCAGTGGCTTAAACTCACACCAGGCACGTGTGCGTGCGTGCCCAAGATCCCGAGAGGAGAGTGGAGGAGAAGGGATTGCGGCATGGCCATCCCCCCAGGGAGGGGTGATTTCTCACTTTCTATCTCTCTGTCTCTCTCTGTCTTTCTGGCGAGCGCACATGCCCTATAGCAAAAACCTCTAAAAAAAAAAAAAAAAAAAAAAAACTGCAGTTAGCCATGTGGGAGTCCAGAACTTAACCACTACACTACCTGTTGGCCTTTGGCCACCCTTACAAAGACTTGTAATGAAGAACTAGTATGCTTCCCTTTGTTCTTTATGTATTATTACTATTTTTAAAATTCTGTAAAAATTATTTATTTAACTGTATTTATCATTATTATCATTTCAAATTTTGAACAGAAATACAAAGAGAGAGAAAAGGGAAGAAAGAAAGCAAGCCACAGGTCGGGACAAGAACTGTGGTCAACCTTGTGGGAGTCCAGTGCTTTAACCATCACGTCACCTGCCAGCCCTCTTTACATATTATTTGCCAAATATCTTCAATGTACCTAATTTCTGTACCCCAAACATATCTAAAATAATCCCTTGTGTCATTCTTATATCTTATGTAATCAGTTTCTGCAAAACAATCTCAATGCAGGTTTTAAAAGGTAAATATTCTGAAAAGCTGTGTTCCCAAGAATATTTATACTAGGTCCTCATATCTGGTTGTGTGGAAAATTCTTGGTTCTAGATTTTTAAATATCTAATATGATATGTAGGTACACAATAAAAAGTTAACTTAAATCTTATGTGCCAGCAGAATGATAAGAATGTGGTTAATCCACTTCTGGCCTCTAACTTTAGTAGAGCACTGCTTTTCATATATTAACAAAATACATGTGTGAAGTATGATTGTTATATAAATCTTTTTTTAAAAGATTTTTGCCTTAGAGTGTGTGCACTTGTGAGAGAGAGAGGGAGAGAAAGAAAGAAACAGAGACACTGAGAAAGAAAGTGAGAAATTAGCCCACGGGAGGATTGGCCACATCACAATCCATTCTCCTCTATCTTCTCCCAGGATGGGGGCATGCATGCACATGCACTCAGCCTGAGGTTCTAGACAGCAGGTCCAAGACTCAAACTGCTGTCAGTCATGTGGGAGTCCAGAATTGTAACTACTACATAATCTGCTGCTTCCTGTTGTATAAATCTTCTGCCTCATCAAATTGGCTGAGATTATAGTCAATGCTTTGAGATGTTTAGGACAACAAAGAATGATACACAAGAGGCTGGCAGGTGGTTGGGTGGATAAGGCACTGGATTATCATATGGCAAACTATGGTTTGACCCCTGGATCCTGGCTTTCACATTCTCTCTCTCTCTCTCCCTCTCCCTCTCTCTCTCTCAGAAGAAAGAGAGAGAAATTGATGAAATTGAAGAAGGCTAATAATAAATAACAAAGTAAATAAATAATTCTTAAAAAAATGGTATGAAACATGATAAAAGGAAATGTGAATGGTATCTACAAAAACATGAATGGCATTTTAATCTGTATTCTCCTCATGTTTACAGAATATCAATATATAAGAAGGACTTTGTTGACAAATGATAAAGGGTTTCAGGACATATAGAAGAATTTTTTTAGACACACACAAACTCACACACACACACACTGTCACATACATATAGATATATATATGAAAGAGTCGTGCACTCTACAATGATAGAAGACAATTCAGTCAATAACAAAATGCATACATGATAGTGGTCCCATATGATAATAGGTTAGACCATATAAATTTCATGCATAATGTTCAATATCACTGTTTATGTTGTTGGACTCCCACATGTCTAAGTGCAATTTGAGTCCCAGATCTGACAGCTTGAATCTTACTGGATAAATGTGCATGTGAACTCAAAATTTTTTTTTTTCTTTTTTTTTTTGGAGAGATTTTTCACTATAGGGCGCGTGCACTCGCCAGACAGACAGAGAGAGACAGAGAGATAGAAAGCGAGAAATCACCCCCCAGGGGGGATGGTCACGCCGCAATCCCTTCTCCTCCATTCTCCTCTCGGGATCTTGGGCACGCACGCACACACGCCCGGCGTGAGTTTTAAGTCACCGGGTCCGGGACGCGAACCGCGGTCGACTATGTGGGAGTCCAGCGACATAGCCATTACGCTAACTGCTGGTTCCCTGAACTCAAAATTTTTAGAGGAGAATGGAGGAAAAGGGATTGTGGCATGGCCATCTCCCCAGGGGTTAATTTCTAGCTTTATCTCTTTGTTTCTCTGGCAAGCCCACATGCCCTACTGCAAAAATCTCTCTAAAATAAAAATTAAATTAAATTAAATTAAAATGCATTTCTCTCATTAAACAATGTTCAACTATGTTTGCATATCCATTACCACATTGATTTTAATTGGACTGCTACTTGAGCAAACATAAGAAAACAAATCAGCACATAAAAACAGATGTTTTCCTATAGTAAGAATGTATGTAAGTAAAGTCTTATAGTATAAAGTCAAGATTAAAAAGGCAGATTTTTAAAAATAATTTGTATTTTCACTGAGGCAAGAGTTTAATTTTTCTTTAGGTGTCTGCCGTAGGTCATTTGCTTTCACCAGAGAGAGATACAAACAAAAAACAATAAGTGAGAAATTAATCCTCAGGAAATTGGTCATGCCTTAAACCCTTTTTCCCCATTATCCTCTCAGGATTTTGGGCATGCACGCACATACGCATACCAGGCATAATTTTCAAGTCACCAGATCCAGGACACAAAACCATGGTTGGCCATGTGAGAACTCAGCTCCTTCACCACTACAGCTCCTGCTGGCCCCACGCAAAGCAAATTGAATGCTAACTTAGTGTAGGAAGTGGGTGGGAAAAGGAGGAGAATGTGAAGAAAGACATTAAGGAGAAAAATAGAAAGGTAAGACATTTATGGGACACAGAAATGGATTATTATTTGTTGATGATAACATGTATAGTATCCCCAACTGGATTGGTGTGAAATGTATTCATGTTGGAAAATTCACTTTACACACTAAGTATAGTGATTTAATGTATAAAAATAAATTAAAACCAAATAAAATACATGAATGTCTGCACTCTATAGTAGAAACTGAAAGACTGGAAAGAATCATAGCATGGAGTGCAACTGTAGATACTACAGATAGTAAGGATAGAGATAATAGGGTGGGTATTAGGTGAGGAGGAAAACAGAGGAAAAAGAAGTACATATAACTGACACAAAAATAGAAAGCCATTTGCTGATGATAATGTAGATGGTAATGTCTTTGTCTTGTCTGATATGCACTGTACTCATGCAGGGAAAGGTCATGTTATACACTGTAAAAGATATAGTGATTAAATGTAAACAAAAATTTAAAAAAATAAAAATATTGGAAAATAAAAACAAAAACAGCACACCAAAAAGGGTAGTTACACAATTTCATTTCAGGACTCTGTTCAGATACCTCTGTATATATTTATCATTGAAATGACATCATACCTCCTTGAAACTAACAGGCCATTTTATCATCTCTTCATTGATGACCAAAACTTGATCATGGGTGTTCCTGTAGACAAAATCTCCTACTTTAACAAACAGCAAACTGCGATTAGAAAATCTCACAAGATTGAGGATATCATACTGTATTGTTTTTCTTTTTTCATCCAGGGGCTTGTTGTACACAATGCTGTTTATCAACTGGCTTTTCCTCAGAAATGGATGAAGCTGGATTAAAGGCAGGATTTACAAATTAGGACTGCATTAAATATGGAGTTGGACAGTCCATATCTATCAAGTAATACCTCTATTTTATCATCTCTACCCTTTTTTGTAGGCGCTCAATATGGATTGAGTTGTCACCAGTTCCGAAGTCATGTGAGATGTACTCTCTTTTTTCTTTCTAAACACAATGGAGGAGTGGTTGTAGCTGATAAGAGAAATTCTAGGATTGGGCTGGCAAATGGCATGGTGGTTAAAGGCGCTGGACTCCCACATGGCCGACCATGGTTCAAGTCTTGGGCCTGGTGGCTTGCTTTCTCACTTCCTCTCTCTCTCTCTCTCTGTGTCTCTCTGATCAAACTGGAAAATAATAATGATAATAATAATAAATAAAGTTAAATAAAATAATTCTTTAAAAAAAAAAAAAAGAAAAATTCTAGGATGTTTCCCAAAGAGTGATTCGTACGTGGACTTTAATAAAACTCAGACTAACAAAATGCGGCTTGGACTAACTAGAGGCTAAACTTGGTCATTTATAAAGAGCACACATGGGCCCAGCCAGTGAGTGGTGTGATTAAAGTGGCTGAATCACACATCACTAAGCCAGCATCTTTGTTCCTGTACCTGCAGCTGAAAAAACACACTGGATGGGGCCACAGGTGGCGTGGTGGTTAAGGCATTAGACTCTCTCATAGCTGACTGGTTTAAGTTCTGGACTTGATGGCTTGCTTTCTGACTTCCCTTTTTCCTTTCTCTCTGTCTCTCTCTGGTCAAATTTAAATAAATAAATAAATAAACAAACAAACAAACAAAATAATTATTTTAAAAGAAAACAAAACACTGGACTCATGAGTGTTCATGTCCCAAATTGCAGTTATAAACAGAGATGGAGAAAGGATTCCATCATGACTATTCCCCATGGGTGGTGATTTCTCACTTCCCCTGTCTTTTCCTAACAAATACACATGTAGGGGAGAGGGGAAAGAATTACTTAATTTTACTTATTATTGCTATTATTAAAATTTGACCAAGGAGAGAGGGAAACTGAGAAAGCAAGCCACCAGGTTCTAGACTTGAACCAGTCAGCCACGTGGTAGTTCAGCACTGTGACCACTATGCCACCTGCTGGTTCCTTGTAGAAAAAAACTTTTAAAAGGCACTATATGTATAAAAAGATTTAGATTCTTGATACTGGTTGGGGTAGTATAAAAGTATACAGTTCTTCAAGTTTATCCAAAAAATGGAAATTAAATATATGAAATTTTTTGGATACTATTTGCACCTCAATAAAACTTTTAAAAGGAACAAAACTGTTTTGTTCTAATTTTTTGAGAGTTTTTTTGTTGTTGTTATTAGAGGATATGAGCACTCTCTAGAGAGACATAGAGACAGAAAGTGAGAAATCACCCCCTAGGGGGATGGCCACACCTCAATCCCTTCTCCTCCATTCTCCTCTCGGGACCTTAGGCAATCACGCACGCATGGCATGAGTTTAAGCCACTGGCTCCGGGACTCGAACCGCAATTGACTACATGGGAGTATAACAACATAGCCATTATGCTAACTGCTGGTCCCAAAACTGTCTTGTTTTTTATCTTTATTTTGGACTTCTTTTGGTAAAAGTGTTACTGTCATGTGACATAAAAAGAAATAATTTGTAACAAATATATAAATTTAAAACTTTTCGATTATTTTTTATTTAGAGAGATTTTTTCTATAGGGCATGTGTTCTTGCCAGAGAGAGAGAAACAGAGAGACAATAAGTGAGAAATCACCCACAGAAGAAATAGCCATGCCATAATCCCTTCTCCTCCATTCTCCTCTAGGGATATGGGGCATGCATGCACACACCACTGAAATGAATTTTAACCTCCAGGTCTCAGATTTGAACCATGGTCAACTACATGAGAGTCCAGTAACATAACCATTATGCCATCTGTAGTCCTCAAAGTTTTAAATTCTAAAGAGGTTTTTATTCCTGGTGGGCAAGAAAACTTCCCAGAGAGAGAGAGAGAATATGAGAGATGAGAAAACAAGTGCCCCCACGGGGAATGAGCTGCAATCTCTTCTTCACTTCTCCTTTCTTTTGGGATTTTGGGAATGCATTCATGCATATGTGCCTGGTATGTTTTGGAGGCCTTAAGGCTTTGGAATTGGGCCATGTGTAATTTAGCTGCCTTATTCAGTATACCATAGATCCATCCCACTAAATACTGTTTGAAGAATTATTTAATTTTATCTATTTTCATTATTTTTAATTTGCAATAGGGCATGGGTGCTGATGAGAGAGAGAGACAGAGAGAGAGAAGGAAAATGAGAAAGCAAGCTGTCAAGTCCAGGACTCAAACCACTTGGCCATGTGGAAGTCCAGAAATTTAACCACTATACCACTTGTAGGCCTCACTAAGGAGATTTTTAATAAAACATATTAGACTTTTATTTTTAAGATTATGACATTCTTTTGCAGAAAACAATGAACTTTTATTGCTTATACAACTGTTCTTTCAGTCTTTACTTTTTTTTGGAGAGGTTTTTGCTATATGGTGCATGTGCTCGTCAGAAAGACAGAGAGAGAAAGAGAGACAAAAGTCAAAAAATCACCCCCCGGAACCAGCAGTTAGCATAATGGCTATGTCGCTGGACTCCCACGTAGTCGACCGCGGTTCGAGTCCCAGATCCAGCGGCTTAAACTCACGCTGGGCGCGTGTGCGTGCGTGCCCAAGATCCTGAGAGGAGAATGGAGGAGAAGGGATTGCGGCGTGGCCAAACCCCCTGGGGGGTGATTTCCTGCTTTCTATCTCTCTGTCTCTCTCTGTCTGTCTGGCGAGCGCACACGCCCTATAGCAAAAACCTCTCCAAAAAAGAAAAAAAAAATCACCCCCCAGGGGGGATGGTCACACTGCAATCCCTTCTCCTCCATTCTCCTCTCAGGATCTTGGGCATGCACACACACATGCTTGGCGTGAGTTTAAGTCACCAGGTTAGGGACTTGAACCCCGGTCAACTACATGGGAGTCCAGTGACATAGCCATTATACCAACTGCTGGTCTCTGTCTTTACATTTTTAGAATGGAAGTACCCTCATCTTTAACATATATAGGTAACCATTTTGACAAAACTACTTGGTTTTCCAAGAGTCAACTTCAAACTTTTTCAAAGAACAAACCAAATGTTGTTATTGTTAATATAGTAGAATTCACATGGAAACTAAATTTCTGATCTTTACTTCTATGTATGTATATTATATGTACATGTCTTTTTCAACAAATTTGCCTAATTTATTGCCTCTTTTTGATAAAGATATTTTACACATAATTAATGAACTTGCTTACATTTTTAAAATAATTTATTTTATTTTATTAATTTTTTTTAGGTTTTCTATATGGCGTGTGTACCACCAATGAGAGACAGAGAATAAGAGAGAGAGGCCCAAGATTCAAAACACTGTCAACCATGTGAGATTCCAGTGCCTTAACCATGATGCCACCTGCTGGTTCCATGATTTAGTGTTTATTTAAAATATAAACTTATTTATAAACCAAGTAGGATATTCTGAGACTATATGCATCAAAAATGGTTCCATGTATTAAAATTGGATCACTGTTCCTTCCATAATTTTTTTTTTTGAGAGGTTTTTCGCTATAGGGCGCATGCGCTCGCCAGACAGACAGAGAGAGACATAGAGACAGAAAGCGAGAAATCACCCCCCAGGGGGGATGGTCACACCGCAATCCCTTCTCCTCCATTCTCCTCTTGGGATCTTGGGCACGCACGCACACGCGCCCGGCGTGAGTTGTAAGCCTCCGGGTCCAGGACGCGAACCGCGGTCGACAACGTGGGAGTCCAGCGACATAGCCATTACGCTAACTGCTGGTTCCCTCCTTCCATAATTTTTGAAGACAGTATAAGGAAAATTAATATTAATTCTGTTATGATTAAGACAGGCACAATCAATAACTGCAGACACCTGTAGGTCATCCATGCCAGTAAAAGAGAACAACTGCTCAGATGCTCCCCAAATGGTCATTCTGACTTTAGGATATTCTAACATTTCTTCCAATATTTTGTCTATCTTAATTCTGTTCATTCTAAGTTATGTTAAGGTTATATTGTGACTACTTTCCATACTTTCTCTTCCCATCATTTTATAAAATAAAGGACAGGGGAAGACATGATGAAGTTGAGGGGACATAAAGGAGAAAGAGGGTGATGGGAAGAAGCCAGCCTGCAAGGACAATTCCCAGAGAAAACACAGGGTGGACCAATCATGCACAACTAATGGAGAACTCCCTTTAGAGGAAAAGGTTTATTCTCTATATATAATCTTTTTCAGTAACACAAAAAATATATACCTAAGCAGATAACTTGGTGGTTAGGGTGACGGAGTTTCCATATGACCTACCACAGTTTGAGTTCTGTATCTGGAGGTTTGAAAATCATGCTAGGCATGTGTGTGAGCATGCCCAAAATCCCAAGAGGAGACTAGAGAAGGGACTGTATGTAGCATGGTCATTTCCCTAGAAGGTGATTGTCACTTTTCTTCTGTCTTTCTCCTTTCTGGTAAGCACTCTTGCCCTAAGGGAAAAAGCTAAATACAATTTTCTTTAAAAAAAATCACTTCAGGGACCAGAGGTGATGTGATGGTAAAGGAGGACTCCCATATGACTGACCATGGTTTGAATATTACACCTGTAATGTGGAAAATCATGCCAGGCATGAGTGTATGCCTGGTGCCCAAATCACAGGAAAAGAATGGAGCAGAAGGGATTGTGCTGTGGCCATACCCCCTGGGGAATAATTTCTCTTTCTCTCTGAATATGTCTCTCTGGTGAAAGTACATGACCCATGGCAGAAATATTTTTTGAAAAGTAAAAGAGAAAATGCTTCCAAATATCATCAGGTGCTTGTGAAGAATGTTTACCTGCCAAGGAAGAATAGGCTGGTCTGCTTCTCCTGCAGATCGAATTTCTATTTTTTGTAGAAGCATCTGATAAAGAACTTGAGCCACCACATGCACAGCATGATAGATAAAATAGCTGGGGTCAGATATTGTCATCATGTAAAAATTAAATGGTAGAAACTCTATAGAAGAATTTGGTTGGCAGTCTTCAAGTTTGCTACATAGTGGCCCAGTAAGTGTGCAATTAAAAAAGTAAACCCAGAGCCTACTGAAATAAAAATCTTCTGGGTATTGGAAAGGGTTGACTGTCTTGAGAAATTGTTTAAAGCCAGGAATATTTCTTTTCTGGTTTGAAAGAAAAAGGCTTCCATGGAAAGTGTATGGCATGTAACTCAAAGTAGGCAAAATATCTTCCAACTCTAAGGGGTTGAGATTTCTCATGATCCATACTTTTCCCAAAATTAAATTAAAATTTTGTTCCAATCCCAAATTCAGGATACTCCATTCATCACCATATATTATATACACATTTGCAGATGAAACTCTGATCCTCTTTACAACAAAGAATTCATGAAATAAAAAGACACCTTTTGTGGCAGGGAGCTTTCCTGTAAAGTCCACACAGATATCCTTTTCAGTCATCTTTGCTTTTGCATCCTGAAGGAACTGCTCTCCTTGCATATCATCAGATACATAGAGCGCCACCCACGTCCAGCCAAAATGCAGCAACAAGCAGATGATTCCATGAGTCAGAGAGCTGTCCTTGGTGGCCATCTGATAAACTGATGGAAATTGGTCTTTATCACTAAGGATGGGATCAAAAGGACCATATGTGACCTGAATAATAATAATAATTTAAAAAGCTCATACTTTTTAAAATAAACAACGTTAAATGCCAGATTGGGGTCATTTAACTAAAATTCAGACTTCTCAGGTTTTTTGCTTGTTTTCAATTTTTACTAACATTAAGAGGTGGGGAGGGGTTATTTACAAAACTTGCCGGTAAAGCAAATGAGTTAAAAATCTTTTTTTACCATTGTTTTAATTAAACTAAAAATCCTGAAGTTTCTGCATGTGAAATGTAGATACACTATTGAGCAAAATATGTGGCCTCCCAGGTACATTGGTCACCTATGTACAAGTGTCTTGTACACATAAAACAGCAGGGCATCAGTTGATTAAAAAATAATTAGTACTTGTTATGTGTAATAAACTTAAATTTACAAAGGCTTTCCCATGCAGAGATCTGATTCTGTTTCTAGAGAAGGAAGGAATCCTGTATTAGCCATTTACCCATCACAGACTGCACCAGAGCATTTCTGGGTGCTGTTTGGATTTGCCAGTGGGCCAGTGAGGTCAGTGGGCAGCTTTCTAAATGTTATTCAGTTGATTCAGTTCACACACTAGTGTTTTTTTTAAATCGTGAAAAAGGAAATATTTTGCCTATTTGGTGACAGTCAAAAGGGAATTCAAAAATTTTACTCTGACCTATTTCTCCTTGCAATCAGATCCCCTCACCTTGGAAAGTGTCAATTGTCCTTCTTTTTTGTAAAGAAGATGAACTGTATTTTGCATTTTGTGTACTTGTGAGTGAATGTAACATACCATCAATTTTCCTAGTTTGAATATAGAATTGTAACACTACACAGTGCACATGCCCAGAACCATGTGCATATTTCCAATGAACTTTTTTGCAAGCACACTTGTAATCGTATGTGTATAATTAATGCATCTGTATACGCTTATGCCTGAGCAACATTTTTTGTAATTTTTGTTTATATTGTCTCTAAAAAATGTGTAATTTTTATTTTGAAAAATACAGAGTTTTGGAATCTGCCAAAAATTATAATAATTTGATTCTGAATTTAGTGTGATTTTTAAAAATTTTCCCACTTAACAGGGAGGAGCCAATTCTCTACCTGTTTAGACAATAGAATGGAATATTCAGTGAAGAGGTTGCATGCTGTGGAAATGATTCTATTTTGTCAGTATGACCATTAGAAAACTGTTTTCAATCCCATTTTTTGAGAAAGGACATGTGACTAGTACAGGTAACAATATCACTTCCAGACCAAAGCATGAGAGAAAAACTATAAGTTTCAATATATGCTTTATTCCTTCAGTGAGAACTGAGGTATGCGTAAACTTTATAAAGATGGTGCAATGAGATGATGGTGATTCTGCCTTCCTGGGCCCATGTGACAATGTGGATCAGAGGCTTCCTTCCTTAGATGCCAAGTTTAAAATATTAAACTCTGAGAAAAAAATTATGTGTTGAGTTTTTCAGACTGTATCTTATCAATAGAGCTTAAAATATATTGTCTTGAAAACACAAACATATAGCCTGTATGATATTTTTAAAATAATTTTTTCTACAACATAATTATTCTATGCTAATGCTGTGTTTACCAGTAAAGTCTCCTGAAACATTTATAAGACAATTTCCCTAGAAAAACCTGAGGTGGAGGGTTGTCATGCTGAGAATAACTGGAAGTGCTCCCAAGAGATCCACCTGCATGGATGTGAGGAAGGGCAGAGGGATCTCGTAAACTTCAGCTGGAAGAACTGAACCATATTGTGAGTTTGGAGGATCTCCAGTGCTGGAATATTATTTATTTGTCAAAAGTGATAATGAATGCAAAGGTTTTTATATTTTTCTGTCTAATTGTCCTTGGAACACCCCCTAATATTGTCCTGTCCTAAGATCGAATGGTTCCCTGTACTGTGTGCACTTTTTAGAAATCATCTTTAAGAGAACCATCAATATTTCCATTACTGGGGTTTGGATGTCATGACTATGGAAAGAAATATGAGTGGAACTTAACAAATTTTACTTCTTTTTTATTTTTAATTTGTCATAGGGCAAATTTAACTATGTTTGTTTGCCACAGAGAGATAGAGGGATAGTGAGAAATCACCCCTCATAGGGGATGGTCATACCAATATCCCTTCTATGTTGGGATTTGGGGCATGCAAGCACATATGCCCAGTGTGTTCTTCAGGATACCAAAATCAAGACTTAAGCCATGCAGTCAGCCAAGTGAAATCCAGGCACATTAACCACCATATCACCAGCTGGCCTACTACAGTTCTTTTTCTTTCTAACCCTTGTACTGTTAATAGTCCCATGACCCAGGAAAGAACCTGTCCCTCTTTACCTCTGTTTAAGCAAATTGTGTTCAAACAACCAAGAGTCGTGCTGAGAGCCTCTAGAGGTATGTAAACCCAGCTTGCATTTTTTTTTTTTTTTTTGCTCAGATGTAAAAGAATTACAGTAGGAGCTATCCAATTTTCATTCTTTAATCTGACTACCCACTTACCTGTGGACTTTTGTAGAGCTCCAGTAGGGTTCCAACTTGGGCTGAAAATGTGGGCACGTTTCCTACAATAATAGCAACAGGTTGTTTCTGTGTCTGGCAGTTGTAGTTTGGCAGGGACTGATATCCTCCAGTGAGCAAAATTAGAGCACTTTCTAAAGTTCTTTTATCACTGGGAAATGCATTGTAGAAATCATAACCGAGGGAGAGGTTGGGAAGCAAATGGGGACTCTTATTGATCTGCTCAATGGCAAAGTGAAAGGCCAATACATATGCGTAGTTCTTCAATCGGTACCTAAACAGAGGAGACCGCATTAGGAAATACATTCAAGTCATGTGATTCAGGGTAAATTCTTCAGCCAAGCCAAAAGACATAAATTTATAGGCCCAGGTTCTAATTCAGAGATTCTTCTGCAATGGTACACAGAGCTAGTGTGAATAATGTTCCCAGGGCTTCAGAAAACTTTGAATGCATTTTTCTCTCTGCTTAAGCAAATCATGTCCAAACAATTAAGAGAGGCGTTGAAGGCCTTGTGAGTGAGATGAGGTGCTATTTACCCAGATGGTGACACTGTTGTCTGAACAGAGATGATTTTAAATGAGTATCATTAATATATGGAGAAAATGACAAATTTCTTTAAGAATGTGACTAAAGAAGTTTCCACTTCTCCTTACCCCACAGGATTTCCCCCAGCTCTTCAGCAGATGAGATGAAAATGGCCTAAGAGACACAGGCAGAGCCTCCCTGCCCCAGTTCCAGCTTTGGTTGCCCAACCCCAGTGACTCTCTCTCTCTGTCAGCAAGATAGACCTTTTTTCCCCTTCTCTTTTTCTTTCTTTTGTTAATTTCCCATTTCTCCTTACCCCACAGGATTATCCCCAGCTCCTCAGCCGAACTCATTTCCATCTCCATACGCCTGGTGAAATCGTGCACCCGCACACTTTTTTTATTCTCTTTCATACTCTTTTCTCTCCCGTTTTATATTGTCATCTCCTGCCAATCCTCCATGCACCATAAGGGGTTAGACAGGTCTAGAAGCACAATTTTCAAATACCCTGGTATTGTGAGGCTCCCTGGGATTCTCCCTTTTACATAACCAATTGCAATAAAAGAAAGACTACTCTTCAGACTCCTGAATAGAACACTCCTCCTGTGCAGACCACACTGCAAAACACAGCAGAAGAGAAACTTCAGCACACCTCAGTCTACAGAAAAGGAAGCACACTTGTTCCCAATCAAAGAAACATTTTCCAAAAAGGTATCCAAAAGTGAATACCTCTGGCCATTGATAGAAGTAGAAGAGCCTCAGGTCTGAATAAACCAGAGAATATGTCTCCATCAAAAGAACACAATAACTCCCCTCCATCTCTTGAAAAAAAAAACAGAAGTTGCCAAAATGTCAGAGAAAAAATTTAGAACATTCATGGAGACAAAATTTTACTAGTTGGAACAGAGAGGGACAATGAGCTACAGGAGATTAGAAAGTCATTCCTGAATATGATAAAAGAAATGGACACTCTAAGAAAGAATCAGGTGGAACTATTAGAGATGAAGTCTGTAATAAAGGAAATCAAAAACTCTCTCGAAAGTATTAAAAGTCAATTAGACCATGCTGAATATCGAATGTCTGACATAAAAGATAAAATCTCTGACCTAGAAAAAAAAAACACCAAAACACAGAGAAAAATAACAAAAAAATGAAGATAATATATGAGAAATATTAGACTCCATTAAACATCCAAACATCAGAATAATTTGTATCCCAGTAGGTGAAGAAACTAATATGGGCATGGAAAATCTATTTTATAAAATCCTGGAAGAAAACGTCCCAAGTCTAGAGAAGCACTTACATATCCAGACACAAGAAATATGAAGGACTTCAAATAGAATTAACAAAGAAGATCTTCCCCAAGGCACATCTTAGCCAGACTGGCAAAGACCACAGATAAAGACAAGATACTAAAATTGGCAAGAGAGAAACGAGAAGTGATATACAAAGGTCATCTCATTAGGCTAACTCCAGAACTTTCAACAGAAAAGAAAGAATGGGAAGCAAAGAAAGAATGGGAAGACATATTGAAAGTGTTAAGAGAGAAACAGCTTCAACCAAGATTATTATATCCAGCAATATTTTCCTTCATATGAGAAAAAAAATTAAAATCTTCTCAAACAAAGAAAACCTGAAAGAATTTGCCAACACCAGACCAGCTCTTCAAGAAACTCTGAAAAGAGTCCTGTTCCAGGAAAACTAAGAATGATCAGCCAGAAATAAGAGAATGAAAGACAACCAAGACAATGGCCAACTTAAAGGTAAGGACAAGTCTGGAAATATAGATAGTAATATTGAATGTTAATGGATTAAATTCTTCAATCAAGAGACACAGACTGGCAGAACAGATAAAATAACAGAATCGCTCTGTTGTCTACAAGAAATCTATCTCATGGATAAAGACACACATAGATTAAAAGTGAAGTGTTGGGGGACCGGCAGTTTGCATAATGGCTATGTCACTGGACTCCCACGTGGTCAACCGCAGTTTGAGTCCCGGACCCGGTGGCTTAAACTCACGCCAGGCACATGTGTGTGCCTGCCCAAGATCCCGAGAGGAGAATGGAGGAGAAGGGATTGCGGTGTGGCCATCCTCCCTGGGGGGTGATTTCTCACTTTCTATCTCTCTGTCTCTCTCTGTCTGTCTGGCAAGCGCATTTGCCCTATAGCAGAAAAAAAAAAAAGTAAAGTGTTGGAAAAAGGTATATCATGCAAATGGGAACTAAAAACAGCTGGAGTAGCAATACTAATTTCTGACAAGATAGGCTTTAAAACAAAAACTGTTCAAGAGACAACGAATAGCACTATATTGTAGTGAAAGGGTTAATCCATCGAGAAGATATAATGCTAATAAATATGTACCTAACACAGAACCACCCAAATATGTGAAAGAAAGACTGTTAGATCTAAAAGGAGAGATAGACTGCAACACACTAATTGTTGGAGACCTCAACACCCCACAATCTCCTCTGGACAGATGACCTAGATGAAAAATAAGGAAAGAGGTAAAGGGTCTAAATGATACCATAAATCAAATGGACTTAACAAACACCTATAGAACTTTCCACCCGAAAACCACTATAGTTTTTCTCACCCCTACATGAAACTTTTTCAAAGACTGACCATATCATAGAACACAAAGCAAGCCTGTATAGATTCAAAGGCATAGAAACTATATCCAGCATCTTTTCTGACCATGAAGGAATTAAACTTGATTTTAATTTTATAATAAATTCTCAAAAATACACAAATACATGGAAACTAAATAGCCTACTCCTGAATGACTATGTAACTACTGAAGAAATTAAGACTGAAATAAAAACATGAAAACCAATGACAATGAGGACACGAGTTTCTATAATCTTTAGGACACTGCAAAAGCAGTTATAAGAGGGAAGTTTATAGCAATTAGTGCACATAAGAAGAAGATGGAAAGAAGGCAAATGGATCACTTAACATCATGCCTCAGAGAATTGGAAAAGCAACAGCAAAAAAGTGTCCAAAAACCTCCAGGAGAAAAGAAATAATAAAGAGTTGAGCAGAAATAAATAAAATAGAAAATAAGAGAACTATACAGAAAATAAACAAAAGCAAAAGCCTGTTCTTTGAAAAGAAAAACAAGATTGACACACCATTAGCCAGACTAATTAAGAAGAGAGAACAGAGTCAGATAAGTCAAATTCATAACAAATTGGGCAACGTTACAACAGACATAACAGAAATCCAAAACATCATTAGAGGATACTATGAGTGAGTCTATGCCAACATAGAAGAAAACCTGGATGAGATGGATAAATTCCTGGACACATATAATCTACCAATATTGACTTAGAAATACATAGAAAGCCCAAATAGACCTGTAACAAGCAATGGTATTGAATCAGTAATAAATAACCTCAGCATAATAAAAGCCATTTATGAAAAACCTACAGCTAACATTATACTGGATGGGGAAAAGCTGAAAGCTTTTCCACTAAAAACTGGTATAAGATAAGGCTGCCCAATTTTTCTGCTCTTATTCAATATAGTTCTGGAAGTTCTAGCCAATGTGATTATACAAGAAAAGAAAATAAAAGGCATCCCAATAGGGAAAGAAGAGCTGAAATTATCTGTTTACAGATGACATGGCTGTATACATAGAAGACATAATAGTATCCATGAAAAAACTTCTCAAAGTAATAAATGCATACAGTAAAATGGTAGGATACAAAATTAACTTACAAAAATCCATAGCATTTCTATATACAAACAACAAGCAGACAGAGACAGAACTGAAGAAAGTAATTTCATTTACCATAGCCACAAGAAGCATTAAGATACTTAGGAATAAAACTAACCAAGGAAGCCAAAGATCTTTACAAGGAAAACTATGAAAACCTTGAAAAGGACACTTAAAAGTGGAAGGACATCCCATTTTCCTGGATTGACAGAATCAATATAAACAAAATGTCAATTCTCCCCAAACTAATGTACATGTTTAACGCAATCCCTATAAAACTACAAGAGACATTTTCAGAGACCTAGAAAAGATGATCATAGATTTTGTCTGGAACCAAAAAAGACCCCATTTTGCTAAAGCCATCCTACAAATAAAGACAGGAGTAGGTGGCATCTCACTTCCTGACCACAAAATATATTACAAAACTGTGATAATCAAAACAGCATGGTATTGCTCAAAAATAGACATGAGGACCAATGGAACAGAGTGGAGACTCCAGAAATAAACCCCAAAACATACAATGAACTCATCTTTGACAACGGGTGCCAGTCAATAAATGGGAAATATGGATATTTCTTTATCAAATGGTTTTGGAAACCTAGGTATCCACCTGCAGAAAGACGAATCTGAACCCCTGTCACCATTATCAAAAATCAACCCAAAGTGAACCAATGATCTAAACCTAAGACCACAAACTATAAAACTACTAATGGTAAACACTGGGAAAATTGGGAGACATTGGGGTAGGCAAAGATTTCTTAAGCAATACCCGCAAAACACAGGCAATAATACCACAAATAGGTAAAATTACATTAGATTAAGGAGTTTCTGCACAGCAAAGCACACTGTAATTAGTGTGAATCAACAACCCTTGTAGTGGGAGTGAATTTTTGCTAACTGTGCCTCAGATAAGGAACTGATAATCAGAATACACAGGGAACTCAAGCAGCTTACCCAAAAGAAAATGATTAACCCAATTAAAATATGGGAAAATGAGCTGAATAAACAACTCTCTAAGGAAGACATAGGGACAGCCAAAAAGCATATGAAAGACTGCTCAACATCCCTCATTGTAAGGGAGATGCAAATCAAACCACAATGAGATACCACCTAACCCCAGTCAGAATAGTGGAGATTAAAAAAACAATTACTGGTAAGTGCTGGAGAGGATGTGGTGAAAAGGGCACTCCTACACTGTTGGTGGGAATGTTAATTGGTCCAGCCACTGTAGAGAATGATATGGACGTTCCTCAAAGATCTCCAAATACAACTACCATATGATCCAGAAATTCCACTGCTGGGTATCTACCCAAAGGACAGGAGAGCACTGTCAGAAAAGTGCATGAACAACTATTTACATTGCAGCATTATTCATGATTGCTAAGTCATGAAACCAACCCAAATGTCCACAAACAGAAGAATGGATTGAAAAATTATGGTGCATATATACCATGGAATATTATTCAGCCATAAAAAAAAGAAACAAGAAGGCCTTGAAATTTGATAGAAAGTGGATTAATATGGAAGATTTGTTGCTGAGTTAAGCAAGTCAGGCTATGAAAGAGAGACATTATATGTCTCCACTTAACATACTGACTGTCTGTACTCCATGGCAGAGACTGAAAGACTGGAGAACATAAAAGCATTAAAAATTGTAATGGACAATAGAGACAAGTGGAAAGAGAGTGTGGGAGGAGAAGAGCATAGGAAAGAAAATTTGGGGGGAAAATGGAGAGGTAAGACATTTGTGGGACACAGATAAAGTTTTTTATGTGTTGATGAGGATGTGTACAATAGTCTCAACTAGGCTGGACTAAGGTGTATATCATGCTGGGTAAAATCTTTTCACAATCTAAATGATGTATAGCATTTTAATGTATGAATAATTGTTAAAATTAATTTAAAAAGAATATGACTAAAAAGTGCACACATTGATATATTAATACATTTTAAAAATTTGTATATAGACAAATTACAGATATGTATATTTATAAGATATGTATATTGGACTAAGTCCATTAATACATATATCACCTGAAATATTTCACATTTTCTGTAATGAGAATTTAGTATCATAGTCTTTTGGCAATATTAGAATAAATAGTACCCAATCATGAGTTACATTCACCATGCATACACTCATCTTCATAACTCTTCTAGAATTGGGTATATCCCACATGTCACCTTGTTTCTATTTAGTTACATAAAACCATAATTAAAGCATTTTTTTTCTATATTCTGGAACATTTAAATAGCACCTGGCAGGGCCAGCAGGTGGCATGGTGTTTAAGGCTCTGGACTCACATATCGTTGACCACATTTCAAGTCCCAGACCTGATGGCTTGATTTCTCACTTTCTCCCCACTCCTCTCTGTCTCTCTGATGAGCACACATGCCTGTTGCAAATAAAAAACAAAATAATAATAATGATAAATAATATTAAATAAACAATTCTTTAAAGAAGCAGTGAAAGTATAAATAGTATCTGGCTTGCCAGTTTCTCAACCATTTGGCACATTTTAGGTATGTTCAGGTGGCTTTTTCTATATTTTATACACTATTATGTTAATTCTAAAAAAAAATGTTGTTAAATATGTTTTTGTTCAAAATTAAACATTTAATTCAAATCTTCTAGTCAATTACTGGCAGCATCAAGTTGTTTTACAAATTTGTAAAAAAAAAATTTCTCTGTAGTCATCATAACTGTTCATTTTCCCTTTGGAAATTCTCAACTTTTAAAAGAACACTTGCTGAAAGTATGTTTTGAATTTTAAAAATAGCTCATTATTTTTGGTTATTAAATTAGTGTTATATATTGTCTTTAATTGTTTCTCTATTCTCTCTGTAATTATTCTGGTGTTAATTTTTAAAATCTAGACCTTAATTTAAACATTCAAAGTATCTTTTCTTTTTTGAAAGCTTGTTGTCACAGTGTGTATACTTAGAGAGAGACAACATGAGAGGAAAAGTGAGAAATCACCCCCCAAGAAGGTAAGTCCATACTGCAATCCTTTGTCCTTCATTTTCTTTTTGGGATTTTGGGGCTATACTTACATGTTCCCAGCCAAGTGCAAGTTCAATGACTTAATGCTCCACCATCTACTGGTCCCCTGATTTGTTAATAAAGCATGATAGACTAAATATTTTTATGTAATGAGAACTCTGTTTTTACTGAATTGGTTCTTATGTTTCCTTTTTTTTTTTTTTTTCTCTAGGGTGTGTGCACTCACCAGAGTGAAAGAGAGAGAGAGAGAATTCATCCCCTGGGGAGAAGGTCATACCACAATTCCTTCTCCTCTATTCTGCTCTTGGGATTATTGGACATGCAGGCATACTCCCACCTCTCATGTTTTTCAAACAACTCAATTCAAAACCCCAACCATGTAGTGAGCCATGTGGAAAGCAGCTGCCTTAAGCTCTATGCTGAGTTAGGAGTTAGACGTTACTATACATAGATAGGAGATGAGCTCTGCATAAAGCAGTTAGTGTGTTTTTTTCTTTCTGTGCTCCGGTGAATGTTTGTTATGCATCCATTACTAGTTTCAGAGGAATTTATGATTTCCTATTGGGTGGTCTAAAATCAGACTGAAATCAGTCACTGTGTGGAGCACAAATTGTGAGACTCGAGCTTCTGGGTCAGCAACTACAATCATGACCACATCAGAGTACAGTGCCTTGACCACTACTCCACTTGTTGGCTTGTGCTAGATAAAGCCTTAATCAGACTTCTGAAAATTCATCCAGGCCTATCTGCAAACTTGTATATAATTCATACAAGTCAATTTGGCCAGAATCTCTATTACCAGTAGTGTTACTACTAAGTAATTTTCTATGCAATTATTCCCACCTTTCTCTTTTTTTAATAATTATTTATTTTATTTTATTTATTCATTTATTTATTTCTTAATTTGACCAGAGAGAGACAGAGACTGAGAGTGAGAGAGAGAGGAAGTGAGAAAGCAAGCCACCAGATTCAGGACTTGAACCCTGGTCAGCCATGTGGGAGTGTCCAGCACCTTAACCACCACACCACCTGCTGGTCTCCCCCACCTTTCTCTTTAGATACAAATTTTTACTTATCCTCAGTATATTCAGATTTGAACCTAATATTCTTGAACTATTGCAAAATATATGGCCACATTTCCCATTTGTATTTTGAGACTTTAAAGGAAGCTTTCTTTACTGTTCTATAAAAGATATCATGAAGGGACCAGGAGGTAGCATGGTGGTGATTGGATTCTCACATGGCTGACCACAGTACGTGTCTTGGGCCTGGAAGCTTGAAAATTATGATAGGAACATGTGCATGCATGCCCAAAATCCTGAGGAGAATAGAGCAGAAATTGGGGTGTGGCTATCATTGCTGGTTTGTATATGGTGGCAGCCTTTAGATACCTATGACTTCTCTACAAAGCACACTTCTACCATCCCAAGTCAGCAGTGAGCACCCAGAATCAGCATCTTGTTTCTAATATTAACTTCATGTCAGGAGCTTAGTGTCACAATTTGCATGCAGGCCTCACTATATGGGTCTTGGGGGGGTAGAAGTGCTAAGGTACCAACAATCTCACACATTCTGAGCTTCCCAAAGACTCAATATGAAGATAGTGCTGATGGAATGGACAACAAGCTATATTTATTCTCTTTTCTGTCTTGAAAGAAATGGAGAAACACTAAAAATGAGAAGAAGAAAGATAATAACAGGGTAACAACGTATTCTGAGTTCACAACTGTGTTCTTATTTCATTTCAGTACACACTTGATTATTCTCAATGGGATTAATCACACACACATATATGCCAACTACACTATTACACAGGTATAAACACATTTACACATACATATAACCAAAAACTTACAGAAGTCTTGTCACTACTTGAGGTGGCCTCATCAGGAAATGTAGTTGGCTTACAGTTTCATTCTCTTCCGTGGTATGAAGAGGGAAAAACCCACCCAGTATCAGGTCCCCATTCCTGTAGACACTAGGTTTCCAGTATCCATGACAGCTAAAATGTGTCGTATCACATGCTATTTGTAAAGGCTGCAGAAGTACCAAGATACTAATAAAAGATAATAACATGTCTGAGCTAGCCCAACACAGAAAAAAGGCCCTATGTGTGGGAGCTGAGGAGATGGAACTGGATTGTGTCTGCAGGCTCAGCCCTCTTTTGAGAGAGTCAACTTTATGGAGGGCACAGAGGATTCTCACTTCCACGGTCTGCCTTCAACCTGAACAAAATATCTTCCAGATTGGCATGACAGACAGGGACATAACTAGAACTTTTCAAAAGGTATTTCTAAGGAGCCATGGTTCTGAGACTTGTGCTTTATCTGAGCAGTTATGGTTTTCCTGCCTTTTTATTGTTTCACTTATGTCCTACCCAGGAGCTCTGGAGATCTCTCTGCCCTGGAGCTCTGCACCTGTCACCCTTCATTTTGGTGAAAAAACAATTTGAGAAAAACATATTTTGCACTGTTTTCCTCCCCCAGACTGTATGATTTCATAATGGCCAGGTAAGGCCTTGGAGACCACTCCATCCTGAGGCAACAAGCTTTGTTATTTTGTGACTAAGAGGAGGCAAAGTACTTGTATCATACAACTGCTTTTATATTTAGACTTTTTAAAATTTTGTTAAAATATACAAAAGTTGGACTAGCAGGTGGCATAGTAGTTAATGCAATGGTCTCCCACATCACTGACCACAGTTTGAGCCTTGGACCCTGAAGCTTAACACTCATGCTGAGCACTTGTGCATGCATGCCAAAAATCCTGGAATGGAAGAAAATGGAGAAGAAATTGTGGTGTGCCCATTCCTGTAAGGGATGATTTCTCACTTTTTCTATCTCTGACTCTTTGGCAATCACACATGCCCTATAGCAAAAATATCTCTCTAAATAAAAAAAATCCACAAAAGCCTAATTCTGTATTTCTGTAATTCTGAATTCCTAGCAAGGAGGGGAAAGAATAATGTCAGTCATTGGTGGCTTCCTCAAGTGTACAGAAGGCATTTCTTTGCTATGTCCAATATCACTCTCAGGTCTGCAGCAGCATCATGGCACAAATGAGCCTTATAATTTACAAAGAACTAGGATACTTTCCAGAAGCGATTAGATTATTCTTAAATTCCAACCTTCCACAAAATTAATTCACATAACCCTAATATGATATCCTCTGCTCTGTCCACTTATAATTCAGGTATCAAGTACTCATTACATGATTTAATATGTAGTAACTAAAAAGGACTCTATCCTTGACCAGAATTTATCTCTTGTCATATTTTTTCTCTTACCAGTCATTATGAAAAATATTCTTAAAACATTTTCATGACTTGTTCATTTAGTTTTGATTTTTAACATTTTTATATGCAGAAAGATATTTTAACTGATATAAACTTTAGGGGATGGTTAAATTGAGCCATTTAGCATGTACTATCAGGGCCAGCAGGTGGTGTGGAGATTAAGTTGTACTCCCACATGGCTGACTGCAGTTCTAGTTCCAGACTTGGGAACTTACTTTCTCACTTTCCCTTTCTCAATCTGATCAAAATTAAGAAATACTAATAATAAATAAAATTCAATAAAACAATTGTTTAGAAACAACATACGTGTTACCTTACAACTTGCTTCTGGGCTGGGAACATAATATATACTCTCAGAAAATTTTTCAGGTATACAACGTAACTAATTGTAACTAATTACATTGGCATAATGTTCATTAGAACCTTTGAGCACATTCCTGTTGTCTAACTGAAATGTGTTTTTTTGACCAACATTTTAATTTTAATTAAATTTATTTTTATAGAGAGTTTTGCTACAGGGCACATATGCTCACTGGAGAGACGGAGAAAGACAGACAGAAAACAAAAAATCACCTCCTGGGGGATGGTCATACTGCAATCCCTTCTCCTCCATTCTACTTTTGGGATTTGAGGCAAACAAATACACATTCCTGGCATGAGTTTTAACCTACTGATGTGAACCTCAAACTGTGGTCAACTACCTGGGAGCCCAGCAACATAACCATTATGCCATTGGCTGCTTTCTTGACCAACATTTTTTTAAGATTTATTTTAATTGTATGTATTATTTTTTAAAATTTGCTATAGGGTACACACATTCATGAGAGAGAGAAAGTGAGAAAGCAAGTCACCAGGTCCAAAACTTGAACCATAGTCGACCATGTGAAAGTCCAACACCCTTAACCACCACACAACCTGCTGGCCCCTTGACCAACAATTTTAAAACCTAGCTACCCTCAGCCTGTAGTATCTGTCATTTTATTCTCTGCTTTTATAAATTTTAGTTTTTAATGCTCTACTTACATGTGAGATGATGAGGTATATGTCTTTGTGTGTGTGAATGATTTCAGTCAGTGTAATGTCCTTCAAGTTCATCCCTGTTGTTGAAATAACAGAATATGTTGTGCTACTTTTAAGGTGCATT
Source organism: Tupaia tana (assembly GCA_026018925.1). Classification (NCBI taxonomy): domain Eukaryota; kingdom Metazoa; phylum Chordata; class Mammalia; order Scandentia; family Tupaiidae; genus Tupaia; species Tupaia tana. The sequence goes on from JAKSZU010000003.1 coordinate 124,507,391, forward strand.
TGATCACCAGTGACTGGGGGAGAGAGAAACACTTCCCAATGGAGCTTCATCACGCTGCAATTCCTTCTCCATTTCTCTATTCTGTCAGGATTTGGGGAATGCAAACACACATACATAGTGTGGTTCTTAAGCCACTAAAAATGGGTCTCAAAGCATGGTCAGTTATGTGGAACCCTGATCTTTCAAACATTAAGCTATAGAGCTGGTTGGCACCTTTTTTTTTTTTTTTTTTGCTATACGGCACATGCACTCACCAGAATGACAGTGAGAGACAGAAAATTAGAAACCATTCCCCAGGGGGGATGGCCACACCACAATACCTTCTCCCCTTCTCCTCCATTCTCCTCTCAGGATCTTGGGCACGCATGCACACATGTCTGGCGTGAGTTTAAGTCACCGGATTCAGAACTCGAACCACAATTGACTACATGGAATTCCAGCAACATAGCCATTACTACAACTGCTGGTCCCGACACAATTCTTTTTTAAAGGCTGGATAATAATCTATTATATACATATAGAAAAGGTTTTCTTAAAAAATATTTATTTAATTTAACTTATTGTTGTTTTTATTATTATTTGTTTTTCTATGGACATGTGTGTTCACCAGAAAGAAACAAAAAGAGGGAAAGTGAACAAGCAAGCTGACAGGTCTGGGACTTGAACTGTGGTCAGCCATGTGGAACTAGCCCCTCAAACACTACACCACCTGCTGGTCCCTATAATGTGTTTTTTTTTTTATCAATTTGTCTGTGATAATGTCATAACTTGACTATTCTGAATAAACTTGCAATGAACATGGAAGCATGAATATATTTTTGACAAATTAATTTTATATTTTTATATATAGCCAATTATGCAATTGTTAAGTCACATGGTAGTTCTATTTTTAATTTTCTGAAAAACATTAGAAAACTATTTTCCATTGTGTTTAACCAATTTATATTTTTACCAACAATGTTCATTGGTTCCCTTTTCTTCCTATATTTATTGAATTGTAATTTTTTTAAGAATAACTATCTTAAGAGGTCTAAAGTGGGGGCTGGCAGGTGGTGTAGTTGTTGAAGTGATAGACTCCTACATGACTGACTATGATCTGAGTCCTGGAACTGGTGGCTTGATTTCTCACTTTCCTTGTCTCTCTCTCTCTGGAAAAACTAGAAAATAATAACAACAAACAAATAGATAAAATAAATAAAATGATATTTTTAAGAGAAAAGGTATGATGTGATATTTCACAATTGTTTTCATTTGTATTTTCCTAATGATTAGTGAGATTGAGTGCTTATTCATGTGCCTATTGGCCATCTGTATGCTTTCTGCTGAAAGATATCTATCCAAGTCCTTTGTACTTTTCCCTATCAGTTATTTGTTTTCTGAATATTACATTTTTTTATTTATTTTAAATATTAAGTTTTTACATAATATATTACTTACCACTATGTCAACAATTCTGCATTTATTCAAATCTGTTTTTGTTTACTTTGTTGGACAGAATCATTTTAGTTTTATATAACTTTATTTGTTTATTATTGCTTTTTTTTTCATCTTGAGATAGTAGTACAGGGCCAGGTGGTGGCATAATGTTTATTCACTGGGCTTCCACATGATTGACCACATTTGAATCCTGAACCCAGTAGCTTGAAGCTCATGCCAGGCATGTGTGTGTGCATGTCTAAAATCCATACAGAAGAAGCGAGGAGAAGGAATTGCAGTATTGTCATTCCCCGGGGAGAGGGGTTGAATTCTCACCTTCTTTTTCAGTGATACTCTTTCTTTCTGGTAAGTGCATGTGACTTATGACAAAAACATTAAAAAAAAAAAAAAAAAGCTACACATGGAGCCAGAAAGTGCCATGCTGATTAAGGAACTAGAATTCCCACATGGTCAACTGGTTTGAGTCCTGGACCTACTGACTTGAAAATCACACCCAGTGCATATGTGTTATGTGTGCTCAAAATCCTGAGGGGGAATGGAGAGAAATGGATCACACTGGATGCAGCTGCATGAGTCCAAGACTCTGGGAGGAGAAGAGACTGTGGTGTGTCCATCTCCCTTGTTTCGTGATTTCTCATTTTCTCACAGTCTAGGTCTTCCTCTCTCTCAAGAGAGCACACCAACCCTAAGGCAAAAAACTATTTTAAAAAGGGTAACAAAGTTAGATTATCTTTAAACAACAGATCACAATTTTAAATTCCAGAGACCAGTAGATGGTGTAGTGGTTAAGGCATTTGACTGTCACATGGCCCACCGTGGTTAGGCTCCTGAATCTGGCAGGTTGAAACTGACACAGGGAACATGTATTTATGTGCCCAAAATCCCAAGAGGAGGATCTAGACAGGATGATGCCATGACCATTACCCTGGGGGGGGGGGGTGATATCTCATTTTCTGTCTCTCTGTCCCTTTCTCTCTGGGGAGCACATCCACTCTACAGAAAAAAATCCTTTTTAAAATATGTGTAATTACAAAATTATAATGTAGTATTAAAATAGGTAGTATACCTACCTAGATAGCACAGCAATTAATAATATTTTATTAGAGACCATTGAGACATTTACAGGGACTGGGAATATGAGATTGTGTCTGAGAGAGAAAACTTAAAAAAATTAAAACATCTTTTTCTTTTTGTTTTATTTCCTTTTTTTATACATTCAATCACATTATTTAGCTTACAAAGTGAATATTTCAATACGTGAACATTTCCAAACACCTTAATTAATAATAAAATAACATCATTTGTGAGCTGTTTAGAAATATCACATTGGGGATACACATGGTACATAGCAGTAAAACATAATGTTACTTGAGCATGACTTACCTGGAAACATGTCTGGGGGTCGTGACTGGTGACCTACAAGAGTATGCTGAGCATAGGGTGCTGTGGTTCATGGCTGACTGAGTTTGAGAATTAATCATGATATCAAGACTCTCTTGAAAGTGCTGTCTCTCTCATGGATGAAAAAATTATAATGAATCTTCTAGAAAAATCAAAATATTTATATAATTAAATAAAAATATTTATATACTTAAATAGTTAAGGCCCCGTACCTCCATGGCCAGTTGGCAATGGGTGTGAATGGGGCCACCTCCGTACTCAGTATGGCAAGATGGTGGGCCAGAACAGCACCATAGCCATCACTAGGGTGTGTTAGGCCCTGTTCATCAGGTACTGTATTTACTTCAATTGAAAGCAATGGAGTGATCTCAACTTAAAGAATGGGCTGCAACAATAAAGAAAGAAACAGAAATTTGTCAAGGAAAGAGCTGGCCTTTCCAAGTTACCTAATCTTTAAGATGCTGAAGCAATTCAGAGTATTCCCTGAAGAAATTCAACTTGAAGAAGAGTCGCTATCCCAAGGTGAATAAAAGAAAGGTGTGGACTGTTTGACCAATGCCATCGCATAGAGCAAAAATCTCTCAAAACAAAAAAACAAACACCAAAAATATGACAAATCTTGGACAAAATTGAATAGTGTCATGAATGAACTTTTAACAGAGTCCTGATGTCTATATCCCTATATCCTATGAACAGATATGCAGTTGTGTGTATAAGTGCATAAGCCAGCAACACTGGAACAGATGTATAGTGATCTGATTTAAAATATTAATCACTTAGAGAAACCAGCAGATTGCTAATGGATGGCTGTGTTGCTGGATTCCCACCTAGTCAACCATGGTTCAAGTCCCAGACCCAGTGGCTTAAACTAATGCCAGGTATATGTGAGTGAGTGGCCAAGATTCTGAGAAGAGATTGAAGGAGGAGCAACTGATGTGTGGCCATCCCCCACAGGGGTGATTTCTCACTTTCTGTCTCTTTGTCTCTCTGTGTGTTTCCAGTGAAAGCATGCACCCTATAGCAAAAACCTCTCTTAAAAAAAAAAAAAAGATTAATCACTGAGACTCTCCTTGCCTGCCAGCAGGCGCAAGGTCCACCTACAGGCCTCTGGCCAGCAAGGGATATTGAGGGAGGGTCATCTCTGACCCCCACCCCACTTCCAGACTCCCCAGCCCAAGACTCCACCTTCTGGACTCTCCTTGCCTGCCAGCAGGTGCAAGGTCCAACTACAGGGCTCTGGCCAGCAAGGGATATTGAGGGAGGGTCATCTCTGACCCCCAACCCACTTCCAGACACCCTAGCCCAAGACTCCACCTCCTAGGTAGGTAGATAGAATTTTTCTGCTGCAGCTTTTTTTCTTGAAGCCCCTCTAGTATCTTGTTAATTCCTAGCTCTGCCTCTTTCAACAGATTCTCCTTGCCTGCCAGCAGGCGCAAGGTCCACCTACAGGCCTCTGGCTAAATCGCGCACTGCGATTTCTTTCTTTTTCTCTGTTGTCTCTCATTTTGTTTCATATTATCCTCTCCTCCTTATTTTTTACCCTGCCAGAGGGACTATACAGGTCTATAATCAGATATCTGAAATTCCCTAATAAGGTAAGTGTCTCTGGGATCCTCCCTTGTACTGATCCACCTGTGAGAATGGAGATACTGCTTTTTAAACACTTCAGTAGAGTTCCCCTCTTGAGAGCACATTGGTTAAAAACAACAGAAGAGAGACTTCAGCAAACATCTATTCCCATCCAAAAGGAAACACTCTTATCCTAGTGGGAGAAACGTTCCCCCAAGAGGTTTTCAAAGGGAAATACATCTTCCAATGGCTAGAAGTAAAAAAAGAGCCTCAGGTCTGAATAAACAAGAAAATATGTCTCCAACAAATGAAAACGCCCCTCCATGTCTTGTAAATATGGAGGACATTACCAAAATGACAGGCACATAATTTTGAACGTTCATGGTGACCAAATTCTGTGAATTGGGAAAGAAAAGAGACAATGAACTGCAGGAAATTAGGAAGTCCTTCCAGGATATGAAAGAAGAAATGGATACTCTGAGAAAGAATCAGGTGGAACTCTTAGAGATAAAGTCTATAATACAGAAAATCAAAAACTCTCTTGAAAGTATTAAGAGATAATTAGACCATGCTGAAGATCGAATCTCTGATGTAGAAGATAAAACCTCTGATCTAGAAAAAAAAAACACCAAAAAGATCGAGAAAATAAATAAAAAACAAGAGGATAATATACGAGAAATACTAGACTCCATTAGACGTCCAAACATCAGAATAATTGGCATCCCAGAAGGTGAAGAAACAAATAACGGAATGGAAAATCTATTTCATGAAATCCTGGAAGAAAATTTCCCAAGTCTAGAGAGGCACTCAACCATCCAGACCCAAGAAATACAAAGGACCCCAAATAGAATCAACCCCAGAAGATCTTCCTGAAGGCACATCTTAGCCAGGCTGTCTAACACCACAGATAAAGACATGATACTGAAACTGGCAAGAGAGAAACGAAAAGTAACTTACAAAGGCCATCCCATAAGGCTAACACCTGACCTCTCATCAGAAACAATGCAAGCAAGGAAAGAATGGGAAGACATATTGAAAGTGCTAAGAGAGAAACAATTTCAGCCTAGACTACTATATCCTGCAAGATTATCCTCCGTATGGTAAAAAAAAAAAAGATTAAAATCTTCTCAGACAAACAAAACCTGAAAGAATTCGCCAACACCAGACCAGCTCTTCAAGAAACCCTGAAGAAAGTACTGTTCCAGGAAAACTAAAGACTCAACAGCCAGAAACGAAGAGATAACAGGCAACTAAGACAATGGTCAACTTAAATGTCAGTACAGATCCTTTAACATCGATAATAACATTGAATGTTAATGGTTTAAATTTTCCAATCTGTGGGGAAAAGTTTAAGAGAGAGAATCTGAGGTGTGGGGACATGCGCTGAGCAAACACCACCTGCTCTTTTGGAGTTTGGCAGAACCTTGTAACTTGTCTTTCCTTGACCTTGGCTGCAGACAGAGCAAGGGTGGAAATGGCTAGGGGCGTTCCAACAGACACATCTGATGGACTTCAAGAAACATCTTGACCCCAATTAATAAAATCCAATCCCTGCTCTGCATCTGAAAGGTTCTTTAGCCTACTCTGGGTGTGGTGGTGCACTCCTTATGGAGAAGTTCTTTAGCTCCTTCCCCACTCCTAACAGCTAGTTCTCTGCATTAGAAAAGAAGATGAGATTTACTCCTGATGGGATTATCTCCAAGGGATACACCTGGCCTGGTATGACTAAGCCATCATAGATTTGTTAACTGCTTCTTATTTTCTGTAACCTGGCAACCAATGTATGAAGTATCATGAAACATACATGTGTAATGTCTCTTTGTACCATAAATAAAGAGGCCCAGTTTGTCTGGGTGGCTCAAACAACTCAAGCGGCTCAAGCAGCAGCAGCAGCTGCGGCACAAGTTGCTTGGGCTACCTAGGCTCAGTCTGCCTGTGTCCATTCCTACTCTATCCCTTTGCTTCATTCTTTCCAATTCCCAGGTCCTGGCAAGATGGAAGGCTTTCTCTTTCTTGTCCTCTTTCTCTTCCTCACCAGCAGCCCCCTGATCATGATTCAGCCAGACCCAAGTCCTGGGGTGGACGCCGACACCAATCAAGAGACACAGACTGGCTGAATGAATAAAAAAACAGAAACCCTCTATCTGTTGCCTACAGGAAACCCACCTCATGGAGAAAGACATACAGAGACTGAAACTGAAGTGTTGGAAAAAGGTTTTCCATGCAATTGGGAACCAAAAAAGAGCTGGAGTTGTGATACTAATTTCTGACAAAATAGGCTTTAAAATAAAAACCATTAGAAGAGACAAAGAAGGGCACTATATTGCAGTAAAAGGCTCTATAGATCAAGAAGATATAACGCTTATTAATATCTATGCACCTAACACAGGAGCACCCAAATATGTGAAGGAAAGACTGTTAGGTCTGAAAGGGGAGATAGACTGCAACACACTAATTGTTGGAGATCTCAACACCGCATTATCCCCTCTGGACAGATCATCTAGGCAAAAAATAGGTAAAGAGGTAAAGGATCTAAACGATACCATAAATCAATTGGACTTAACAGACATCTATAGAACTTTCCACCCAAAAACCACAAATATAGTTTTTTCTCACTGCGACATGGAACTTTCTCGAAGATTGACCACATCATAGGACACAAAGCAAGCCTCTGCAGATTCAGAGGCATGGAAACTATTTCCAGCATCTTCTCTGACCATGATGGAATTGAGTTTAATTTCAAGAGAAATTCTCAAAAATACCTAAAAACATGGAAACTGAATAACCTACTCCTGAATGACTTCACTATTACCGAAGAAATAAAGTCTGAAATCAAAAGATTCATGGAAGCCAATGACAATGAAGACACGAGTTCTCATAATCTTTTGAACACTGCTAAAGCAGTCATAAGAGGGAAATTCATAGCAATTAGTGCACATAAGAGGAAGACAGAAAGAAGGCTAAAGAATCACCTAGCATCAAGTCTCAGAGAACTGGAAAAGCAACAGCAAAAAAATCCAAAAAATTCCAGGGGAAAGGAAATAATAAAGATCCGAGCAGAAATAAATGAAATAGAAAATAAATGTACTATACAGTAAATAAATGAAAGTAAAAGCTGGTTCTTCGAAAGGATAAACAAAATTGATACACCACTAGCGAGACTTATTAAGAAGAGAGAAAGGAACCAGGTGAATCAAATCTGCAATGAGGCTGGTAACATAACAACAGACATAGTAGAAATTCAAAACACCATTAGCGGATACTTTGAACATCTATATGCTAAAAAACAAGACAATCTGGATGAGATGGACAAATACCTGGACAAATATAATCTACCACGAATGAGCCAGGAGGATATAGAAAGTCTGAATAGGCCCATAACAAGCCAGGAGATTGAATCAGTAATAAATAACCTCCCAACAAAGAAAAGCCCTGGCCCCAATGGATTCACCTCTGAATTCTACAAAACCCTCAAAGAAGAGTTAACTACCATTCTGCTCAAGTTATTTCTAAAGATCCAAAAGGGTGAATCTCTCCCTAATTCATTCTATGATGACTCTATCACCCTCATCCTTAAAACAGATAAGGACAGGACAAGGAAGGAAAACTATAGACCAATATCTCTGATGAACATAGACACAAATATTCTCAACAAGATAATAGCACATTGTATTCAACACTTATAAAGAAGATCATATACCATGATCAGGTAGGCTTTATTCCAGGAATGCAAGGTTGGTTCAACATATGCAAAACCATAAATGTAATACATCATATTAACAGGAATAAGGAGAAAAACCAAATGGTCATATAGAATGATGCAGAAAAAGCATTTGATAAGATACAACACCACTTTATGATCAAGACTCTCAGCAAAATCAGCATAGAAGGGCCATTTCTGAATACAATAAAAGCCATCTATGAAAAACCCATAGCGAATATCATCCTCAATGGAGAAAAGCTGAAAGCTTTCCCACTAAACACAGGAACAAGACAAGGATGCCCACTGTCTCCACTCCTTTTTAATATAGTTCTGGAAGTCCTCACCAATGCAATCAGAAAAGAGGAAAAAATAAAGGGCATTTGAATAGGAAAAGAAGAGGTGAAACTCTCTCTATTTGCAGAAAACATGATTGTATACATAGAAGACCTAAAGGTCTCCATGGAAAAATTACTGGAAGTAATGCATGATTACAGTAAAGTTGCAGGATATAAAATCAACATACAGAAATCTATATCATTTCTATATACAAATAAGAGACTGAGATAGAACTGAAAAAAGTTATTCCATTTACCATAGCCACCAAAAGTATATGATATTTAGGAATAAATCTAACCAAAGAAGTTAAAGACCTCCACAAGGAAAACTATGAGACGCTAAAAAAAAAAAAAAGAAATTGAAAATGACACAAAAAAGTGGAAGGATATCCCATGTTCCTGGATTGGAAAACTTAATATAACCAAAATGGCAATTCTACCAAAACTAATCTACATATTTAATGCAATGCCAATCAAAGTTCCAGACACTTTCTTCACAGATCTAGAAAAGACAATCATAAAATTTGTCTGGAATCATAAAAGACCCTGTATTGCCAAAGCAATTCTATACAAGAAGAGTGGAGTGGGCGCCATCTCACTCCCCAACCCAAAATTATACTACAAAGCTGTGGTAATCAAAACAGCATGGTACTGGCACAGAAACAGACACGTGGACCAATGGAACAGAATAGAGTCCCCAGAAATAAATGCCCAAACATACAGTCAACTGAACTTTGACAAGGGGTACCAGTCAATCCAGTGGGAAAAGGAAAGCCTCTTCAGCAAGTGGTGCTGGAAAAACTGGATTTCCACTTGCAGAAAGAGGAATCTGAACCCCTACCTCTCACCTTCGACAAAAATCAAGTCAAGGTGGATCAAAGATCTAAATCTAAGACTTCAAACTATAAAGCTGCTCCTGGAAAACTCTGGGGAAACTCTGGGAGACACTTGTGTAGAGAAAGACTTCTTAAATAAGACCCTCAAAGCACAGTTGATCATCCCCAAAATAGACAAGTGGGATTATATCAGACTAAGGAGTTTCTGCATGGCAAAAGACACAGTAATTAGTGTGAATTGACAGCCCTCAGAATGGGAAAATATTTTTGTAAATTTTGCATCAGATAAGGGACTGATAACCAGAATACACAAGGAACTAAAGAAGCTGTTTGGAAAAAAGATGATCAACCCTATTAAAAAATGGGAGAACGAGCTGAAAAAAACACTCTCTAAAGATGATATATGAATAGCCAAAAAGCATATGAAAAAATGTTCCACATCCCTCATCATAAGGGAGATGCAGATAAAAATAATAATGAGGTACCACCTAGCCCCAGTCAAAATATGTAAGATTAAAAAAACAAAAAAATGATAAGTGTTGGCAGGGGTGTGGTGAAAGGAGAATCTTTTGCACTGCTGGTGGGAATGTAAATTGGTCCAGCTACTGTGGAGAATAATTTGGAGATTCCTCAAAAATCTACAAATAGATCTACCATATGATACAGCAATCCCACTCCTCGGTATCTATCCAAAGGACATAAGAATTCTTCATTGAAAAAGTGCTTGCACATCAATGTTTATTGCGGCACTATTCATGATTGCTAAGTCATGGAACCAACCCAAATGCCCCCATATGGAGGAATGGATTGAAAAACTGTGGCACACATACTCTATGGAATACTACTCAGCCATAAAAACCAACAAAACCCTGGCTTTTGACAGAAAGTGGAAAAATATGGAAGATGTACTGCTGAGTGAGGCAAGCCAGGCTATGAAGGAGAGATATTGTATGTCCCCACTTAACATATACCGAATGTCTGCACTCTATGACTGAAACTGATTGACTAACAGTTCTACAAACACAGAAGATGGGTGTGAATGCCAGATGAGGTGTATGTGGAGGAGTGGAGCCTAACGAAGGACATTTGGAGAAGGGATACGGAGGTAGAGCATTGACGGGATGGGGAAGTGTGGTGTTATCGGTTGAAGATATTTTGATCAACGGGACTGGGGAGAAATGTTCACATATTGAAATGCTGACATTGTAAGCTAAACAATGCGATTGAATGTATATACAAAAAGAAATAAATTTTTAAAAACTCAATAAAACAACATAATCTTTGAAATGTGAAAAAAGAATAGAGTTATTTTTAGTTATTACATATTAAATCATGTAATGAGCATTTGACACCTGAATTATCAGTGGACAGAGCAGAGGCTGTCATTCATAGGGTTATGTGGATTGATTTTGTAGAGAGTTGGAATACTAGTCTTCTCCGGAAAGTATCCTACTCCTTTGTAAATCATAAGGCTCATTTGTACCATGATGGTGTTGCAGACCTGAGAGCGATATTGGACATAGCAATAAAATGCCTTCCGTATACTGGTGAGGAAGCCACCAATGACTGATATTATTCCTTTCCTTCATTGCTAAGGCATCATACAGAATTCAGTTTTTGTGGATTTTTTTATTTTAATTTTTTTATTTGGAGAGAGATTTTTGCTAACGGGCACGTACAATTGCCAGAGACAGAGAGAGAAAAAGTGAGAAATCACTCCCTGAGGGTGTGGCCACACCACAATCCCTTCTCCATTTTCCTCCATTCTAGAATTTTTGGCATGCATACACAAGTGCCCAGCATAAGTATTAAGCTCCAGGGTCCAGGGCTTAAACCATGTTCAGTCATGTGGGAATCCAGTGCCCTAACTACTTTGTCACTTGCTAGTCCAACTTTTGTATATTTTAATGCCATTCTAAAAATTACAAATTATAAATGCAGTTGTATAATATAAGTACTTTGGACTCTCTCACAAAAATACAAAGCTTTTTGTCTCAGGATGGGGTGATCCCCAAAGCCTTACCTGGCCATAATGAAATAATAAGTCCAGCACCTTAAGCACCATCCCACCTGCTAGCCCTGCTAGGTGCTACTTAAATTTTCCAGAACATCAAAATAAATACGAAAAGCTTCAACAGGGTTTCTGGAACTAAATAGAAACAAGGTGACATGTGGGATATATCCATTTCTAGAAGTGGTATGAAGGTGAGTGTAGGCATGGTGAATGTAGCTCATAATTGAGTACTATTTATTCTAATACTGCCAAAAGACTATGATACTAAAGTTCTCATCACAGAAAATGTGAAATATTTCAGGTGAAAGAAAAGACCCAAGGTGAGGAGAAGTGGTTGAAAATTTTTTTAAATAAATTAAAAATGTAAAGAGAGAGAGAGTGTGAGACAGACAGAGACAGACATCCTGAGACAGAGAACAGATGGAAGTTGCCCTACCTTGTCTGAATATTTTGGGAGTCTAGAAGATGCAGTTTAGAGCATAGCTTCCCTGAACATGCCAGGACACATCTCAGCTTTAAAAGGGCTTCTTGTCTATATATTTTGGGAGTCTCAGATTATGAAATTATTTAGTTTTCTAGGGACCTAGGCTATTTTTAAATAATATAAGTTTAAGTAACTTTATATGCTGTACATACATTTTAGTTATTTTTGGTATTTTAAAATAATTTTTTAAATTTTGTTTATTATTATTTTCTAATTTGATCAGAGAGAGAGAGAAAATGAGAAAGCAATTCGCCAGGTCTGGGATTCAAACAGAGGTTGGCCATGTAGAAGTCCAGTGTCTTAACCACCACAGCACCTGCCAGCTCTACTTATTTTTGATATTCATCGTAAAGATAGAGCATTCCTCATTCAACACCTGAAATGGTACAAAATCTGAACTGTTCTTAGCACCAATATGATGCCACAGGTGGAACAGTTAACCTCATGTGACAGGTCACAGTCAAAATGCTACAATTCAGGGACCAACAGATGGCATAATGGTTATGTTGCTGGACTCTCATGTAGTTGACCACAGTTCAAATCCTGGACTTGCCAGCTTAAACTCATAGCAGGCACATCCTAGTATCTTATCTCATATATACACTAGGACAGTTTTCAAACAGTAATACCCATTCAACATTCAAAAATCAACTTAGCAGGTGAGGATAAACATATTTTAATGACTGCAAGAGAATTGCCATACTAATGATTTGTTTATTAATAAACTTAAGCACATTATTTTTCACCCTTTAGATTGAATTACAAAAAAAAGTTGGTGGTTCTACAACAGGAATAACTATATCAGAACAACAAAAACATTAACCAACTTATTAATGTCATTGACTAAGTGACCACTAGCAAATTTCTCCCTTATCCCTGAAATGTCAAAACTAGGATTTAATAAAGAGCCAGGATCCTGTCTCTCATTCACGTGGATAGAGACAGTTTCTGGCCAGTCAGGTTGTGGTCTCCTGGTAACAGGACTTTCCACAGGAAAACACACCAAACTTCCCTTTAGTGCCTAATCCAGGATCGCAGCGCCTTGTGGGAAATGTAGTCTCTGCAGCGATGATGTCATCAGCACAGGCCAAGGACAGCGGCTTTTTCAGATTCTCTCTCTGCCTGTGGCACTCAGTTCCTTCCGCGTGGTCACTGGGGAGAATCTGCCACTGTGCTGACCTTGCTCTGCTGGACACAGTGTCCATGACGGTGAGTCTGAGTGTGAAGGAGGAGGATTGTGGTTTTTAGGATCCTAGTAGGAGAAAGGTGTCCCTCTTCTTTGGTGGGAGCACAAACGTGGGGGGATATTGGGTGGAGGAGGAGGGGCGCCTGAAGGAGGGTGCTGCCTGGTTCTGGGCAGGTGGGAGAGCAACAGGAGCATCAGGGTGTGCAGATTCAGGGTGAGGACAGAGGTGACCTGGGCTTTGCTTTCAGAAATTGCTTTGTCAGAAGGTGGGTGTGTGCATTCAGGCATACAAAGGTAATTCCAGAAGCTCTGGAATTAGAGTGATCCAGTCCAAGCTGGGCATGGGATCAATTTGTTATATTTTGATCAGTGAGAAAGAAGAGGACATCCAGTCATAGCCAAATTATAGGAGTCATTATGTTACTGACCTCAAATCAGTTTCACTCTCCCAAGCGCTATAAAGCCAAACCATAGGCACATGGTGTGATGAAGGAAAGTACAAATTTATTGCAAAGCGCAAAGCAAGGAGAGCGGGCAGCTCACGCTGAAAAGACCCAGTCTCCCCAAGATGTTCCCCACATGCATTTTTAAGGGCAAAATTAGGGGTAGAGGTCCTACTCGTATGATCAGTTTAGTGATTGGTTCAAGAGGGTGTGATCATCTCCTGGGCATTCTTGATTGGTGAGGCCTTAATCAAATTTCTCTTCAGGTGTCTGGAGTCATTCAACGTGGAGTCTTTGAGCTCATAACCAGCAGTTTCCAGTCTATAAAACATCTTACATATTGAAATGAAAACCTTATCATTCCTTTAAGTGAGAGTTTTAGAGGTCAAATGGCCCTCTTTTGTGGTCCATGTTGGTCATTATCATAACCAAAAGTCTGAAGACTTACTTCTTACTCTGGGCCATTACAATATAAATGGACCTTATATTTCTAGAACCTTAGAAAATACATTAGGGGGTCCTGGCTCGATTTCAGTTATTAACAGCAACTGTGGGAGCTCTCATGTCTCCCAAAGACCCCACACCCAGAGTGTAGGGAGAAGGGTGCTTGTAAAGGCAAAAACTACATTTGGGTTGATGTGGCCAGAACAGTAACTGTTGAGGAGGGGGTGAAGAAGAAAGGGAGAGGAGATCCCCATAAAAAGCAGTCACAGAAGCCAGGTCAAGGAGGTTAATAATTACTAACGGTACTTTCAAATCCTCTGCCTAAATACAATGGGATCTTCTTGGCTCAGGGCAAAGGAATTTATTGCTAAGAAACTTCTTAAAGTAGGGAGTTTGGGATTATTTAGAAAGACAATAGGAATGTTAATCCTTCTGTTTACTCTAGGCAAGAAGGAGGAAGCAAGTGTCCAATAGGAAGTGTTTAAAATGGAGGTTCTCCTGCTTCATTTGAGGAGCCAGGGCAGGGAGAAGTCTAACTGCAAGGAGTTCAACTTCCAGCTTTGCTACAGGATCCCAATGAGAAAGGAATAAGATATCTGGTTAGGTAGATATGGTGAGGAATCCACGGAATGGAGAGTAGGGGACAAACGGAGTCAGTATATTTTACTGCTCTCAGTAGAAATCAATAATTAACTCTCCTACTTGTTTGCACAGAAAGCTGCTTGCAGCCTGTTTGAGATAAACAAAACAGCTGAACGTAGCATTGTTCATATCAATACTACATTCCAAACAAAAAATGTACTCTCTTTGTCTGAAGAGAAGTAGGGGAAGGTTTTTTTTTTTTTTTTTTTTTTTTTTTTTTTTGAGAGGTTTTTGCTATAGAGTATGTGCACTTGCCAGAAGGACAGAGAGAGAGATACAGAAAGCGAAAAATCTCCCCCCAGGGGGAATGGCCATGCTGCAATCCCTTCTCCTCCATTCTCCTTTTGGGATCTTGGGCATGCACGCACATGCACCCCACGAATTTAAGCCACCAGGTCTGGGAATCGAACCATGGTCGACCACGTGGGAGTCCAGCGACATAGCCGTTACACTAACTGCTGACCCTGGGGGAAGATCTTGAACCATATACTCTTTTATGTTTCAAAAAATTTATGAGCACTTGCTGACTGGGCAAGAAAGACAAACTGGCTGTAGTCCTGAGCACATTGTCCAACTCAAGGACAATGATTAGTTTAAGACTCCTTGGTGGCACAAAACACCTGTGCTGGCATCACTTTAAAGAAAGTAATCTTTTCCCTTATCTCCTTAGACAAAGTTAGTTTTTGCATTTTTTCTTCCCTTGTCAGGGACCATATAACTGGGCCATTCTGACACCCTGGGGGAAAACCATTTGCTTAGCTGGAAGCTTTGACTCTTTTCTAGTAAACTTTATGTTCTATACTATCAGTTTGTCCTCATTTCTAATTTTTCTTGAGCATCAGACAAGAGCCTGGCCAAGTGTTGGGTCCAAACACCTAGCACTTGTATCACAGATGCTACTCTGTATCTCATTAAGTTTACCCATCTGTAATACGAGCCTATTTCCAGTACTAGTGAAATGCCCCCAGAGAAATAACTGTGGAGTATTTGCAGACAGTGTTCCTATGGCAGCTGTTTGTGGGGTTTCTTGGGGTCTCAAAGTGCATGAAGCCTCTGGTCCCCTCCTGCATTTGTTTGGCCTGCCTAGCACTCTTGGGTAAGTGACTTTTGTCTGTTTAATTTTTTGCTATAGGGCACAAATGCTTGCCTGAGAGATACAGAGATAGGCAGGCTAGGTGGGGAGGAAGGAGAAATCACTCTCCAGGGGAATGACCATGCCAAAGTCCCTTTTTCTCCATTTTCCTCTTAAGATTTTAGGCACATCTGAACATGTTCTTGATGTAATTTTTGAGCCACTGGTTGTGGAAATCAAAGTATGAAGTTGGTCATGTAGATCCAGCTGCCTTTCCACAGTACCAGTGGGTGTCCCACTCATGGGTAAATTTGAAGAATTTTAGGGGACATCAGGTGGTGTAGTGGTTAAGGTTTGGACTCCCACTTGGCTGAATGAAGGAGCAGCCCTTCCTAAAGTCCAAGACCCAGAAGCTTGAAAATCACACTGGGTACATGTGCCTTTGTGCCCATAATTCAGGAGGAGAATGGAGGAGAAGGGATTATGGTGTGTCCATTGTCCCTAGGGGATAATTTCTCACTCCCCTTCCCTCTTTCTGTCACTCTTCAGCAAACATACTCACCCAGTGACAAAAACTTAAAGGGAAAAAAAAAAGAATTTTATATAAATTCAAATTCAGAATCCAGTGACAGTGATTTTTGTTAGGGAGCTTGGCATACTGGTGAATGGTACTATTTTCTTTGGAGTGAAGTATTACAAAATTAGAAAGTTATACTGCAAAGTTATACTGTACATATCTGGATCTCACCTGAAATAACACTGCTATGGCCTGAACACTGGACTAGGACTTCAGAGCAGAGGCAAAAGAACCTGGGAGAGGGACAAAACATTCAGTTTTCCATAGCTAAAGTGATTATTGATCTTACTTCTAGACTGAACAAAATGTGGATAATACTACTTCTCCTGAAGCACTGGATAGTGTTCAGAGGTTTGGACCATCATTCAGAAGGGATAGGTAGCTTGGTTGAGATGGGTAAGCAAGGTCATGATGATGTTACTTATTGGAGAAAACTTACAGTGTGGTCTGGGATAGAGTGTCTGTATACAATGCTACATAAACACTCCATTCTTTCAGTTTGTCATCATTGTTTCCTGGGTCTGAGCTCTCGTAAACCTGATCTGTCACCAAATTTGGCAACTAGAGAAAAGCTGATGCACTCTGTATCTTGATAGGTATTTCTAGTAGTTCAGGAAGGGTTTGCCAAAGTATATCTGTCTTATAAGAAAAATGGAAATAAGTTGGATTTGTGATGTGACTTTCCTACAGTCTGGTTATTGGTAGATGCTAGACATTCTGATGTTTTTACTAGTGTTATCAGTTTTTACCACATTTCAATCAAATGAAGTATTTGTTTGCTTTCAATTTTTTTTGGGGGGTAGATATTGAGGTTAACACAAACATTACTTTCAATACCTTCAACAACACATTCTTTTTTTTTAAACACATTCTGTAATTTACGTGGTTTCAAAGGCAAAATAGCAAAAGTGCTTCCCACTTAATGACAACAATGTCTTATTAAGATGATAAATACTATAGGAAATTTATAAGAGCCTTTTTTATCTTTTTGGATATTTTTGCTGTAGGGCATGTGTATTCACCAGAGAGAGGATAAGTGAGAAACCCCCCTTCATACCCCCAGCCTCAGGTGATGATCAATTCTGCAATCCCTTCTTCTGGGATTTTGAATGCCACACACATATTCACTCACTCACTCACTCACTCACTCAAGTGCCTGGAATAGTTTTCATGTAACTGGGCCTGGGACTTGAACCACATACTTAGTCATGTGATATCCAGTACCTTAACCACAATGTTTCCTGCTGGCCCATAAGAACCTATTTTAGAGACCAGTAGTTAGCATAATGGATATGTAGCATAATGGATATGTTGCTGAACTCTCATGTAGTCGACCGCGGTTCAAGTCCCAGACCCGGTGGCTTAAACTTATGCCGGGCGTGTGTGTGTGCATGCCCAAGATCCAAGATCCTGAGAGGAGACTGAAGGAGAAGGGATTATGGCATGGCTATACCCCTTGGGGGGTGATTTCTCGCTTTCTGTCTCACTCTGTCTCTCTGGTGAGCGCACGCACCCTGTAGCTTAAAAAAAAAAAAAAAAAGAACATATTTTATATTATGTAAAATAGGAAAATTAGATTTTATGACACTTTGTTGTCAAACTAATTTTTTAAATGTAAATAAAATGTAACAAAGTCCCTTTGTATAAGTGACAAATCCTTATGTTTTGTTTGTTAATTAAAAATTTGTGTGTGTGTGTTGTGAGTTTTGCCTTAGTTTGTGTGTGCATGCCAGAGAGAGAGGCAGAGACAGTGAGAGGGAAATAAATCACTCCCTAGTGGGGATGGCCACACCACAATCCCTTCTTTGCTCCTGAGCTCCTGGGCATGCATGCACATTGCCCATTTTAGCTCTATAGGGCGCGTGAGACTAGAGACAGAAAGCTGGGGGGATGGTCACGCCGCAATCCCTTCTCCTCCATTCTCCTCTCGGGATCTTGGGCACGCACGCACACGCGCCGGGCGTGAGTTGTAAGCACCGGGTCCGAGACGCGAACCGTGGTCGACCGTGGGAGTCATTTACGCTAACTGCTGGTTCCCCCCATTGTTTTTTAAGACTCAGGGTCTGGTAGTTCAAGATTGTCAGCCATGTGGGAGTTCAGTGAAATAACCCTAGGCCATCTGTTGGCCTTTTTTTAATCTTAAAACTTTATTTACTAATATACACATAAATGCTTTGTAGGGTTTCAAAAGTCCTACACATGGCTGTAAAGTTCTATTGATTGTATTTGACACGTGTTTAAGACTATCTCCCTCATGGTGATATTGTTAAAAACATTGCTGGGGGCTTAAATGTATTGTTTACCATTTTCTGTGTAAGAAACCAACTAAGTATTCTAAAAGCAAGCCAATTTATGCTCTAGGGTACTTGGATCTACATTTTGGAGTTAATTCAGTGGGGAAGTTTCTATTCTGGTTGCCTGGATGGCAAGTGAGACTTGAGTCATGTAGTGCCTCGAGAAAGTCTGATTGGTTCCAGATAATTTCACTTTCACATCTAGTCATTTGTGCTGACTCTTGGCAAAGCCCTTGTCTTCACCAATTTAGCCTCAGGGTTTTAAAATTTTGATTCTGCCAAGAAGTTGAAGCGCTGGGGGCAGCAGGTGATGTGGTGGTTAAGGCACTGGACTTCCTCATGGCTGACTGCAGTTTGAATTCTGGACCTGGCCCATTAAAAATCACACTGGGCACGTGTGTGTGTGTGTGTGTGTACGCCAAAATTCCTGAGAGGAGAATGAAATAGAAGGGAAGGGAAGAATAGTGTGGCTATTCCTGTGGGCAATAATTTCTCACTTTGTCTCCCTCTTTCTCTCCAGTGAGTATATGTGCCCTGTGAGAAAAACCTTAAAATAATAAAATAAAGAAGGGAAGCATTAGTGGGCAAAAGCCTTTCAAACTTAGATTTGTATCACGTTTTCATTTTAGGTTTATTTTATTCATAATAGAATGTGCATATCCACACAAGATTGAGAAAAAGAAGCACTTACAGGGCTTCATCAACCTGTGTTTACCCAGCTCTCCAACTCATCAGAAATCAGAATCCTAGGCATGTGCACTTATACCCAGGCTTGTTTTTAGAATGACCTGGGGATCCAAAGTCATCATCAACCATATGTCTTCCAAGACTGCAGTTATGTTTGCTATTGACTGTGCCTATAACTGTGTAACTACAGTTTTTATATCTATAACTTTTTATATATCCTACATATTTGTTTCTAAAAACTTATATGTTTATTACACAAATGTCATCTGTATATAACTTAGGTTGTATTTTATACTATTTATTAAATTGTGCCTATAAGATCTTTTCCAATCATCTTTTAGTAAAATTCCCCTTTTCTAAGCTGTTAAGATTGATGAGCTAATGACTTCTTAGTCTTCATTTTTAATTTTTTTTATTAAGTTTTGCTATGAGGCATGTTCGTTCACTGGGAGAGATGATAAGAAGAGTGGGGCCAGCAGGTGGCATGATGATTAAGGCACTGGTGTTAGTTTAAACTGGTTTAAACTATTTAAAATATTTACTTTTTAAATTACCATTGAGTTGTAAATGTGTTCATGCATTTACTTGTAATTTGACTGCCCCTTTTTAATATGTGTTTAAATCTTTTATTTATTTATTTTACATTTAAATACTGCTCATCTTTTCAACACACAAAATTTTCCCAGGATGAATACAGTGCATATTAGTCCAGTCATACATACTATCATGCATATTATCATCAACAGATCATTTTCCATGTTTTTCTCCATTAAATATATTGCTTTTTATCTTTGATTCTCTCCCGCCTGTTCCCTACTGCCCATCCTCCTCCCACACTATCTCTAGTATCCACAGTTGTTTTCCATGCTTTTATACATTCCAATCTTTCTTCTTCTGGCATTGAGTGCTATATACTGAATGTTGGCACTCAATGCCAGAAGAAGATAAGATGTACACACATATATATATATATATATATATATGAAATCTAATGCCTCACTTTTATAGTCTGGCTTGCTTCACTTAACATTAAATCTTCCATATTTGTCCACTTTCTGTCAAATGCCAGGGTCTCCTTGTTTTTTAGTCGCTAAGTAGTATTCCATAGTATGTATGTGCCACAGTTTTTCAATCCATTCATCTGTCTTTGGACATTTGAGATGATGCCATGTCTTAGCAATTGTGAATAAGGCTGCAAAAAACATGGATGTGGAATGTTTTTTCAACTGAGTGTATTTCTGTCCTTTGGTTAGATACTCAGAAATAAAATTTCTAGGTCATATGGTAATTCTATTTGTAGGTTTTTGAGAAACCTCCATATTGTCCTGCACAATGACTGAACTAATGTATTTTTCTACCAACTGTTTAGGAGAATTCCTTTTCCACTGCAGCTTCACCAGCACTTATTTTTTTATTTTTTTAAGCTTAGCCCTTCTGACTGGGGCTAGGTGGTATCTCACTATGGTTACGATTTTCATCTCCCTTATGACAAGGGTTGAACATTTTTTCACTTGCTTTTTGGCTGTTTGTATGTGTTCCTTGGACAGTTTGCCTGTTCAGCTCAGTTGCTTATCTTTTAACTGAATATTTTTTTACTTTTTTTTTTTTTTTTTTTAGGAGTAAGCTGCTTGAGTTTCCTATACTGGTTATCAGTCACTTATCTGAGTCTAAGTGTAAGTATATTCTTCATTCTGATGGTTTTCTCTTTACTCTTATTATTGTTTCTTTTGCTGCACAGAAGCTTTTTAACCTGATGAAATTGCACTTCTCTATGTTCAGGATTTTTCCTGTGCTTTGGGAATTTTATTTTAAGAAGTCTTGCCTACTGTGATGTCTCCAGAAGGATCTCTTGTGGTTTTCACCAGTAGTTTTTTAGTGTGAGGCTCTATGTTTAGATCTTTGTTACATTTTTGAGTTAATATTTGTTAATGCCAAGACATAGGGCTTCAGTTTTATTTTTCCGCAGGTGGATATCCAGTTTTTTCTACACCACTTACTGAAGAGATTTTCTTTTCCCCACTGACTTGTCTTCTGCCTTTTGTCAAAAATCAATTCCACATGTTTGGGGATTAATTTTGTTCCATTAGATTACATACCTGTTTTTGTGCAAATACCACGCTGTTTTAATTATCACGGCTCTAATATATTTTGAGGTCAGGGAGTGAGATTCTTCCTACTTCATTCTTTTTGCACAGTATCATTTTGGCAATGAAGGACTTTGATAATTCCAATAAAGTTTTATTATTGTTTTTTTCTAATTTTGTGAAGAACATCTCTGACAATTTGATCAGGATTGCATTAAATTTGTAGGTTAATTTTGGTAGAATACATATTTTGATTATATTAATTCTTCCAATCCAAGAGAATGGAATGTCTTTCCACTTTTTTGTATCATTTTCAATTTCTCTTTTAGTTTTTTATGGTTTTCTGCATAAAGGTCTTTGATTTCTTTGGTTAGGTTTATTCCTAGGTATCTTATGCTTTTTATGGTTATCATAAATGGGATTTTCTTTTTTTAATTCTACAATACCTCAGTTTGTTCACTGTTAGTGTATAGAATTGCTTTAGACTATTGTATGTTGATTTTATATCCTTCCTCTTTACTGTATTTATTTATCATTTCCAGGAATAACTTTTTTTGCGAATTCTTTTTTTTTTTTTTAATGTATGTGATCATATCATCTACGAAAAAGATAATTTTACTTCTTATTCTATTTGAATCCATTTACTTTATTCTCTTGTGTGATTGCATTGGCTAGGACTTCCAGCACTATATTGAAAAAGTGAGGAGAAACTGTGCAGCCTTGTCTTGTTTCAGCATTTAGTGGAAAAGTTTTCAACTTTTGCTCATTCAGTATGAAAACTCATATATGGATTTTTCATATATGGCTTTTATTGTGTTGAGAAATGCTTGTTATATTCTGATTTTGCTGAGAGTCTTTATTGTGAAGGGATGTTGTATTTTATCAGATGCTTTTTGTGTATCAGTTGATATGATCATATAGTTTTTATCTTTTCTTCTGTTAATATGATGTACTACATTTATTGTTTTGTGTATGTTGAACCACCTTTGCATCTGTGGAATAATGCCTACCTGTTTTTTGTGTATAATCTCTTAACATGTAATTAAATACAGTTAGCCAGTAACAAGAATTTTTACAGCTGTCTTGAACAGAGATATTCTCCTGGTTTTTTTTTTTTTTTTTTTTTTGGTTGTTTTTCCTTCTATAGTTTTTTGTTGTTGTTGTTATGTACTTGTTTATTTTGGAGATGAGGGTGATGGCAGCTTCATTGAATGAATTTGGAATAGTTCATTCCTTTTAACTCTTCAGAAATAGTACATTGAGAGTTAGCTCCTCTTTAAAATTTCTGTAGAATTCAGAAAAGAAGCCATCAAGAACTGTGCTTTTGGCTGTTGGAAGATTATTTATTACTGATTCAATCGCATTGCTCTTACTGGTCTCTTCACGCTTTCTGTGTCTTCCTGATTCAGTCTTTGTAAATTATATGTGTCCAGATATTTTTTATCGTTTTTATTTATTTATTTGTTTGCATTATTTTAAGTTTTCTTCATCTTATCCAGGTGTTCTTGTTTATAGGTATATAGTTGCTCACAGTATTCTTTCATAATCATTTTTATTGAGTTGTTGGAAAAGTCATGACATAGTTTTTCATGTTTTTATATGCAAAAATATGTGATGACTTTTATGACAACCCAGTATTTCAGTTATGTTTACTATTGCCTGTTTCATTACTAATTTGATTTACCTAGTTTTTTTTTCTGTTCTTTTTAATCTAGCTAATGGCATATCAATTTTGTTTATCTTCTTGGCAAACCATTTTTTAGTTTAATTTATTTTCTGCATAGTTTGTTTATTTTCTATTTCATTTATTTCTGCTCAAATCTTTATTATTTCTTTTCTCCTGTTTTTTGTTTTGTTTTTCTAGTTCTCTGATGTGTGTCATTCAGTTGGCTATTTGCCCCCTTTCAGCTTTTTTCTTGTGAGCACTAATTTCTATGAACTTACCTTTTATGACTGCTTTCACCGTGTTCCATAGGTTATAAAATATCGTATGTTCATTATCACTAGTGTCAATAAATTTTCTTTAATTTTGGTCTTAATTTCTTCAGTGATTGTGAAGTCATTCAGTAGATGGTTGTTTAGTTTTCATGGGTTTGTGTATTTTTGAGGGTTTTCTCTGAAGTTAATCTCAAGTTTGTTTCCATTCAGAGAAGATGCTGGATGTAGTTTCTGTCCCTTTTCATTTGTAAAGGATTGTTTTGTGCTCTATCATGTGGTCCATCTTCCAAAATATTTAACATGGAGGTCAGAAAACTGTATATTTTGTGGTGGTTGGTTGGAAAGTACTATAGATGTCTGTCAGATCAATATAATTTATGGTATTGTTTAGATCTTGTATCTCTTTGCTTATATTTTGTCTAGATGATCTGTCCAATGAAGATGAAGGATGTTAAGATCCCCATTGATGAGCACATTACTGTCTGTCTCTCCCTTTAGATCTAGCAGGTTTTCTTTTATGTATTTGAGTGCTCCAGAGTTGAGTGGTGCATAGATATTTATAAGTGCTATTGTTTCTTGATGAGTTAATTTTTTGAAGGGTTTACTTATTTATTCATTTAATTTTATATACAAATAGCCAGCATGATTTCTTTCACTGGGTGGATATCTTGGACAATTCATTCAAGGAAGATCCTTCAGTCCAACTTGATGAAGCTGATGTCCTTGAAGCATACTGATGGAAACATTGACAGCACACATTGAGGCCATATTTCCAGATCAGACCATGCCTGTTTGAGCACACAAGGCAAGAGTGAGAGCCCTGGCCAGATTTGCATGGGTGGCTTCAGTAGAGCTGCTGATGACCCATCCTGCTTTCAGTGGGAAAACAAAGCAAAAGGGCTTAATCTTTTTAATACTACATAGTGCATTTTTTTAAAGAAAAAGTAATTATATATCAAATTTTATTTATTATTATTTTCTATTTTGCTATAGGGGCCTGCACTTACTATAGAGAGAGACAGAGAAGTGAGAAAGTCACAGGGTCTGGGACTCAAACTGTGGTCAGCCTGTGGGCATATAATACTTTAACCACCATTGTCACCTGTTGACCTTGTAGTGTCTTTCTTTAACTCTTCTTATGGTTTCCTGTCATAGTCTACTTTGATATCAGTATCATGACTCCAGTCTTTTGATTTCCACTTGTATGGAATATCTTTTTCTAGCCCTTCTGTTTCAGTCTGTGTATATCTTTATCCATGATGTATATTTACTGTCTGCAGTATATAAAGGGCTCCTTTTTTTCCTATTAATTTATTCAGCCAGTCCATGTCTTTTAATTAGAGAATTTAACTCACTAACATTCAATGCAATTATTGATATATACAGAATTATCCCTGCCATATTTATTGCCATTTTCCTGGTTATTTTTGTTCTCTTATTTCTGTTTGTGTCTTTTTGGTTTTCCTGATATATTACACCCTTCAATACTTCAAAAACAGCTGGTCTAGTGTTAGTGAATTCTTCCGGTTTTTATCTCAGAATGATTTTATGTCTTCTTCCCATTTGAAGGATAATCTCACAGGATATAGTATTGGTTGAAGTGGTCTTTCTTTCAGTATTTTGAATATGTCTTCCCACTCTTTTCTTGATTGCACTGTTTCAGTCGAGGGGTCTGGTGTTTAATTTTGTCTAGTATTTCTGGAATGTCATCATCGTTTGGGGGGGTTATTTTTTCATTCTTTTTGGTGGTTCTAAGTCAGTGGCTTTGTCTTTCAGATCAGAGATTCTATCTTCTGCATGGTCTTATCTACCTATTAATACTTTCAAGGGAGGTTTTGGTTTTCTTTTTTAATATTACAGTTTTTATCTCTAGGAATTCTGTTTAATTCTTTCTTTCGGTACTTGTCTCTCTATGAAATCCCTTTCTTAGGTCTTGGGGTGATTTCCTCATGTGAAGATGGTTGTCTGTTTTCTCTTGCATCTCATTCAGTTTTGTCACTGAGCATTCTATACTTTTTTTCTGACATTTCTATGAGTTCTTTTGTGCTGTCTAGTTGAAGAGGAATTATTTTGTTCTCTTGAGGGAGAGGTATTTTCATTTTTTACATGTTTCTTGTGTCTCTGCACCAATTTTTGGACACTTCTTCCTAATATTTTGGAGTTGATTCTTTAGTGTTAGCAGGGAAGATAAGCTCTACTTCTCAGGTGTGTTTTTGGGAGATGGCCTTGTCTACAAATCCAAGAAGGGTATATGTAGCCAGCTTTAAGTGTTGGTTTCTATCCCAATCTCTCAGGATCAGATACACGTAGAGCTGGGCTAGAGAGATTAAAATGAATAAAGTCAGCAAACTAAGAAATCTCAAAGCAAACTTAGGCAGGCAAAAGGCAGTAGCAAGAAGTCTGAGAGGCATGGTCCTTCTGCATTCCCTGTCTCTCTTTTGCTGCCACTTACTCCTAAACCATGGGGACTTAAGGTGAAGGGGGTTGATCCAAACACACCAACTTGAGGTAAAAGCAGTAGTAAGAAGTCTGAGACATGTGATCCATCTGTGGTCAGTCTCAGTCTCTTATTGCCACTGACTCCTGAACCATGGGGGCTTAAAATGCAGGGTGAGGTGGGGTGAAGGGTCAAAAACACAGCTGTGCAGGCAAAGGCAACAGCAATAATTCCTAGATGTGCAGTTCATAAGCTCACATTTCCAAAGCACACCTGCTCAGGCAGAAACCTACAAGAACTAAGAGATGTGCTGCCTTTCAGTGTTCACTCTTTCTTACTGCCACTGAATCCTGCACTGTGTCAGTTGTGGTAGAGAGGTCTAGGGGATGCGAAGGTTATAAGCACACTTACACAGGCAAAAGGCAGCAGCAAGAACTCTTGAGATATGAGGTCCTTCTGTACTCATCCTCTTTCTTTGTCTTGCCGCCCCTGGCTCCTGCAAGGTGGGGGCTTAAGGAAGTATGGACAGGAGGGGGAGGGTAAAAAGTACACCCGTGCAAGCAAAAGGCAAAGGCAAGAAGTCGCATTCAGTCTCTCTTGCTACCACTGGCTTGTGCACCATGGGGGCTTATGGAAGAGGGGCTGGAGAGGAAGGTTCCAAAGCAAATCTTTGTGGGCAAAAGGCAGCAACAAAAAGTCTGAAAGTCAATGCTCATTCTCTCTGTCTCATTGCCATGGGCTCCTTCACCATGGGGGTTTATGGTGGAGGGGCAGAGTGGCAGGGGACATTCTAAAGCACATCTAGGCCAAAGAGAGCAGCAGGAAGTCAAAGACACATTATCCTCCTGTGCTCTCTCTTTCTCTCTCTTCCTCTCTGTCTCTTTTGCTGCCACTAGCTTGTGCACCTTAGGGGCTTATGGCAGAAGGGCATGGGATGTGGAGGGTCTAAAGCACTCTTGCATGGGCAAAAGGCAGAAGGAAAAAGTCTGAGAAGCCCCGCCCTTCTGTGCTCACTCTCTGTTGCCCCTGGCTCAGACCACCGTGGGGTCTTGTAGCAGATGGGCAAATGTGTGGCAAGAGAGTCCAAAGCACACCTGTGTGGGCAAGAGGCAGCATCAAAAAGTCTGAGATTCTCAGTTCTTATGTCATGCTCTCTCCATCTCTCGCTGCCTCTGACTCCTGCACCATAGGAGCTTATGGCATAGGGCTGTGTGTGTGTGGTGGTGGTGGGGGGGTACGGGGTACCTAAAGTACACTACCATAAGCAAAGCAAGAAGTCTGAGATGCCCAGTTCATCTGTGCTCATTCTGTCTCTATATTCCTGCTGATGGGTTTTGTTTTGTGGTACCTTATGTTGAAGGAGCACTTCAGAGAGTTCAGAGAACACCTGTGTGAGCAAAGGCAACTGCAAGGTCTGAGACACCTGGTCCTTCTGGACTTACTCTTACTCACTCTGGCTGTGACTGGGTCCTGCACCCTGGGGGTTTAAGGTGGTGAAGGGCGTAGGGACAGGTGAAAGGCAACAGCCAGAAATGTGAGATATGCAGTCTTTCTGCATTTGCCCTCTCTTTCTCTTTTTCTCTCTCACTGCCACTAGCTCTTGCACTTTGGGGCTTATGACTGAGAACACTGCAGGGGCAGTGTTCAAACAGGACCTTTGTGGAAATAGGCACTAGCCGGAAGTCTGAGATGCTTGATCTTTATCTGCTCACTCTCTCTCACTGCCACTGGCTTCTGAACCATGAGACTTTAGAGTGCAGGGTTGTGAGGGTTGGGAAGGGTCAAAGCACATGTGCAAGCACAAAAGACAGCACAAGAACTCTGAGACACATGGCCCTTCTCTGCTAGCACTCTCCTTTGTCTCTCTCACTGCCTCTGGCTCTGGAATCATTGGGGCTTATGGCAGAGGTGTGCGGAAGGGTAGATGCAAAGTACACTTGCACAGCCAAAGAGAGTAGGAAGATGTAGGAGACATGCGGTCCTCCCGCACACCCTCTCTCTCTTGCTGCCACAGGTTCCTGCACCTTAGAGGCTTATGGCAAAGGTACTAGGGATTGGGAGGGTCCAAAGCCCATCTCTACAGGCCAAAGGCAACTGCAAGAAGAATGAAACAAATGGCCCTTTTATACTCACTGTCTTGCTGTGCTGTCTCCTCACCATAGGGCCTTATGGCAGAGGGGTTTGGGAGAGGAGGGTTCACAGCACGCCTGCACAGGCAAAAGGCAGCAGCAGGAAGTCTGAGATGTGCAGTCCTTCTGTGCTCACTCTCTCTCACCACCACTGACTTCTTCACCATGGGTGATTTAAGTCAGAGGGCTGCGAGGTGTGGTAGGACCAAAGCACCACTCTGGACAAAAGACAGTAAGATATCTGAGATGCATGTTCTTCTGTGCTCTCTCTCTCTCTCTCTCTTGCTGTTACTGGCTCCTGCCCCATGGGGGTTTACAGCATAGGGACACATGAGTGGTGCGGGCCCAAACAAACCCCTGTGGTCAAAAAGCAGAAAGAAATTTGAGATGCTCTGTCCTTCTGTACTAACTCTGTCTCTCTTGCTCTCTCATTACCACTGTCTCTTGTACTATGAGGGAATATGGTGCAGTGGTGCCAGGGCAAGAAGGATGGTCCAAAGCACACCTGCATTGGCAAAAAGCAGCAGCAAGAAGTCCAAGACATGCTATCCTGCATGCGTGCTCTCTTTCTTACTCTTCATTGGCTTCTGTGCCATCAGGGCTTAAGGTGGAGGGAGCACAGCAACACAAAAGTCAGTAGCTACAAGTCTGAAACTAGTGGTCCTTGCAGACATTCTCTCTCTGTCACTGCTGCTGGCAGGTTCACCTTGGAGGCTTAAGGCAGAGGATTGAGGTGGAGGTGGAGAATTAAAAGCACACTGTGTAGGCAAAAGGCAGCCTCAATAAGTCCTATACTTTGGCCCTTCTCTCTCTCTCTCTCTCTCTCTCTCTCTCTCTCTCTCTCTCTCTCTCTCTCTGCTTCTGCTGGCTCCTGCACTGGGGTGCTTATGATGAGCAAGTGCCTGGTAGGTGGAGTGTTCAAAGCACACCTGTGCAGACAAAAGGCAGAAGTAAGAAATCTGAGACACCCAGTTCTTCTGCATTCACTCACTCTCTGTCGTGCTGCTGCTGATTTTTGCACCATGGCACCTTGTATAAGAGGGGTGCTGTGTGGGGAGGGTCCAGAGCACACATGCTCAGGCCAAAGGCAGAGTCTGAGATCTGTAGTCCTCATGTTCTCACTCTCACTGCTGCTGGCTCTTCCTCTGTGGGGGATTATGGCCAAGAGGTGGGGCATGGGAGGAGGTTTCAAGGCACATCTGCCCTTGGAGAAGGGAGCAAGCAGAAATCTGAAATACACTCTCCTGTACTCATTCTCTCTGTCTCTTTTGTATATCTGCTGATAGCTCTTGATCCATGGAGGATTCTGGCAGAGGGGCTGGATGAGGAGGTTCCAAAGCAGGTCTGTGTGGGCAAAAGGCAGCTGCAACAAGCCTGAGAACAGCTGTCTTCTTTCTGTTTCCCTCTGCCACTGGCTTCTGTACAGTGCAAGCTTAAAGCAGAAGGGTGTGGCAAGGAATGTCCAAATAACACCTAGTTCAAAATACAGCAGCAAGAAGTCTGAGATGAACAGACTTTGCACTTACCCCTGTCTGCCTCTGTCTCTGTCTTTCTCTCATTGTGACTAGCTCCCATAACTTGGAGACTTAAGGCTGAGGGCCATGGGGGAAGTGTAGGATTCAGAGCACACCTGTGCAGGCAGTCAGCAACAAGAAGTCTGAGACATTCACTTTTACACTCAGTCTCTCCTTGCCACTTGCTCCTGCAAGGGGGTTGGCTTATGGTAGAGGGGCTGGGGAGTGAGAGAAGTTTCAAAGCACACCTTCAGGGAGACAAAAGGCAGCAAGCAAGAAATCTGAGATGCCAGGTCCTATGCTTTCTCTATCTCTCACTGCCATTGGCTCCTTCACCTTGGGGGTTTATGGCTGAGGGGTGCCAGAGAGGGTAGGGAGATGAGGGTCCAGAGTGCAACTGCAC
This sequence comes from Tupaia tana, assembly GCA_026018925.1. NCBI lineage: Eukaryota > Metazoa > Chordata > Mammalia > Scandentia > Tupaiidae > Tupaia > Tupaia tana. The sequence continues at coordinate 124,537,020 of JAKSZU010000003.1, forward strand.
AGGCAAATACAGCAGCAAGATTTCTGAGATGCACAGTCCTTCTGTGTGTGTGCTCTCTCAGTGTATCTGGAAAGTGAAAAATCACCCTGCTGAGGGGATGGCCATGTCACAGTCTCTTCTCCATTCTCTTTCTGGAATTGAGGTCATGCATGAACATGTGCTCAGCATGATTTTCTTTAAAAAATTATTTTATTTTTAATGTATTATTATTTTCAAATTTGACCAGAGACAGAGAGAGACATGGAAAGTGATAAAGGAAGCTAAGACTCAAACCATGGTTGGCCATGTGGGAGTCCAGCATCTTAACCACCACATATCTGCTCAAGTCCCGGTCCTAGTGTCTTAAAAATTACACTAGTTGCATGTGTGCGTGTGCCCAAAATCCAAAGAGAAGAATGGAAGAGAAGGGACTGTGGCAGGGCTCACTCCTCTAGGGGATGATTTCTCATTTTTCTTTTCACTGTCTTTCTCTGACAAGCACATGCACACTATGGCAAAAACCTTAAAAACAAGTTAAAAAAAAGAAATATACCTGTATCTAGCATGGGTACAGAGGGATTTGTCACTGGAAAATATTACTGGAAAATTGTGCTGTCGTCAATATTCACGATGTACATGTTTTTCTTTATGGTCATGTCCCAATAATACTAGGGGTCATGTGCCAATAATACTAGGTTGGAGGGTGCATACTTTCTCTGGGGCTTAGTCATATAAATGTAAGAAATGTTGTAGAGGAAACACTAATATGGAATGTCTGTATTAATAGGAATATAGTTAATACTGACCAAGAGTTTTTCTATGATGTAAATTTTTGTGAAAGCATGATTCTATCTTTGGGATACTGTGATTTATTTAAATAATTATTCTTAAATTCTTAGATTATTTTTCACAGGAACTTTTTTTAAAAAGAAATTTTTGCAATAGGGTGTGTGCACTTGCTAGAGAGACAGAGAGAAACAGAAAGACAGAAAGCAAGAAATGAGTCCCCAGGGGTGATGGCCATGCTGCAGTTCCATCTTCTTCATTCTTCTCTTGGGATTTTAGGCATGTGCACACATGCTCATGGTATGAGTATTTTTTTGTTTCTTTGTTTTTAATGAGAGATTTTTTCCTATAGGGCATGCATGCATGCTGGAGAAACAGAAAGACAGAGAGTGCAAAATCACCTTATGGGGGGAGAGTGGGGAGCCCATGGTGCAATCCCTTATCCTCCATTCTCTCAGAATTTTGCATACACACATACATGCTTAGCATGTTTTAAGCTGCCAGATCTGGAACTTGATCCATGGTTGACTACATACGAGTCAAGTAATGTAACCACTATGTCATCTGCTGGTCCCCAGTGTGAGGTTTTTGGTTTTTGATTTTTGTTTTTTTTTTTTCAGAGATTTTTTGCTATAAGGTATTAAGGAGGTATGTGTGCCTGCTAGAGAGTCAGAGACACAGAAAATGTAAAATCACCCCCAGGGTGAATTGCCATGCTGCAATCCCTTCTCCAGTCTCCTCTTGGGAGTTAGGGTATACACAAATATGTTCCTGTCATGAGTCTAAGTCACTTGGACTGAGACTTGAACCTTGGTCCACTATGTGGAAGTTCAGCAAACTAACAATTACATCATCTGCTGGTCCCCACAGTAACATTTTTAGTAAGTCAATAGGAAATATGTATTTTTATTAACCTAAGTTTAATATGTGCCTTTTATTTCTATCAGTGAATAAATTTGTGGTTGCTCATTCAATAACGTCTTTAGCCCATTCTCATGTGTAAGTGACTGGTCTCCCACAGGGAGGCTTTCTTTAATTTGTAGAGAGCTTTACATAAAGGAATCTTGGAACAAGCAACACCATTTCTCTGACCTATTTGATTCACCTTCTCTTCCAGCTATAATTTCAGAAACTGCTGTGTTTGTCCAGGATTAAGAAAATGAATTCAGTTTCGGTAAGTTGTTTACTGATCTCCCCACTTGTTTTACATTGTATTTAGGAATTTATGAGGGTTCACAGATTAAAATGGAAGAGTAAAACTAAATAAAATTCAGCATGAGAAATGTATAAAAAAGGCAAGATAAAATTGACATGGTGAAATAGCCAGGTTATAAGACCTTAGAGCCCAGTGAGATGAGTACAAATTGGTCTCTAGTCTTTCTAATACCATGGGAAAAACACATTTATTACATGGTTTGAATTGACTCTAAGGGGAGAGCATGCTAAATTCTCAGGGGATATGAATCACGAAATAGTCTTCATTGGTCACATAGATGACAGGTTTCACATAGAGCATAGTGTTTCACAACTAACCTGAAAATGAACACTCAGCGTTCTACAGTGTTAACTGTTAGTGATTGTTAAAACACAAACTAGTCCGTAGCTTTTTCTAGAGTTGCTAATATAGCATGGCCCTAGACAGCTCTTAGAAGAACCTACTTGATGCATAGTTTAAATCTGGAATGTGTGGCAGGAATCTATTACAGGTTCCTAAAGAACTCTCCATAAATTTTTCTCAGCTAGTGTCTGTGTGCTAATTATGCAACAGACTGTCCAAAGTTAAATTTCCTGACCAATATAGTAATGCACTGCATAGCACCATTTCAGTGATGTACCATATGTATGAATGTGGTTCAAGAAGATTATAATGAAGCCCCAAAATTTCTGTTACCTAGCATGGTTGTAGCTGTCATTACCTTGTAGACTAACACATTACCCACATGTTTGTGGTAATGCTGGTGTAAACCTACTGTGCTGCTAGTTGCATGTAAGTATGAACATACAATTATGATCAGTAAATATGTATACTTATAAAGGTAAATATAAATAAATATAATTATACACATATTTCCATTTTTAAGTCATTCCTGGCTTACAATTAATCATTGTGCACCTTTGTGAAATACAGTGTTTTTTGTTTTTGTTTTTTAAGTAATTGTTTTTACTTATCTATTTATTTGTTGTCATTTTTGAGCCACCTGGTCTAGGACTTGAACCACAGTCAGCCATGTGGGAATCCAAAACATTCACCACCACTGCTGGCTTATGGTTTTTCAAATTACAGTGTCATTGTATCTCTAATCTGTTTTTTTGTTTCTTTTGCTGTACCAAAATATTTTGTCTTTTGTAATCAAGTTTCTCTGTTTTTGGTGGTTTTGTCCATGCCTCATGGGTCTTATTTAAGTAGTCTTCACTCACTCCAATATGATGTTGTACATTTTCCTTAATAGTTTTATAGATTTGGCCATTATATTGAAGTCTTCAATCCATTTTGAGTTAATTGTAACTGGTAAGATGATCTAGTTTCACTCTAATGTTGGTGGATAATCACACCTCCCAGAATCACTTATTAAGAACTCTCTTTTTTTCCACAGACTTGATCTGTGGCCTTTGTCAAAAATCAGTTGGCTCTATATTAAGTTTTTTTTTTTTTTTTTCCCTGTTTATTCTATTCAGTTGGCCTGTATATCTGTGTTTATGCCAGTACCATGCTATTTTGGTGATTATGGATTTACAATGCATTTTGGAGTCAGGAAGTAAGATGCCTCCAACTTTATTCCTTTTGTACAGTATTGGTCTGATTATATGGGTCTTTTGTGATTCTGCATAAATTTTATAATTATTTCTGTGTAGAATGTTGCTGGGTTTTTGTAGAAATTGCAATGAATTTGTAGATCACTGTGGTATAGTATTGGCATAGCACCTATGTTGGTTTTTCAAATTCATGAAAAGGACTGTCTTCCTGGTTTTTGCATATTTTTCAAGTAACTTGTTCAGCTTTTATAGTTTTTTTCATAGAGGTCTTTCACTTTCTTGGTGAGTTTTCTTCCAAATAGTTTTTGTAGTTACTGTGAAGGGGATTGCCTTCTTCATTTCTCTCTCAGTTTACTTATGGTTAGTGTAGAAAAATGCTACAGATATTTTTAATTGCCCAAGGCCTTATGTACTTGCTAGAGAGAGTGATAGAGAGATGGAGATTCAGGAAGATAGAAAAGCACCCCACAATGGGGCATAAAATGGCCATTGTGGACTATAAACCTAGCTGAGAATTATCTTCTGGACTAAACTGACATAGCCAGAGTCCTCAGGAGATGCTGCAATCCCTTTCCTCCAATTTTCTTCCTATCAGGATTTCGGGCACATGCACACATGCACACACTCAATGTGTTTTCCAAGCCATCAAGGCCTTGGACTCAAACCACAGATTGTTATGTGGGAGCTGGTTCCCTACAGATAGTATTTAACCACTGTGCTATGGTTAATAGCAGGGAAAGCCTACTGCAGATTTTTGTATGCTGGATTTTGTGTCCTGCAACTTTACTGCATTTGTGTATTTTACCTAAGAGGTATTTGGTGGATTCTTTATTTTTTTCTGCATACTAGGTTGTAGAAAAATGCATTATGACTCTTCTGATGAACCATTATATAATCATGTCATCCACAAGTAGGGGCAACTTAATTTTTTCCTCTCCAATTTATATGCCTTTTATTTTGTTCTTTTATCTGACTGTTTTAGCTAATACTTTCAGTATCTATGTTGAAAGGGAGAGAAGAAAGTGAATATCTCTGTCTTGTTCTGGATTAAAGTTGAGAAAGTTTCCACCGTTTCCCTTTCAATATTATGGTAGCTGCAGGAATGTCATATATGACCTTTATTTGGTTATGAAATGTACTTCCTATGCCTATTTTGTTGAGTCTTAATCAAAAAAGACTATTATATTTTATCTAATGCTTTTTGTGTGTTAATTAATATGATCATATGATTTTTTCATTTCTTCTCTTAATGTGATCTGTTATATTTATTGTTTTATATATATTGAATTATCCTTGTATTCCAGGAATAAATCCTACCTGGTCATTATGTATAATATTTTTAGAATGTTGTCGGATTGGTTTCAGTCATGAGATATGGCCCTACATTATGCTTACATAGGCATGTGCTACTTTTGGTGTTCCTTGAATCTTTTTTGTACTTTCATATCAGTCTCTGGTTTCATATTCTCTAATCCTGGGGACGTTACTTTTTTTTTCAATGTAGATCTCCTGGTGATGAGTTATCTTAACTTCCTTTTAATTCTCAGATATCTTTGTTTTATGTAACTTTTTTCTGTTTAATGGAATGCTCGTTCACTAAAGACAGAGAGGAGGAAAGGAGAAAGCATTCCCTGGAACTGACTTCCAATAAGCCTTTTTCTATTCTTCTTGGGTAGCATTGGCTTTGACCCCTAATACTTCATAGTAAATGATTCTTTTACCCCTTCCTACTGCCAGTGAGTGGGCTGAAGCTAGTGTAAGAATACTTAGCTTTTGACAGCTCAGGCAACCATTTCTCCTCTAATTTTCAACATCAATTCTAGAAAGTTCCTGAATACCCATTTTATAAAATTTATTTTACTACCAACAGTCCTCATTTGTAACATTTGTATATCTCCTTTAAGTGCATAAATTTAAACCATGCATAGTTTAACTTTTTTGTCTGCTACTTGATATATCTGTATTATTTGAGTGATTTTATTTCTGAAATATGGGTCACATTTTACTTTAATTTTACTAAATATGAACTCTAAATTCTACCCTGGATTTTGTAAATTATACATCATAGAACTTGTGAATACTGTTATATATCTCAAAAGATTAAATTTTATTCTACAAGAATACTGTTATATATCTCAGAAGATTAAATTTTATTCTACAAGTTGGTCAACTGTCTAGATTCAAGTTCCAAATTCTATATCCCTTGCAGTGATGTAGAGTTGATTCTCCATTTCTTTCCGTTTCTAATAGCTGCTTTTTCATAGGTCCCTCTGAGTTCTGCACATGTGTATTCTAGTAGTTCACCAGCAGTTTTGATGAGTTCTATATGCAAATCCTGAGGATTATATTCTTTGGCTTGCTCTATTCTAGGATTTATAATCTTCTCCCCAACTTTCTGGTTGTCTGTTTAGCCCTGAACATTACCTTTTGATAACCTGAGCCAGTAAAGGTGCAGTTTTTACTTCCTTGATCTGTATGCAAACTGCAGAGTTCTCTGTGGTAAAATTACAAAAGGTTACAGACTTTGTTCTTTATGAATTCTCTCAATTCACTTTCTGCCTTGTTTTAAGTATTATCCTGTGCCTCAAATGGTTCCATTCTACATTTTTAAGTAACACACACACACACACACACACACGTTTGTGTGTGTATATATATGTGTGTACATATGTATTCATTTTTGAAGAGTGTTCTTTTGACTAAGCCCTTTGTCTTTACTTCATGTGCCTTGTTACTTTTTGGTTGTTCATATGATAATATATCTTTTCTCCTAGTAATTAATTCTTTCTGTCTGTATTGTAACTTCATTTTCTTTACCCTGGACTGTTTCAAATTTTGTAAGTCTAGTATTTTTTTACTACATGAATCAAGTCTGTCTACAGTGAACATCATTTATAATTTATACAAAGTAAGTTATGGTAAAGTAATGCAACATGATAGATTTAATGTACTTCCTTTTATATATGATCCATGAACTTTTTGTTACCTTAAGTGTAACATTTTTTTTTAAGACACATCTCAATTTCAAATTTATTGGTATGAACTACTAAATGACACAGCAAATACATTTTTTCTCCCTGCAACATGCACAAAAAATAAGGTTTGTCCAATCCCTGCTCAACCAGTGATTTGGAAGTTTTGTTTTTATACTATCAGTGTTGACATTATGGGCAATCTTACTGCCTTTTTTTCCCCTCTATAATTAGAAATAAGGCAAATAAACTGTACCATCTGCTTTTTCCAGTTTTGTCAGATTGACATTTTTTAATTAATTTATTTTTATTTTTTTAACATTAATATGCTATACACCATTACAGTATACAAAATGAATTTTTCATCCAAAATACACTGTCTGTTGGCTCAATCAAGCACATCAACATACGTGTTATCAACAAACAATTTTTCATTTCTTATGTCTTATATATTTTGCTTTTTGTTTGTTTGTTTTTCGATTTTTGTTTTTGCCATCCTTGATTACCTATCCCTAACCCTCTGCCCTGTCCAACCCTCCTCCCATTGTCTCTGGTATCCATGATTTCTTTCTATGCCTATCCCTCCCCCCCCCATTTAATTGATTTGCTAATGAACTTAATTTGTCTAAATATTTGCAATAGCAAGCACAGCTGATATATACATACACAAGAACCCATGTCTGACTTTAGGCATAAACCTCAGTGAGTAGAATGAACATACTATAAAATAGTACCTAGCTGGGGCTATATAGCTTACTGTGGTCATCAAATACACAGTTTTTTCTTTAAATTTTGGTAACAGTTTTAGTATTTTTTTCTCTGAATTTTTTTTTTTAATTTACATTCATTCCCTGAACATCATCACAACATACTAAATGTGGTTTCCCCTCTAGAGTAAACTGCATAGTGGCTTAATCATGCATGTTATCATCCATAAAATTCCATTACTACTTTCATATATATAAGTTTTTTACCCCATGTCTGACCCTCTGCCCTATTCCAGTCTCTTGTTACACTATTTCTGCTGTCTACAGTTGTCTTCAATTCCTTTTCCCCCAACATTTTGTTGACCACACCGTATCATAAGTAATCTAACTACTTTCAATAGCAAGTTCAGCTGGTGGTTTCAAGAAAGGCAATTTTGAACCGGTAAGGTTATTTCCTTGAAATGTGAAGCCTAGAAACAGGTTGGTATTTTGTTCAAAGAGTAGGTACATGAATCTATTGACAGCTCAAGACAGGATAAAAATCCTGAAAACCGGACAACAAAGCTTAGAAGAAAAGCAGCAATATCTTAGTCAAGTCACAGAATGCTGTTTCATCAGTTCAGACTCATGTACTTAATCTTCCTTCTGTTTCTCTTGAGGTACGATCTTCCAGATTGAGCTCTGGGATATAATACTCAACTCCAGACTTTGTCCCTACAATTAAATTGCCCATTTTCTTAGTTTTTGAACTCTTATTTCTGTGTGTCTGCATTTAATTTTACTGACATAGCACTCCCTTAAGAACTTCTTGGAGATCTGGTCTGGCGCTGGTAAATTCTTTCAGGTTTTGTTTATCTGGGAAAGTTCGTGTGTTTTCTTCCCAAATGAATGATAACCTTGCTGGGTACAGAATTCTCGGTTGAAATTGCTTTTCCCTTAATACTTTGAATATATTTTCCCATTCTCTCCTCGCTCGCATTGTTTCCGATGAGAGGTCTGCCGTTAGTCTGATGGGATACCCTTTGTAGGTAACTTGCCTTTTTTCTCTTGCCAGTCTTAGTATCTTGTCTTTGTCTGTGGTTTTGGTCAATCTGGCTATAATGTGTCTTGGAGAAGATCTTCTTGGGTTGATTCTATTTGGGGTCCTCTGTATTTCTTGGGACTGAATCTTTGAGTGCCTCTCCAGGTTTGGAAAGTTTTCTTGCAGGATTTCATGGAATAGATTATCAATGCCCTTATGAGTCTCTTCACCCTCTGGGATGCCTATTATCCGGATGATTGGATGTTTAATTGTATCTAGTACTTCTCGCATATTATTCTCAAATTTTGGGGCCATTTTCTCAGTCTTCATGGTGGATTTTTCTAGGCCAGCCATTTTCTCTTCTACATTAGAGATTCTATTTTCTGTATGATCTAGTCTGCTTTTAATACTTTCAAGGGAGATTTTGACTTCTTCTATTATAGCCTTCATCTCTAACAGTTCCATCTGGTTCTTTTGTAAAGTGTGAAATTCCTCTTTTAGATCTTGCATGAATTTCCTCACCTCCTGGAACTCCTCAACTCCTTTCTCCTTCCTCTTCAGCAGTTCCTTGTCTCTCTTCTCTTCCATCTCTGTTAGCTTTGCCATTATGAATGTTCTGAATTCTTTATCAGACATTTCCATGATTTCTATTGAACTGTGTGTGGATGAAGAGGAGCTATCCGTTTCCCTTGTGGGAGAGGTATTTTCCTGCTTCCCCATATTTCTTGTGGTCCTGCAGCGATTTCTAGTCATCTGGTGGATGGTCGGTTTCTTCCCAAACTTGGAAGTTCAATCACGCGGGTTTTGTATGCTGGAGGCCCAGTTATCAGTGGAACATCTTCCTTTCTCCCAAAATGGCTAGATCGCAGGAGCCATGGAGCTGTCTGTCTCTTGAAGAAGGGCTGTTAGGCATTGGAAGCTTGCAAAGATGCTGGCTTGGTGAAATCTCTTGGAGTATCCAATTTTAACCGCAGGCAGCTGGAGCTCATCTTGAACAAACCAGGACTCAAGTGTAACATTTTTGACATGGTTGTTTATGACTCACAATATTCACATTTGACTTTTAATGTACCTTCAAACATTTACATTATACCACTTTGTATACAAGAATTCTATAATAGTGTACTTGCATTTTCTCTTAGTTTCTCTATCATGTCATCATGCATTTTACTTGTATGTACTTTAAACCCAATATGTGACTTCTTTCGCTTTCCTATATATACACACACTCAGCTTTAACTACATGACTTGAGACCTACAATCATAAATTACATTGTAAGCACAGATTATCCATCTAGTCCATAGCTATATTTTGCTTTAAATGGCCAATGCCTTTTTTTAAAAAAGAATTATTTTCTTAATTTTATTTATTATTATTTAAATTTGCTATAGGGAACTCACACTCACATGCAGAGGGGAGGATTGAGTGAGAAAGCAAGCCAGGAGGTCTGAAACTCAAATAATGCTCAGACAAGGGGGAGTCCAACACCTTTACCACCTTACCATCTGCTGGACCCAGCCAATGTATTTTTTAAAAGTTTGATAAGAAGAGTAATTTATATGGTTCCTCACTTATTTTTTATTTCCAATAGTCTTGTTTGTATCTTATCAGACCTTTATAACATTTTCTAGGTTGTGACAGTTTGCTTATTATATGCCTTCCTGTAGTTGTCTTTGTATTGTCTTTTGCTGTATGATGTTTGGATATCTCTTAAGACCACAATTTTTCTGATACTTAGCTGCAAGTTAAGGTGCTCTGATCCTAAAGATCACCTGGGGCCTTGTAACTTTTAGAGGCAGTTATCAACCTAGGAAAGTTTTTATACTCACTGTTATGATATATTACTATACAAGAATCCATTAAAATCAGTCATAAGATGCATAAGGTAGAGCCTACAAGTCATTTGCTCCAGTTTCCAATTGTTTTCTCTCAGTAAAATTCTGTTTATATTCCCTTTTTCTCCCAACAATGATGGGCAATGGTTCCCACAAGACACTGAAAATGTAAGAATCTTATCCAAACCATTGTTCAGAGTTTTGGGTTTGGCTACATAGACTTGTTTGCCCTCCTCCCATGTGACTTCTTTCACTTTCCCATACATCCACACATTTAGCTTTAACCACATGATTTGAGACCTACAATCATAAATTACATTGTAAGCATAGATTGTTTATATAACCCACATAGCCATAAATTGGACAAATATATTCTTACCAGGTTAGCGATTCCAAAAGGTAAGAGATAATCTCTGAAACTTCAACTGACTGAATGTTTTTTGGGAAATCCATTAATTCATTAGTATATATAGCTTTTGATACATGGACTGAGTTTTGACTTTATCATTTTCATCAGATTGAAAAATGATCAGTCCTTTTAAAGATAGTTTTCTGACCCAACTACTCACTGAAGTATTCAATTACATGTACAGGATGCCATTAGATTTTGCCCCATGCATGACAACTGACACAGGGTGTTTTCATCTGAGATTTAGTAGTAATACAGTCCCATCCTCCACTGGGACTTTTTATCTTTAGCAAAAGGGAAATGAATAAATCTCATTCCACCTTGCATCCTTTTTTTACTTTGGATTTAGCCTCCTGTTCTTTAGATCTTCAGAGTTTGGCAAGTGTCAAAAAAAGTATTTTTCAAGGCCTTTGAAATTAATGATTTTGTCATTCTTCCGTGTAACTACCAAAAAGTCCACTGAACTTTCCATCCTTAGTGTTCCCAGGGAAAGTTCGGTAGGAGATAATTCATTTAAAAAACTTTGATGGTAATATAGGTTGCAGTTTATGTTGGTTTGCAGTGGGCTGTCACAGTAGAAATGGTCAAGACTGATCAGATTTGAAGTATGTGTTATTTTGAGGTTAGACATAGCAGAATGATGCTTGTCCATTGCATTGCAAAATGAGGTTTTGTAAACGTTTAGATTTTACTTGAATGTGTTAGGTGAAAAAAATTATTGAAGATTAATTTTAATTTTTATAGGTTTTCACCATCTTTTGAATAAATTAATAAAAATTAATTTAAATAAAATTAAATTAAATAATTAATGGCCTTAATTAAAGATTAAGTTAAAGATTTTGGAGCATATGCATATGAAGTATTTTTTGTTCACTTTTCTATTGGGATGCTGATTCTTATAGATTTTCCTTTACAATTATGTAGTAATTCCTTATTGGAAAAATCATTTTTATGCTCTGAATTGCTATTTTACTTTTGAATTTGTTTTGTATTTTTATTTTTGTCATAAGTTGTTTTGATATATATAGAGAGTTGTAGTTACATACATATTATTTCCTTGAGGGTCAATAGAGAAACAAAATAGGGAGGCAATCTGGTGTATTCATGGTTTAATTTAGCCAATGAAGGTCATGGGCATGCAGATTCCTGGTGTGTTCAGGAAGACATTGGGAAGTGAGCCCAAGAACTTTCCATGGGGTCTGAGCATCACAGGTGTGTTACTGCTGCATCCCTGTAGCTGGTTTTGTTTTGAAATGTGTGCATTTCCATTTTTAGATTTTCATTAGTATGACTTCCGGCATTTGAGTTTCATATACTATTCTTTTTATTATTTCTGGTTTTAGATTTTCAATGTACATTTAATTGTATGCCTTTACGGGATACAGTAGGCTTTTTCAAAGCATTCATGCAGGGGATGTAATCAAATCTGTGATATTGCCATATTCATCAAAGAACAATATGTGGTGCACCTTCAATTTTTGTTCAACTAGTTGAATGTGTGTGTGTGTGTGTGTGTGTGTGTGTGTGTGTGTATACATGATTATACACACACACGATTGTCAACATCTGTTTTTATCTGTTCTGATATATTTTATCATAACTCATTTGTTTAGATACATACATTCATTCATTCTCATTTCTTGTAAATGACTTGTTAACAATAGATCCCACTTCTTCACTCCCATATAGTCATTGGCATCCTCAATTGCCCTCTCTTCTATATCTGTAAATATTTTAGTTTCTGCCATAGAGTGCATCCAATTCAATGGGGACATGTCCCGACCTGGTTCGGGTGCCATGTGTCCCGACCCGGGGGGACAGTCGAACAGGTTTCCTGAGGGAAGGAGTGAGAGCCGGGACAAGCGGTGCAGTGTCACAGAACGGAGACGACACAGTGTCGTCTGTTTATTGTGGGCAGCATGGTACAGCACGGAGACGACACAGTGTTACAACTCTTTAGGGTCGCGTCGTCTGTTGTGAGCAGCATGGAGACAATGCGGTGTCACAACTCTTCAGGGTCGTCTGGAGACGATGTAGTGTTACAGCTCTTCAGGGTTGTCTGGAGACTGTGTGGTGTTTTAGCTCTTGAGGCTCTCCAGGGTCATCGTCTTCCTGGTCTTCTGTGTCGTCTTCGTTGTCTTCCTGGTCATCTGGCTATTGTGGGCCAGGCATGGTGGTTATATACACGTTGGTGGATCGTAAAAGGTGGGTTATGATTGGTTGTAAATGGTGGGCCGTGATTGGTTGTAAACAGTGGGTTACGATTGGTTGTAAACGGTGGGTTTTGATTGCTTGCTTTTGGACCAATCATGAGGTGCCGGATATGCAAATCTGAGGGATTCTAGTGGCCAATCATGGCAATTGTTTGCTCTCTGAGAAACCTTGGCAGACTCGCTGTTGCGCAGCCTCCCACAGGGATATACAGTGTCTTTTATTGTTTCACTCATTTAATTTACCATTAGATCTTCTTAATACATTTACTTCCTTCTGAGTGACAGGATCTCTTTGTTCTCCATAGCTGACTAGTATTCCATTGTGTATATGTGCCACTTTTTTTTGTTTGTTTGGAATATGTTTTTAATTTTTATATATAAGTTATCTATTACAAAAATAATTTATCCAGGTAAGTCACAAAAACTTACCTGGGTAAATTACAAAGAGTTTATGCAGCTAAATCTCAAATCCATAAATGCAAGATATTCAAATTACATTTTACTAATATAACAACTAAAAACCAATTTATCAATCTTCATATAGAAATACCGAATATAATGAAAAACAAAGGCTGATTTTAAAGGGAAATGCATGGATGTAAGGTGTCCAGTTCTATCGTCAAATAGAATGGTCATATTCCTTCTGTATATAAAATGAAAAACTTGAAAGTCAAGATCTTGAATTCCTAAAGATCACCTGTATTATTTATTTGCTGCTGATTAATTTAATAGCCTTAAGGAACTTGAGCTGATAATGTCTGTGGCTCCTGCTGAAGCAGTTCTTTATTGGACCGACCACTTGAAGTTGCCCATCACTAATGCTGCGTGTTTGAGTCCTGCCTGCATTCATTCCATTTGCTTTTATTCCATTGTGGTAAACATTCTGTGACTGCTAATCCAAGTTGAGTAGTCATATGATTGGGTAGATCAGAAATTCCAGAATCATTTAAAAAATTCAAGTCTCCTTCATCACAAATATACTTTGTACTCTCCTGAGAAAGAATGACACAGCAGGCATACAGGTTGTTATTATTCTGTAACATGCACCAGGATATAACAACTTCAGGGAATTTTTGTTGCAGGTCATGTAAAACCTGAAAATCAATAGGTGCTATTCCTGTATTATCTAATTAGAACTATTTGTATAGTAGGCAGTTCTAGGTCTTAATGGAAATATTACTCATTTCTTTTGTCCAACTTTTTTTCTTTGCTTCTGCTGCTTCTCCCTCATCCTCCTAGGCCACAGGCACCCCCTCTATCACTAGGGCAGCCATCTCTACTTGCCACTGCTACCTCCACCACCATGACCACCACAGGTGCCACCTCTGCCTCTTATTCTACCAACCACAGAGGATACCTCACCCATTTCTCCCTTTATACTCAGCTGCCTGAGATTGGCCACTGAAGCCAACTCCCTCTAGCTGCCACTACCACTGGTGCTGCTTGTGGCTGTGGAGTAGGGAAGGAGGCTGAGCTGTGTTTCCAGGGCCAGAGATTGCTGCAGATCAAAAACTGGAGCTGGGGGTCCAGCAGTTGGCATAGTGATTAAGTTGCTAGACTCCCACAAGGCCAACTGTCATTTGAGTCTTGAATCAGTGGCTTAAAAATCATACTGGGCAGGTGTGTGTGTGTGTGCCCAAGATCCCCAGAGGAGAATGGAAGAGAAGGAATTGCATCATGGTCATCCCCCATTGAGTGTGATTTTTCACTTTTCCTCTCACTATTTCTGTCCCTGTCTCTCAGGTCAGTGCACTCACCTAAAGCAAAAAAACTCTACAAAAAGAAAAAAAAAGAAAGAAAGAAAATTGTGGCTGGTGTAGGAGTTATGTTGCTGTACTCCCACGTAGCCAAGGGCAGGTCTAGTCCTGGGCTCCATGGCTTAAAAATCATGTCAGGCATATGTGTCTGTGTGTCCAAGACCAGGAGGAGAATGAAGAAGAAGGTATTGAAATGTGGCCATTCCTCCAGGGGGGGTGAATTCTCACTTTATCTCTCTGTCTCTGTCTTTCTCTCACTGGAGTGCACACACACAAAGGTAAGATCATCTAAAAGAAGGAAAAAAAATAAAAATAATAAAAATTTAAAAAAAGAAAACAACACTGGGGGTGAGCTGGTGGCATAATGGTTAAGGCAATGGACTCCCACATGCTAGGCTGCAGTTCAAGTCCTGGAACCACAATTTGAAATTCACACTGGGTGAATGTGCATGCATGCCCAAAGTCCTAAGAGGAGAAAGGAAAAGAAGGGATTACAGTGGCCATCACCCATGGGGTGATTTCTGTCTCTCCAGAAAGTGCATGCACCCTCTAGCAAAACAAAACAAAACAAAACAAACCACAGGTGAGCAATAGCCTCTCAGGAACCTCAGCCGCACCTCCTGTGGCTCCCTACCTCTTGCCCTCCTACTACATTGTTTTATTGTGATCATTAGTTGTTCAACACTTAGGCGGATTCCTTATCTTACTTATAATGAATATTGCAATAAACATGGATGTGGAAGTGTCTCTCTAATTTCTTGTTTTGTGGGTAAATGCTGAGAAGTAGGTTTCATGGATCATATGGTAGTTCTAGTTGTAAATTTTTGAGACGACTCCATAATTGTTTTCCACGGGGACTATATTAATTTACATTCCCACTAGCAATGCAGGAGGGCTCCCTTCATTTTTAAAATGGTTTTGCAGTATATATATATATATATATATATATATATATATATATATATACACACACACACACACATATACACACACATATACATATATACATATATATACACGTGTGTGTATATATATTACAGTGTACAAAACATGTATTTTATTTTTCTCAGCATGAATATAGTGTGAATAAATCAAGACAAAGACATTATTATATACATTATTATTAGCAAATAACTTAGTTTTGTGTCAATTAAATGTATTTTTCCCCATTTTCCTCCCTTCTCCCTTCCCCACTCCCTATTATCTCCCCATTACTTCTACTTCCTATAGTTGCCCTTCCTTCCTGCTCTCAGACCTTCCAATCATTCAGTTTCTTTTTTTTTTTTCCTGAGAGATTTTCACTATAGGGCACGTGCGCTCACCAGAAAGACAGAGACAGAAAGCAAGAAATAACACCCCCCCAGGGTGGGTGGCCAGGCCGCAATCCCTTCTCCATTCTCCTCTCAGGATCTTAGGCACACATACCCACACATACACTGGCATGAGTTTAAGCCACTGGGTCCAGGATTCAAACTGCAGTTGACTACATGGGAGTCCAGTGACATAGCCATTATGCCAACTGCTGGTCCCCTGTCATTCAGTTTCTTCTGTATAGTGCACACATTCAGTATATATTGACCAGGGACATACGGAGTCTATCTTTCATAATCTGGTTTACTTCACTTAGCATTAAGTCTTCCATATGTGTCCACTTTGTATGAAATGTCAGACCCTCATTGATTTTTATGGCTGAATAGTATTCCATCGAGTATATCTATATGTCACTTTTTTCAATCCACTTGTCTGTTTTTGGACATTTGGATTGATTCTATGTTCTAGCGATTGTAAATAACTCTGCAATAAACATTAATGTAAATGTTTTTGTAACTGAGGGTTTTCCTGTCCTTAGGGTGAATAACTAAGAATGGAATTACTGTATCGTATGGTAGTTCTACTTGTAGATTTCCTAGGAATCTCCATATCATACTCCAGAGTGGTTGTGCTAATTTGCATTCCCATCGATAGTGTAGGAGAGTTTCCTTTTCACAGGTTTTGATTTACGTTTTTCTTATGACCAGAAATTTTGAGCATGTTTTCATATACTTTTTGGTCATTCATATGTTTTCCTCAGTGAGTTGTCTGTTCAGCCTATCTTCCCATCTTTTGATTGGATTGATTATTGTTTGGAGAGTTCCCTTTTAACCACAAACTCCTCAGTACTTGTTCTTTGTATTTTTGATCATAGCCATTCTGACTGGAGTTATGAATACTTTAGCGTGCTTTGGATTTGCATTTCCTTTATTAAAAGAGATGTTAACATTTCTTCATATGCTTTGTGTCCATTCACATGGCTTAAGAGTTGTCTACTCTGTAGAGCTGTCTTGTGAAGTTATATCATTAGTATTTTTGTGAGTGAGCTGATTTAGTTCTCTATATATTCTTATTTTCAATGCTGTATCTGAAGTATTTTTGTAAATAATATCTATTTTCTTTTATTTTAATAAAAAATAAAATAACGTTTTTCACTTGCTGTTGGATTTCATTTCCAAGTGTTTTGCTGAGGATTTTTGCATCTATATTTATCATGGACATTGATCTGTAGTTTATCTTTTGTTGTGTCTTTGTCTGCTTTAGGTATCAAGGTGACATTGGTTTCAGAAAATGAATTTTGGAGGTTTTCTTCTATTTAGATGTTTAGGAATAGTTTGATGAGAAGTGGTGTTAAGTCTCCTTTAGAAGTTTTGCAGAAGGCCAACCAGGTCGCATGGTGGTTAAGGACACTGAATACCACATGGCTAACTTGGCAGTATGAGACCTGGACCCACTGACTGTAGACACACATCGGGCATGTGTCTGTGCATGTCCAAAATCCTAATAGGAGAATGGAGCAAAAGAGATCATGACATGGCCATCTCCCTGGTCAGGGAGCCATGATTTCTCATTCTCTCCCTTCTCTCTCTTTCTACCCCTCACCCCCATCTTGTGCAAACACACACACCCTATAGCAAAAACAAACAAACAAAAATAAAACAAATCTTAAAAAAAGAAAGAATAAGAAAAAAAAAACTTTTGTAGAATTTAGAAATGAAACCATTAGCACCTGGACTTTTTTGGAAGACTATTACTGAATTTAATTGGTTCTTGTTAGTTTCTTTAGGCTTTCCATTTGATGTGATTATACAGTATATTTTTCCTTTCATGTGTGTGTGCTTGCTGGAGAGACAGACAGAAATAGACAGAAAGTGATAAATCACCCCCCGGGGAATAGCCATGTTACAATCCCTTTTTCATTATTCTCAGGATTTTGAATATACATACCTATTGTGAGTTTCAAGTCTCTGGGCCTGGACTCTAACTGTGATTGGTCAAGCAGGAGTCCAGTGACATAAACATTATGCCATCTGCCTGGCCTGATCCAGATATATTTCATGTGTCCAGAGGTTAGTCCATTTCCTCTAGGTTTTTTCAATTTGTTGGTGTATAGTCACTGAAAGCATTCTATAATAATCTGTTTTATTTCTGTGATGTCTTTGGTAATATCACATTTTTCATGCCTTATTTTTTCTAGGTTTTTTATTTTGCTTTCTCTACTTAATGGTTGGGTTTGTTTTCTCAAAACTCCAGCTTTTTGGTAATTTTTTTTTTTCAGACTTTGCTATGGGGTGTGTGCACTTTCTGGAGAGAGACAGAAGTGGGAGGGAAAGTGAGAAATTACTCCTGTGTGGTGGTCAAACCGCAGTCTCTTTTTTATTCTCCTCTTGGAATTTAGGTCATGCATACGTATGCACCCAGTGAGTGCCAGTTCCAGGACTCAAATTGTGCATTCAGTCATGTAGGATCCAGCTGCTTTAACCACCTTGCCACCTGGTTGACCCTCAGTTGTTCTTTTATTCTATGTTTTGTTTATGTGTGCTCTAACTTTTACTATTTTGTTTCTTCTACTCTTTTTTTGGGCTATCTTGTTCCCACATTTTCAGTATGCTGGGGTAATTCATTAGGTTATTTCTCTCTTTTTTTTAACATGTGTGTGTGTGTGTGTAGGTGTGTATGTGTGTGAGGGCTAATGGCTATAGACTTTTCCCTTAGGAGTGCTTTTGATGTGTCTGAAAGCATCTGGAGAGTTGTGATTTCACCATTATTTGTTTCAAGAAATTTTAATTTTTATTCTTAATTTATTCAGTAGTGTTTAAGTTGCTCAGGGGAAAGTTATGTCATTTTCATGTATTCGTAAATTTTGAAAGCCTTTTTGTTTGAGTTTAATTTTATCTATATATGTGAAAATATAATTAACATATATTTATATCCATATTAGTTACTATATATTAGTATATGAATACATTATATGTGTATGTATACATATGTGTATATATATAGCAGCAACGTATATATATATATAGCAACAAAAAAGGTGCTATATACAATTTCTGGGGTTTTTTTAATTTTAAAGATGTGTTTTGTGATCTATTATGTGGTCAGTCTTCAAAAATATTCCATGAGTCACTGAGGAAAATGTGTGTTTTGATGTTTTGGCAAAATGTTTTATAACTGCTGGCTAGTTGATTTGGTTTGTGGTATCATTTATCTTTTGTGTCTGTTTATTTATTTATTTATTGTCTAAATGATATCTCTAAGGGTGAAAGTAGGGTCCATATGAACTAGCGTGTCACAATCAGTCTGTTCATATCTAGCAGTCTTTGTTTCTGATGTTGAATGCATAAAGATTTATGATTTTTATATCTTCTCGGTAAATCAATCCTTTTAATACGATACAGCCTCTGACTCTTTTTACACTTTTTAAAAAGTTTTTAAAATAGGGTGCATGCACTCACCAGAAGAGAGAAGAAAAGTGAAAAAATCACCCCCCAGTGGGGGGATTGCTATACTGGAATCCCTCTCCTTAACTCTCCTCTCAGGAATTTTGGTATGCATGCACATAAACCTGGTGTGATTTTCAAGCGTCCTAGTCTGGGACTCAAACTGCACAGTCAGAGATTTGGGATCTAGCTGCCTTTACCTTCATGCACCTCCTAGCCTGTGCTCACTCACTCTTACCATTTCTCCCTCTCTCTCTCTATTTAATTTTAGTTATTATTACTATTATTATTTAATTTGCTATAGGGCACAAACTCTCACCAGACAGTAGACGAGAGGTTGCATAGAGCCAGCCACCAGGTCCAGCTCCAGAACTCAAGCCATGGTCCAGATATATGTCATTCCATGTGGGAGGCTGCACAACAGCGAGTCTGCCAAAGATATTTTCATGAGTCTCACTATTGCCATCTTAGGAAGCCCTTAGGTTTCAGTTTCTCAGAGAGCAAACAATTACACAATGCCAAAGGCCACAATTGGCTCCCCTTCAAAACCTCACCTTCAAAACCATACTCTGATTGGCCACTAGAATCCCTCATATTTGCATATCCGGTACCTCATGATTAGTCCACAAAAGCAACCAATCGTAACCCACCTTTTAACAACCAATCACCACCCACCGACATGTATATAACCACGATCCCTGGCCCACAATAAACAGACGACCCTGAAGAGTTGTAACACTGAGTTGTCTTCTTGTTGTAACACTGCATCGTCTCCGCACTGCTCATCCCATCTCTCACGCCTTCCCTCAGGAAACCTGTTCGACTGTCCCGCGGGTCAGGACAATTCGAGGCCCTTAACCACCACACTGCCTGCCAGCCCCTCTGCCCCCATATATTTTTAAATATTTCTTTTTGATTTCAATTGACTAGTTATCCTTCAGTGTTTCTCTATTTACTGTGATACTGTCACTTACACCAAGATATATGTATATTATGTTAAAGAACAACATCCTAAATCATCTATTATTGAGGATGTTTAATATAAATCAGTATTCCTAAATATATTCTCTGTGGATGGAAAACAGAATCTCTTTTGATAGAACTGTGAATATTATAAAATATGTTAGCATTGAGTCTTTTTTTTAGAATTTCTAGAATGGGAAAACTTTAGATCAGCACGTGGAATGGAGGTTAAGGTAGCTGGATCCCACATGGCCAATGGCATGGTTTGCTTCCTCAGCCCAGTAGCTTGAGAACCACAGTAGGCACATGTACATCCATAGCCTAAATCCTGAAAGAAGGAAGAAATGCAGGAGAGCAAATTGTGTCATGAACATTCCCCAATGGGGTGATTTTTTTACTTTCCATCTGCACTCCTCAGCAAACACATGAGCCCTCTTGCAAATTTTTAAACAATTTTGTCCTAGGTTTTTATGGTATGATTCTCTTTATCAGTAAATATTAGTGTTTTGTTTGTTTGTTTGTTTGATTCTGTCCTTTTTTTCCAAACTTGAATTCCCTTAAACCTAACCAGTTGAGCCTAGATCCACTTTCATTGATTAGAATAGCCTCAGTTACCACTTGAATTTCTGCTCCTTCCTAAATATTTAACTACTGAAACATCAAAGATGATGTGCCCAAGATTCCACTTTTCACTGCTCAGTTTTTTCCAAATTTTAATTTTTAGCACCCATATCTATATGCCTGCTTAAACAGAAAGAGTTCAGTTAACTTTCTCTTTGGTTTCAGTGCCAAATTAATTACAATATTTTCCTGCATTTTTGGGGGGGAGCAATTTTCTATTTTGTATTCTTATTTCTCTATTGTCTGATATAGGTGGTCATGTCTCAACTTGGTTATAACCCTTTTAGATATCTTAAGATTATCCTCAGTCTGCAATCTGTGGATAGCTCTTAAACTGCAAATCTGGTTATATAATGTGTCACTTTTTTTGGCCTCTTATTATTTGTGTTCTGTGCTTGACTGAATAGGTGATACTCATCTTTATGTGGACACTATCAGTATTTCTGAATGCACAACAGTCATATAAAGATGCATATAGATATACTTCCACCTATGGGTAATTAACAGTATTGAATATTGGTAATTAATATTTTATTGGAATTAGGTTAAGTATTTAAATACAAAATCACTTTGTGATCAGTTCTTTAAACACCTTTACTGCCTTTGTCTTTTCTCACAGACCAGGAATACTTACTTAGATATACTGTTTGTACTTTTATTAATATTAGGAATATACCATCTGTTTTCATGGGAACACTGCTATAGGTGCATTTTCATAGGTACATTTACATAGATGCTCTTAATGACTTTGACTCAAAGTACAACTTGATCATACAGAAAAAGAAAAAAAACCTTTTTATTTTTTATTAGACTTGGAACCATAAATCTGTGTATAAGTTAGTTATGTATAAGTTAGTTAATCTAACACATTACTCCAGATATGTACTTAATACTTACATGTTTGTATGAGATCATAAGGACCTTGACATAGCAGAATATTTATTATGCTTTCATCTCAACAGCAGAAATATTTGAAGACCTATAAGGGAATACTTGTAATATTTTTAGTGATGAATAAGTTAGCATAGAGCTAGTATGTTCTTACTTCATTTTATTCTCCCTTTGCAAAGATTTCACAGACATACAGAGACACAAACATACAGAGAAAGTAAATTTCCCATATTATGCTCTACTTTTCAGAGCTGATGAGGTTAAATGTATTTTTACAGGGGTTCATGTCATTTGAGGATGTTGCTATGGACTTTACCTGGGAGGAATGGCAGGACCTTGAAGATGCTCAGATTTTATACAAGGATGTGATGCTGGAGACCTACAGGAACCTGGTGTTTTTGGGTTAGTGGAACTCCCATATAGCTCCCTAAAGTAATTACTTTCTCCTTTTGTAGTAAATGTACAAGAGTTTCATAATGTTTATTGCTATTTAGAAGTGAGATTTCTTTATGTGGTTAATGTGAGTGGCACTCTTCTTTAATAAAATGCCCAAATCCACCCCTTTATTGCACTAATAAAGCTGAACTGTTATTACTCTTCAAATAGCTTACATGAATGATTTGGCAAAATTACACACTGCTTTTCATTAACAGGACACTGCATTGCCAAACCTGCAGTGATCTTCAAGTTGGAGCAAGAAGGAGAGCTATGGACATTAGAAGAACTTCCCAACCGGAGCCTCCCAGGTTAGACAATACATACTTTTCAGAGACTAGTGTAATGTATTTTTTTAAGCAGCTTGTATTTTATTGAGAGGGGAAAAAAGTGAGTTGTACTGAGGTTAAAAAAAGAAAAATTGCCTTACTAAGATAAGAGTATGAAAAAATTGGGCATGTTACTTTTTAAATAGTCCCAAGGGAAGACATGTTTAGGATGATTAGTATGTATTTTTATTATATTCATATCCTTTTTAGGTTAGTATGTATTTTTATTATATCCATATCCTTTTTAAGTAGCATTTCTGCTTAAGCAACAAGACTTTTGGATTCTTCAAATAGATAATCTAGGAAACTGTTCTCATTAGCAAAGAAACATTATACAATACCCACTGGGATAAGAAAAAAAAGAACAGGGAAAACAAATGACAGATGGAAATCTTTCGGTGTAAAATTACAGCAAGACACGTTGTATTTTGAATAGTTTTAAAGGTGGTAAAGAAAAGAGAAACATAAAGGAGCAAAATAAAACCACTCAGCTTTCAAAAATATTAATGTAAATTGTTACCATAACTTATTAAGAAGAAAAAAATATATTTATTAGAGATCAGTACCAATTTTAGAAATATACATGACCAGTGTAGAAAAAATTCTTAGATATAATTATGGAAATGTTTGTGTTTTTCTGACCAAGCAGGATTGCTATGTGAGATACTACTTGTAAATAGAATTAATGTAGGAAAGGCTGTGGTAAGAACAGTTCTTGTTGCCCAGTATATAGATCAGATGTGGGAGAAAGCATTTTACAAAAAGCCTAACTGTCTCATTCTTCAGAAGATACAGGGCATGCATACTATAAATGTAAAGAATGTAAGAATTTTTTTAAAAAATAATTTTTACAGTACATTTTAAACACAGAGTGGAAGATTTCTATTCATGTAATGAATAAGAGAAATGCTTATTGCAGACATAAAATCTAGCTTTTCTTCAGAGAATGCATATAAGGGAAGCACTCAATAAATATAATAAACATCAAAAAGCCTTTTTACAGAGATCAAAATTATGGAGTACCACAGAAATCACAGAGAAGTAAAACCTTATGATGTGGACAAATTATGAAAGCTTTCAACTGTTGTTAAACATGAGGCAACTCTTATTGTAGAGAAAAAGGGTAGATAAAACAATATAGGAATTTAATTTGTCTGAACACACTCCTTACTGACCATCTGAATACTTATACAGGAGAGAAACCCTCTGAATGTAAACAATGTAAGAAAACGTTTTCCCAGAATTCAGACCTCACTGTACATCAGAGGAGTCACACAGGAGAGAAACTCTATGAAAAGAAACTATGTGGAAAAATGTTCTACAAGAAGTCACACTTCACTGTGCTGCAGAAAACTTACACTGGAGAGAAATCCTATGAATGTGAAGAATGTGGAAAATCTTTCAATTACAAATCAAGTTTGAATAGACATTGGAAAACTCACACAGGAGAGAAACCCTATAAATGTGAGCAATGTAGGAAAATGTTCTACCAGAAGTCATACCTCACTCAGCATAGGAGAATTCACACAGGAGAGAAACCCTATGAATGTGAACAATGTCGGAAAACTTTCTCCCAGAAGTCACACCTCACTATGCATAAGAGAACTCACACAGGAGAGAAACCATGTTAATGTGAACAATGTGGGAAAGCATTCTCCATCAAAGAAAACCTCACTGTACATAAGAGAACTCACACCCTAGAGAAACCCTATGAATGTGAGCAGTGTAGGAAAATGTTCTCCCAGAAGTCATACCTCACTATGCATATGAGAATTCACAGGAGAGAAACCCTGTCAATGTGAGCAATGTAGGAAAATGTTCTCCCATAAGTCAGGTCTCACTGAGTACTGGAGAACTCACACAGAAGAGAAACCCTATGAATATGTACACTGTAAGAAAACGTTCTCCTGAAAGTCAAATGTCACTTTGCATAGGAGAATACACACAAGAGAGAAACCATATGAATATGAACAATGTGGGAAAGCATTCTCTAGCGATGGAAGCCTCACTGCGCATAAGAGAATTCATACAGCATTGAAACCCTATCAACGTGAGCAATGTAGGAAAATGTTCTCCCAGAAGTCACACCTCACTGAGCACTGGAGAACTCAGACAGGAGAGAAACTCTATGAGTGTGTAGAAAAACGTTCTTATGTAAGTCACACCTCACTCTGCCTAGGAGAAATCACACAAGAGAGAAACCCTATGAATGTGAACAATGTGGAAAAACATTGTTCAGTAAGTGATATTTTACTGTACATAAGAAAAGTCACAAAGGAGAGAAGCCCTATGAATGTGAACAATGTAGGAAAATGTTTTCTCGAAAGTCACATGTGATTTTGCATCAGAGAACTCACACAGCAGAGAAACACAGTTAATGTGATCAATATGGGAAAACATTCTCATGGAAGTCACAGTTCACTGCACATCACAGAACTCATACAGGAGAATAATCCTATGAATGCAAATGATGTGGGAAAATATTCTCCAGCAAGGGATACCTCACTTAACATAAGAAAACTCACAGGAGAGCAGCCCAATGTATGTCAAAAAAATGTAAAAAATCACCACAGGTCTGCACTTGTTATATATATTAGAAAACTCACTTAGGAGATAGAGAGAGACCACATGAATCCAAACAATGTAGGAAAACATCCTCCAGCAAGGAATACTTCACTGTACATCAGAGAACTCACTCAGGAAAGCATCCCTATGAATGTAAACAATGTGGAAAACATCCTGGAAGTCAAAACTCACTAATCATTGGAGAACTCATGCAGGAGATGCCCTATGAATATGAAAATTGTGAGAAAACATTCTGGAAGTCAGCATTCAGTGTACACACTGGAGAAATCACGCTGGAAAGAAACACTATGCGAACAGTGTAGGGAACATTTTACTGGAAGGAAGGGCTCGTTTTACATCAGAGGACTCATAGAAGCAAAACCTTACTAACGGAAAGAATATAGAAAATTTTTCTTTTGGATACTCTATTTTAGTAAGCATCTAAAAACTCACACTGGAGAGAAACTTCATGAATGTAGGGAGTATAGAAATTCTTTCATTTATAAATCAGCCCTCAATGTACATCAGAAAATACATGAAAGAAAAACCCTGTGACTGTCAATGTACCAATAGGAAATCTTTCATCTAATACAAGTCAATCCTTACTGTATATCACAGAATGCAAGAGTAAGTCCTATAAATGGGAATGGTGTAGAAAAATGTTTTCAGAGTAATCATTTCATAGTCTACATTAGAGCACTAACAAAGAAGAGAAACTCAGTAAGTGTGAAAAGTGTAGTAAAACCTTCTGCAAGAAAGCCACAATTTACTGTGTATCAGAGAACTCTCGGATAAGAAATCTAATGAATGTGAAAATGAAGGAATCTTTTTACTAGAATTCAAAACTCACTATACATTAGTCAACTGAAATGGGAGAAAATCCTCAGTAATGTAAACTGTGCTATAAATACTTGAGTCATTATTCAGAAATATGAATTAATCTCTTAAGGTAACAATGTTGAACATTTTTTAAATTCAGCTTTGATTCAGCAAGCTGCAGTAATCAATTAAAGTATCAGAAAATTTGGGGATGATATCTGTGACTACAAAAGGAGAACCTTTCAGAAGGCTGATGACTAAGATCTAAAAATTTTCCACCTATAGAAGCAAAATACTTATTTTGGCAAATTGCTTTCTTTTTTCCCTGAGAGACTTTTTTTTTTCTTTTTTTCGGAGAGGTTTTTGCTATAGGGCGCGTGTGCTCGCCAGACAGACAGAGAGAGACAGAGAGATAGAAAGCAGGAAATCACCCCCCGGGGGGATGGCCACGCCGCAATCCCTTCTCCTCCATTCTCCTCTCGGGATCTTGGGCACGCACGCACACGCGCCCGGCGTGAGTTTAAGCCACCGGGTCTGGGACTCGAACTGCGGTCGACTACGTGGGAGTCCAGTGACATAGCCATTACGCTAACTGCTGGTCCCTCCCTGAGAGACTTTTAACATAGGGTGTGCATTCTCTCTAGAGAGACAGAGAGAGACAGAACTCAAGAAACCACCCCCTGGGAGGATGGCCACACTGCAATCCCTTCTCCTCCATTTGTCTCTGGGGATCTTGGGCACACATGCACACCATCTGGTGTGAGTTTTAAGTCTCTTGGTCTGGGACTTCAACTGCAGTGGAATATATTATGGTCCTGTTGCTTAACCATTATGCCATCTGCTGTTCCCAGCAAAAATTTATTTCTAAGACCCCTATTTGATGGTTAAAGATGCAAGAAAATATAATCACTGATTTTGGCAAAAATAAAAATGAATATAAAAATTTGTTTAGCTTACAGTTCTGGCCATTGTATGCAAGACAACAGAAAAACTTTTTCAAGGCATAGTGGAAACGGAAAGATTAGAGGACATAGAAGCATCAGAAATGGTTATAAATATTGGAGTCAATGTGGGGAGAGGGTGGAGAGTATAAGCAAAGAAATTAGGGAGGAAAATAGTAAAGACATTTATGGGATACAGAAATGGGTAATGATATTCTGATGATAATGTGTTTGCATCCTCACCTGGACTGGTGGGAAGTGTATTCATTTTGGATAAATTCAACTTACAAGCTAAGTGATATGTAGTATTAAATGTATAAAATAAATTAAAATTTTAAAAATTTAAAGAAATAAAATGTACAGTAAAGGCCTAACAAAACAAAACAAAACAAACAAATACAAATTCTAAGATTTCCCACAACTTGGGAACTACTCATATGCACTGACAGGGCACTTCAAGAGTGCCTCTGGTGAAATGTCCAAGTTTACTCAGTGAATGGAACTGATCTAGGCTAGATAGGGTGCATGTGTAAGGTGTGGGTGTGTTGGGGGACAGCATAGTCATGGGTGGTTATACAATTTCCAAGATCCTCTTTGGATGTTGATCATAGCATTTGTGGCCAGCTTAGTCATGAGGTTCTAAAGCAGAACACCCATTGGTCCAGAAAGCAACCCAAGGTGAATTGGTATTAGGCTGCTTTTGGTTTGCCCTACATGACTAGATGGCCCCAGTAGACCATACCAAACCATGGTGGATGGGATATTAGGTAGCTGGTTAGCGGTGACAGAAAAAGGCTGGTGGAAGTCACCATGAGCTAGAATGTGAAAAGGGAGATGACCAAACTTACTGTGTGTACTCACATTGTCTAGCTAGTATTAATGCTAGCCATATAACTCTTTGTATCTTGTAACACTGACTGGATTGGTTGCACAGTAATGTAAATATACTATACAGTACTAAATTGCATATACTTAGACATGGTTAAAATGTGTCAAACTTTTGACTTGATCAAATTTTAGTCAGGCCTGTCAATCTTTTAGTTTCCTCTGTGTACTTCCTTGTAAAATCCCTTTTAGCAAAGAACTCTGCTACAGTAGTTTCCAAGAAGCCCCACACTAAATATCATATCATTTAAAATAAGTGATTAGGTTTCTTATCTTCCAATACCCCCAAGGTGATGTCTGATCACCCTGCCTGTCTTCATTAAGAATCCTGTTATTTCAGTTTACCCATAATCTCTCAGATCTCTAATGTTTCCTTAGTAATTTTCTATCTGATATTCCCTACATTGCTCCACAGTTGTTAATTTCCACTGCTCACACTGTTTTGAAGTTGAGCCCAATCTCTCTTTCCCACTGCAAAATTCCATTTCAACAGAACATATTCTTATCATGATAGAACAAAGTAAAGCTTTTCTTATCTCACTTTAACCAGTGTCATTGAGTCAATTTCTTCAAATAGATTTCAAAATTTGGGAAACTTTCTTCCACAATAAAAATAGTCATGGGATGTTCAGAGTAGTAATAATAAGTACAGAAAGAATGGTGGTCGCCAGAGGCTGGGTTAGGTGGGAGGACTTGAAAGATTTGAGGTTATATATAATAATGGTTATAGATTGTTCAGTTTTACAAGATGATAGGAGTCATGAAGATGTCTGGTAGTGATGTTCCTAGAACCCTGAGAGGAAAGATGGTAAATTTTATGGAGTATATATTTTACCCAAATAAATAAAAAATAATAAATACGCCATAATCTATCATGCTTGTTGAAGTGATACATACACTGGCAAAATAATGAGCAATGTTATTCCAGTAACAGGTTAAGACTTGAATCAATTATGGCCCATTGGTGTTAAAGTAGAAGAAAAATACTCACACTTTAATATTAGCAGAATGTTCCCAGGATAAATTGAGTGTTCCTTGAAAGAGAGCATGTGCCTCAGACAGTGACTATTGTCTGTCTGCTATTTCCTCATCTTCACCCCCACCATCTTCTCAGAATGCACTTTGATCTTATAGCCTCCCCTTCTTTCAAATTAGTTCACTCTTGAAAAGGGTTTTAAAGCTTCTAAGACAGGCCCATAATGAGAGTGACATGGAAAGTCACTGTCAGGACAAATTTTATCCCAACATATTTTTGCATCCTCTCCACTTTTTCTGAGAGACAAATCTTGCTTCACTAGTGCATAATTTTTTTGAGAGCTTTTTCTATAGGGTGCATGCACTTGACAGAAAGACAGAGAGAGAAAGAGAGATAGGAAGTGAGAAGTCACTCCCCAGGGGGAACAGCCATGCCACAATCCCTTCTCCTTCATTCTCCTTTTGGGATCTTGGGCACACATGCACATACACCTGGTGTGAATTTAAGCCACCGGGTTCAGGACTCAAACTGCAGCTGACTACATGTGAGCCCAGCAACATAGCCCTTACTCCAGCCGCTGGTCCCTAGTGCATAATTTTTATTGCACGAAAGGCCTAGCATGTGACTTAGAAGAAAACTTCAGTATGGTTTATTTTTAACCAAAACCCTTTTAGTTTTCAAAGTTTAAATATCCATAATGTGGTATCTCCACCCCAAAGTTGAGACACTTACATTCCCTGTCCTGAAAAGTGTCCCCATGAAGCTGAAATTATTCAGGATTGTCTGAGAGGTTTCTCTCATGATATGAAACAGTCTTAAAGGAAATACCCATTCAGATATTTTAGGAAATTTTTTTGCTAAGCCAGAAAGGTATTCAGGAGACCTATCACATGATGATGTTCTGAGCATTCAACTGCCACCTAATGGCTAGAATTTTCAGACACATAAAAGGATTGAATATACTCTAGGTTAAAATCTAAAGCAGTCGCCATGATTAGTATACTTTGATTTAGTAGATTTCTGCCATTTTTTTTTATCACTTTTGAAAAGGTTTAAATTATGGAAAAATCACTCATTATAAGCAGTTTTCCCTAAGGGATAGCCCTCTTGGAAACACCACCTGGCTTTGTGTGTGAGGCCTATGTTGTTCCATCTTGCAAGTACTTAGGAAAATGGGCACACAAAACTTGAAATTACCCCAATCTTCATTGCAAAAGGGGAGTCCTTTGAAATTTCTAAATGCCATGTTCATATACATAATTGAAAAAAAGGGGTTATAGAACCAGGCAAATTGAATGGGAAAGTTACTTTCAGTGATATTTAGAAGCCACATGAGATACAGTAGAATCACCTTTCTTTCAGGATGTAAATAAAAGTTATTAGAATACATTTTGTAATTCAAATTTCAGAGAGCTCTTCTACTCCTCTTCCACTACCTCTCTGGCACCTCTTTATGCTCTTCTGTAAAATCTTCCACATCCTGAACTCTGTGCTTTCACCTCCATCTCCACCTCCACAAAGGGAAATAGAGCAGACTCCAGTGCCATCCTCTAACCATCCTAATTTGGCTACTCTTTCAAATAAAGCCTGTAACTGAGAAGAACCAGCCTTAGTATATAATCTGTGAACCAAAACTGAACTCAATTATGTTGTAAATGATTTTTCAGACACAACTGAAGATCCCATATGTGTTGCTAGGGAATTTTACTTAAATATAATAAAAACCCAGAAATGAAAGCATGTCCACCTCTCTTTTTTTTTTTTTTTTTTTTTTTGGAGAGGTTTTCACTATAGGGCATATGCACTCACCAGAAAGACAGAGACAGACAGACAGAAAGCGAGAAATCACTGCCCTCCCCAGGGGGATGGCCATATTGCAATCTCTACTCCTCCATTCTCCTCTCTGGATCTTGGGCATGCATGCACACATGTCTGGAATGAGTTTAAGCACTGGGCCCAGGACTCAAACCATAGTTGACTATGTGGGAAACCAACTATGTAACCATGACATCATCTTCTGGTCCCCAAGAAAAGTTCTTGAAGCTATACTGTGGAGAGCAGCCAATCTGAAAACATATGATTAAAACATGTAGCAAATATGAGTTTCTGTAAGCTGCTCTAGCAGGGCTATTGGAAAGTATCTACATACAAAAGCAGTATCTGCCTATTGTCAATGACTGTCTTCCTGCTCTTCTTGAAACTCAGTACCTCTATACTGCCCAGTATCAGGCTAAAGGAAGTCACAAGCCTTTTTCAGATTATTCTCCCAAAAGAATCTGTGAAGTTATATGGAGCCAGTCATCTTCACATCTTCAGTCGATTTACATCCAAAAGCAGCTGGCTTTGCATCCCAATTTCACTTCCTTTATTTATTCTCTTTGCATTCCACTTCCTTCTTCCCCATTCTTTTACATCCAATTTTCCTTTTCCCCATTTTCTGCCCTTTAAAAGAATAAAGCTGAGGCTGGTTTTGGTCACAATTTCTCAATTAGAGAATTTGTGCCCACCCGATCCTTGCTTGTCTATACTCGTGTGTCTTTGTGTGTTTTGTTATTGTGTCTATTTCTAATGCACAGCCTTCCCCACTCAAAAAAACGTGTTCATGCTGAGCTAGCCTCGGCACTATACCGTAAGTATTTCCAAGGAATGTTGAAGTAAAATTCAGTGATAGAAACAAAGGATGAATGGACATTGATTATTTTGAATGTCTAAGAAAAAACTTTAAGTGATATTCTAGTATGACAGAGGCAAGGTATAAAATTCATCAAAATGAGGGACCAGCAGTTATTGTAATGTCTATGTTGCTGGACTCCCATGTAGTTGACTGTGGTTCAAATCCCAGACCCAGTGGCTTAAAACTCACGCCAGGCGCGTGTGCGTGTGTACCCAAGACCCCAAGACGGGAATGGAGAAGGGACTGCAGCATGGCCATCCCTCCTGGGGTGTGATATCTCACTCTCTATCTCTCTCTGTCTTTCTGGTAGGTGCATGCACCCTATAGCAAAAAAAAAAAAAAAAAAAAAAAAAAAAAAAAACTCCAAAAAAAAATTCACCAAAATGATAGCCTCTTAAAGTCTACCTTTGTTAATGGATTGGCAGAAGGTTCTGTTATTTTAGTTAAAGGCACCAAATTAACTGTGTGACTGTCCAGATTCATGACCTTGTTAATTTGGCGAGTCTTCCCTCATAGAGCACATGTTCTCACCAGAGAGAGACAGAAACTGAAAAATCAACTTTCAGAGAGGATGGCCACACTGCAATCTCTTCTTTATTCTCCTCTCAAGATTTTGGGTACACACACATATTTGTCTGGTGTTATCATCAGGCTGCCAGGTCTTACACTCAAACCACAATTCATTTTGTGGGAGTCCAGTCCAGCACCTTAACCATCACACCATTTACTGTACCTGTTCTCGTCATTTTTAATTTTCTTTTTGAGAGTTTAAATTATTTGAATGGTTGTATATTTAAGTTCAGAAACTCTTTTGCGTAGCCTAATATATTGGCAACACAGTGTACAGAATATTTTACTATATATATTGCACTGTTTATCTCAAGGATTTTCATTTGATTCTATCTTCAGTTTTCCTATTGGGTGCATGTACTCATCAAAGAGAGAGAGAGAGAGAGTGAGCAAGATAAATTATCCCCTGGACAGATGGCCACAGCATAATTGCTTCTCTAGTCTCTTTACAAGGTTTTGGGCATGCATGCATATGTATGATTTTTAAGTCACTGGGCCCAGGATTTGAACTGCAGAGTTGGCCATTTGAGACCCAGAACCTTAACCTGCATGCCACCTGCTGTTGCTTTTTATTAATCTTCTAAAAGCTATTTTCTTCTCTGTTGGATCTGTCTCATGTCATTGATTGTTTTTCTCATCTCCTAAAATTTTCTTGCATCTCATTGAGTTTTGCTATGATCAATATCCTAGTTTTGGTTTCCAACACTTATATAACTTCATGTGTTTTACTTGTTAAAGTTAGTGTATTCCTTTGGAAGTGATATATTTTCTTGTTGTTTGCTTGGTTTTATTTCATTTTTGTTTTATTTTTATTTATTTTTTACCTTCATATTTTTGTATCCCTTTGGGTTTCAGACATCTAGTAGAATACCTGATTTGGGTAGTAACATACACACACACACACACACACACACACATATATATATATCAATTTTTAAAATTATTTATTTATTTTACTTTATTTAACATTATCATTATTGGGAACCAGCAGTTAGTGTAATGGCTATGTCGCTGGACTCCCACGTAGTCAACTGCAGTTCGCGTCCTGGACCCGGTGGCTTAAAACTCACGCCGAGCGTGTGTGCGTGCATGCCCAAGATCCCGAAAGGAGAATGGAGAAGGGATTGTGGCATGGCCATCCCCCCTGGGGGGTGATTTCTCGCTTTATGTCTCTCTGTCTCTCTCTGTCTGGAGAGCGCACACGTCCTATAGCGAAAACCTCTCCAAAAAAAACCATTATCATTATTATTGTCCAATTTGACCAGAGAGAGTGAGAGGGAAAGTGAGAAAGCAAACTATCATGTCCAGAACACAAACTGTGGTTGGCCATGTGGGAATCCAGTGCCTTTAACCACCTCGTCACTTGCTTGCATAGTAGTAAATACCACCTAGTGGTGGTGTTTTGTTCTTGTTATTATTATTAATATTATTATTATTATTATTATTATTATTGGAGAGGTTTTTGCTATAGGGTGCATGTGCTCAACAGAGAGACAGAGAGAGAGAGAGAGAGCCAGAAAGCAAGAATTCACCCCCCAGAGGGGATGGCCATGCTGCAATCCCTTCTCCTCCATTCTTCTCTCAGGATCTTGGGCATCCATGCACACACTCCTGGTGTGAGTTTAAGCCACTGGATCTGGGACTTGAACTGCAGTCAACTACGTGGGAGTCCAGCTACATCACCATTATGCCAACTGCTGGTCCTGGTGTTTTATTATTATTATTTTTTAGTATTTTTAAATTATTTTTCATGACTGTGACCGTTAGTACAAATTAACCATTTAGCATTTAGTACTGGTTAATCATTTTGGAATTGATTCTGATAGAATTTTTTTTGTAAAATAATGTATTATCAGGGATCATGATAGGTGAGAGGGGATTCCCTTTCAAGTAAGGGGGTTCTGTTTCTTCCTCTGAGGCCATGAACTAGTGGGGCTCAGATGGGGCCATCTGCAGGGCTAACCTTCAACCAGGGCTCAGTGGACCAGGGAAGAATGTGGAAGTGGCACTAGGCAGGGTTCTTCATGTTGTATGGAGGGAGTAAGCCTTAGGCATAGTTTCCATAGGACTCAGAAGAAGAGAGACAGAAGTGGGAAAACCTGATTCATGTGGTCCCAGCAGAGGTGATCCTGTGAGGTACAGAGGTGGGCAGGGCCAAGCAGGGCTGAGCATGTCAAGACAGACCGCCTTGTGAGACACTAAGATGAGGCCAGTGTGTACACATTGGGAACACAGTGGGGTGTGGGCAGGAAATTTTATAAAGCTCACAAGCTAGCATCCCAGAATGGCTTCCAAGTGTGCCCTAACCAGGCTTAGGTTAAGGACCCCTTGAGACAGTCCAGCTAAATGGGATCTGAGTTTGAAAGCCTGCTGTGCCCAGAACTGGACAGGGCTAAGCAGAAAGAAGGCAGAACATAAAGCTCTAAGTGGAGCAGGGTCAGGTGAGTTGCCTTGCAATAGTCAATGGCCAATGAAGCCAAGTCTGAACAGGGTCCAGGGGAGATGACCCATGAGATCTGGAGGTGAGCCAAGTCTTGTGGTTCCAAGCAGATCCTAGGTGACTGGCCCAGAAGGACTCAAGGTGAACCACAAAACTAGAGGTAACCTTGGCAAGTATGTTGAGAGGGGCCAGAGGCAAACTAAATTTGGCAGGGTCAGTTCGGGCCTGCACGTGTAGTCAGAACAGCCTGTGGGACAGGAGCTCCGCAAAACCTGAAGGTGGCCCTGGTAAGGCAGCCTCTTGAGAAACAGGAGGTTGCTGAGTCTCAGGGGATAAAGTGAGGTCAGCATGACTGATCTATGGTACCTGGCATCAGCCAGGGTTTGATCAGCTCTAAGCAGACTCATGCTAGGTGCCCAGATATTTTTCTCCAGGATTATGGGTGTCCTGGGGCAGTGCCCTGTCTTCTTCCCTCTAACTGAGGAGGCAATACCTGGTCCCCATCTCTCATGTACCCTCTTCTCTGCTTTTTCTACACTTAAGAGTTGAGGGATATTCTGAAGAGATGCACTGCAGGTGACCTTAGAGGAGCCAAGTAGCCATTTCCTGAGACTTGAGTCTAAAGAGAGACAAAGTGTAGACCAGCCAGCTAGTTGGGGAAAATATCCAGATTTCTCTGTCTCTGATAGTGTTGGTGCTTTCACAGGTATGGGGGTATGGGTGGGAATACACAGGGCTCTTGCTCTTTGTTGTGCAAAAACACTGGTAGTTTTCAGTCATTGGGAGCATTCACCTCCTTTCTCCCAATTACAGATGATTCTTCTCCTCTTCTCCTATTGCTCCTTTTAATTCTACAGGGCCACGGAGATGTGAGCTTGTCTGGTCTTAATCATATTCTATGCTCTTTCAGCTGGTTGGCTTTCAAGATGTTGCCAAGCTGTTAGGGTGGGGTGGTGAAAAAATTTAATGTTTTCACTGAAGTGTTAGGACTTTGTACTTTTTAAAATAAGTGTTATCTCTTTGCCAGTTTAATTGTTAGGCAATTGAAGAGTGCTGAAGTCTGAGGTTGCTGTATACAACATGTAACTTTAGAGGATAGTTCCTCTCACCTTCTTTTCTGCGGTACATAGGGCTTTGGAATCTCACCAAGTTTAGATAATTGACTGATTCTTTATGCCTCTAAGCTGAAATTCAGTACTCCAGGAGCATCCAGTCTTTCTTACAGTTTGTCAGTCTTGCATCACTCCACTGCTGGAAGTATTGGCATTTATTCAATGCTGTTTCTTTGCAAAGATGCCACAGTAGGTGTTTCTCTTCTGTCAAATTGATTTTCCTCAGTGGAGATGGTTTTTGAACATTAGTTCACCATCTTTTCAGGTCAAAGTTTCCTGAATGAAACTGTCTTTCCTTTTCATCAACACTTGTCTCTCAAGTGTTGACTTTTCATCGGTTAGCACCTGAACTTTGGTGTGGTCACTGACACCAAACTGCAGCTGGTCCAATAGCAATAAAAGGTCCTAATTAAAGTAAGTCCCTATTTATGATATATTTATGAAATTTGTTTTATAGCAAGGAAATAAATCATTATGAGTTAAAATGTCAACATGGTGCCTGAAAAGAATTTATAATCATCTTTTTTAATAAACTGATATTGGAGAAGATAACATCTTCAGAAGAGTGGAGGTTGGGAGAACATATTGCAAACCAGCAGGTGGCATGGTAGTTGAGGCATGGGTTCCCATCTGAGCCACTGTGGTTTCAAGCTCAGTCCTGGTGTCTTGTTTTTGCACTTTTCCTTTCTCTTTCTCTCTCTCTCTCTGGTCAAATGAAAATAATAATGAATAAAATTAAATAATTCTTTAAAAATGTCGGGAGAATGATGTTTGTGTTATGGTCTCATCCAAATTATATATAAGATAGAAATCTCAAGATTTGCTTCTACAAATTCTGAGAGAAAAATAACCTTGAGATAGAAAAGTGTAGAAAATAACATGAGTAATGGTTTGAAGTTTTCAAGTCTTCTTACTGACTTGGGCACATAGAAAACAGCTGACACAGGTCAGGATTCCTAAATGGACATTTCTGCCATGGGAACCCTCCTGGTGGAAATGTAGCACACAGCTCAGTGATCTTAGATGTGCAGACATCAAGCTACCACATCCCTGCAGCGGCAGGTGCAGGAGCAGTTTCCACTTCTTATATGCAGAGAGGAGCTGTTAACACCATCCTTGAAGGACCTGGAGCTCTTCAGGGATCTTTGGAGAGTCCAGTGAGTGGTGGGTGCCCTGTCCAATGACTGTCACTCCCTCCCTGTCCCAGCCCAGGCTGACACCTACCCAACCTGCTAGCTCATTTCCACAAAAGTATCAGGATGGTGCCCCAATTCACCCCCAGAGTAAGAGTGTTAAGAGGGACAGACTATGCCCACCATGGCACAGTAAGGAACTTATTAGTAACTGGTTAATAGATTAGGGCATAATGTGCTTCCATGTCCCCAGGGAAGGCATCCTGATAGGCAACCTGAATGACATATACCTGGAACCATGCATAGGAGGGGGGCTAGACCCCAGCCAGTCTGGGTGATATTGGACCAAGCCCATACCATGGTCAAAGCAGGTACTAAAGATCAGGGATAGCAGAGGTGCTGAACTGTCAGTGGCCATGAAGCAGTGGGCATGAGGATGCCCTGGACTTGGGGCACTCTGAGGACCTTGATAGCCTGCACAAGCCCCAGTTTCTGGGAGCACAGGCTGTACTTGGAGCCACAGGGTGGGCAGTGGGTTGGGGAGGGTAGAGTGAGCACCAGTACTTAACTGCCCAGTCAATGCTGATTTGCCAATTTGTAAATCTAGTCCCCAGAAGCACAATTCAAGGGGAACAGAGGCTATTGACATTAATCACATATCTATTTTTTTTTTTTTGCAGTTTTTGCCATGGGGTGTGTGTGCTCACCAGAGAGAGAGAGAGACAGAGAAAGGGTGAGAAAAAGTGAGAAATCACCCCCCAGGGATTATGGCCATGCCACAGTCTTTTCGCCTTTGTTCTGGGATTATAGGCAAGCACACATACATATCTGGCATATTTTTAGTCTGCCAGGTCTGGGACTAAAACTGCTGTTGGCCATGTGGGAATTCTGCACCTTAATCACCATGCCACCTGCTGTCTCAGTTGCACATCTTTTTGTAAACTTATATTTCCCCCTTGGTTAAGATAAATATGAGCAAAAATTCTGCTGCACTAAGAAATTGTATAGTTATTTATTTATTTATTTTTGGCTAACTCTGCTTTTCTGGAGGATTTACATGTACATACAATAAAGTAGCTATGATGAAGCTATGACCAGGTGGGTACAAGTTACTACATAAAAAGAGATCTGTGCTTGTAACATCAGGGGAGGACATGAAGAAGGAGTCTTTTGAGAGAACAAGCCAAAACCTACCAAAGCATAAACATGAAACCAGTAGGCTGTCCCTTAAAAACAATCCACCCAACCAAAATATAACAAAGAACAGAAGGAAAAAGGGATACTTAAATGAAGATATGAATGGATTCATGGAATACCTAAGACAGAACTCACAGATGATTCATAATGGGGAAATTCTGTCAAAAGAAAGGATGTAAGGGAAGAAATTGAAGTTATTTGAAAGAAAGTCTGTGGGGGACCGGCAAGGGCCATGGTGGTTAAGGCACTGGACCCTCTCACATGACTGACCACAGTTCAAGTTCTGGACCTGGTGACTTGCTTTCTCACTTTCTCTCTCTCTCACTTTCTCTCTCTCTCTCTCTCTCTCTCTCCCTCTCCCTCTCCCTCTCCCTCCCCCTCCCCCCCTCCCCCTCTCCCTCTTCTTCTCACTCTCCCTCTCCTCTCTCTTTCTCTTTCTGTGTCTCTGTCTTGTCAAATTAAAATAAATGAATGAGTCAATAAAATTATAAGAAAAGAAACAGGGTGGGAATTATGTTAAAAACATGCATGGTAATATCCTTTATTAAGCCAATATACAGTGTATTCTGGATTGGAAATCTCTTTGTGTATGCCATGATATATAGTGAATGAATGTAAAATCAATTTTAAAAAGATAAGCAGCAGAGAAATTACAATGGCATGTAGTGGTCAAATGTTTAAAAAATAGTGGAAAGAAGAATATACGTAATTTAAAAGGAAAACCTGACCATGCAATTGCAGATCCAGTCACCCTTGAAAATCAAGATGTGAGAACTGGAATTTGTTTTTACTGTGGCTGCACAGGGCTTGAAATAACCAAATGCAAAATCAAAGTAGACCCAGCTTTTGGTTCATTTCCTTTTGCAAAATGTTTTATTTGTAGGAAAATGGGACACCTGTCTAGATTCTGTCCTGATAATCCCAAAGAACTTTATGCTGACAGTGGTGGTTATAAACTTGGTGACAGGAATATTTGAAGAAAAATTGTTCTTAAAGTCAGAATTCAGATAAAATGGTTATAATCACTGGGCAAAGGGAATGAGTGCAGACTATGAAGAATTTCTGGAAGTACCTAGACCACAGAAACCTAAAACAAAGATAGCTAAAATTGTTAACTTTTGATAAATTAGTACTGTTATTAGATACCACTTCATTGTTGCTTTCCTGGTGGGCCTATGAGACAAGGTAGAGCTGGGCTCCCTTGGAATTGAGCCTGTGTTGTAACATGAGTAGGATCTAGGTGTGGTCCAAAGCAGTTCTGCCTTCTATCCATCGAGGATATTTTTACCACTATTTGGAGAAAATCATTTAAGAATAAGATGATTAGATTCTCCAAAAGAACATATTTTTAACAGATAGAACTTAGATATAATTAAGTGGTTATAAGCTTGATTGTATCAATCATTAAAAATATTGTTCTTTAATGTGAACTACCTCAAAACAAAGGATACTGCTTTGCATTTGGAAATAAATATTGTTTCCTTGGTTCTAAGTATCACTTCATTGTTATAGTAAAAATTATTTATAAATGTTCTTAAAACTGTATGTCAAAAATATTAGATAAAAATGGATTTTGTACTTGCTTAATTTTTATTTTCATTTTGAGTACATGTGAGCTCACTAAAAAGAGAAAGCATTCGAAATGGTCATGTCATAATTCCTTTTCCTCTTCTCTATCCATTCATGATTAGGGGCATGCATGCGCATATGCCCACTATGTTTCTCTTTTTTTTTTTTTTTTTGGAGAGGTTTTCGCCATAGGGCGCGTGCCCTCACCAGACAGAGAGAGACATAGAGACAGAAAGCGAGAAATCACCCTCCAGGGGGGACGGTCACGCTGCAATCCCTTCTCCTCCATTCTCCTCTCGGGATCTTCGGCACGCACGCATGCACACACGCCCGGCGTTTGAGTTTTAAGCCACCGGGTCTGGGACGCAAACCGCGGTCGACTACGTGGGAGTCCAGCGACATAGCCATTATGCTAACTGCTGGTTCTCGCCACTATGTTTTTCAAGTAATGGATCCAGCATGCACATTGTGATTGGCTGTGTGGAATCCACTTCACTCTGTACAAGGCTTAACCTCTATGCTATGGGGCTGGTCTTTATATGGTAAAATTTTAAGGTGTGGCCAAGATTTTACCAACCTAATATGTCTATGCTATTATGTCCTCTTATCATCATTATGTAAGAGTTCTAATTCAGAACCAGCAGTTAGCGAAATGGCTATGTCACTGGACTCCCACATAGTTGACCGCGGTTCCAGTCCCAGACCCAGTGGCTTAAATTCACGCTGGGTGTATGTGCGTGCATGCGTGCCCAAGATCCTGAGAGGAGAATGGAGGAGAAGGGATTGCGGCATGGCCATCCCCCCTGGGGGGTGATTCCTCACTTTCTGTATCTCTGTCTCTCTCTGTCTGTCTGGTGAGCGCACGTGCCGTATAGCAAAAGCCTCTCCCAAAAAAGGAAAAAAAAAAAAAAAAAGAGTTCTAATTCATCTCTGCAATGCCAATACTTTGTCGCCCATTCTGGTGACTCTCATGTTTATCCAGTGTACTATTCTAGACAGGAAGGACCTCAGTGAATAATACTCTATTTTGTATGGGATTCATTACTATATGAATAATGTGATGTAGTGACAGGGCCATGCAGACAACACAAGCTGGTAAAGAGGCTGTCTCCCATGTCTAAAGGCAAGGCCTGGGCTGGGAAGAAACTGCGAGACAAGGCCGGTGGTTTACTCACCCTCCTTGTGTCATTTTACTGACCTGTAGTTAATTTCTCTGCCATGAGTTTTACTGTTATTATTGTACCCTGCAAGGGTAAAATATCACCCCCAACCATTATAATAAAGCCAATTGTAGCAATGTGGTTTCCTAAGATGGCGGGAGGGCAGGAAGTTTGAGACTCCCCCACCTGTCTGTTCTAGTCGAAATTAACATATATTAAGAATAAGTTAGTATAAGCCAAATTAGCATTAGTAACATATGTAGATTGTTAGTTTAAGGCTAGTTTTATGTAAATACCCCTTGTTAAAGCTGAAGGCCAACGTTAGCTCGCGCTAGGCAAAGTCAGCACATCCACCCTGTGATAGGGACATTAAGACATAGCACAAGAATTCACTGATTAACAGACAAAAATTCAGCAAATAAATACAGGGACCTGTGAGTTAATAGAGAAAGGACAGATCTGGCTAATGACAGGATGAACAAAACTGAAGTCTCCAGGGAAAAGATTAACTATCTTAGCGGGGAGCTCTTATCTAAAGCAACAGGTAGTTTTCAACTACAAAGAGTTTTTCATCTATGTGCTGCTGACTACGAAAAACTGCTAATAAAACATCCTGTGTTGTCTCCTGAGCTACAAGATCATCTTCCTTTCCCATATAGATAATAGACTCACCCTCTATTGTTGTAATATATAGATAGTCCATATATTAACTGTGTCTTTACTTAACAAGACAAGATTTCTACCTAGGTCTTTGTAATCAGCAATGTTGCAGCACTGGCATGGGACTGAAGTTATCAAACTGGCCTGGGTGGGACTGAGGCTATCAAACATCCTGCAAGCCCCCTCTTCAAAAGACCCCTCCCAGTAATCAAGATCTAAGAAGATAAAAGACAAACGGACTTCCTCAT
The DNA here is from genome assembly GCA_026018925.1 of Tupaia tana. NCBI lineage: Eukaryota > Metazoa > Chordata > Mammalia > Scandentia > Tupaiidae > Tupaia > Tupaia tana. Next base: position 124,578,396 of record JAKSZU010000003.1, read on the forward strand.
CCTAAAACCTGTGATTGATTTTTACCTAATCTGACAAGACAAACAGCATGTTTTATAATTATTGTTTTCATGTTTTGTATACCCTGTTCCTTAGAGTAGATTTTTTACTACCCCTCAGCTCCCTTACTTTCTAAACCTCCCTCAATAAATACACATTTTGTTTATTTGTTTGTTTTTGTGAGGACACATGAGAATTTTATTTTCATTTAACCATAAGCTTGCCAATCTCTTAATGAACAGCATTACTCTTCTGCGTGATACCCAGCTGCACCCACATTAGAAATTTAGTAAAAATTACATAATGATTCCACTTTGATGTTTTACCCATAGGCTAACACGCTTTGACCAAAAGTCTAACCACATGCCAGGTAAACTTCTTAGAAGGAATTATTTCTTAATGAAGAATTCTTACTATTTCTCATTTTAAAAAATATTCTACCTTTATTCTGATGTATTAATAGTTGGGTTGATCAAGAAAATAAAGGCTAAGGGTCATCAAGCTAACTTCCTTAAAGGAAAAAAATAGAGGAAAAGCTTTTCCAACTATTCTTGTATGAAAACAACACAAAAATGAGTAAATGGAATAAATAATTCAGATACAGATTAAAATAAATTGACATTTATAGTGTATTTGGCAATCAATATGTAATTATATATTTAAATTTCAACTTACATATGTAAGATCACAGCCAAGGAGGTTAGTCACAATTTAAAATTTTATCACCACCTATTTTTACCATCTTCTCATATCTATGACTTTACTTATGACTTTATGACTTTACTTCCATCCTGATGTATGAATTTGTTTAAATGTAATAATTAAGAGCCTTTTCTCTTTTGGAGGGGTATAATAAAAAAATTAAATAACACATTAAGGATATTACTAAAGATAGTTCACGTTTTAATTATGGCATCTACAATGAATATCTATAGGAATTTTTGTAATTAACTTTGAAATCTCACAACCTCCATTTAAGGAAATATTCTCTTTGAAATAATTAAACTGAATACTTTAACAATTAGAAACTTAGTCTCAAGACCCTATTTCCATAACAAAATATTTTAACAAAGTTCCTAAATATGTTCTATATAAATTTTCTTGATTATAATATGCCAAGGATATGGAAACATGTTTACTATGATAGGACATTTAGTGACATCAGTTTCCCACCAAAGTCATTTAAGGAGGATTATATCAGCCATTTCCACTGTTTAGCAGGAGGTTCTTCCACTAATGGCTCCCATGGTTTCCATTTAATCATTTTTCTCGCCAGACTTAGTTCATTTTCTGCCTGAAGAATCACCTCTTCTATTTGACCACCCTGAAGTTGGTCTTCTCATTTTTTAACATCTGATTCTGCTTTCACCATACCCAGCCTGTCATTTGTTATCTGCTCTGTATATTTTCTATATGCTGCATTTTTAGGCATTTGCTGAAGAATTTCAAAAATCTTTGCATACAGTATTCTCAGGCGCTCATGTGGCCTGTCGGACACAGCCAACCTCACGAGACCCATGGTCTTCTTCAGCAACCCCGCCATGACAGCTGGGACTGGAGGAGTCCAACCCAGTGGGGCTCCAGGACCCGTCTGAGCCCTTTGATCTTTGAGCATCGCTTCCGGTTGGTTCAGTATGTTGGCAAGGCCACTACTGTATGCCCCTGACCCTGGAACAAGTTTGGATCAATTAGCATATTGGCAAGGCCATTTGCTACCTGCTCTGGGACTGTAGTAGCCTTGCTGGGAAGTGACCCCCCTCTGACTCCCTGATATATTACTATAAAAGAATTAATATAGTTTTCTCATACATTTTTGTAGTAGGATTTCCCCAAAATCCCCCGACTGCTCCCTTTACTCTAATCACTTACTGTTAATTACAACGCTTCATTGGACACAATAAAGGGTGTACTAAAGTTCTTCTCAATCTTTGAAAGGCCTTCCTTTCAAAACACATTTAAACTTAAGAATCACCTCTTACGCAGAAACTGACCCAGGACACCCCCGCCTCACTGTAGCTAATGTTCTGACAAGGTACGTGATGGTGGCAACACAAGCACAATACAATGCCTAGGTGTGCCACAAAGTTTTTTGTTAACTCATTACTCACTTCACCACCAGTTGAAAAGGCTGTATCCCCGCCCTCATCAAGTGAACACTAACTTCACCCTTTCAGGATAGATAAATATATTAGGATTCCTTTAAATAAACTTTAGATCTCTATAAAATTATATAAATATCATTCTTTATTGAGATTTATAAGAACTAATATCTGTACTTGAGATTTTCCTTTTTAGAATCACAACCAGTAACTGCAAGATTGCTGCCGCCAAGTACTGGCTGATAATTAACTCTGCCTGCTGGAGCTGTTCTCCGAAACTACACTCCCAGAACAGAAGTTCCCAAAAGCTTGCTTACATCAATCAAATAATTGTTGAATTGTATCGATGATTAATAGTCCTGCCCTTTATCAAACCCTGAATAGAACCTTTGATCTCTATTGTTAAAACTTTATGAATTGATAATTAGAACACGTAGCCCCTCTCCCGTTCACTTGCATGTATCACATTTTCAATAAAAAGGCACGATGATTCCTAGCAGTTGTCACTCCTCAGAGAGCGATCTCTGGGAAGTGTCCGGCTGAGGATGTGCATGAAAAGGCACCGAGACCTTAGTCTTCCTTTCCTTCGCCGCCTCCGTAGAGTCAACCCACCCCCGCCTGGTCCCTGGCACGGGACCAATAAATACACGTTTTAATAGCCACAGGGCTGCGGTCCAGAGTTTTGCTCTGACTGTAGCCAGCTAAAAACATGCTAAAAAGTATTGAGGTTTTAGCCTAATTCTGTTCACCTGCGCTGCCTCCTACGAGTCAACCCACCCCCTCCGAGGCTGGACCCCGGCAATGTAGGGAAACAGTCTTATCCCACACATTTATACCATTTGTTCCAAAAATGTTGAGCCATATTTTCATCAAGAATGAAGAAATGCTATAAACACTCTCCTTCATTATGCACATATCGGAGCACATAAAATATGCTCTGTCAGGTCCTTAATAGACACCCTTTGCTCCTTACCTTATCTGATTAGTCTTCAATGAACCTCAGCACATGAAGTGAGCAGAGTTCAAAGGAGGTACGTTTTTTAGCCTCCTGAGCCAGGGCTCAACTGCTCCCATTTGATGTGATTTGGGTATAAAAGTCCCTAAGATAAAGGGGAACCTGGCCCAACCCATCTGAGGTCATTGTCTCTTGGCATTGCCACCTGTGCACAGGCACATACATGTTAAATTTACAGCAAGGTTTAGGATAAAGGATGATACTAGAAAAAGGCTAAGGGGAAAGAATTGAGGTGGAGGCAGCTCTGTGGGAGGCAGTCTATCAAATCTCTCAACATGCCTGGGCCTCAAAGCATGGGTATGTGTGAGGATGCTAGGTTAATCTTGGTATATTCCCCAAATCTGCAGGTCTTTGTGGACCATAATTCTCTAGGATAACAAAGCTTAGACCTCATCTACCACTCTGGGCACTAGAAACTAGGATGAACTCCCTACCCCAGTGCAAATGTCTCACCGGAGAGATCTCAGATACCTCTTCCAAAGTAAGATTGCTGTGGTTTCAGGTGTGGAAAATTAACCCCAAATTCATATATTTACAGTCTTGGGAGGAAGGCCTTTGAGACATCATTAGGATTAGATGCAGTTACATGGATGAGGGCCTCATAGTGAGACTGGTGGCTTTGTAGGAAGAGAGAACCTGAGCTGACACATGCTTGCCCTCTTGCCATGGGATGCCTCTCACCATGTCATGACAGCAGGAAGACCCTCACCTGTTGATGGCATGTTAGCATTGGACATCTTAGCCTCTAGAAATGTTAGCTAAATAAATCCCTATTTTAAAATAAATTGCCCAGTGGGTATTCAGATATAAGAATAAAATCAATCAACATAGGGATGCATTAACTGAGGTTACCTGGAGCATTGCACAGGTTCAGAGAAGTTACCATTGGACTTCATTATCTACTGATGACCCACTGTGCACTGAGATACTTAGAAATGCTTTCTACTTTATAGAGGTTCCTCAGAGCAGAGAACAGCCTTGGAGCTTGAGGAACTGAGTGGGATAGTGCAGAATGTGGCCAAACATGGGACTATTCTTCTAGAGTCTGGGATGAGGCCTCATGTGTGAACAGGATTGTCTAAGACAGAGGAGTCAATGAGAGAGGCAAAGGTGGCTTCTCAGCTCTTAATTTGCATAGAAACTTTCTTACCCTGCTCATTTGCCTACTTTAGCCCTTGGAGAGCCACTGCCTTGAGGACTCCAAAAAAAGTGTATGTTGTTTTGAGTTTTCATACCCGGAGCTGTATTTTTTTCTGAGGCCAGGAGAAGGCAGATTGTGCCTCCTCTGTTCAGTTATCTGGGAAGATCACTTGGAGTTCATTTGGCTGCCCTCTACTCTTGACCCATTCTGCATTTTCAATTATGATTATCCATGTCCATAATATGAACTGCTCAGAGATAGTAATGAAGCTTCAAGATAGTTTCATTTATTCATTCAGCAACTGTCCTGAACATTCACCTTGTACAGGCACATTGTTAGGCATGGGTATTGCACTAAAGACCATAATTCTCCCTGCAGATGCTTACAGCCTGATGTGACTTAGAAAAAACCGTAAAGTGCTAAAGTGAAACTAAGCAGGTGCAGTGAGGGAGAATTCGAGACCACTTAGAGGGCAGGTATGAAAGGCCTCAATGAAATCAGCTGTGCCCTGACCAGGAAGATAAGTGAAGCCAATCATGCACATATCCAGGAGCAATGTTCCAGGGTAAAGTCTCATCTGTATCTGTTCAGAGACTGGGAGGAAGAGGTAAATTAGACCAGAGATGTAGTTATAACACTCCCAGTTTGGGTGGAGGGAGTCTATGAGGAGAAGAGAGGAAAAAAGCAGGGTAGAGCCGGGCCTCAGGGTCTGGAAATCTCTACTTGTCTCTATTTCTTAAGTGAGACATTATTACCCCCAATTTTGTAGCTTATGGGAATCCTGTATTATCTGACAGTGTGGACCAGAACCCAGGCCCAGCTCATCTAGGTGCTTTTGCCTCCAGGTCTTTCAGGAGAATAGGGCTGTGTTCTCAACTAAGGCCTACCTGAGGCAGGATCAGCTTTTGAGATCACAAATTATTGCCAGGATTTAGTTTGGATTGTGGTCTAAATTCTTATTTATTGGTTTGGGCTCTCTGTTAATTCTTTGCCATTGGAGCCTTTTCATAAAGCAACTGAAATTTCTGAAGTCAATTTCTAAGATTTACTAATGAGATAGAAAGATAGAATAAACACAGGGGAGAGAAAATCACAAACACCTTTTATTTATTTATTTATTTATTTATTTTGTCTAGAAGTTAGTAAGCAGATCCTTCCAACCCAAAAAAAGAGGTCATTACACTAGGATCTGTGAACCAGTAAGCAGGAATTCCTGGAAGCATTTATGGATTTTTTTGATCCCCACAATTCCATAGACCATGAGGTACTAGGCTCAAATTCTAAAGAATTTTATGATTATTATTACTTTCAATTTGATCACAAATGGGGGAGGGAGGGGAGTGAGAATGAGAAAATAAGCCACCAGGTCTGGGATTCAAACCACAGTTGGCCATGTGGAAGTCTAGTGCTTTTACCACCATGCCATCTGCCAACTCTCTAATTCTAAATGTAATGGAAAAAACCTGTTAAGCTTTATGCCAGAGAGAGCCAGTATCTAAATTTTAGTTAATTTCAACCTTTCCATAGTGCATACTAGGAAGTAAAGTTATTAGGAAAAATGACTTTTCATATATTGCAGACCAGAATTCAGGCTTTTTGAAATTGTATTTTACGCTACCTCCTACTTCTTTGTGTAATACTCCCATATCTAAGTTTATGCATTTGCCACGTGGTACCAGCCTATGGATTATATAGGTATTAGAGATGCACACACCTGGTGACATCTCAAAATACAGATGCTTGAACTATCTCCCTTGTGCAAGTGAGGAGTCAAGGGAAGCCCTGAGAGGCATAATGGCTTATCCAGGTCATAGCACTGAAAGCAGGAGAAGCCAGCAGTTAGTTCAGTTCTTGCTCCTCAGAGCTAGAAGCCTTCCACATGTATATAGGTAGGCTGTGTGGTATAACTGTGTTGAGTTGTGCATACAGCATGGGATGAGGGTGAGCAGTAAACAGCCCAGGGGTACCATGGATAGAGATGATCTGAGGATCCCAGGAAAAGGGGACCACAGGAAGTGGTCTCAGTTCATTGACAATAGACCCCAACAGAACTTGTAACCATGGTAATAGGAACCATGGTAACTAGGCACCTACATTCCAGAAACAACCCCTATTCACCTTGCTTAGCAGGAGTCCTTTAAGCCAGAATGGTTTGCTCAATCTTAACTTCCAAATATTTGGGCTTGGAAAATTTTGGAGTGAGAACCTTCCTCTCTGCAGATATTTGCTCGCCTCTCCCCCCAAATCTACTGACCAATTGTGAGAAAGAATGCAAAGGTCACATGGGACACTTTAGGGCTGGCCACCATCTTGATCCCTTACTCCTTTCTTTGGTTGGGAGAATGTGAGGACATGTAGGGTGAACATGCTCTCGGCAAGAGTTAGAAGGTAGATGCCTGGTGGGCTCATTAAGATAACACTGTAGGTCATGGCTGGCAGGGTGGTAAGGTGAGTGCTGGGGCAGGGCCCATATGTATGTTTTACACTAACTGTGAGCTCTGGGCTGCCATCTGGTTTCACCCCAGGATGGTGGTTTTTGCAGACATTGTTATGTGCCTGATTCAGGGTCAGAAGGTCATATGGGGCAGAAAGTGACAACAGCAGGAAGGGCTCTGTGGCTTCCTGGCCTCATTGCTACTCATTGCTATTTGCTGACAACTCCAGGTGACTGCCATGGTCAGTACTGCAAAGCTATTTTAAAAATGAAAGGCACCCTCCTGCATTGTTGGTAGGAATGTCAATTAATACAGTCCCTGTGGAAAACAATTATGGCGACATCTCAAAAACTTACAACTAGGGACCAGCAGTTAGTGTAATGGCTATGATGCTGGACTCCCACGTAGTCGACGGCTGTTCATGTCCCAGACCTGGTGACTTAAACTCACGCCAGGTGTGTGTGCGTGTGTGCCCAAGATCCCAAGAGGAGAATGGAGAAGAAGGGATTGCAGCATGCCCATCCTTCCTGGGGGGTGATTTCTCACTTTCTATCTCTCTGTTGCTTTCTGTCTGTCTGGCGAGTGTACGCACCCTATAGTAAAAAAAACCTCTCCAAAAAAAAAGAGGGGAAAAAAAAAACCCTTACAACTAGAACTATCATATGGTCCATGAAACTCACTTCTCAGTATTTACCCAAAACAAGAAATCAGACATTTCCACATCCATGTTTATTACAATATTTTCTATAGGTAAGACAAGGAATCCACCTAAGTGTCGAACAACTAATGACCAGAATAAAACAATGTAGTAGGAGGGTGGGAGGTAGGGACACAGCCTCTCAGGAGGTGCAGCTGAGGATCCTGAGAAGCTATGCCCACCTGTGTTTTGTTTTGTTTCATTTTGTTTTGTTTGCTAGGGAGTGCATACACTTTCTGGAGAGACAGAAATCACCCCTGGGGTAATGGCCACACTACAAGCCCTTCTTTTCCTTTCTCCTCTTAGGACTTCAGGCATGCATACACACAAACAGTGTGAATTTCAAACTGTGGGTCCAGGACTTGAACTGTGGTCTATCATGTGGGAATCCATTGCTTTAACCATTATACAACCAGCTGGCCCCACTGTGTTCTTTTTTTAAAATTTTTTATTATTTTTATTTTTTTCCTTCTTTTAGATGGTCTTACCTTAGGGTGTGTGCACTCCAGTGAGAGAGAATGAGAGAAAGACAGAGACAGAGAGGTAAGGTATATATATATAGAGAGAGTTGTAGTTACATACATATTATTTCCATGAGGGATAATAGAGAAATAAAATAGGGAGGCACTCCGGTGGTGTGTTCATGGTTTAATTTAGCCAATTAAGATCATAGGCATGCAGATTTCTAGTGTGTTCAGAGAGACATTGGAAAGTGAACCCAAGAACTTTCCATGGGGAAAGGTAAGTGAGAATTCACCCTCACCCCCAGGAGGAATGGCCACACTTCAATCCCTTCTCTTCCATTCTCCTCCTGGGGTCTTGTACACACAGACACATGTGCCTGGCATGATCTTAGCCCATGGAGTCCAGGATTGGACCTGTTCTTGGCTATGTGGGAGTCCAGCAACATAAATGTTACATCAGACTGGACATGCTGGCCACCAGCCACGGTTTTCCTTTTTTTTTTTTTTTTTTTTTTTTTTTTTTTGTAGAGGTCTTTGCTTTAGGTGAGTGCACTGACCTGAGAGACAGAGACAGAGAGAGTGAGTGGAAAAGTGAAAAATCATCCCCAAGGGGGGATGGCCATGATGCAATTGCTTCTTTTCCATTCTCCTACAAGGATTTTGGGCACATACACACACACGCCCAGCATGATTTTTAAGCCACTGATTCAAGACTCAAATGCCAGTTGGCCTTGTGGGAGCCTAGTGACTTAACCACTATGCCAACTGCCCCCAACTAGTTTTTGATCTGCAGCAATCTCTGGCCCAGGCAAAACAGCTCAGCCCCCTTCCCTACTCCACAGCCACAAGCAGCACCAGTGGTAGTGGCAGCCAGAGGGAGTTGACTTCAGTGGCCAGTCTCAGGAGCTGAGTCTAAAAGGAGAAATGGCTGAGGTGTCCTCCATGGTTGGCAGAATCAGAGACAGGTGTGACACCTGTGGTGATCATGGTGATGGAGGCAGCAGTGGTGAGTGGAGATGGCTGCCCTAGTGAGAGAGGTGGTGCCTGTGGCCCAGGAAAAAGAGGAAGAAGCAACAGAGGCAAAGGAAAATACTTAGACAAGTGAAATAAGTACTATTTCCATTAACACCTAGAACTGCCTACTATACAAATAGTTCTAAGTAGGCAATATAGGAATGGCACCTATTGATTTTCAGGTTTTAAATAATCTGCAAAAATATTCCCTGAAGTTGCTGTATCCTGCTGCATGTTCCGAATAATAACAACCTGTATGCCTGCCATGTCATTCTTTCTCAGGAGAGTACAAAGTATATTTGTAGTGAAGGAGACTTGAATTTTTGAAATGATTCTGGAATTTCTGATCTACCCAATCACAGGATTACTCAACTTGGACAAGCAGACACAGAATGTTTTCCACAATGAAAGAAAAGGAAATGGAATGAATGTATGTAAGACTCAAACACGCAGCATTAGTGATGGGCAATTTCAAGTGGCCAGTCCAATAAAGAACTGTTTCAGCAGGAGCCAAAGACTTTATCAGCACAATTTCCTAAAGGCTATTAAATTAATAAGAACCAAATAAATAATACAGGTGATCTCTAGGAATCTCAAGATCTTGACTTTCAAGTTTTTCATTTTATATACAGAAGGAATATGGCAATTCTACTTAATTTGACAGTAGAGTTGGACCTCTTACATCTATGCAATTCCTTTTAAAACCAGGCTTTCTTTTTCATTATCTTCTATAGCTGTATATGAAGATTGATAAATTGGTTATTATTTGTTTTATTAGTAAAATGTAATTTGGATATGTCTCATTTATGGATTTGTGATTGAGCCACATAAACTCTTTGTAATAGGTAAGGATTTTGTGACTTATTGAGTGAACTATTTTTGTAATAGATAACTTATTTATAAAAATTAAAAACATATTCTGGGACCAGCAGTTAGCATATTGGCTATGTCGCTGGACTCCCATGTAGTCAACCGTGGTTCAAGTCCCGGACTTGGTGGCTTAAACTCACGCCAGTTGCATGCTCAAGATCCCGAGAGGAGAATGGAGGAGAAGGGACTGCGGCGTGGCCATCCCCTCCCCGGGGGCTGGGGGTGATTTCTCACTTTCTATCTCTCTGTCTCTCCCTGTCTGTCTGGCAAGCGCACATGCTCTGTAACAAAAAAAATCCTCTCCAAAAAAAGAAAAAAAAAATTAAAAACATATTCCAAACAAACAAAAAAAAATGTGGCACATATACACAAGGCATACAATTCAGCCATGGAGAACAAAGAGATCCTGTCATTCAGAATGAAGTAAATAAATTAAGAAGATTTAATGGTAAATGGGACCAGGAGTTAGTATAATGGCTATGTCGCTGGACTCCCACATCTTATGACAAAGATAAAAGAACAAAACAAATTTCAAAAGTAAAATAGCAATTCAGAGCATAAAAGTTATTTTCCCAATAAGAATTACTACATATTTGTAAGTAAATATCTACAAGAATCAGCATCCCAACAGAAAAATGAACAAAAAATATTTCATATGCTCCAAAATTCCAAAATCTTTAACTTACTATTTAATTAATAGGCCACTAATTATTTAATTAAATTTTATTTAATTTTTTTATCACACTCAACTAAAATCTAAACATTTACAAACCTTATTTTACAATGCAATGGACAAGCATCATTCTGCTGTGTCTAACCTCAAAATAACACATATTTCAAATCTGATCAATCTTCACCATTTCTACTGTGATAGCCCACTGCAAACTAACATAAACTGCAACCTATATTACCACCAAAGTTTTTAAAATGAATTATCTTCTACTGAATTTTCCCTGGGAAGAACACTAGGGATGACAAGTTCAGTGAACTTTTTGGTAGTTACATGGAAGAATGACAAAATGATTCATTTCAAAGGCCTTGAAAAATACTTTTAGACATTTTCCAAATTCTGAAGATCTAAACAACAGGAGGCTAAATCCAAAGTAAAAAAGGATGCAAGGTGGAATGAGATTTATTCATTCCCCTTTTGCTAAAGAAAAAAAAGGTCCCACCAGAGGATGGGACTGCATTACTACTAAATCTCAGTTGAAAACGCCCCATGTATCGGTTGTCATGCATGGGGCAAAATCCAGTGGCATCCTGTACATGTAATTCAAAATCTCAGTGAGTAGTTGGGTCAGAAAACTATCTTTAAAAAGATTGATCTTTTTTTTTTTTTTTTTTTTTTTTTTTTTTTTTTTTAAGCTGGTGGCTTAAACTCATGCCGTGCAAGTGTGCGTGCATGCCCATGATCCCGAGAGGAGAATGGAGGAGATGGGATTGCAGCGTGACCATCCCCCCTGGGGGTGATCTCTCGCTTTCTCTCTCTCTATCTCTCTCTCTCTCTCTGTCTTTCTGGTGAGCAGACGCATCCTATAGCAAAAACCTCTCAAAAAAAAGTACGTTACACTTAAGGTAACAAAAGTTAATGGACCATATAAAAGGAAGTGCATTAACTCTATTGTTGCATTACTTTATCTTTACTTATTTTGTATAAATTATAAATGATGTTCATGGAAGACAGACTTGATTAATGTAGTAAAAAAGTACCCATACTGGGAACCAGCAGTTAGCGTAATGGCTATGTCGCTGGACTCCCATGTAGTCGACCGCGGTTCGAGTCCCGGACCCGGCGGCTTAAACTCACGCCGGGCACGTGTGCGTGCGTGCCCAAGATCCCGAGAGGAGAATGGAGGAGAAGGGATTGCGGCGTGGCCATCCCCCCGGGGGGTGATTTCCTGCTTTCTATCTCTCTGTCTCTCTCTGTCTGTCTGGCGAGTGCACGCGCCCTATAGCAAAAACCTCTCCAAAAAAAGAAAAAAAACAAAAAAAGATTCAAGGAACACCTAGTACGTTTATGTAAGCATAATATAGGGCCATATCTCATGACTGAAACGAATTCAACAACATTCTAAAAATATTATACATTATGACCAGGTAGGGTTTAATACTGGAATACAAGGATTATTAAATATGTATAAAACAATAAATGCAATAGATCACATTAACAGAAGAAATGACAAATTCATATGATCATAGTAACTGACGCATAAAAAGCACTGAATAAAATATAAGTCTTTTATGATTAAGAATCAACAAAATAGGCATAGAAAGTACATTTCATAACCAAATAAAGGTCATCTATGACATTCCTGCAGCTAACATAATATTGAATGGGAAAAAGTGCAAACTTTTTCAACTTCAAACCAGAACAAGATAGAAACATCCACTTTCTTCTCTCCTTTTCAATGTAAATACTGGAAGTACTAACTAAAACTGTCAGAAGAAAGAACAAAATAAAAGGCATAAATTGAAAAGGAAAAAATTAAGTTGCCCCTATTTGTGGCTGACATAATTATGTAATGGTTCATCAAAAAAGTCATGATGCATTTTTCTACAACTCCGTATATAAAAACCTAAAGAATCCACCAAATACCTCTTAAATGATATAAACAAATGCAGTCAAGTTGCAGGACACAAATCCAGCCTAAAAAAAATCTGCAGTAGGCTATACCCATAGCACAATGGTTAAATACTATGTGTAGGGAGCCAGATGCCTCACCACCACCTGTGATTTGAGTCCAAGGCCCTGGTGGCATAGGAACCACATTGAGTGAGTGTATGTGTGCATGTGTCCAAGATCCTAATGAGAAGGGAAAAAAAAAAAAATGGATGAAAGGGACTGCAGCATCTCCTGAGAACTGTGGCTATGTCAGTTTAGTCCAGAGGATAATTCTCAGGTAGGTTTATAGCCCATAATAGCCATTTTATGCCCAATAGTGGGGTGCTTTCTCTGTCTTCCTGAATCTCCATCTCTCTATCACTCTCTAGCAAGTACATAAGCCCTTGGCTAATTAAAAATATCTGTAGCATTTTTCTACACTAATCATGAATAAACTGAGAGAAAAATGAAGAAGGCAATCCCATTCACAATAACCACAAAAACTATTTGGAAGTAATCTCATCAAGAAAGTGAAAGACCTCTATGAAGAAAATTATAAAAGCTGAACAATTTACTTGAAAAATGTGTGAAAACCAGGAAGACAACTTTTTCATGAATTTGAAGAATCAACATAGGTGCTATGCCAATACTATGCCACAGTGATCTACAAATTCACCGCAATTTCTACCAAAAAATCAGCAACATTCTACACAGAAATAATTATAAAATTTATACAGAATCACAAAAGACCCACATAATCAGACCAATACTGTACAAAAGAAAAAAGTTGAAGGCATCTTACTTCCTGACTCCAAATAGTACTGTAAATCCATAATCAAAAAAACACCATGGTCCTGACAGAAACACAGACATACAGCCCAACTGAATAGAATAAATGGGGAAAAAAACAAAAAACAAAAAAACATAACACACAGGCAACTGATTTTTGACAAAGGCCACAGATCAAGCCTGTGGAAAAAAAGAGAGTTTTCAATAAATGGTTCTGGGAGAACTAAATATCCAGCAATTTTCAAGTAAAACTAGATCATCTCTTACCAGTTACAATTAACTCAAAATGGATTAAAGATGTCAATATAATGACCAAATCTGTAAACCTATTAAGGAAAATGTAGAACAACAACATATTGAAGTTGGCAAAGACTACTTAAATTAGACCCATGATGTATGGACAAAACTGCCAAAAATAGAAAAACTTGATTGCATAAGACAAAATATTTCTGCACAGCAAAAGAAATAAAAAAAAAAATAGAATAGAGAGACAATGACACTGTAATATAAAAAGAAAACCTAAACCAGCAGTGGTGGTGAAGGTTCTGGATTCCCACATGGCTGACCATGGTTCAAGTCCTGGACCAGGTGGCTCAAAAATGACAACAAATAAATAGATAAGTAAAAACAAAACAAAACAAAAACTGTATTTCACAAGGGTGTACAATGATTACTTGCAAACCAGGACTAATTTCAAAATGGAAATATGTGTATAATTATATTTATTTATATTTATCTTTATAAGTATACATATTTACTGATCATAATTGTATATGTATACTTACAAGCCACTGGCAGCACAGTAGATTTATTTACACCAGCATTACCACAAACATGTGAGTAATGTGTTACTCTACAAGGTAATGACAGCTACAACCACACTAGGTAACAGAAATGTTAGGGTTCATTATAATCTTCTTGAACCACACTAATACACACAGTACATCACTGAAATGCTGCAATGCAGTGTATTAATATATTGGTCAGGAAGTGTAACTTTGGACAGTCTGTGGCATAATCAGCACATACACACTAGCTGAGAGAACTTTATAGAGAGTTCTTTGGAAATCTGTAGTAGATTCCAATCAAACATTCCAGGTTTAAACTATGCATCAAGTGGGTACTTCTAAGAGCTGTCTAGGACCATGCTATATTAGCAATTCTAGAAAAAGCTACTGACTGGTTTGTGTTTCAGCAATCAGTAACAATTTTGACTGTAGAACACTGAGTGTTCACTTCAAGGTCAGTTGTGAAACAGTCTACCATGTCATCTATGTGATCAATAAAGGCTATCTTGTGATTCATATTCCTTGAGAATTTAGCATGCTCTCCCCTAAGGGTCAATTCAAACTATGTAATAAATGTGTTTTTCCCATGGTATCAGAAAGATTAGAGACCAATTTGTATTCATATCACAGGGCTCTAAAGGTCCATAACTTGCCTACTTCACCATGTCAATTTTATCTTGATTTTGAATGCATTTCTCATGCTGAATTTTATTTATTTTTACTCTTCATTTTAATTTATGAACCCTCATAAAATTCCTAAATACAATATAAAGCAAGTGGGGAAATCAGTAAACAACTTACCGAAAATGAATTCATTTTCTTAATCCTGGACAAATACAGAGGTTTCTAAAAGGATAGTTGAAAGAGAAGGTGAATGAAGTAGGTCAGAGCAATGGTATTGCTTGTTTTAAGATTCCTTTATGTAAAGCTCTCTACAGATTAAAGAAAGACTCTCTGTGGGAGCACAGTCACTTACACATGAGAATGGGCTAAAAAGACCTTGTTGAACAAACAACCACAAATTTATTCACTGATAGAAATTAAAGACACATATTAAACTTAGGTTAATAAAAATACGTATTCCCTATTGACTTAGTAAAACTGTTACTGTGGGGACCAGCAGATGGTGTAATGGTTAATTAAGTTGGTGGTAGTCAACCATGGTTAGAGTTCTAGAACTAGTGGTTTAAAATCATAATGGCAATGTATCCAAAGTCCTATGAGGAGAATGGAGGAAAAAGGATTGTGGCGTGGCAATACCTCCTGGGGGGTGATTTTACACTTTTTGTTTCTCTGTCTCTCTCTGTCTCTCTACTGATCACACACATCCTATAGCAAAGATCTCTAAAATAAATACTCACACTGGGGACCAGCAGATGGCATAATGGTTATGTTACTGGACTCCTATGGAGTCAACAGTGGTTTAAGTTCCAGAACTAGCAGCTTAAAACTTATGCCAAGGGCATATTCATGTGTGGGAGGCTGCGCACCAGCAAGTCTGCTGAGGCCATTTTTCATGAGTCTCTTACTATTGCCATCTTAGGCTCAGAGAGCAAACAATTACAAAGGCCACAACTGGCTCCCCTTCAAAAACCTCACCTTCAAAATAATACTCTGATTGGCCACTTCCCATAGCAAATCAGTGAGCTTAGAAATCCCTCAGATTTGCATATCCAGGCACCTCATGATTAGTCCACAAAGCAACCAATCATAACCCACCTTTTACTACCCTTCATTCAACCAATCACAGCCCACCAACGTGTATATAACCATGATCCCTGGCCCATAATCGCCAGATGACGTTGAAGATCCTGAAGAGCTGTGACACCGCGTCATCTCTGGACTACCCTAAGTTGTGACACCGCGTCGTCTCCGGACAACCCTGAGCTGTGATGCCCCATCATCTCCGGACGACCCTGAGCTGATGCTATGTCGTCTCCGGACGACCCTGAAGAGACACTGCATCGTCTCCGTGCTGTGACAGTGCGCCGTATGTCCCGTCTCTCACTCCTTCCCTCAGGAAACCTGTTCAACTTTCCCACGGGTCGAGACATTCATGTATGCCCAAAATCCTGAGAGAACACAGGAGAAGGGATTAAGTGTGGCCATTCCCCTCAGAAGGTGATTTCTCACTTTCTGTCTTCCTGTTTCTCCAGTGTGCACACGTCTTATAGTATAAAAATCTCTCATTAGAAAAACAAACAAAAAAAAATCACACCTAGAGCATGTGTGCACATGCCCAAAATCCCAAGAGAAGACTGGAGAAGACAGAATTGCAGGGAGGCCATCCTCTCTAGGGGCCCATTTTTTGCTTTCTGTCTTTCTGTCTTTGTCTCTCAACAAGAGCACGCATCCTATCACAAAAATTTCTCTTGAAAAAAAGTTACTGTGAAAAATAATCTATGAGTTTAAGAATAGTTATTTAAATAAATTACAGTATCCCAAAGAAAGAAATTTGCTTTCACTAAAACTTACATTATAGAAAAACTCTTGGTCAGTATTAACTATATTTCTATTAATACAGACATTCCATATCAGTGTTTCCTCTCGAACACTTCTTGCATCTATGTGACTAAGACCCAGAGAAAGTAGATATTCTGCAACCTAGTATTTTTGGCACATAACCATAAAGGAAAACATGTACATCATGAATATTGATGGCAGTACAATTTTCCAGTAATGTTTTCCAGTGACAAATCTTTCTGTATCCATGCTGAATACAGGTACTTTTTTGTTTCTTTTTATTTATTTTTTTATTTTTTTGCCGTACGGTTTGTGCTTTGCCAGAGACAGAGAGTGAGAAATAACCCACCAGAGGAGCCAGCCATGTCACAGTTCCTTCTCTTCCATTCTCCTCTTTGGATTCTGGGCACACACACACAAGCACCTGATGTAAATTTCAAGATACTAGGTCTGGGACTCAAGCAGGTAGCACAGTGGTTAAGATGCTAGACTCCCACATAGTCAACCATGGTTCAAGTCCTGAACCTGGTGGCTTAAAAATCATTCTGGGCTGGGGTCAGAAGGTGGCATGATCGTTAAGAGTTATGAATTTCCACATGGCCAACCACAGTTCAAGTCCTAGACCTAGTGGCTTACTTTCACACTTTCCTTCTCTCTGGTCAAACTGGAAAATAATAATACATTAAATTTCAAATAAAATGATTCTTTAAAAAAAAAAAGAAAATCATGCTGGGCACATGTGCATGCATGCCCAAAATTCCAGAGGAATGGAGGAGAATGGATTATGGCATGGCCATCTCCTCAGCAGGGTGATTTCTCACTTTCCAGCTAACTATTTCTCAGTCTCTCTCTGGTGAGTACCCACACCCAATGACAAAAACCTTAAAAAAAGTTATGAATTCAATAAACATTTCAGGTCTTTTTGTGTAAGTGCACAAGCTGATTCACAAAAGTCCAATATCCCCAACATACTGTTACTAACAAACAATATGTGGTACAGGAGGTGGCATGTGTTTGGGCACTGGATCCCAAACGGCCAATTGTATGTTTCGAGTCCCAGACCCTTGAAAATCACAATGGCTGAGTGTTCATGCATGCCCAAATTCCCAAGAGGAGTTTGGAGAAGCAAGAGAATGGATTGCAGTGTGGCCACCCATTGGGGGTGACTTCTCACTCTCTCTCTCTGTCTTGACAGCATACATGTCATACAGCCAAAAAGAAAGAGAAAGAAAGCAAAAAAAGGAAAGAAAATGATCAAGATGTGATAGGCTATCAGAACATTTGTTGAGAGTACAGTAAACGAACCTCATGGTATCAAAAGAGACAACTTGCACAGATGGAGTAGCTAGAAAAAGGCTGATGCACGTTGTGTGGCTAAGGAATGACAAACTTTGCCTTTGCACAGCTCTTTTTGAATCAATCTTGCAGGGTCAAATATGTATTAGTAGAAATTTAATAGAAAAAACAGACAAGATTTTAGCATGACTTGTACCTGCACAAGTGTGCTTTGGACTCTTTCCCCCACCACACCCCTCATCATAAACCCCCAAATTGCAAACTGAGTGACAATGAGAAAGAGTGGGCAGAGAAGGACCACATGTCTCAGACATCTTGCAGCTGCCTTTTGCCCACAGAGGTGTGTTTTGTACCTCCCTAACCTCACTTTCCCACACCCCTACACCTTAAGCCCCCACAGTGCAGGATTCCTTCGAAGTATGCCCCATGCTGCAGGAGTCAGCAGAAGCAAGAGTGAGCTCAGAATTTCAGAAGTCCACGTCCCATAGTTCTTTTTTGTTGTTTTTGTTTTTGTTTTGTTTTGTTTTGAGAGGTTTTTGCTATAGGGTGCGTGAGCTTGCCAGAAAGACAAAGAGACAGAGAGACAGAAAGCGAGAAATAAGCCCCCCATGAGGGATGGCCAGGCCACAATCCCTTCTCCTCCATTCTCCTCTCAGGATCTTAGGCATGCATGCACACGCACCCAGCGTGAGTTTAAGACAACGGGTCCAGGACTGAAACCATGGTTGGTTACATGGGAGTTCGATGACATAGCCATTATGCTAACTGCTGGTCCCTCACATCCCATAGTTCTTTCTGTTGACTTTAGGCTGCACAGGTATTCTTTGTTCCCCCATACCCCTATTCCACTTTGCCTTTAGCCCTCATAGCGCAGAAGTCAGTGTCAGAGAGAGAGAGAGAGAGAGAGCGAGCGTGCGCACAGTATTACATGTTTCAGATTTCTTGTTGCTGCCTGTGGCACATGCTCCTGTGCTTTTGTTATAGTCTACCCAGTGAGAAATAAGAGGATACTCAGAGCCAAATTTATTGGAGTTTATTGATTAAGTCAGCGGCATACGGGGAGACTCATGTCTCTCAAAGCCCCACAGCCCCAAATGAAAGGAGAAAAGGGGGGTTTTAGGCTAAAATCACAATTTATCTCAGGATTCAGTGTTGATTTACAAGAACAAAAGAACATGAAGGGGCTTAGGAAAGTTAGGGAGTAGGGTTTTCTACAAAGCAAAAAGCCAGTTACAGAAGCAGAGTGAGCAGGTTAATCATTCCTAAGGGCATGTTCCATTTTTACCTAAACATAATGGAATCTTAATGGCTTCCTGGGTTCCAGACAAGGTCTGTTGGCCACTGATTACTTCTTGAGGCACCTAGGAGTGGGGCTTCTTTTGATCATATCTACTTCAGTAGGAGAGGGAGAAGGAGGACTCAATGTTTAAGATGGAGCCATTCTTTCAAGATGGAGTCGTGCCTGCTTCACTTTCAACCCTGTCCTCCAGCATTCATCCTCCATAAGCCAGCATCCTATAGGAACAGCAGTAGCAAGACAGTGAGCTCAGAAGGAATGCTCATCCCAGACTTCTTGCTGTTGCCTTTTCCCTGCACAGGTGTTCTTTGGACTCCCACACCCCTGCTCTTCAGAAACCAGCTGGAGAGAGAGAGAGAGAAAGAGAGAGGTACAAAGCATCTCAGGCTTCTTGCTCTTGCCTTCTGCAAATACAGACATGCTCTGGAACCTCAACCACCACTCCACCACCCTCCCATAAGTCCCATGTTGCAGAAGCCTGGGACAGCAAGAGAATGAGCACAGTAGGACAATTCATCTCAGATTTCTTGCTCCTGCCTTGTTCCTACACAGGTGTGCTTTGGACCCTGCCCTGCCTTGAACCCTACTGCCATAAGCCCCCACGGTGAAAGAGCCAGTAGCAGTGAGAGAAAGATTGAGTGCAGAAAGGCTGCATATCTCATGCTTTTTGCTGCTGCCTTTTGCCTAGGCAGGTGTGCTTTCAACCCTGTCCCTCTACCCTTCACCCCACCTTAATCCCCCAGGGTGGGGGACCCTGCAGCAGCCAGAGTGAGTAAGTATGGAGCCCAGAAGAAACAAGTATCTTAGACTTCTTGCTGTTGCCTTTGCCCACACAGGTGTTCTCTGAACTTTCCCCATATGGCGCTTCACCGCCATAAGGTGCCTCAAAGCAAAAGCCAGCAGCAAGAAGACAGAGACAGAGTTGTGGAGGGCATTGCATATGGAAGCCATCTTGAGAGCTCTGCCATCTTGAGCTGTCTGCCATCTGAGAAACCGTTAGGTTTCACTTCCTCATTGAGCAAACTGTTTTTCAGAAATCATGTGACCAACCTGTTCTCCCCTAGGGCGGATCTCCCCTGGGGGCTCCCTTGGGGGTGGTTGTATTTCTAGGCAATGGAAGAAATCCACCCACATCAATGATTGGCTCATACTGTTCTATCTCATTTGCATTTTGGGCAACCAACCAGTGCCCACCAGCCTGTATATAAGCTTGCAATTCTTCCTTAATGAGACTTGATCAGCACCTTGTTTTGTCTCCATTCCGTGTGTTTGTCACTTCTCTCACTCCCTCCCCCAGGAAACTGTTCGACTGTCCTGCAGGTCGGGACACAGAGTGAGCACAGAACTGGGCATCTCAGATTCCCTCCTGCTTTTCCTGTGGAAGTGTGCTTTAGGTACCCCCCCCCCCCCACACACACACACACACAGCTCTATGCCATAAGCTCCCATGGAGAGTGTGTGATATAAGAACTGAGCATCTCAGACTTTTCAATGCTGCCTTTTCCTTCATAAGTGTACTCTAAACATTCCCTGCACTGTGCCCTTCCACCTTTAGCTCCCATAATCCAGGAGCCAGTAGCACTGAGATAGAGCAAAAGGACCCCATGGCTCAGATATCATGCTGCTGCTTTCTGCCTACACAGGTGTGCTTTGAAATTTCCACCCCCTCATCCCCTGCATGCCTCTACCATAATTCCCCAGGTTTCAGGAGCCAGTGGCAGAGACAGAGAGTACAAAAGCATGGCTGTGCATGCCCAGAAGGACAGAGCATCTCAGACTTTCTGCTGCTACCTTGTGTCCATGTAAATGTGCTCTGGATGATCCACACACCTTACTCCTCTGCCATAAGCCCCATGGTGTAGGAGCCCACAGCAGTGAGACAGAATAGAATGATCTCAGAATGACCGCACATCTCAGACTTCATGCTGCTGCCTTTTCCCACACAGGTGTGCTTTGGACCCTCTTGTCACTCATGTGACCATCTGCTATAAGACCCCATGGTAGTGCCCTGAGACAAGGGCAAAAGAGAGTGAGCACAGACGGATGGAGCATCTCAGACACTTCACTTCTGGTTTTGCCCATGGAGGAGTGCTTTAGACCCTTGACATCCCATGTCTCTCTGCCATAAGCCCCTAAGGTGCAAAACCTAGTTGCAGCAAGAGAGACAAATAAGAAGAGAGAGAGAGAATACACAATACCCAGGAGAATAATGTGTTTCAGACTTCTTGCTGATATCTTTGGCAAGCCCATATGCGCTTTGGAATGTCCCCAACCACTCTGACCCTCCACCGTAAGACCCCCAGGTGAAGGAGCCCATGGCAGTGAGACAGTGAGAGTAAGCACTGACTTTCAGATACTGTTGCTGCCTTCCCCTCCAGCCCCTCTGTCATAAGGTGCCATGGTGCAGGAGCCAGTGGTAGCAAGAGAATGAACACAGAAGTACCCTGCATTTCAGACTTCTTGCTGTTGCCTTTTGCTTGCACAAGTGTGCTTTATACCCTCCCCTTCCTGCCTACACTTCCTTAAGCCCCCACTTTGGAGGTGCCAGATGTGGCAAGACAGAGAGCTGAGTGCAGAAGGACCTCATGTCTCAGAGTTCTACCTGCTGTCTTTTACCTGCGCAAATGTGCTTTTGACTCTAGCCATCCCTTAGTCCCCTCTGCCACGACTTACACAGTATAGAAGTCAGTGGCAGTAAGAAAGAGTGATCATTGAAAGGCAGTGCATCTCAGTTCTTCCTGTTGCCTTCTGCCTGAGCAGGAGTGCTTTGGGCACTCCCCCAATGCGCTTCTGCAATAAGCACCTATGGTGCAGGAGTTAGTAGCAGAGAGAGTGTGCACGTGAGCCTATGGACTTTGCATCTCAGACTTTTTTTTGAGAGGTTTTTGCTATAGGGAGCGTACACTCACCAGAAAGACAGAGACAGACAGAGAGACAGAAAGCAAGAAATCACCCTCCCAGGGAGGATGACCACGCCACAATCCCTTTTCCTCCATTTTCCTCTTGGGATCTTGGGCATGCCCACACAGGTGCCTGGCGTGAGTTTAAGCCACTGGGTACAGGACTCAAACTGCAGTCACCTACATGGGAGTCCAGTGAAATAGCCATTACGCTAACTGCTGGTCCCATGTATCTCAGACTTCTTGTTGCTGCCTTTGCCTGCACAGCTGTGCTTTTGGTCCTCCCCATCTCACCCTGCACCTTAAGCCCCCATGGTTGGGCAGAAATGAGACACTGAGACTGACCAAAGATCGATCACACATCTTGGACTTCTTGCTATGGCTTTTAGCTTTTAGCTCAAGTTGGTATGTTTTAGACCCACTGCCCCAACCCCCTTCACCTTAAGTCCCCAAGATTTGAGAATAAGTGGCAGCAAGAGAGAGACAGGGAATGCAGAATGACCAGGTCTCTCAGACTTAATGCTGCTGCCTTTTCCCTGCCTAGGTTTATTTTGAGATTTCAGAGTTTGCTGAGTTGTACATTCTTTTTTTTTTCTATTTATAAACTCTTCATGAATCTTTGGCTGACTTTTTTTTTTTCAATTTATCTATTTGCATTCATTCACTGTACATCATTACAGCATACAAAATGAGATTTTCCATCCAGAGTACACTGTATATTTTCTCAATCAAGCACATCAACAAACATGTTATTGTCTGCAAATGATCTTCCATTTCTTGTTTTCTGTATGTTTTGCTTTTTTTTCCCCCATCCTTGATTCTCTATCTCTTGCCCTCTGCCTCTCCCACTCTCCTCCCACACTGTCTCTGGTATCTATGTTTGCTTTCTATACTGTTTTCCCCCCACATTTTATTGAATCGCGAAAGACCCTAATCAATCCAAATACCCTCATAGCAAACACAGGTGATACACACATTTCCATGAACACAAGTCTAACTTTACGCACCCTATAAAGTAGCACCTAGCTGGGGCTACATATCCTACTGTGGTCATTGAATAGATGTATTTTTTTTTCCTGAATCTTTTTTTTTTTTTTTGTAACTCAATTTACATTCCTTCCCTAAGCATCATCACAGCATACAAAATGCGATCTCCCATCCAGTACACACTGCATAGTGACTCAATCATGCACATTACAAAAAAATTTTCCATTACTAGTACCTAGAATTATTTCCACCCCTCTTTCTGACCCTCTGTCCCTTCCCACCCTCCTCTCACACCACCTCCGGTGTCTACAATTGTCCTTTATTCCCTTCCCAACCACATTGTATTGATCACACAATTTCCTACATAATCTAACTACTTTCAATGGTGAGTTCACTCATTACTACTTAGAAAACTAGTATTAACTTAACTCAAAGAAGCGCCAAGGAACTTTGCTTAAAGCCAGGAAACAGGTTAGGATTCTGTTCAAATGGTAGGTGCATGAACCTATCAGTCTCATGTACTTTTATCTTCTGTTCTGGTTCAATTTTCCCAATTAAATTCTGGGATATAATATTCAACTCCAGACTTGTCCCTATGATTAGGTTGGCCAGTTTCTTAGCTTTTGGACTCTTATTTCCATGTGTCTGTGTTTAATTTTCTTGATACAGCACACCCTTGAGAATTTCTTGGAGATCTGGTCTGCTGCTGGTAAATTCTTTCAGGTTTTGCTTATCTGAGAATGTTCTTGTCTTTTCTTCCCACCTGAAAGATAATCTTGCCGGGTATAGTATTCTAGGCTGAAATTGCTTCTCTCGTAACACTTTAAATATATTTTCCCATTCTCTCCTCGCTCGCATTGTTTCCGATGAGAGATCTGCTGCTAGCCTGATGGGATGTCCTTTGTAGGTAACTTGATGTTTTTCTCTTGCCAATCTTAGTATCTTCTCTTTGTCTGCAGTTTTGGTCAACCTGGCTATAATGTGTCTTGGAGAAGATCTTCTTGCGTTGATTCTATTGGGGGTCCTTTGGTATTTCCTGGGACTGGATCTTCGAATGCCTCTCTAGGTTTGGAAAGTTTTCTTGAAGGATTTCATGGAATAGATTATCAATGTCCTTATGGGTCTCTTCACCTTCTGGGATGCCAATTATCCGGATATTTGGACGTTTGATGGTATCCAGTACTTCTTGCATATCATTCTCAAATTTTTGGACCATTTTCTCAGTCTCCGTGGTGGATTTTTCTAGGCTAGCCATTTTCTCTTCTACGTCTGAGATTCTATTTTCTGAATGATCTAGTCTGCTTTTAATACTTCCAAGGGAGATTTTGACTTCCTGTATTATAGACTTCCTCTCTAGCAGTTCCGTTTGAGTCTTTTGTAAAGTGTGTAATTCCTCTTTTAGATCTTGCAAGAATTTCCTCATCTCCTGGAACTCGTCAACTTCTTTCTCCTTTCTCTTTAGAAGTTCATTATCTCTCTTCTCTTCCATCTCTGTTAGCTTCGACATTATGAATGCTCTAAATTCCTTATCAGACATTTCCATGATTTTCACCGAACTGCTTGTGGATGAAGAAGAGTTACTCTTTTCCCTTGGAGGAGAGGTATTTTCTTGTTTTCTCATATTTCTTGTGATCTGGCAGTGATTTCTTGTCATCTGATGAATGGTGTGTTTATTTCAATTTCTTGAATTTCAATCTGAATGTTCAGGAGCAAGCAGACAGAGGTGATCTAGAATCTCTTTGCCGTTCTGTTGTGATCGCTGGTGCAGCAGATTCAGTAGATATTGAGGAATATTTTAACCCTATTAGTATTTGGTTGTTTAGCTACAGTGATCTTAGATCTGTCTAGAAACACATTAAATGGATATTGGAGAGTGGAGAGACAAGAAAAAGGAAAATGAAAAAGAGAGAGAGAAACAACAAAAAGAGAAAAAAAAGACTAAAAAAACCCGAAAAAAATTGTAATAACAGTTTTTCTTTTTTAAAAAAAATCACAAAAGAGAAAACTGTGTGGCAGGAACCTTGTGGCACCTTCTTCTGAAGGTCTGGCCTCTTCTGCCTATGTGGGAGGACCAGAGTGATAATTAACAAGATAAAAGGTGGAGCTGAGAGCAAGAGAAAAACTTCGCCTTTAAAAAAATGTAAAAAGGAAAAATTACAAAAAAAAGGGAAGACAGAAGCAGGGAGAGACAGAAACAGAGACACAGAAACAGATAGAAGGTTGGGGGGGGGGCTCCCTACCGCTAGCTCGTTTGCTGGAGGCTGAATTATCAGTAGAAAATCTTCATTTTTCCTGTGCCCTGAAATACCTAGTTCACAGGAGCCATGTGGAACCTTCTTCTGAAGGCCTGGCCTCTTCTGCTGCTAGCTCATTTGCTGGAGGCTGAATTTTCAGTAGAAAATCTTCATTTCTCCTGTGCCCTGAAATACCTAGTTCACAGGAGCCATCCATTTTCAATTACTTTATAAGAATATAAAATCTGTATCTTTCTGGTTCAAAACCCTAAAATTGTGATACAGCATTATGAAATAAACCTTACATTCTATTTGTAACCTCTTCTGTTTTTTAAAGCTTTCCAGGAATTCTTATCAGGCCTTATCAGAATAATATAGCACTTGGGCACAAAGATGCAGCCTAGGAGCCCTGCACTGGAGGCTAAAATGGAGAAGACTTCAACGGCCACCATGAACTTCCCCTTGGTGCTGTGATAGACAGGGACAAATGTGACCCAGACACTGCAGAACACCAGCATGCTGAATGTGAGGAACTTGGCTTCATTGAATGCATCAGGCAGGTTCCTGGCCAGGAAAGCCACAGTGAAGCTTCCCAGAGCCAAGAAGCCCAGGTAGCCCAGGACACAGTAGAAAGCAGTGACTGAGCCCTTGTTACATATGATAATGAGGTTTCTGGGCTCAGAATGTGAGTCTATGTCAACAAAAGGGGAAGAAGTTCCCAGCCAGATTCCACAGATAATCATTTGTAACACAGAGCAAATAGGAATAACAGAGTTGGAAGCCCCCGATAGCAGCAAGCACTTCATTGTTCTTCCAGGCTTCATGGCTCTGAATGCTAGAATCACGGTAATGGTTTTGGCCAAAACAGTGGAAACAGCCACAGTGAACACAAGGCCAAATGCAACTTGTTGGAGGACACAGGTGGCTGTGTTAGGATGGCCAATGAAGAGCAAGGAGCAGAGGAAACATGGCAGGAAAGAGATGAGCAGAATAAAGCTGAGAGCCTGGTTGTTGGCCTTGACAATGGGAGTGTCTCGGTGCTTCACAAAGACTCCCAAGACTATAGCTGTAAGGACAAAGAAACACACAGCCATGCAGGCCATGATTGTCCCCAAAGCATCCTTAAAACCCAGGAACGTCACAGACTTGGGGAGGCAGTGAGTTCTCTCACTGTTTGGATACTCTTGAACTGGGCACTGGACACACTGCTTTGCATCTGGTGACAAAACAGAGATTCAGCAATTCAATTTTACAAATTAATTGTCATGTTAAAGAAAATGATGACTTTTATATGATTTTCCACAGATAAATCCCCGAGGTAATACCAAGATATACCAAATTAAGAGCCTATGTTGGTAACACTGGGAGAATTTTTTCATCTTCAGGTGGTACCTGAAGTGATTTAAAAGTGATTTAAAACTGGATTTCAGCATCTAAAGACCTTGGTTGGCCCATCTTGTGGCTCTGAATGATACTATCAGTAATGAGAATTTATTCCAGATTTCTTCTCTACACTCTCCTCTGCTTTCCTTATAATGAAGTTCATATTTTCATGGCTTATTATAGTTATTCATCACAAAAGAAACGAATAGTTTTCTTTTTAATATTCAGAAAACAAGAAATATCTTGTTTTCCTGGCATATCATAACTTCTAACTCTATCCTAATTTCTATAGATTTTTTTCTTGTATATAGCATGTCACTTTGTGTATCTACTTTTCTTACTGTACATTTAAATTTTTCTATCAGTATTATCATAAATAGTCCTATGTAAATGTTGAAAACATGTTTTATTTCTTTTTTTTCCTGTAGAGGTTTTTGCCTTAGGACATGTGTGCTTGCCAGAGAGAGAGAACGAGACAGACACAGTGAGAGAAAAAGTGAGAAATAACCCTCAGAGAGGTTGGTTATGCTGCAGTCTCTTTTTCTCCATTCTCTTCCTGGGATCTTGGCATGTACACACACCTGCCTGGCATGAGTTTCAAAGCCCCGTGTTTGGGACTCGAACTGCATTTGGCCATGATGGAGTTCAACAATAAGTGACTATGACAACTTCAGGTCCCATAAAACTATTTTAAAACATTTAAATCTTGAATGGAATTTGATTTCTCCTATATACCTGTTGTTTGAGGAATTGGTATTATAATTCCATGATAGAAAGATGGAATGTTCTTTTTGAGGTATCCATTTATATACATTTTAAAGCATAGTTTAAAAATCTTTTTTTTTCTTTTTGGAGGCTGGTAATATTTTTTGCCGTTATACATTATGCGGTTTCTGTTGGACATACTCACTTCTATTGTTATGTAGCAGGAAAGCAGCCACAGATTATGGAAATTAATAAGTATGTCTGCATTTCAATTACTTTTTTTAATTTTAGTAAAACAGGTGGTATGTCTAATATTTACTCAAGTATTTATTTACTTTTGGTAATACTGATGCAATATTATTGGGCTGTCGAAAAAGTCGTGACACATTTTTCCATAGAAAATTTAAAAAACTAAAAATACATCGTGACTCTTTTTTATTTCTAATTTAAATAAATTTAATATTAGTTTACGTTCATTCACTGTACATCATTACAGCATACAAAATGAGATTTTCCATCCAGAGTACACTGTATATTGTCTCAATCAAGCACATCAACATACATGTTATTGTCAACAAATAATTTCCCATTTCTTGTTTCCTGTATGTTTTGCTTTTTTTCCCCCATCCTTGATTTCCTATCTCTTACCCTCTGCCATCTCCCACTCTCTTCCCACACTGTCTTCTGGTATCTATGTTTACTTTCTATATTGTTCCCCCCCATTTTTTATTGAATTACTAAAGATCTTAATTAATCTAAATATTTTCATAGCAAACACAGCTGATATGTACATTTCCATGAAAACAAGTCTAACTTTAGGCAACCTATAAAGTAGCACCTAGCCGGGGCTCTATATGTCTTACTGCAGTCATTGAATGGATTTTTTTTTAACTTTTTTTTTGTAACTTAATTTACATTCTTTCCCTAAGCATCATTACAGCATATAAAATGTGATTTCCCATCCAGAATATACTGCATAGTGACTTAATCATGTATTTTTTTAATTTTTCTTTTTTTTAACATTAATGCGCTATACACCATTACAATATACAAAATGAATTTTCCATCCAAAATACACTGTCTGTTGGCTCAATCAAGCATATCAACATACGAACATACATGTTATCAACAAACAATATTCCATTTCTTATGTCTTATATATTTTGCTTTTTTTTTTTTTTTTTTTTTTTGGCCATCCTTGATTCCCTATCCCTAACCCTCTACCCTGTCCAACCCTCCTCCCATTGTCTCTGGTATCCATGATTGCTTTCTATGCCTTTCCCCCCATTTAAATGATTTGATAATGAACTTATTTTGTCTAAATATTTGCAATAGCAAGCACAGCTGATATATACATACACAAGAACCCATGTCTGACTTTAGGCATAAACCTCAGTGAGTAGAATGAACATACTATAGAATAGTACCTAGCTGGGGCTATATAGCTTACTGTGGTCATCAAATACACAGTTTTTTCTTTAAATTTTGGTAAGAGTTTTAGTATTTTTTTTTTCTGAAATTTCTTTTTTTAATTTACATTCATTCCCTGAGCATCATCACAACATACTAAATGTGGTTTCCCCTCTAGAGTAAACTGCATAGTGGCTTCATCATACATGTTATCATCCATAAAATTCCATTACTACTTTCATATATATATATATATATGTTTTTTACCCCATGTCTGACCCTCTGCCCTATTCCACTCTCTTATTACACCATCTCTGCTGTCTACAGTTGTCTTCAATTCCTTTTCCCCCAACATTTTGTTGACCACACCATATCATAAGTAATCTAACTACTTTCAATAGCAAGTTCAGTTGGTGGTTTCAAGAAAGGCAGTTTTGAACTGGTAAGGATATTTCCTTGAAACTTGAAGCCTAGAAACAGGTTAGTATTTTGTTCAAATAGTAGGTACATGAATCTATTGACAGCTCAAGACAGGATAAAAATCCTTAAAACCAGACAACAAAGTTTAGAAGAAAAGCAGCAATTTCTTAGTCAAATCACAGCATGCTGTTTCATCAGTTCAGACTCATGTACTTAATCTTTCTTCTGTTACTGTTGAGGTACGATTTTCCAGATTGAACTCTTGGATATAATACTCAACTCCAGACTTTGTCCCTACAATTAAGTTGCCCATTTTCTTAGTTTTTGAACTCTTATTTCTGTGTGTCTGCATTTAATTTTACTGACATAGCACTCCCTTAAGAACTTCTTGGAGATCTGGTCTGGTGCTGGTAAATTCCTTCAGGTTTTGTTTATCTGGGAAAGTCCGTGTCTTTTCTTCCCAAATGAACGATAACCTTGCTGGGTACAGAATTCTTGGTTGAAATTGCTTTTCCCTTAATACTTTGAATATATTTTCCCATTCTCTCCTCGCTCACATTGTTTCCGATGAGAGGTCTGCCGTTAGTCTGATGGGATACCCTTTATTATCAAAAATTTTCCATTTATAGTTCCTAGAATTTTTTACCCCTCTCTCTGACCCTCTGTCCTTTCACACCCTCTTCTCCCACTGTCTCTGGTGTCTACAATTGTCTTCCATTCCTTTCCCACCCACTTTGTGTTGATCACACAATTTCTTAAATAATCTAACTACTTCCAATGGTAAGTTCACATGGAACTATTAAGAAAACCAGTTTAACTTAAATCTTAGAAATGCTAAGGAACTTTTCTTAAAGCCAGGAAACAGGCTAGGATTCTGTTCAAATGGTAGGTACATGAACCTATCAGTCTCATGTACTTTATCTTCTGTTCTGGTTCCATTTTTCCTATTAAATTCTGGGATATAATATTCAACTCCAGACTTGTCCCTACGATTAAGCTGGCCACTTTCTTAGTTTTTGAACTCTTCTTTCCATGTGTCTGTATTTAATTTTCCTGATTTAGCACACCCTTGAGAACTTCTTGGAGATCTGGTCTGGCACTGGTATATTCTTTCAGGTTTTGTTTATCTGAAAATATTCTTATCTTTTCTTCCCACCTGAAAGATAATCTTGCTGGGTACAGTATTCTCAGCTGAAATTGCGTTTCTCTTAACACTTTGAATATATTTTTCGATTCTTTCCTCGCTCGCATTGTTTCCAATTAGAGATATGCTGTTAGCCTGATGGAATGTCCTTTGTAGGTAACTTGATGTTTTTCTCTTGCCAATCTTAGTATCGTGTCTTTGTCTGTGGTTTTGGTCAACCTGGCTATAATGTGTCTTGGAGAAGATCTTCTTGGGTTGATTCTATTGGGGGTCCTTTGTATTTCTTGGGACTGGATCTTTGAATGCCTCTCTAGGTTTGGAAAGTTTTCTTGCAGGATTTCATGGAATAGATTATCAATGCCCTTATGGATCTCTTCACCTTCTGGAATGCCAATTATCCGGATATTTGGACGTTTGATGGTATCCAGTACTTCTCGCATATCATTCTCAAATTTTTGGGCCATTTTCTCAGTCTTCGTGGTGGATTTTTCTAGGCCAGCCATTTTCTCTTCTACATCTGAGATTCTATTTTCTGTATGATCTAGTCTTCTTTCAATACTTTCAAGGGAGATTTTGACTTCCTGTATTGTAGACTTCATCTCTAGCAGTTCCGTTTGACCCTTTATAAAGTGTGTAATTCTTCTTTTAGATCTTACAAGAATTTCCTCACCTCCTGGAACTCGTCAACTTCTTTCTCCTTTCTCTTTAGCAGTTCATTGTCTCTCTTCTCTTCCATCTCAGTTGGCTTTGCCATTATGAATGTTCTAAATTCTTTATCAGACATTTCCATGATTTGCATCCACTGCTGGTGGATGAAGAGGAGTTATTCTTTTCCCTTGGAGAAGAGGTATTTTCTTGCTTTCCCATATTTCCTGTGGTCCTGCGGTGATTTCTTGTCATCTGATGGATGGTGTTTCTTTTGAATTCTTGAAGTTCAATCATGCTAGCTTTGTTTGCTGGAGGGTGAATTATGCGTAGAAAATCTTCATTTCTCCTGTCCCCTGAAATGACTAGTTTGCAGGAGCCATAAATAATCCTCTTCTGAAGGAAGGCCTCAACGCTCCACAAAATACATTGTGACTCTACAACCCAATATTTCCTCAAAGAATTACAGTGAAGAATCAGCAGGTGTCATGGCAGTTAAGATCCCAGTGTGGGAAGATGATAGGAGGAGAGTATGAGGAAAGACATTAAGGAGAAAAACAGAGAGACAAGACATTTATGGGATATAGAAATTGATTATTATCTGTTGATGATAATATGTAGGGCATCTCTAATTGGACTGGTAAGAAATGTATTCATGTTGGAAAATTCACTTTACAAGAGAAGTGATGTATAGTAATTGAATGTATAAAAGAAATTAAAATAATACCAAAAAAGTCCTAGGCTCCCACAAGACTTAGTGCAGTTTGAGTCTCAGACATGGTAACTTGCTTTCTCACGTTCCCTTCCTAAATCTCTCTGGTGAATGTGCATGACTTATGGCAAATTTTAATAATAATAATGATGGAATTAAATAAAAAGTTCTTAGAAACAAAGAATTAGAGTGATAACTAATCACATTTTTTTCTTGTATTACCTGTTTCTATTCCAAAAGTCAGCAGATACTCCAGACTTTTGTCTCAGGAATAGGTTTGGCACCTACATGAATGTGTTTATTTTCTTCTGGTCCCAGCCTTTCTTTCTCTATTCATTTTTTCTTTTTCTTTTTTAATATAGTTATTTATTTTATTTTATTTATTATTAATTTTAAAATTTGTTCTGTGGCATTTGTGTTCAGCACAGAGAAACAGAGACAGAAAGAGAGAGGGAAAGTGGAAAAGCAAGTGGCAAGGTCTGGGACTCAAATCATGGTTGGTCATGTGGGATTCCAGCACCTTATGAATCATGCCACATACTGACCCCTAATGTTCATTTAAAATTCTACTTATTTAATTTAATTTGTCATTATTATTATTAATTTTATTTATTATCAAAATTTTGTTTATATTACATTGATCACATATAACTTTACAGGGTATTACATTTATTTTTTCCAGAAGGAATACCATGCATATTAGTCAATATAAAAACATTAAAATCTCCATCATCATCAAATAGCTTTTTATTTTTTTCATATTATATTATGATTATTATTATTACTATTATTATTTTTCATTTGACAAGAAAGAGAATGAAAGTGAGAAAACAAGCCACACAGTCCAAGACTTGAAACATGGTCAGCCATGTGGCAGTCCAGCACCCTTAGCCACCACACCACATGCTGGCTCCATATTATTCATGTAAAGAAAATTGCTGGAAGGCACATTCACTCACTAGAGAGAGACAACCAGAAAAAGAAAGAACTTGAGACAGCACTACCTCTGTAAAATAGTCATGCCACAATTCCTTCTACACCATATTTTCCCCTTGTCTTTATTTTGCACATATACAAACTTCTGTGTATTTTCCAAGTCATCTGGCTGAGGACTCAAGTCACAATTTGGGTCATGTGAGATGCAGACACCTTAACCACCATGCCATGGGCTGTCTCCATACCTCTATTTTTATTTCTTGTTTTATACACTCATTTGGTTTTGCAATTCATTCACAAGAAAATAAACATTTTTTTCTTGACATATTCTAACATAAACATAAATATTAATTTTTAGTAGAAATAAAAATCAAAATAATTTCTACTGTTAGAATGCCTGAAATTGAATACAACTTATGGAATAATTCAAACCATATTTATTCCTTATATATTGGAAAAATGGAAGCATTATTTCTTATAATTTTCCATATTTTACAATGGCCAGTACCACATTTTATTTTGACAATTGTTTGATTTTATATTCTTTTTTTTTTTTTGGAGAGGTTTTCGCTATAGGGCGCGTGTGCTCGCCAGACAGACAGAGAGAGACAGAGAGATAGAAAGCGAGAAATCACCCCCCGGGGGGATGGTCACGCCGCAATCCCTTCTCCTCCATTCTCCTCTCGGGATCTTGGGCACGCACGCACACGCGCCCGGCGTGAGTTGTAAGCCACTGGGTCCGAGACGCGAACCGCGGTCGACTACGTGGGAGTCCAGCGACATAGCCATTACGCTAACTGCTGGTTTCCTGATTTTATATTCTGTATGACAGCTAATTGAGGTGCCTAAGTGTAAAATTGATTAGAATGTTGAGTCTTCAAACTTTAAACTGTTTCTTTTTTTACCTGCAATATAATTTATGTGTGATTTTCTGATATTTTTAAATTCTTTGTTCTTAATTGCACAGGTGTATTTGAGCATGGTTGAAAATGTTTAAAATATTTTGGGAACAGCTTTTAGCATAATGGCTATGTCGCTGGCCTCCCATGTAGTCAACTGAGGTTCAAGTCCCGACCCTGGTGACTTAAACTCATGCTGGGTGCGTGTGCATGTGTGCCCAAGATCCCAAGAGGAGAATGGAGTAGAAGGGATTGCGACATGGTCATCCCCCCTGGGGGTGATTTCTCGCTTATTGTCTTTCTATTTATCTCTGTCTTTCTGGTGAGTGCATATGCCCTATAGCAAA
This sequence comes from Tupaia tana, assembly GCA_026018925.1. Classification (NCBI taxonomy): domain Eukaryota; kingdom Metazoa; phylum Chordata; class Mammalia; order Scandentia; family Tupaiidae; genus Tupaia; species Tupaia tana. The sequence goes on from JAKSZU010000003.1 coordinate 124,612,086, forward strand.
TAAAAAACTCTCAAAAAAAGTTTAAAATATTTTTATAATAATTTATCTGTTATGTTGTGCTTATCATCTGGGTATAAAAGTAAGATTCAAAGTTTAAGGCACCCACAGATCACCTTGATAATGACACATCTCTCATTTCATGACTAATGTGCTCCAGTATGTGATTTAAGATTGACACTGTCTTACCCAGCACTAAAGTGTGAGGGTGTCCATAGGAAATCATTTCAGAGTTGAGCCTAATTGAATGAGCATGGCCAGATAACAGTTTACACAAAATAGGTAGTAACAGTGTTTATAAAATAAATATACCAAAATAATGAATATGTGAATTAAGAACAGTGGTTCTCTATAATGCATCTCTCTCTCTCTCTCTCTCTCTCTCTCTCTCTCTCTCTCTGTGTGTGTGTGTGTGTGTGTGTGTGTGTGAGAGAGAGAGAGAGAGAGAGAGAGAGAGAGAGAGAGAGAGAGAGAGAGAGTTTTGCTAGAGGGCCAGTGTGTTCAGCAGAAAAAAACAGAAAATGAGAAATCACCTTCCAGAGGAGATGGCCTTGCCACAGTCTCTTATTTTACTTTCTGCTCTGGAGATTTTGGGCACACATGCACATGCACCTGGCATGACTCAAGATTCAGGATTGGGAATTAAACCACAGTCAGCCACATGGGACAGTGCCTTCACCATCACATCACCTGCTGGCCCCCATGTTTTATTTCTAATAGTAACAGTTTTGTTTTTATTGAGCAATAGTAGAGACTAAGAATCTAGAATCTAATAATTTCATACTTGTTTGATTTGAAATGTCTGACTCTGGGCAGAAGACACAGATAAAGCAGCAAACAGGTCTTCCTTCTTGGGGAAGTTTTTGAAATCCAGGAACACAGCTGTGACTACACACAGATTCAGGAGTCTGAGCAGAAAAGAGAATTATTAGTCATAATCAGATATGTTATAAATTATTTTGATGAAATGTCTCTATTTTTCTCCACTTTGGAGAAAATTATTGCCTTTAATAGTTCAATGCTGTGTATCATTTAAACTCCCATCACATTGATATTAGTTAGATTTTCTTTTAATTGTTTTGTTTTAGAGAGATTTTTGCTAACGGGTACATACAGTCGCCAGAGAGACAGAAAAAGTGAGAAAACACTCCTGGTGTGATGTCCACACTACAATCCGTTCTTTATTGTCTTCTCAGGGTTTGAGACTCTGGTTCCAGGACTCAAAACTGTATTCAGCCATGTGGAAGTCCAGAACTTAACCACTATGCTACCTGTTGACCACCTTTACAAAGACATCTAATGAAGAAGTGGTATGCTTCCCTTTGTTCTTTATGTATTATTACTATTTTTAAATTTTTGTAAAAATTATTTATTTAGCTGTATTTATTATTATTATTATTTTAAAAATTTGAACAGAAATACAAAGAGAGAGAAAAGGGAAGAAAGAAAGCAAGCCACAGGTCGGGACAAGAACTGTGGTCAACCTTGTGGGAGTCCAGTGCTTTAACCATCACATCACCTGCCAGCCCTCTTTATGTATTATTTGCCAAATATCTCCAACGTACCTAATTACTATACTCCATACATAACTAAAATAATCCCTTGTGTCATTCTTTTTTCTTATGTAATCACTTTCTTCAAAACAATCTCAATGCAGGTTTTACAAGGTAAATATTCTGAAAAGCTATGTTCCCAAGAATATTTATACTAGGCCCTCATATCTGGTTGTGTAGAAAATTTTTGGTTCTAGATTTTAAAATATCTAATGTGATATATAGGACACAATAAAAAGTTAACTTAAATCTCATGTGCTAGCAGAATGATAAGAATGTGGTTAATCCACTTCTTGACTCTGATGTTAGTAGAGCACTGCTTTTCATATATTAACACAATACATGTGTGAAGAATGATTGTTATATATATCTTTTTAAAAATATTTTTGCATTAGGGTGTGTGCACAAGAGAAAGAGAGAGAGAGAGAGAGAAAGAAACAGAGACATTGAGAAAATGAGAAATTAGCCCACAGGGGAAGTGGCCACATCACAATCCATTCTCCTCTATCTCCTTCCCAGTATGTGGGGCATGCATTTACATGCACTCAGCATGAGTTCTAGACAGCAAGTCCAAGACTCAAACTGTGGTCAGTCATGTGGGAGTCCAGAATTGTAACTACCACATGATCTGCTGGTGCCTGTTGTATAATTCTTCTGCCTCATCTAATTGGCTGAGATGATAGTCAATGCTTTGAGATGTTTAGTACAACAAAGAATGATATGCAAGAAGCTGGCAGGTGGTGGGGTCAATAAGGCACTGGATTCTCATATGGCAAACTATGGTTTGACCCCTGCATCCATTGACTGGCTTTCACATTCTCTCTCTCTCTCTCTCTCTCTCTCTCTCTCTCTCTCTCTCTCTCTCTCTCATCAAATTGAAGAAGGCTAATAATAAACTATAAATTAGATAAATAATTCTTTAAAAAATGGTATGCAACATGACAAGAGAAAATGTGAATGGTATTTACAGAAACATGAATGGTATTTTAATCTGTACTCTCCTTGAGTTTATAGAATATCAATATATAAGAAGGACTTTGTTGACAAATGATAAAGGGTTTCAGGATATATAGTGGAATTTTCTTAGACACACACAAACTCATACACACACACTCACATAGATACAGACACATATATAAAAAATCAGGTGCTCTATAAAGATAGAAGACAATTCAGTCAATAATGAGAAGCATATATGATAGTGGTCCCATAAAATAATAGGTTAGACCATTTAAATTTAATGTGCAATGTGCAATATCATCTAGGTTTGTGTAAGTGCAATCTATTACGTTCACACAATGACAAACTATCCTAAAAATGCACTTCTTGGAGACCAGCAGATGGCACACTGTGTATGTTGTTGGACTCCCATATGACTAAGTGCAGTTTGAGTCCTAGATCTGGCAGCTTGAATCTTACTGGGCGAATATACATGTGAACTCAAATTTTCGAGAGAATGGAGGAAAAGGGATGTGGCATGGCCATCTCCCTGGGTGGTAAGTTCTAGCTTTCTACCTTTGTTTCTCTGGCAAGCACACATACCCTCCTGCAAAAATCTATCTAAAATAAAAATTAAATTAAATTAAATTAAAAAAATGCATTTCTCTCATTAAACAATGTTCAACTATGTATGCATATCCATTACCGAATTGATTTTAATTGGAGTGCTGCTTGAACAAACATTAGAAAACAAATCATCATATAAAAAACAGATGTTTTCTATAGTAAGAATGTATGTAAGCAAAGTTACATAGTATAAAGTCAGGATGTAAAAGGCAGATTTAAGAAAATAATTTGTATTTTTTTTACCTGTTGATGATAATATATATTGTAATATCTTTGACTTGACTAATATACACTGTATTCATGATGGGGAAAACTGTGTTGTACACTGGAAATATGTACAGTGATTAAATTTAAATAAAAAAATAATTTAAAAAATTTAAAAAGATCACATATATTGATAATAACCATTGAATATTAATGGATTAAACTCCCCAATTAAAAGGCACAGATTGGCTCAATGGATGAAAAAACAGAAAAAAACAGGAACCCTCTATTATTGCCCACAAGAAACACACCTCATGGACAAAGACACAAATAGATCAAGTATTTGAAATAAAATATTTGTAGTTTCATCAGCTTGTTGAGCAGAAAGTTACTCTACATTGCATGTGATCAATAAAAATTATCTAAATTTTAGTGGGATAAAAGAACCAAGAGACAACAATGCCAAGATGTCATAGATGTACTTATTTGTCAAAGACTTTTATGCTGCTATTATGAAAGTATATCTGCAAACAGTCAAGAGAACTCTTAAAGCCAGGGTAAAATAGAAAGTCTCAGCAAAGTAATAAACCCTATCTAAAAATTTTAAAAAACAAAAAAAATGGAAATTTTAGAAATGAAAAACATAACAACTGAAATTAACAACTGACTAATGGGCCAACCCTATGGCCTACTGGTTAAGGAAGCCCAATTCTACATGGCTGACTTTGGTGAGAATCCCAGACTCAACAGCTTGAAAACATGCCGGGCATGTGTGCATATGCGCTCCAAATCCCAACAGGTAGAGAAATGGAAAAGGGAGTGCAGAATAGCAATACCCTTTAGGGAAGTTTTCTCTCTCTTTTTCTCTAAGATAAATATACATGTCCTCTGGCCTGATTTAAATATATATATATATATATATATATATATATATATATATATATATATATATATCACAGTTGTGATGGTGGCTACATAAATCCATACATGTTAAAAAAACTTTTTTGAACTTACTACATAAGGGGTTTGTATTTAACATAGTACTTCTGACCATGGGAATGTAACCCAACTAATTAATTAATATAAATTTTTTGTTTATATTAAATCTCTTCTCCATTTCAATATTAATATAAACGTTTTTGGCATTAAATCTCTCTTTTTTTTTCCAGAGTACACTGTATATTGTCTCAATCAAGCACATCAACAAATATGTTATTGTCAGCAAATGATCTTCCATTTCTTGTTTTCTGTATGTTTAGCTTTTTTCCCCCCATCCTTGATTCCCTATCTCTTATCCTCTGCCATCTCCCATTCTCCTCCCACACTGTCTCTGGTATCTATGTTTGCTTTCTATACTGTTTTCCCCCCACATTTTATTGAATCACCAAAGACCCTAATCAATCCAAATACCCTCATAGCAAACACAGGTGACATACACATTTCCATGAACACAAGTCTAACTTTACGCATCTTATAAAGTAGCACCTAGCTGGGGATACATATCCTACTGCAGTCATTGAATAGATATATATTTTTTTCCTGAAATTTTTTTTTTGTAATTCAATTTACATCCCTTCCCTAAGCATCATCACAGCACACAAAATGCGATCTCCCATCCAGTACACACTGCATAGTGACTCAATCATGTGCATTACAAAAACTTTTCCATTTCTAGTTCCTAGAAATATTTCCACCCCTCTTTCTGACCCTCTGTCCCTTCCCAAGCTCCTCTCCCACCACCTCCGGTGTCTACAATTGTCCTTCATTCCCTTCCCACCCACATTGCATTGATCACACAATTTCCTACATAGTCTAACTACTTTCAATGGTGAGTTCACTCATTACTACTTAGAAAACTAGTATTAACTTAACTCAAAGAAGCACCAAGGAACTTTGCTTAAAGCCAGGAAACAGGTTAGGATTCTGTTCAAATGGTAGGTGCATGAACCTATTAGTCTCATGTACTTTTATCTTCTGTTCTGGTTCAATTTCCCTGATTAAATTCTGGTATATAATATTCAACTCCAGACTTGTCCCTATGATTAAGTTGGTCACTTTCTTAGTTTTTGGACTCTTATTTCCGTGTGTCTGTATTTAATTTTCCTGATACAGCACACCCTTGAGAACTTCTTGGAGATCTGGTCTGGTGCTGGTAAATTCTTTCAGGTTTTGTTTATCTGAGAATGTTCTTGTCTTTTCTTCCCACTTGAAAGATAATCTTGCCGGGTACAGTATTCTAGGCTGAAATTGCTTCTCTTGTAACACTTTGAATATATTTTCCCATTCTCTCCTTGCTCGCATTGTTTCCGATGAGAGATCTGCTGTTAGCATGATGGGATGTCCTTTGTAGGTAACTTGATGTTTTTCTCTTGCCAATCTTAGTATCTTGTCTTTGTCTGTGGATTTGGTCAACCCGGCTATAATGTGTCTTGGAGAAGATCTTCTTGGGTTGATTCTATTGGGGGTCCTTTGTATTACCTGGGACTGGATCTTCGAATGCCTCTCTAGGTTTGGAAAGTTTTCTTGAAGGATTTCATGGAATAGATTATCAATGCCCTTATGGGTCTCTTCACCTTCTGGAATGCCAATTATCCGGATATTTGGACGTTTGATGGTATCCAGTACTTCTCGCATATCATTCTCAAATTTTTGGGCCATTTTTTCAGTCTTCATGGTGGATTTTTCTAGGCCAGCCATTTTCTCTTCTACATCTGAGATTCTATTTTCTGAATGATCTAGTCTGCTTTTAATACTTTCAAGGGAGATTTTGACTTCCTGTATTATAGACTTCATCTCTAGCAGTTCCGTTTGGGTCTTTTGTAAAGTGTGTAATTCCTCTTTTAGATCTTGCAAGAATTTCCTCATCTCCTGGAACTCGGCAACTTCTTCTTTCTCTTTAGCTGTTCATTATCTCTCTTCTCTTCCATCTCTGTTAGCTTCGACATTATGAATGCTCTAAATTCCTTATCAGACCTTTCTATGATTTTCACCGAACTGTTTGTGGATGAGGAAGAGTTACTCTTTTCCCTTGGAGGAGAGGTATTTTCTCGTATTCCAGTATTTCTCATGATCTGGCGGTGATTTCTTGTCATCTGATGGATGGTGTGTTTCTTTCAAATTCTTGAAGTTCAGTCTAAATGTTCAGGAGCAAGCAGACAGAGGTGATCTAGAATCTCCTTGCCATTCTGTTGTGATCGCTGGAGCAGCAGATTCAGTAGATATCGGGGAATATTTTAACGCTATTAGTATTTGGATGTTTAGCTACAGTGCTCTTAGATCCATTGCTAGCTCGTTTGTTGGATGCTGAATTATTAGTAGAAAATCTTCATTCCCTGAAAAATCCTATTTCACTGGCACCATGTGGGACCTTCTCCTGAAGGCCCAGCTTCTTCTGCCGCTAGCTCGTTTGTTGGAGGCTGAATTATCAGTAGAAAATCTTCATTCCCTGAAAAATCTAGTTTGCTGGCGCCACGTGGGACCTTCTTTTGAAGGTCCGGCTTCTTCTGCTGCTAGCTCATTTGTTGGAGGCTGAATTATCAGTAGAAAATCTTCATTCCCTGAAAAATCTAGTTTGCTGGTGCCATGTGGGACCTTCTCCTGAAGGCCCAGCTTCTTCTGCTGCTAGCAATAATTTGTATTTTCACTGAGGCAAGAGTTTAATTAATTTTTCTTTAGGTGTCTGCCGTAGGCCATTTGCTTTCACCAGAGAGAGATACAAAGAGAAAAACAATATGTGAGAAATTAATCCTAAGGAAGTTGGTCATTCCTTAAACCCTTTTCCCCCATTATCCTTTCAGGATTTTGGGCATGCATGAACATATGCATGCCAGGCATAATTTTCAAGTCACCAGATCCAGGACACAAAACCACGGTTAGCCATGTGAGAACTCAGCTCCTTCACCACTACAGCACCTGTTGGGCACGTGAAAAGAAAATTGAATGCTATGTTAGTGTGGGAAGTGGGTGGTAGAAGGAGGAGAATGTGAGGGAAGACATTAAGAAGAAAAATGGAAAGGTAAGACATTAATGGGACATAGAAATTGATTATTATCTGTTGATGATAACATGCATAGTATCCCCAACTTGATTGGTGTGAAATATATTCATGTTGGAAAATTCACTTTACAAACTAAGTGTAGTGATTTATTGTATAAAAGAAATTAAAACCAAATAAAATACATGAGTGTCTACACTCTATAGTAGAAACTGAAAGATTGGAATGTATAGTAGCTGGGAGGGCAACTGTAGATAGTACACATAGTAAGAATAGGAATAATAGGAGGGTGGGTATTAGGGGAGGAGGAAAAAAGATGAAAAAGAAGTGCATATAACTGACACAAAAATAAAAAAGCTATTTGCTGATGATAATGTAGATGGTAATGTCTTTGTCTTGTCTGATATGCACTGTACTTGCGCTGGAAAAAGTGTTGTACACTGTAAAGAGATATATGATTAAATGTAAATTCAAAGAATTAAAAAAATTAAATATTGAAAAACAAACACACAAAAAAACACACAAAAAAGGGTAGTCACACAATTTCATTTCAGGACTCTGTTCAGATACCTCTGTATATATTTAACATTGAAATGACATCATACCTCCTTGAAATTAACAGGCCAGTTTATCATCTTTTCATTGATGACCAAACCTTGATCTTGGTTGCTCCTGTAAACAAAATTTCCTACTTTAACCAACAGCAAACTGCCATGAGAAAATCTCACAAGATTGTGGATATCATACTGTATAGTTTTATTTTTTTCCTCCAGGGCCTTGTTGTACACAATGCTATTTGTCAACTGACTTTTCCTCAGAAATGGATGAAGCTGGATTAAAGGAAGAATTTACAAATTAGGACTGCATTAAATATAGAGGTTCAACAGTCCATATTATCAAGTAATCCTATTTTATCATCTCTACTCTTTTTTGTAGGAGCTCAATATGAATTCAGTTGTCACCAGTTCTGTAGTCATGTGAGATAAACTCACTTTTTTCTTTCTAAAAACAATAAGGAGTGGTTGTAGCTCATAAGAAAAATTTTAGAATGTTTCCCAAAAAGTGATTTGTACATGGACTTTCATAAAACTCAGACTAACAAAATCTGGCTTGGAGTAATTAGAGGCTAAACTTGGTCATTTATAAAGGGCACATGTGGGCCCAGTCAGTGAGGGATGTGATTAAAATGGCTAAATCACACATCACAAAGCCAGGATCTTTGTTCCTGTACCTGCAGCCTACAAAACACACTGGATGGGGCCAACAGGTTGCGTGGTGGTTAAGGCATTGGACTCTCTCATGGCTGACTGTGGTTTAAGTTCTGGACTTGATGGCTTGCTTTCTGACTTTCCTTTTATCTTTCTCCCTGTCTTTCTCAGATCAAATTTTTAAAAATAAAAGTAAATAAAATAAAATAATTATTTTAAGAGAAAACAAAACACTGGACACATGTGTGTTCATGTCCCAAATTCCAGATAAAAACAGAAATGGAGAAAGGATTAGATTATGACTATTTCTCATGGGTGGTGATTTCTTACTTCCCCTCTGTGTTTTATCCTAACAAATGCATATATTGGAAAAAAATACAATTTATTTAATTTTATTTATTATTGCTATTTTTAAAATTTGACCAGAGAGAGAGGGAAACAGAAAGCAAGCCACCAGGTTCTAGACTTGAACCAGTCAGCCATGTGGGAGTTTAGCACTGTGAGCACTATGCCACCTGCTGGTCCCTTGTAGGAAAAACTTTTAAAAGGCACTATATGTATGAAAAGATTTACATTCTTGATACTGGCAGGGGTAGTATACAAGTATACAGTGCTTCAAGTTTATCCAAAAATGGACATTAAATATGTGCAATTTTGGGATACTATTTGCACCTCAATAAAACTTTTAAAAAGAACAAACCTGTTTTGTTCTTTATCTTTATTTTGGACTTATTTTGGTAAAAGTGTTATTGTCATGAGACATAATAAGAAATAATTTGTAACAAATATATAAATTTAAAACTTTTAAATTCTTTTCTATTTAGAGAGATTTTTGCTATAGGGCATGTGTTCTTGCCAGAGAGAGAAACAGAGAGACAATAAGAAAGAAATCGCCCACAGGAGGGATAGCCATGCCATAATCCCTTCTCCTCCATTTTCCTCTTGGAATTTGGGGCATGCATGCACACACCACTGGAATGAGTTTTAAGCCTCCATGTCTGAGATTTGAACCATGGTCAACTACATGAGAGTCCAGTGACATAACTGTTATGCCATCTTTGGTCCCCAAACTTTTAGATTCTAAAGAGGTTTTTATTCCTGGTGGTCAAGTAAACATTGCAGAGAGACATAGAGAACATGAGAGATGAGAAAAGAAGTGCCTCCATGGGGAATGAGCTGCAATCTCTTCTTTATTTCTCCTTTATTTTGGGATTTTGGGAATGCATGCATGCACACGTGCCTGGCATGTTTTTGAGGCCTCAAGGTTTTGGACTTGGGCCATGTGAAATTTATTTGCCTTATTCAATAGACCATAGATCCATCCCACTAAAGAGTTAATGTTTGGAGAATTATTTATTTAATTTTATCTATTATTATTATTTTTAATTTGCAATAGGGCATAGGTGCTAATGAGAGAGAAACAGAGAAAGAGAGAAGAAAAATGAGAAAGCAAGCTGTCAGATCCGGGACCCAAACCAGTCAGCCATGTGAGAGTCCAGAGATTTAACCACTATACCACTTGTAGGCCTCACTAAGGAGATTTTTAATAAAACACGTTAGACTTTTATTTTTGAATTTATGACATTCTTTTGCAGAAAATAATTAACTTTTATTGCTTATACAACTGTTTTTTCAGTCTTTACATTTTTCTTAGAAGTTTTTGCACATGGGCTCGCCAAAAACACGGAGAGAGACAAAAATCAAGAAATCACCCCCCAGGGAGGATGGCCATGCCACAATCCCTTCTCCTCCATTCTCCTCTCAGGATCTTGGGCATGCACACACATGCGCTGAGCGTGAGTTTAAACCACCAGGTTTGGAACTCGAACCCTGGTCAACTACACAGGAGTCCAGCGACATAGCCATTATGCCAACTGCTGGTCCTCAGTCTTTACATTTTTAGAATGGAAGCACTCTCATTTTTAACATATCTAGGTAACCATTTTGACAAAACTACTTGTTTTTCCCAGAGTCAACTTCAAACTTTTTCAAAGAGCAAATCAAATGTTGTTATTGTTAGTACAGTAGAATTCAAAAGGAAACTAAATTTCTTATCTTTATTTTTATGTATATATATTATATTTACTTGTTTTCTCACCAAATTTGTCTAATTTATTGTCACTTTTTGATAAATATATTTTCCACATAATTAATGAACTTGCTTATATTCTTTAAATTATTTATTTTATTATTACTTATTTTTAAAAAGTTTTTGTATATGGTGTGTGTACCACCAAAGAGAGACAGAGAGCAAGAGAGACAGTCCCAGGATTCAAAAGAGTCAATCATGTGAGAACCCAGTGCCTTAACCATGATGTCACCTGCTGGTTCCATGATTTAGTGTTTCTTTAAAATACAAACTTATTTATAAACCAAATAGGATATCCTGAGTCTATATGCATCAAAAGTGGTTCAGTGTTTTAAAACTGGATCACTGTTTCTTCTTCCATTATTTTGAAGACAGTATAAGAAAAATTAAAATTAGTTCTGTTATGATTAAGATAGGCATAATAAATAACTGCAGACACCTGTAGGTCATCCATACCAGTAAAAGAGCACAACTGCTCAGATGCTCCCCAAATGGTCCTTCTGACTTTACAATATTCTAACATTTCTTCCAATATTTTGTCCATCTTAATTCTATTCATTCTAAGTTATGTTAAGGTTATATTGTGACTACTTTCCATACTTTCTCTTTCCATCATTTTACAAAATCAAGGACAGGGAAAGACATGGTGAAGTTGAGGGGACAGAGAGGAGAAAGACAGTGATGAGAAGAAGCCAGCCTACAAGAACAATTTACAGAGAAAATGCAGAGTGGATCAATCATGTACAACTAATGGATAACTCCCTTTAGAGAAAAAGGCTTATTCTCTATATATAATCTTTTTCAATGCCACAAAAAAATATACCTAAGCAGATGGCTTCATGGTTAGGGTGACTGAGTTTCCACATGACCTACCACAGCTTGAATTCTGTATCTGGAAGCTTCAAAACCATTCCAGGCATGTGTGTGAGCATGCCCAAAATCCTGAGAGGAGTCTAGAGAAGTGACTGTATGCAGCATGGCTATTTCCCTAGAAGGTGATTTTCACTTTTCTTCTTTCTTTTTCCTTTCTGGTAAGCACACTTGCCCTAAAGGAAAAAGCTAAATACAAAAAATTAAAATAATAATAATAATGAAAAACACTTCAGGGGTCAGAGGTGATTTGATGGTAAAAGAGCACTCCCATATGACTGACCATGGTTTGAATCTCAGACCTGTAATGTGGAAAATCAAGCCAGGCATGAGCATATGGTTGGTGCCCAAATCACAGGAAGAGAATGGAGCAGAAGGGATTGTGCTGTGGCCATATCCCCTGGGAATGACTTCTCTTTCTCTTTCAATATGTCTCTCTGGTGAAAACACATCACCTATGAAAGAAATATTTTTTTAAAAAAGAAAAAAGAAAATGCCTCCAAATATTATCAGGTGCTTGTGAAGAATGTTTACCTGCCAGGGAAGAATAGGCTGGTCTGCTTCTCCTGTAGATCCCATTTCTATTTTTTGCAGAAACATCTTATAAAGAACTTGGGCCACCACATGCACAGCACTATAAATAAAATAACTGGGGTCAGATATTGTCATCATGTAAAAATTAAATGGTAGAAACTCTATGGAAGAATTTGGTGGGCAGTCCCCAAGTTTGCTACATAGTGGCCAACTAAGTGAGCAATTAAAAACATAATCCCAGAGTCTACTGAAGTAAAAATCTTCTGGGTATTGGAAAGGGTTGGCTGTCTTGAGAAATTGTTCAAAACCTGGAATACTCCTTTTCTGGTTTGAAAGAAAAAGGCTTCCATGAAAAGTGTATGGCATGTAACTCAAAATACGCAACATATCTTCCAACTCTGGAGAGTGGAGGTTTCTCATGATCCATACCTTTCCCAAAATAAAATTAATATTTTGTTCCCATCCCATGCTCAGGATACTCCATTCATCACCATGTATTATATACACATTTGCAGACGAAACTCTGATCCTCTTTACAACATTTAAGTCACGATATAAAAAGACACCTTTTGTGGCAGGGAGCTTTTCTATAAAGTCCACACAGATATCATTTTCTCTCATCTTTGCCTTTACATCCTGAAGGAACTGCTCCCCTTGCATATCATCAGATACATAGAGTGCCACCCACGTCCAGCCAAAATGCAGCAACAAGCAGATGATTCCATAAGCTGAAGAGCTGTCCTTGGTGGCCATCTGATAAACTGATGGAAACTGGTCTTTATCACTAAGGATGGGATCAAAAGGACCATATGTGACCTGAATTTTAAAAAAAAAGAAAAAAAATCTTATACTTTTTTTTTATATAAACAGCGTTAAATGCCAGATTAGAGTCATTTAACTAAAATTCAGATTTCTCAGGTTTTTTTGTTTTCAACTTTTACTAAAATTAAGAAGTGGGGAGAGGTTATTTATGAAACTTGCTGGTAAGGCAAATGAGATAAAAAGCTTTTTTTAAAAAATTTTTTAAAAATTAAACTAACTGCCCTGAAGTTTCTGTATGTGAAATGTAGATACAATATTGAGCAAAATATGTGGCCTCCCAAGTACATCAGTCACCTATGTACCAATGTCTTGTACACCATAAAATTGCAGGGCATCAGTTGATTAAAAATAATTAGTATGTGTTATGTGTAATAAACTTAAACTTACAAAGGCTTTCCCATGCAGAGATCTGATTCTATTTCTAGAGAAGGGAGGAATCATGTATTAGCCATTTACCCATCACAGACTGCACCAGAGCATTTCTGGGGGCTGGTTGGATTTGTCAGTGGGCCAGTGAGGTCAGCGGGCAGCTTTTTAAATGTTATTCAGTTGATTCACTTCACACACCAGTGTTTTTTTAAATCCTAAAAATGAAAATGTTTTGCCTATTTGGTGACAGTCAAAAGGGAATGCAAAAATTTTACTCTGACCTAGTTCTCCTTGCAATCACACCTTGGAAAGTGTGAATTGCAGCTTTTTTTTTTTTTTTTTTTTTTTTTATAAAGAAGTTGAACTGTATTTTGCATTTTGTGTACTTGTAAGTGAATGCAACATACCATCAATTTTCCTAGTTTGAATATAGAATTGTAACACTACATAGTGTTCATGCCCAGAACCGTGTGTCTATTTCCAATGAACGTTTTGCAAGCACACTTGTAATCATATGTGTATAATTAATGCATCTGTATATGCTTGTGCCTGAGCAAAATTTTTTCTATTCTTGTTTATATTGTCTCTTAAAAAGTGTGATTTTTATTTTGAAAAATACAGAGTTTTGAAATCTGCAAAAAAAAAAAAAAAGTGATTCTGAATTTAGTGTGATTTTTTAAAAATTTCCCACTTGAGAATCAGCAGTTAGAGTAATGGCTATGTTGCTGGACTCCCACATAGTCGACCACGGTTCGCGTCCCGGACCCGGTGGCTTAAAACTCACACCGGGCACGTGTGCGTGCGTGCCCAAGATCCCGAGAGGAGAATGGAGGAGAAGGGACTGTAGCGTGACCATCCCCCTGGGGGGTGATTTCTCGCTTTCTGTCTCTATGTCTCTCTCTGTCTGTCTGACGAGTGCACGCGCCCTACAGCGAAAACCTCTCAAAAAAAATTTCCCACTTAATCAGGGAGGAGCTAATTCTCTACCTGTTTAGACAATAGAATGGAATATTCAGTGAAGAGATTGCATGCTGTGGAAATGATTATATTTTGTCAATACGACCATTAGAAAACTGTTTTCAATCCCTTTTTTTTTTTTTTTTTTTTTTGAGAAAGGAAATGTGATTAATACAGGTAACAATGTCACTTCCAGACCAAAGAGTGAAAGAAAAACTATAAGGTTCAATTCATGATTTATTGCCTACAGTAGGAACTGAGGTATGCATAAAATTTATAGAGATTGCACAACAAGATGATAATGATTCTGCCTTCCTGGGCCCATGTGACAAATGTGGATCAAGTTTAAAGTCTTAAACTCTGAGAAGAAATTATGTATTGAGTTTTTCATACTGTATCTTATCAACACAGCTTAAAATATATTGTCTTGTAAACACAAGCATATAGCCTCTATGATATTTTTAAAATAATTTTTTCTACAACATAATTATTCTATGCTAATGCTGTGTTTACAAATAAAGTCTCCTGAAACTTTTATAAGACTATTTCCCTGGAAGAACCTCTGAGGTGGAGAGTTGTCAGGCTGAGAGTAACTGGAAGTGCTTCCAAGAGATCCACCTGCATGGATGTGAGGAAGGGCAGAGGGATCTGGTAAACCTCAGCTGGGGGAACTGAGCCATTTTGTGAGTTTGGAGGATCTCCAGTGCTGGGATATTATTTACTTGTCCAAAGTGATAATGAATGCAAAGGTTTTTATATTTTTCTGCCTAATTATCCTCTGAATGCCCCCTAATATTGTCCTGTCATAAGATCAGATGGTTCCCTATACTGTGGGCACTTTTTAGAAAGCATCTTTAAGAGAAACATCAATATTACCATTAATGGGGTTTGGATGTCATGGCTATAGAAAGAAATATGGGTGGACATACCAATATTCTTTCTATGTTGGGATTTGGGGCATACAAGCACATATGCCCAGTGTGTTCTTCAGGATACCAAAATCAAGACTTGAGCCATGCAGTCAGCCAAGTGAAATCCAGGCACATTAACCACCACATCACCAGCTGGCCTACTACAGTTCTTTTTCTTTCTAATCCTTGTACTGTTAATAGTCCCATGACTAGGAAAGAACCTGCACCTTTTTCCCTCTGTTTAAGCAAGTTGTGTTTAAATAACCAAGAGAAGTGCTGAGGGCATCTAGAGGTATGTAAACCCAGCTTCCATGTTTTTTTTTTTTTTTTTTTTGCTCAGATGTAAGAGGATTACATTAGGAGCTATCCGATTTTCATGCTTTAACCTGAAAACCCACTTACCTGTGGGCTTTTGTAGAGCTCCAATAGGGTTCCAACTTGGGCTGAAAATATTGGCATGTTTCCTGCAATAATAGCAACAGGTTGTTTCTGTGTCTGGCAGTTGTAGTTTGGCAGGGGCTGATTCCCTCCAGAGAGCAAAAATAGAGCACTTTCTAAAGTTCTTTTGTCACTGGGAAATGCATTGTAGAAATCATAACCAAGGGAGAGGTTGGGGAGCAAATGGGGACTCTTATTGATCTGGTCAATGGCAAAGTAAAAGGCCAATACATATCTGTAGTTCTGCCACTGGTACCTAAACAAAGGGGATAGCATTAGGAAATACTGTCAAGTCATGTGATTCAGGGTAAATTCTTCAACCAAGCCAAAAGACATAACTTTCTAGGCCCAGGTTCTAATTCAGAGATTCTTCTGCAATGGTACACAGTGCTAGTGTGAATAATGTTCCCAGGGTTCCAGAAAACTTTGAATGTATTTTTCCCTCTGCTTAAGCAAATCATGTTCAAACAATAAAGAGAGGCTTTGAAGGTCTTGTGAGTGAGATGAGGTGTCATTGAGGTGGATGATGACATTGTTGTCTGAACAGAGATGATTTTAAAGGAGGATCATTAATATATGGAGAAAATGACAAATTTCTTTAGAATATGACTAAAGAATTCTTCACTTCTCCTTACCCCACAGGACTACCCCCAGCTCTTCAGCAGAGCCCATTTCCATCTCCATACCCCTGTCAAAATTGTGCATCTCACACTTGATTTTCTTACACATTTGTTTCTCTCCTGTCTTATATTGTCATCTCCTACCAATCCTCCATGCACCATAAGAGGTTAAACAGATCCAGAACCACAATTTTCAAATACCCTGGTATTGTGAGGCTCCCTGGGATTCTCTCTTTTACATAACCACTTGTGAAAAAGGAAAGACTGCTCTTTAGACTCCTGAATAGAAGACTCCTCCGTGCAGACCACATTGCAAAACACAGCGAAAGAGAGACTTTGGCACACATCAGTCTACAAAAAATGAAGCACACTTGTTCCCAGTCAAAGAAACATTTTACACAAAGGTATCCAAAAGTGAATACCTCTACCCATGGGTAGAATTAGAAGAAGAGTCTCAGGTTTGAATAAACCAGGAAATGTGTCTCAATTAAAAGAACACAATAACTCCCCCTCCATCTCTTGAAAAAACAGATGTTACCAAAATGTCAGAGAAAAATTGTAGAATATTCAGAGACAAAATTCTATCAGTTGGAACAGAAAAGGGACAATGAGCTACAGGAGATTAGAGTCATTCCAGGATATAAAAAAAGAAATGGACACTCTAAGAAAAAATCGGATGGAACTATTAGAGATGAAGTCTGTAATACAGAAAATAAAAAACACTCTTGAAAGTATTCAAAGTCAATTAGACCATGTTGAATATTGAATTTCTGGCATAGAAGATAAAACCTCTGATCTAGAAAAAAACCACCGAAAGACAGAAAATAACAACAAAAAAATTAGGATAATATATAAGAAATATTAGACTGTATTAAACTTCCAACCATCTGAATAATTGGTATCTCAGAAGGTGAAGAAACTAATATGGACATGGAAAATCTATCTTATGAAATCCTGGAAGAAAACGTCCCAAGTCTAGAGAAGTACTTACACATCCAGACACAACAAATACAAACGACTTCAAGTAGAATAAACCCAAGAAGATCTTCCTCAAGGCCCATCTTAGCCAGAATGGCCAAGACCACAGATAAAGACAAGATACTAAAATTGTCAAGAGAGAAACGAGAAATGACTTACAAAGGTCATCTCATCAGGGTAACTCCAGAGCTTTCAACAGAAACAATGAAAGCAAGGAAAGAATGGGAAAACATATTGAAAGTGTTAAGAGAGAAACAGTTTCAACCAAGATTATTATATTCAGCAATATTATCCTTTATATAAGAAAAAAAAATCTTCTCAAACAAAAAAAAAAACTGGAAAGAATTAGCCAACACCAGTCCAGCTCTTCAAGAAACTCTGAAGAGAGTCCTGTTCCAGGAAAACTAAGAATGATCAGCCAGAAATAAGAGAATGAAAGACAACCAAGACAATGGCCAACTTAAAGGTAAGGACAAGTCTAGAAATATCAATAATAACATTGAATGTTAATGAACTAAATTCTCCAATCAAGAGACACAGATTGGCTGAATAGATAAATAAAAACGGAATCCTTCTATTTGTCGTCTACAAGAAATGCATCTCATGGATAAAGACACACATAGACTAAAAGCGAAGTGTTGGGAAAAGGTATTCCATGCAAATGGGAAGCAAAAAAAAAGCTGAAGTAGTGATACTAATTTCTGACAAGATAGGCTTTAAAACAAAAACTGTTCGAGAGACAAAGAATGGCACTATATTGTAGTAAAAGGGTTAATCCGTCAAGAAGATATAATGCTAATAAATATCTATGTACCTAACACAGGACCACCCAAATATGTGAAAGAAAGACTGTTAGATCTAAAAGGGGAGATAGACTACAACACACTATTGTTGGAAACCTCAACACCTCACTATCTCCTCTGGACAGATCATCTACATAAAAAATAATTAAAGAGGTAAAGGATCTAAATGATACCATAAATCAAATGGACTTAACAAACATCTATGGAACTTTCCACCTGAAAACCACTAGATATACTTTTTTTCTCATGCCCACATGGAACCTTTGTGAAGATTGACCATATGATAGGGCACGAAGCAAGACTCTACATGTTCAAAGGCATAGAAACTATATCCAGGATCTTCTCTGACCATGGTGGAATTAAACTTGATTTTAATTTCATGAGAAATTCTCAAAAATACACAAATACATGGAAACTAAATAGCCTACTCCTGAATGACTATGTAACTACTGAAGAAATTAAGACTGAAATCAAAACATTCATGGAAACCAGTGACAATGAGGACATGAGTTTCTGTAATCTTTAGGACGCTGCAAAAGCAGTCATAAGAGGGAAGTGTATAGCAATTAGTGCACATAAGAAGAAGATGGAAAGAAGGCAAATGGGTCACCTAACATCATGCCTCCGAGAATTGGAAAAGCAACAGAAAAAAATCTGAAAAGCTCCAGGAGAAAAGAAATAATAAATATTTGAGCAGAAATAAATGAAATAGAAAATAAGTGAACTATACAGAAAATAAATGAAAGCAAAAGCTGGTTCTTTGAAAAGAAAAACAAGATTGGCACACCATTAGCCAGACTAATTAAGAAGAGAAAAAGGAATCAGACAAGTCAAATACACAACAAATCAGGCAACATTACAACGGAAATAACAGAAATACAAAACATAATTAGAGCATAGTATGATTGAGTCTATGCCAACATAGAAGAAAACCTGGATGAGATGAACAAATTCCTGGGCATGTATAATCTACCAACATTGACTCAGGAATACATAGAAAGCCTGAATAAACCTATAAAAGAATGAGATTGAATCAATAATAAATAACCTGAGCATAATAAAGGCCATTTATGAAAAACCTACAGCTAACATTATACTGAATGGGAAAAAGCTGAAAGGTTTTCCACTAAAAACTGATACAAGACAAGGCTGCCCACTTTCTCTGCTCTTATTCAATATAGTACTGTAAGTTATAGCCAATATGATCAGACAAGAGAAGAAAATAAAGGCATTTCAATAAGGAAAGAAGAGCTGAAATTACCTCTGTTTGCATATGACATGACTGTATACATAGAAGACCCAATAGTATCCACGAATAAACTTCTCGAAGTAATAAATGCATAGAGTAAAATGGCAGGATACAAAATTAACTTACAAAATCTATAGCATTTCTATATACAAACAACAAGCAGACAGAGACAGAACTGAAGAAAGTAATTCCATTTACCATGGCCACAAGAAGCATAAGATACTTAGGAATAAAAATAAGCAAGGAAGTAAAAGACCTCTACAAGGAAAACCTTAAAAAAGAAATTGAAAAAACCACTAAGAAGTGGAAGGATATCTCATGTTTCTGGATTGGCAGACTCAATATAATCAAAATGTCAATTCTACCCAAATTAATCTACATATTTAATGCAATCCCTATAAAATTACAAGAGACATTTTTCACAGACCTAGAAAAGACAATCATAGATTTTGTCTGGAACCATAAAAGACCCCGTTTTGCTAAAGTCAGCCTGCGCAAGAAGACAGGAGTAGGTAGCATCTCACTTCCTGACCCCAAAATATATTACAAAGCTGTGATAATCAAAACAGCATGATATTGGCACAAAAATAGACATGAGGACCAATGGAATAGAGTAGAGACTCAGAAATAAACCCCAAAACATACAACCAACTCATCTTTGACAAAGGGTACCAGTCAATCCAGTGGAACAAGGGAAACCTCTTCAGCAAGCAGTGTTTGAAAAACTGGGTATCCACCTGCAGAAAGATGAATCTGAACCCCTATCTTTAACCATTAACAAAAATCAACTCAAAGTGAATCAATGATCTAAACCTAAGACTGCAAACTATAAAACTACTGGTGGAAAACACTGGGAGACATTGGGGTAGGCAAATACTTCTTGAGCAAGACCCCCAAAGCACAGGCAATAATCCCCAAAATAAACAGATGGGATTACATGAGATTAAGGGGTTCCTGCACAGCAAGCACACCGTAATTAGTGTGAACTGCCAAACCTTGGAATGGGAGAGAATTTTTGTTAACTGTGCCTCAGATGAGGAACTGATAACTAGAGTACACAGGGAACTTAAGCAGCTTACCCAGAAGAAAATGATTAAGTCAATTAAAATATGGGAAAATGAGGTGAAAAAAACAACTCTCAAAGGGAGCTATAGGAACAGCCAAAAAGCATATGAAAGAATGCTCAACATCCCTCATAGTAAGGGAGATGCAGATCAAAACCACAATAAGATACCACCTAACCCCAGTTAGAATGGCAAAGACTGGGACCAGCAGTTAGCATAATGGCTATGTCGCTGGACTTCCACGTAGTCGACCACGGTTCGAGTCCCAGACCCGGTGGCTTAAACTCACACCAGGCGCATGTGTGTGCGTGCCCAAGATCCCCAGAGGAGAATGGAGGAGAAGGGATTGCGGCATGGCCATCCCCCCTGGGGGGTGATTTCCTGCTTTCTGTCTCTGTCTGTCTGGCGAGCACACACACCCTATAGCAAAAACCTCTCCAAAAAAAAAGAAAAGAAAAGAAAGAAAGAATGGCAAAGATTAAAAAATAAAACAAATAACAATAAGTGCTGGAGAGGATTTGGTGAAAGGGAGACACTCCTACACTGTTGCTGGGAATGTAAATTGGTCCAGCCACTGTGGAGAATAATATGGAGCTTCATCAAAGACCTTCAAATAGAACTACCACAAGATCTGACAATTCCACTCTTGGGTATGTGCTCAAAGAATAGGAGAGCACTCGGTCGGAAAAGCACTTCACAACTATTTACATTGTAGCATTATTCATGATTGCTAAATCACAGAACCAACTCAAATGTCCACAAACAAATGAATGGATTGAAAAATTATGGCACATATATTCCATTGAATACTATTCAGCCATAAAAACAATAAGGCCCTGGAATTTGATAGAAAGTGGATGAATATGGGACCAGCAGTTAGTGTAATGGCTATGTCGCTGAACTCCCATAGAGTCAACCGCAGTTTGAGTCCCGACCCTGGTGGCTTAAACTCATGCCGTGCATGTGTGCGTGTGTGCCCAAGATCCCAAGAGGAGAATGGAGGAGAAGGGATTGCGGCATGGCCATCCTCTCTGGGCAGTGATTTCTCGCTTTCTGTCTCTCTGTCTTTCTGGCAAGTGCATGTTCCCTATAGCAGAAACCTCTCAAAAAAAAAAAAAAAAAAAAAAAAAAAAAAAAAAAAAAAAAAGAAAGAAAGGAAGAAAGAAAGAGAGAGAGGATGAATATGGAAGATTTGTTGCTGAGTGAAGCAAGTCAGGCTATGAAAGAGAGATATTGTATGTCTTTACTTAACATATACCAATGCACTCTATGGTAGAGACTGAAAGAGTGGAGAACATAAGAGCATTAAAAATTGTAATGGACACTGGAGACAAGTGGAAAAAGAGTATGGGAGGGAAAGAGTATAGAAAAGAAAATTAGGGGAAAAAAGAGAGGTAAGGCACTTGTGGGACACAGATAAAGTTTTTTATGTGTTGATGAGGATGTGTACAATAGTCTTAACTGGGCTGGACTGAGGTGTATATCATGCTGGGTAAAGTCTTCACAATCTAAATGATGTATAGCGTTTTCATTTATGAATAATAATTTTAAAAATTAATTTAAAAAAGAATAGGACTAAAATGCACACATTCACTATATTCATACTATTAAAATATTTATATATAGACAAATTACAGATATGTATATTTATAAAATACAAAATAGTTTTAAGATTTTTAAATATGACATCAACAATTGAACTAAGGCTATTACTACATATATCACCTGAAATATTTCACATTTTCTGTGATGAGAACTTTAGTATCATAGTCTTTTGGCAGTATTAGAATAAATAGTACTCAATCATGTGTTACAGTCACCATGCATACACTCACCTTCATAACCCTTGTAGAATTGGGTATATCCCACATGTCACCTTATTTCTATTTAGTTCCAGAAACCATGATTAAAGCATTTCTTATTTTTTTTAATATTCTGGAACATTTAAATAGCACCTGTCAGGACCAGCAGGTGGCATGGTGTTTAAGGCTCTGGACTCACACATGGTCAACCATATTTCAAGTCCTATTCCTGGTGGCTTGATTACTCACTTTCTCCCCACTCCTCTATGTCTCTCTGGTGAGCACACAAGCCTGTTGCAAATTCAAAAACAAAATAATAATGATAAATAATATTAAATAAATAATTCTTTAAAGAAATAGAGAAAATATAAATAGTATCTGGCTTGCCAGTTTTTCAATTACTTGGCATATCTCAGGTACGTTTAGGTGGCTCTTTTTATATTTTATACACTAAAATGTTAATTCTAAAAAAAAACTGTTGTTAAATATGTTTTTGTCCAAAATTGAACATTTAATTCAAATCTTCCAGTCAATTACTGGCAGCATCAAATTGTTTTACAAATTTGTTAAAAAATTTTTTCTCTGTAGTTAATTGGTCTTCATAATTGTGCATTTTCCTCTTAGAAATTCTCAGCTCTTAAAAGAATATTTGCAAAAAGTATGTTTTGAGTTTTAAAAATAGTTCATGACTGAATCTAATTGACTAAAGGATATATAAACACATATATAGTTGTAAATTCCAGATATAGTGTGTATGAAAGAGGAGGGTATGAGGAAGGACATTTAGAAGAAAAATAGGGAGGTAAAGCATTAATGGCACAAAGAAATATGGTATTATCTGTTGAAGATATTTTGTAGTTTTATCAACTGTACTAGGGAGAAATGCTCACCTGTTGACATATCCATTCTGTAAGCCAAATAATAATGTGATTGAATGTATAAACGAAAATGAAATTTTAAAAATAATAATAATAATAATAAATAGCTCATGTTTTGGTTATCAAATTAGTATTATATACTGTCTTTGTTTCTCTGTTCTCTGTGTAATTATTCTGGTGTTAATTTCTTACATCTAAACCTTAATTTAAAGATTCAAAGTGTTTTTTTCTTTTCTTTTTGAAAGGTTGTTGTCATAGTGAGTGTACCTTAGAGAGAGAGAACATGAGAGGAAAAGTGAGAAATCATCCCTCAAGAAGGTATGGCCATGCTGCAATCCCTTCTTCATTTTCTTTTGGGGATTCTCGGACCACATTTACATGTTCCCAGCATAATTTTGAAGACATCAAGTTCAGGATTCAAACTGCAATCGGCGAAGCGGGAGTTCAATGACTTAATGCTCCACCATCTACTGTTCCCCTGATTTGTTAATAAAGCATGGTAGACTAAAGATTTTTATGTAATCAGAACTCTGTTTTTTATAAATTGGTTCTTATGGTTTTTTTTTTTTTTTTTTTTTTTGCTATAGTCTGTGTGCACTCACCAGAGTGAAAGAGAGAGAGAGAGTTCATTCCCTGGGGAGAAAGTCATGCCATGATGCCTTCTTCTCCATTCTTTTTTTTGTGGGGATTATTGTACATGCAGGCATATCCCCACCTCTCATGTTTATCAAACAACTCAATTCAGGACTTTAACCATGTAGTCAGCCATGTGGGAAGCAGGTGCCTTAAGCTCTATGCTGAGTTAGGAGTTAGACCCCACTCTAGGTAGATAAGAGATGAACGTGGCATAAAGCAGTTACTGTGGTTTTCTTTCTGTGGTCTGGTGAATGTTCACTATGCCCCATTACTAGGAATTTATGATTCCCCATTAGGTAGTCTAAAATCAGACTGAAATCAGTCACTGTGTGGAGCACGAATTGAGATTCAAACCTCTGGGTCTGCAACTAGAATCATGACCACATCAGAGTACAACGCTTCGACCACTAGTCTACTTGCTGGCTTGTGCTAGATAAAGCTTTAATCAGACATCTGAAAATTCTCCCAGGACTATCTGGAAACTTGTATATAATCCATACAAGTGGATTTGGCCAGAATCTCTATTGCCTCTAATGCTACTACTTAGTAATTTTCTACACAATTATTCCCACCTTGTTCTTTGGGTACAAATTTTATTTATCCTCGATATATTCAGATTTGAACCTAATATTCTTGAACTACTGCAAAATCTCATGGCCACATTTCCCATGTATATTTTGAGACATTAAAGGAAGCTTTCTTTACTGTGCTATAAAAGATATCATGAAGGGACCAGGAGGTAGCATGGTAGTTAAGGTACTGGATTCCCACATGGCTGACCACAGTACATGTCTTGGGCCTGGAAGCTTGAAAATTATGACAGAAACTTGTGCATGCATGCCCAAAATCCTGAGAGGAGAATAGAGCAGAAATTGGGGTGTGGATATCATCACTGGTTTGTATATGGTGGCAGCCTTCAGATACCTATGGCTTCTCTACAAAGCACACTTTTACCATTCCCCAGTCAGCAGTGAGCACCCAGAGTCAGCACCTTGATTGTAACATTAACTTCATGTCAGGAGCTCAGTGTCACAATATGCATGCAGGCCTCACTACATGAGTTTTGGTGGGAAAAGTGCAAAGGTACCAACAATCTCATTCTGAGCCTCCCACTAAATATGAAGATAGTGCTGATGGAGTGGACAACAAGCTATATTAATTCTCTCTTCTGTCTTGAAAGAAATGAAGAAACACTAAAAATGAGAAGAAGAAAGATGATAAAAGGATAACAAGTCATCCTGAGTTCACAACTGTGCTCTTCTCTCATTTCTGTGCTCACTTGATTATTCTCAAAGGGATTAATCACACACACATATATGCTAACTACCTTATTACACATATATAAACACATTTACACATACATATAACCAACAACTTACAGAGGTTTTGACACTTCTTGAGGTGGCCTCATCAGAAAATGTAGTTGGCTTACAGTTTCATTCTCTTCCATGATGTCAAGAGGGAAAAACCCACCCAGTACCAGGTCCCCATCCTTGTAGACACTTGGCTTCCAGTATCTATGACAGGTAAAATTTTTCATCTCACATGCCATTTGTAAAGGCTGCAGAAGTAGCAAGACACTAATCAAAGGTAATGACATGTCTGAGATAGCCCAACACAGATAAAAAGCCCTATGTTTGAGATCTGATGAGGAGATGGAACTGGATTGTGTCTGTAGGCTCAGTCATCTGCCGGGAGAGTCAACTCTGTGGAGGGCACAGAGGATTCTCACTTCTACAGTCTGCCTTCAACCTGTACAAATGTGTTTCAGACTGGCATGACAGACAGAGACGTAACTAGAACTTTTAAAAAGGCATTTCTACAGAAGCCATGGAGCTGAGACTTGTGCTTTATCTCAACAGCTCTGTTTCCCTGTTTTTTTATTGTTTCACTTAAGTCCCATCCAGGGGCTCTGGGGATCTCTCTGCCCTGGGGCTCTGCACCTGTCACCTTCCATTTTAGTGAAAAACAATTTGGGAAAAACATGTATTGCACTGTTTTTCTCCCCCAGACTTTATGATTTTATAAAGGCCAGGTAAGGCTTTGGGGACCATCCTATCCTCACACAACAAGTTTTGTAATTTTGTGACTAAGAGAGGCCAAAGTATCTGTATCACACAACTGCTCTTATAATTTGGACTTTTAAAAATGGTGTTAAAATATAAAAAAGTTGGAGTAGCAGGTGGCATAGTGGTTAAGGAACTGGGCTCACGCATGACTGACTATGGTTTGAACCCTGGACCCTCGAGTTTAAAACTCATGCTGAGCACTTGTGCATGCATACCAAAAATCCTGGAATGGAAGAAAATGGACAAGAAATTGTGGTGTAACCGTTATCCTTAGGGGGTGATTTTTCACTTTTTCTCTCTCTCTTTGGCAATCACATGTGTCCTATAGCAAAAGCATCTCTCTAAATAAAAATAAATAAATCCACAATTACCTAATTCTGTATGATACTTTGAAA
The DNA here is from genome assembly GCA_026018925.1 of Tupaia tana. Classification (NCBI taxonomy): domain Eukaryota; kingdom Metazoa; phylum Chordata; class Mammalia; order Scandentia; family Tupaiidae; genus Tupaia; species Tupaia tana. Next base: position 124,638,092 of record JAKSZU010000003.1, read on the forward strand.
AGGAGGGGAAGGAATAACATCAGTCATTGGTGGCTTCCTCACGAGTGTACAGAAAGCATAGCATTGCTATATCCAATATTACTCAGGTCTGAAACACCATCATGGCACAAATGAGCCTTATAACTTACAAAGAAGTAGGATACTTTCCAGAAAAGATTAGATTATTTAAATTCCAATGGTTCATAAAATTAACCTGCATACCCCTAAGAATAATATCCTCTGCTCTATTCACTGATAATTCAGGTGTCAAATACTCATTATATAATTTAATATGTAATAACTAAAAATAACTCTATTTATCTGTTATATTTTTTCACATACCAGTCTTCATAAAAAATATTCTTGAAAAATTGTCATGACTTGTTTATTAATTTATTTTTGTACTTCTATTTTCTGACTTTTATAAAAATATGAAATGAGGAAAGATATTTTAACTGGTGGGTTAATTGAGCCATTTAGTGTTATGACCAGGGTCGGCAGGTGGTGTGGTGGTAAAGTTGCCTTACTCCCACATGGCTGATTGCAGTTTGAGTTCCAGACTTAGCAGCTTGCTTTCTCAATTTCTCTCTCTCAATTTGGTCAAAATTAAGAAATCATAATAATGAATAAAATCAAATAAAGTAATTAATTAAAAGCAACATATGTATTACCTCACAACTTGTTTCTTGGGTGAGATCACAATATCTACATTCAGAGAATTATTCAGGTATACAATATAATGTAATTAATTACACTGATATGATGTACATTAGAACATTCAAACTTATTTCTCTTGTCTAACTGAAATGCTATGTTTTTCGACCAACATTTTAATTTTAATTTAATTTCTTTTTAGAGAGAATTTTGCTAAAAGATATACAAAACACAAGAGATGGGCGTGAATGCCAGATGCGGTATGTGTGAAGGGGCAGGGCCTAGGGAAGAACATTTGGAGGAGGGATACAGAGGCAGAGCATTGACAGGATGGGGAGGTGTGGTGTTATAGGTTGAAGATATTTTGATCAACTGGACTGGAGAGAAATGTTCACATATTGAAATGTTCACTTTATAAGCTAAACAATGTGATTGAATGTATATAAATAAATAAATTAATTAATTAATTAATTTTAAAAAAGAGAGAATTTTGCTATAGGGCATATGTATTTCCTGGAGAGATACAGACAGACATAAATCAAGAAAGCAACCCCAGGAGTATGGTCACACTGCAATACCTCTCCTCCATTCTCATCTTGGGATTTTGGGCAAACACACACATGTGTCTGGCATGAGTTTTAAGCCACTGGGTGCAGGACTAATTTGTGGTCTACCTGGGAGCCCAGCGACCTAACCATTACACTATCATCTGCTTTCTTGACCAACATTTTCAAAACCTGTCTACCCTCCACCTGTAGTAGCTGTCATATTGTTCTTTGCTCCTGTGAATTTTAATTTTTAATACTCTACTTACATGTAAGATGATGAGGCGTATATTTTTGTGTAGCTGAGTTATTTCAATCAGCATTATGTCCTCCAAGTTCATCCCTGTTGTTGAAATAACAGAATATGTTTTGTTAATTTTAGGGTGCATGTGATCACCAGAGACTAAGGGAGAGAGAAACACTTCCCAATGGAGCTTCATCATACTTCAATCCCTTCACCATTTCTCCATTCTGTCAGGATTTCAGGAATGCACACACATATACATAGTATGTTTTTTAAGCCACCAAAAATGGGATTCAAATCATGGTCACTTATGTGGAACCCTGATCTTTTAAACATTAGGTTATGAAGCTGGTATGCAGAATTCTATTTAAAAAGCTGGATAATATTCTATTGTATACATATATAAAAGATTTTCTTAAAAATATTTATTTAATTTATTATTTTTTTATTTAATTTTCTATTGGACATGTGCTTACTAGAGAGAAACAGGTAGCAAGAGAGAGAGAGAGAGAGAGAGAGAGAGAGAGAGAGAGAGAGAGAGAGAGAGAAAGGGAGCAAGCTGACAGGTCTGAGACTTGAACTGTGATCAACCATGTGGGACCAGCACCTCAAACACCACAGCATTTGCTGGTGTCTGTAACATGTTTTAATCCATTTGTGTGTAATAGTTATGTTACTGTCTTATCATGACTATTATGAATAAATTTGCAATGAATGTGGAAGCATGAATATATTTTTAACATATTAATTTCATAGTTTTTACACATAACCAATTATCTAATTCTTAAGTCCATGGTAGTACTATTTTTAATTTTGTGAAAATCCTTAGAAAACTATTTTCCATTGTGTTAAACCAATTTATATTTTACCAACAATGTTCAATAGTTCTCTTTCCTTCTTGTATTTATTGAATTGTATTTTTTAAAGAATAGCTATCTTAAGAGGTGTGAGGCGGGGACTGGCAGGTGGAGGGGTTGTTGAGGCACTGGACTGCCACATGGCTGACTGTGGCTTGAGTCCTGGAACTGTTGGCTTGCTTTCCCACTTTTTTGTCTCTCTCTCTCTGGTCAAACTAGAAAATAATAACAACAAACAAATAGATAAAATAAATAAAATACTTTTTTAAGAAAAAGAGACATGATGTGATATTTCACAACTGTTTTCATTTGTACTTCCCTAATGATTAGTGATGTCAAGTGTTTATTCATATACCTATTGGCCATTTGTATACTTTCTTCTGAAAAATTTCTATCCAAGTCCTTTGCACTTTTTTCCCTCTGTTATTTGTTTTATGAATATTAAGTTTTTAATTCATTTTGAATATTAACTTTTTATGTAATATATTACTAATATGTCAGTAATTATGCAGTTCCTCAAACATGTTTTTGTTTAATTTGTTGGACATTATCATTTTAGTTTTATATAACTTTTTTGTCTATTATTACTTTTCTTGTTTTTTATCTTAAGATATATTAAAGTAGTAAAGGGCCAGCAGGAGGCATAATGTATAGAGCATTGGACTTCCAAATGGTTGACCACATTTGAGTCCTGACCCGCTGGCTTGAAACTCATGCAAGAAATGTGTGTGTGCATGTCCAAAATCCATATAGAAGAAGTGAGGAGAAGGAACTGCAGCATGGCCATTTCCTGTGGTGGTGATTTCTCACTTTCTGTTTCAGGGATATTCTTTCTCTCCAGTGAGTGCATGTGCCTTATGGCAAAAGATAACAAAAAAAGTTACACATGGGGCCAGCGGTGCCATGCTGATTAAGGCACTAGACTCCCACATGACCAACTGGTTTGAGTCCTGGACCTGTTGGCTTGAAAATCACACCCAGTGTGTGGTGGGTGTGTGTGTGACTGTGTGTCCAAAACCTTGAGAGGGGAATGGAGGGAATAGGATCACACTGGGCACATCTGTATGTGTCCAAGACTCTGGGAGGAAAATGGAAGAAAAGAGATTGCAGTATGGCCATCTCCCAGATTGGGTGATTTCTCACTTTCCCACAGTCTCTATCTTCCTCTCTCTCAAGGGAGCACACCCACCCTAAGGCAAAAACCTCAAAAAATAGGGTAATAAAATTAGACCATCTTTAGGCAACAGTTAAAAGTTTTAAATTCCAGGGGCCAGCAGGTGGTGTAGTGGTTAAGGTGCTGGACTTCCACATGGCACACTGGGGTTTGACTTCTGGATCTGGAAGCTTGAAACTCAAACAAGGCACATGCCCAAAATCCCAAGAGGAGAACTGAGAAAGGATAGTGCCATGACCATTACCCCTGGGGGGGGGGTGATATCTCATTTTCTATCTCTCTGTCTCTTTCTCTCTGGTGAGCACACCCACTCTATAGCAAAAATCACCTTTAAAATACATGTAATTACAAAATTATAATGTAGCATTAAAATTAGATAATATATCTACTTAGATAGCACAGTAAATATATTTTAACATGGAGACATGTATAGACTGGGGCAATGAGATAATGTGTGAGAGAGAATAGCTCATTCTGAATATAGAATAGTCAAGTGTGAACTTTGCACCATGTAGCAGGGTGGAGATCAGTGGATACAAAATAACATGAAGTAACCTTAGGATTAAGGGGGCTTTTGCTCAAACTCACCTACCTTGATTTCATAGAAAACAAACAGACCTCAGTAAAGTTTGGGAAACCTGATTAAATTTTTGTCAAGCAGAGTCTTTGTCAATACAGACAGAATTATTTAAACAATGGGCCAGCAGGTGGTGTGGTGGTTAATATGCCAGACTCCCACATGGCCAACCATGGTTTGAGTTCTAAACCTCATGACTTGGTTTCTCACATTCCTTCACTTTCTCTCTCTCTCTCTCTGTTTCTCTCTGGTCAAATTAAAAAATAATAATAAATAAATTTAATAAGTAATTATTTGAAAAGTAAAAATAAGAATTACTTAAACAAAATTTAAAAACTAAAACTAACTGTGTTCATTCTCTCTCACACACAGCATTTTTTTTTATTTTTTTCTCTCTTTTTTATTTTTTATTATCATCATATTCTTCTTTATATTACATTGAATTACATATAACTTTCCAGTGTATTACATTGCTTTTTCAAAAGGGAATGCCATACATGTCAGTCAGTACAGAGACATCAATCTCCCCACTTCAACATTCAATATCTTTTCTATGTTTTCCCCAATCATTATTATTATTATTCTAATTATTTCTTAAAACAGTCAATCGCTATTTCTCATTTTGCTTGTACAAATACTTTGCCCATCATGAAATACTTCTCAGACAAATCCAGTTGAGAATACTATACATGTCAACATCCACAGTTAATAAGCCATATCTGTTTCTCACTAACGTCCTGCCTCTCTATTGTTCACTTGTTATCTTTCTCTATCCTCTTCTCTTCACTTCCCCCATTCCACACTGTCCTATTCTCATTAAGTACCTTCACTGCTTTTATGTCCTCCAATTTTTTGCTCTCTATCATAGAATGCTGATAGTCAGTATATATTGAGTGGATACATACAGTATCTTTCTTTCATAGCCTGGCTTACTTCACTCAGCAATATATCCTCCGTATCTGACCACTTTCTATCAAATTCCAGGGTCTTGTTATTTTTTATGGCTGAGTAATATTCCATAGAGTATATATACCACACTTTTCCAATCCATTCATCAGTTTGTGGACATTTAGGTTGGTTCCATGTCTTGGCAATTGTGAATAATGCTGCAATAAACATTGATGTGCAAGCACTTTTCTGACTGAGCGTTCTCCTGTCTTTTGGGTAAATACCCAGAAGTGGGATTGCTGGATCAAATGGTAGTTCTATTTGTAGATCTTTGAGGAACCTCCATATTGTTCTCCACAGTGGTTGAACTAATTTACATTCCCACCAACAGTGTAGGAGGGTTCCTTTTTCACCACATCCCCGCCAACACTTATCACTTTTTATATTCTTAATCTTTGCCATTCTGACAGGGGTTAGGTGGTATCTCATTGTAGTTTTTATCTGCATCTCCCTTATGATGAGGGATGTTGAGCATTTCCTCATATGCTTTTTGGCTGTTCGTATGTCTTCCTTAGAGAGACTTTTGTTCAGCTCATTTTCCCATCTTTTAATTGGGTTAATCATTTTTTTTTTCGCATAAGGCACTTGACTTCCCTATGTATTCTGGTTATCAGTCCCTTGTCTGAGGCATATTTAACAAAAATATTTTCCCATTCTGAAGGTTGTCGGTTCACACTTGTTACTGTGTCCTTTGCTGTGCAGAAACTTCTTAGTCTGATATAGTCCCACTTGTCTATTTTAGGAATTATTGCCTGTGCTTTGGGAGTCTTATTTAAGAAGTCTTTGCCTACTCCAATGTCCCCCAGAGTTTCCCCAGCATTTTCCACCAGTAGTTTTATTGTTTGAGGTCTTAGGTTCAGATCTTTGATCCATTTTGAGTTGACTGTTGTTAATGGTGAAAGATGGGGGTTCAGTTTCATCTTTCTGCAAGTGGATACCCAGTTTTTCCAGTACCATTTACTAAAGATGTTTTCCTTTTCCCAATGGATTGACTGATATCCTTTGTCAAAGATCAGTTGGCTGTAAGCTTTGGGGGTTATTTCTGGGGTCTCTATTCTCTTCCATTGGTCCACATGTCTGTTTTTATGCCAATACCATGCTGTTTTGCTGACCACAGCTTTATAGTATATCTTGGGATCAGGGAGTGATATGCCTCCTACTCCATTCTTCTTGCGCAGGATTGCTTTTGCAATACGAGGTCTTTTATGGTTCCAGACAAATTCTATGATTGCCTTTTCTAGATCTCTGAAGAATATCTCTGGTATTTTGATTGGAATTGCATTAAACATGTAGATTAATTTGGGTAGAATTGCCATTTTGATTATGTTAATTCTTCCAATCCAGGAGCATGGGATGTCCTTCCACATTTTTATGTCACTTTCAATGTCTCTTTTAAGATTTTCGTAGTTTTCTTTATAAAGGTCCTTGACTTTCTTAGTTAGGTTTATCCCTAGGTATCTTATACACCTTGTGGCTACGGTGAAAGGGATTCCTTTCGTCAGCTCTGCTTCATTCAACTTGCTGTTCATAGATAGAAATGCTATAGATTTTTGGATATTGATTTTGTATCCTGCCACCTTACTGTATTCACTTATTACTTCAAGCAGTTTTTTCATGGATACCTTTGGGTCTTCTAAGTATACCATCATGTCATCTGCAAATAAAGATATTTTCAATTCTTCTTTGCCTATTCGAATGCCTTTAATATTGTTCTCTTCTCTGATTGCAGTAGCTAAGACTTCCAGTACTATATTAAAGAGCAGTGGAGAAAGTGGGCAGCCTTGCCTAGTACCTGTTTTCAGAGGAAAAGCTTTCAGCTTTTCCCCATTCAGTATAATGTTAGCTGTAGGTTTTTCATAGATTGCTTTTATTGTGTTCAGAAATGACCCTTCTATACCAATCTTACTGAGAGTCTTAATCATAAAAAGATGTTGTATTTTATCAAATGCTTTCTCCGCATCAATTGAGATGATCATATGGTTTTTATCTTTCTTTCTGTTAATGTGGTGTATTACATTTATGGTCTTATGTATATTAAACCACCCTTGCATACCTGGTATAAAGCCTACCTGATCGTGATGAATGATCTTTGTTATATGTTGTTGGATACGATTTGCGAGTATCTTGTTGAGAATTTTTGCGTCTATATTCATCAATGATATTGGTCTGTAGTTTTCCTTTTTTGTCATATCTTTATCTGTTTTGGGGATGAGGATGATGGAGGCTTCATAAAATGAATTTGGAAGGTTTCCTTCCTTTTGAATCTTTAGAAATAATTTTAGTAGGATAGGGGTTAACTCTTCCTTAAAAGTTTTGTAAAATTCACAAGTGAAGCCATCTGGGCCTGGGCTTTTCTTTGTTGGGAGGTTATTTATTACTGATTCAATCTCCTGGCTTGTTATGGGTCTATTCAGGTTCTCTATGTCTTCCTGATCCAATCTTGGTAGATTATATGCATCCAGGAATTTGTCCATCTCCTCCAGGTTATCTTGTTTGTTGGCGTAAAGTTGCTCATAGTATCCTCTAATGATATTTTGTATTTCTGCTATGTCTGTGGTAATATTGCCTGTTTCATCACATATTTGATTAATCTGGTTTCTTTCTTTCTTCTTCTTGATCAGTCTAGCCAATGGTGTGTCGATCTTGTTAATCTTTTCAAAGAACCAGCTTTTGCTTTCATTTATTTTCTGTATGGTTCGTTTATTTTCCATTTCATTTATTTCTGCTCGAACCTTTATTATTTCTTTTTGCCTGGCATTTTGGGGGTTTGTTTGTTGTTGTTTTTCCAATTCTCTGAGGCATGATGATAAGTTATCTACTTGCCATCTTTCTATCCTTTTCTTATGCGCACTAATTGCTATGAATTTCCCTCTTATGACTGCTTTTGCTGTGTCCCATAGATTCTGGACACTTGTGTACTCATTATCATTAGTTTCCATAAATTTTTTTATTTCAGCCTTAATTTCTTCAGTAGTGAAGAAGTCATTCAAAAGTAGGTTGTTCAGTTTCCATGTGTTCGTGTATTTTCGGGGTTGTGTCTTGAAATTAATCTTGAGTTTAATTCCATCATGGTCAGAGAAGATGCTGGGTACAGTTTCTATGCCTTTGAATCTATAAAGGCTTGACTTGTGTCCTAATATATGATCTATCTTTGAAAAGGTTCCATGTCGGGGTGAGAAAAATGTATATGTTGTGGATGTAGGGTGGAAAGTTCTATAGATATCTGTCAAGCCCATTCCATTTATAGTATCATTTAAGTCCTGTATCTCTCTATTTATTTTCTGTCTAGAAGATCTGTCTATAGGAGATAATGGGGTGTTGAGATCTCCAACAATTATAGTATTTCTCCCTATCTCTCCTTTTAGCTCCAGCAGTCTTTCCTTCACATATTTAGGTGCACCTGAGTTGGGTGCGTAGATATTTATAAGGGTTATGTCTTCTTGCTGGATTACCCCATTTACTATTATATAATGCCCTTTTTTGTCTCTTCTTACAGTCTTTGTCTTGAAATCTATTTTGTCTGAGATCAATATCGCTACTCCAGCCTTTTTTTGATTTCCATTTGCATGGAGTATCTTTTTCCAGCCCTTGACTGTTAGTCTATGTATGTCTTTATCCATAAGGTGAGTTTCTTGTAGGCAACAGAGAGAGGGTTTCTGTTTTCTTATCCATTCAGCCAGTCTATGTCTCTTAACTGGAGAATTTAATCCATTGACATTCAATGTAATTATCGATATTTTCATACCTGATCCTATCATTAAGTGAGCCATTTTCTTGGTTGCTTTTTGTTCTCATATAACTGTCTCTGATTTTTTAGTTTTACTGGTATAATACTCCCTTCAGAACCTCTTGAAGAGCTGGTCTGGAGTTGGTAAATTCCTTCAAATTTTGTTTATTCGAGAATGTTTTTATCTTTTTTTCCCATATGAAAGATAATTTTGCCGGGTATAGTATTCTTGGTTGAAATTGTTTTTCACTCAACACTTTTACTATGCTTCCCCATTCTTTCCTTTCCTGCATGGTTTCGGCCGAGAGATCCGATGTTAGCCTGATGGGGTGACCTTTGTAAGTAACCTGGTGTTTCCCTCTTGCCAACTTTAGTATCTTGTCTTTGTCTGTTGTTTTTGCCAGTCTGGCTATGATGTGCCTTGGAGAAGATCTTCTTGGGTTGATTCTACTCGGGGTCCTATGTATTTCCTGGGTCTGGATACTTGAATGCCTTTCTAGATTTGGGAAGTTTTCTTCCAGGATCTCGTGGAATAAATTATCTAGGCCCTTATTATTTTCTTCCTCTTCTGGAATACCAATTATCCGGATGTTGGGGCGCTTGATAGTATCCAGTATTCGTCATATATTATCCTCATCTTTCATGGTTGTTTTTTCAATCTTCTTGATACTTTTTTCTAGGTCAGATGTTTTGTCTTCTACATTAGAGATTCGATCTTCTGCCTGGTCTAACCTACTTTTAATATTTTCAAGGGAGGTTTTGATTTCCTGTATCACATTCTTCAATCCTAAAAGTTCCATCTGGTTCTTGTTTAAGGTATCCATTTCTTCTTTCAAGTCATTGAAGGACTTCCTCATCTCCTGGAGCTCCTTGTCTCTTTTCTCTTCCATCTCAGTTAGTTTGGTCACTACAAATGATCTGAATTCCTTATCAGACATGTCCATGACGTCCATTGTATTGACTGTGGGTGACATAGGCTTGATGATTTCCCTTGGGGGAGAGGCCTTTTCTTGGTTGCTCATATTTCTTGAGCCTCTGCGATTGTCCCTAGTCATCAGGTAATCTATATGTTTCTTCCTAACTGATTGTTAAAAGTTGTACAGGCTTAGAAAATTGATGATTTCCCTTATGGTTGGCCTACCTGTTGCTCACAATTACCATTAACTATTGCCACTACCCTGGAAGGCCTAAAGTCCTCACTGTCTCTAAGGAAAGGTGAGCCTTCAATTGACTGAATAAGCAACACCCAAAGAGCAAAGAAACAAAGAATGAAAAAAGGAAATCGCACAGCGCGCACTCGCGCCACGCGCTATTCAAATCACCAGAATACAAAGAGTCCAAAGGCTAGTGGGAAAGGGTCAGGAGATGAGTGACAGGACCAGGTTGGTCGGGCCTGCAGCCTGAGTCCGTCTGGGGCCCGAAACTGCTGGCCGGCTCGATCCGGATTGCGGGTGGGGTGGGGTGGGAGTTCGCCTTAAAGTCCCAGACAATCAACCTGGGGTCCAAGGAGGAGAAACAGTGGGGATGCATGGAGATTCAGAAGAGACGGGCCTGCAGCCTGAGTCCGTCTGGGGCCCGGAGCCTCTCACACACAGCTTTTTAAAACAATCCTGCAGCTAACCCTGTGGTTTAAGTTTGAGATCCAGCAGCTTGTAAATCTCAATGGGTGCCTCAGTGTGCATGCCCAAAATCCTGAGGAGAATGGGGATGGGTATCATCTCTGGGGAATGATTTCTCATTTTCCCTCACTGTGTCTCTTAAGTAAACATACATGCCCTATAGCAAAAACTTAAAAAAAATTAAATATCTTAATTAATAGTAAAACCAAAACCATTTGTGAGCTGTTTAGAAATATTACATTGGGGGTACAGATGGTGCACAGTAGTAAAACACAATGTTCCATGAGGGTGACTTACCTGGAAATATTTCTGGGGTTCATGGCTGGAGACCTACTAGAGTATGCTGAGCATATGTGTGCTGTGGTTCAAGGCTGGCTGAGTGTGAGAATCAATCATGATATCAAGACTCTATTGAAGGTGCTATCTGTCTCTCATGGAAGAAAAAACTTTTTGTAATGAAAAATGAATATTCTAGAAAAATAAAAATATTTATATAATTAAATAAAAATACTTATATAATTAAATAGTTAAGGCCTCATGCTTCTGTGGCCAGCTAGCAATGGATGTAAGTGGCACCACCTCTGCACTCTGTATGGCAAAGATGGTGGGCCAGAATAGCACCATGGCCACCACCGGGGTGTGCCAGGCCCTGTTCATCAGGAAATGCATTTACTTTGATTGAAAGCAATGGAGTGAGTGACCTCAACTTCTAGAACAGGCTACAACAATGAAGAAAGAAAGAGAAGTTTGCCAAGGAGTGAGCTGGGCTCACTCCTAAGTTACCTAAGATGCTGAAGCAGTTCAGAGTCTTCCCTGAAGAAATTCAGGTTGGTGAAGCATTGCTAGATCAAGGTGAGTAAGAGAAGGGTGTGGAGTGTCTGACCAATGCCATCTCTGTGTGTGGACATTCACAACAGTTACCTTAGGTGCTGCAGCAGATGGTGTCACCTCCCATGTTTCAGAAAATGCTTACCAAGCTCCCAACAATCAACCAGAGAATTTTGTAAAGAGATTTTTTCCCTTAGGATTTCTGCACTCACTACAGACAGAGAGAGAGAGACAGACAGACAGAGATGGAGACAGTGAGAGAGAAAGTGAGAAATCACCTCCCACCATGAATGCCCATGCATGCCATAATTCTTCCCTTCCATTCTTCTTCTGGGATCTTGGGCATAAACACACTTGCACATTGCATGAGTTTCAAGCCACCAGGTCTGGGACTTGTACCATAGTTGGCCATGTGGGAGTACAGCCAGGTAACAGCTATGTTGTCTGCTGGCTACCATCAGAGTATTTTAAGTGTTCAGAGCTTGACTAAAAATGACATGGAGTAAGACATTAATGTCAACATAATAAAATCACAATTAATTATATTTTTAAAATTCTGAACTTGGAAGTTGAGCAGCTCTAGAGAATAAGGGAAAATATGCTTGTTATAGGACTGTCCTGTGCTAAAATCTACCAAAGGTATTGTTTATTTTATGTTGATCAATTTTTCTTTTTTATTCATTTTCCCAGTAAAAATGTATTTTGATAGAAAATTTCTCATTTTATAAATATACTCATGAGTTACCAAGATACCATGGTTTTCTTTTATTCCTAAAACAAACAATTAAAAAATACATATAAAATATTTGCCCCCCAAAACGGGGAGGGACAGGTAAAAAGAGCTTACTTCTTTATAATTATTTTATTTATTATTGTTATTTTTTAAAAAAATTTCTGTAGGACATGCACATTCATCAGAGAGACAGAGAGCAAGAGAGAGAGAATGTGAGAAAGCAAGCCACTAGGTCTGGGACTAGAACTGCTCTCTACCATGTGGGACTCCAGTGCCTTAACCACCAGGTAACCTGCTGGTCCTGAATGCAATTTTTAAAAAAATACAGAACAGTTTTTATATAAATTTAAAAATGGTATAGAAACTTGTGTTTATGAAAATTGCATATTAAAGTTTCTGAGAGACAATTTCTCCCCATTTGCTCTCAGACATTAAAAATAAAATTAATACAGGTAAAATGTCCTGAAAGATGCTACTGTTTTATGACTGCTGGCCCCAGTAGGAGAGCTCCTGAGCACTCACCCCTATCCTCAGCATCTCCAAGAGGGCAGGCCCGGGGAGAGCAAGACACCTGGTACACCACAGCTTTCATCTTCAGCTTATTTCTGCCCCTGGCAATGTGAGCTCCAGGAGGTAGCTGTGCCCACTGGCACAGGGGTTGTGACAGGCAGCAGGTTCCTGTTAGGCAGGCTGGTGCAGGAAGAGGGCAGTGGTAGAAGGATAGAGGAAAGCATAGAAGAGGAGGGGGACAACTATGAGTGATAATGGATGACCTGAACTACAACTAGGAGGCGACCTTGTAAGGTTTCTTGCAGCCACTGCCACCTCCACCACCCACTTTGCTGATTTCAGTTCCTGCCTGAGATCTTTCAGGGGACATTGGTGGTATCAGCTGTCTTTGTAGATAGGAAAGGCACAAAGGAGGGGATCTTAATGGGATCTCCACCACCACTGGAGGCCAAGTGGGTGATGATGATGTTAAAAAGCTACCACTTGGCTGCAGCCAAGGCAACCCCCACCCCAGCTCTACCATCAACTTCAACACCTCCACCTCTAAGTTCTTGGTGAGACTATTATCTCTTAATATGACTATGAAAGATACAAGAGCACATACTGGGGGCTTCAGGTCACTTAGTGATTAGGCGCTGGATGTTGATATGATCGACTGTGGTTCAAGTACCAGACACAGCAGGTTGAAATTCATGCCAGACACATGTGCATGTTTGCCCAAAATCTTGAGAATAGAATAAAAATGAAGAAATTGCAATGTGGCCAGCCCCCAGAGGGTTATTTCTCACTTTCTGTGTCTACCTTTTTTCTCTCTCTGGCAATCAAATATGCCCTGTAGGAAAAATGTCTCTCTAAAAAAAAAAATCTGGACAAAATTGGATAGTGTCATAGATGAGCTTTTAATACAGAATCCGGATGACTATATCCCTATATCCTACGAATAAATACACAGCTGTGTGTATGAGTGTGTAAGCCAGCAGCACTGAAACAGATGTATAGTGATCTGATTTAAAAGATTAATCACTTAGAGGGACCAGCAGATGGTGTAATGGTTACGTTGCTGAACTCCCATGTAGTCAACTGTGGTTCAAGTCCCAGCCTCAGTGGCTTAAACTCACACAGAGCACGAGTTTATGCCTATGTTTATGCCTATGTTATGCCCTATGTTATGATCCTGAGAAAAAACTGGAGAAGAAATTGAGGCATCGCTATCCCACCTTGGGGAGACTTCTTGCTGTCTGTCTCTCTCTGTATTTCCAGTTAGAGCATGTGTCCTATAACAAAAACGTCTCTTCAAAAAAAAAAAAATCACTTAGCATCTCAAAAGAGTTGCATGCCAGTCCTGCAGATCTCTATACTGAAAGAGTTAATATAGCTCTTAGACAATACATGGGAGCTCAGAACGTTGTACCTCTTTTCCTACATACGAAAAGCTTTACATTAAAACCAGCTTAACAAAGACTTAAAAGGTGGCCTTATAAAGCTGTTCATGGAACATGTTGAGAAAAGCACATTTACAACAGAATGGCTTTACTTGTAAAAGCCCAGTCAGCACCATCTCAGGTCACATCTTCTACTACGGCAAATATCTTGAAGGCCTGTATACTCTCACACCAGAATCAGTTCAGATGGCTCCAACTCTATTTTCTAAATTTATCTCGAACATTTTCCCTCTGGCAGTAGAACATGGGCTTACTGAATATACTGCTCAAGATCAGAAACTTCAAAGAAAACTTATTCAGAGTGATTTTACAGGAGGTGACAAGTCCCAGAAGAGAGCTGGGAGTGAGTTGGCTTGTAACAGTTCATCAGCATATGCAAGTTCCAGAGGGAACAGACAGTGAATGTACTGAATGTACTTTCCTTCTGAAAAAGAGGATGCACCAGAGCTGCAGAGAGTATACTCAAAACACAGTGGGGTTCTCAGACACTCAGGAACTCTCACAATGCTATTTTTTTTGGAGAGGTTTTTCTCTATAGGGCGCATGTGCTCGCCAGACAGACAGAGAATAGGGTCTGGGGAGAAATGTTCACATATCAAAATGGTCTCATTGTAAGCCAAACAATATGATTGAAAGTATATACAAATAATAATAATAATAATAATAATAATAATTAATGTGAAAAAAAAAGAAAGCAAGAAATCACCCCCTTGGGGGATGGCCACACCACAATCCCTTCTCCTCCATTCTCCTCTTGGGATTTTGGGCATGCACGCACATGTGCCCAGTGTAAATTTAAGCTGCTGGGTCCGTGACTCGAACCGCGGTCGACTACATGGGAGTCCAACGACAGCCATTACACTAACTGCTGGTCCCGACAATGCTATTTTTTTAAAAGAGGTTTTGGTATAGGGCACATGTGCTTGCTAGAGAGACAAAAAGTGTGAAATTACACACATCCCCCTCCTGAGGATGGTCATCCCACAATCCATTCTCCTTTTGGGATTTTGGGCACACACACACACACACACACACTATTCCTGGTGTGAGCCTCAAACTGCACAGTCTGGGACTCAGACTATATTTGACTATGTGGGAGTCCAGTGATGTAGTCATTATGCCATCTGCTGGTCCTCAAATCTGTTCTTACAAGGGGACATTGGACATATTACTTTTGTGTTTAATTTTAAAAAACAACTGAAAATGGGAGGTTGAGTAATGATTAAGACACTGGATTCTCAAATGGCCTACCATGGTTCAAGTCCCAGACCTAGTGGCTTAAAAATCACACCAGGCATGTGTGTGTACATGTTTGAATTCCAGGAGAATGAAAGAGAAGGGATTGTGTCATGGCTATCCCCCTGGGTGATGATTTTTCACTTTTCCTCTCACTGTCTTTCTGTCCCCCTCTCCTGCAAGTACACACCTCCTATTGTAAAAATCTTAAAAATTACAAACAAAAAACAAACAAAACCAGATAACAAAACAAAACAGGGGCAGGCAGTTGGCATGGTGGTTAAGAAGCTGGATTCTCACATGGTCAACTTTGGCTTGATGCCCTAAACCAGTGGTTTGCTTTTTCACTTTTCCTCCCTTTCTCTTTTTTTCTTTCTCTGGTCAAATTAGAAAGCAATAAAAAATTAAGTAAGTAATTCTCAAAAATAAAGTAAACAAAAAATTCTGACTAGACATGTGAATGATTTTTTTTTTCTTTTTTTTTTTTTTGTACAGGTTTTTGCTATAGGGTGTGTGCACTTACCAGAAAGACAGAGAGAGACAGAGAGACAGAAAGTGAGAAATAACCCCCCAGGGGGGATGGCCATGCCACAATCCCTTCTCCTACATTCTCTTCCTGGGATCCTGGGCACGCACGCACTCGCACCCAGTGTGAGTTTAAGCTGCTGGGTCTGGGATTTGAACCACAGTCGACTACATGGGAGTCCAGTGACATAGCCATTATACTAACTGTTAGTCCCAACATGGGGGTGATTTTGAAATGGTACCATTTTAATTAGTTTATCTACAAATTCTGTGAGGACCAAGCATCTGGAAAGTGATCATTGATAAGTGATATCCAACAGACAAAATCAGCAGCTTCCAAAAATATAAACACAGAAGTATTAGCAACCTGGAAATCTTGAACTTCAGGATGGTCCACATTATACAAACACTGGCACAAAAGATCTTTAAAGAAATTTTAGTCACTGAACTTGTGGGCATTTTTGAAGGATATGCTTTTGTTCGATAAGATGAACACAAGCCAAGATTTCAGGCAAACAATGAGTAAGAAATTCCCTTTCATTGATCTCATAACAAATCCAGTGAACAATGTGGAATGTGTGATCAGAGAACAAGATCAAGAAAAATGGTTGAACACCAAAAATAGAAGCAGTCATTACTTTCAGCCTCCCATCTGGGCTGTTTGAAACTTTTGAAAAAAGAAAGATGAGCCTCTCACACTGCAGACTCTTGGAGGCCCCACAGCACATCCTACTGAGTAATAGAACTTTGGCTCTGTTGTGGCTTGAGTTTCCCACCACTTGTTTCTTGCTTTTCCTCTGTATTTATTGTTAAAAATTACTATTTTATGAATAAAAGGCTAAGGTAGAAAAAAAGAACAACTATTATAATGATTTTTTCTCCCTGAAATCTACTACTGGTAAAACAATAGAAACCAACTGCAGTTTCAGTATCTTGTATCAAAAATTCTTCAAACAAAGTTTTGGGTTTAAGACTTTTTAAAATTTTGGCATATTTTTGGAGTTTGAAATGGCTTTTAGAGAGAATTTTTTTTTTCCTACAGGGTACATGCACTCACTGGAGAGACAGGTAGAAATTACCCACCAAGGGGATATGGCCACACCACAATCTCTTATCCTTTGTTATATTCTCCTTATTGTACACACACACACACACACACACACACACACAGCGTGAGTTACAAACTACTAGGTACAGGACTTGAACTACAATTGGCCATATAGGAGCCCAGCAAAATAACCATTATGCCATCTTCTGGTCCTAAAGATTAGAATATTAATTAATCTTGGGATGTAACTCAAGTATAAACATACATGATTCATATGATTTTTTATACACAGTATTAAAGTAAATATTTAATTAAGTTTTATTTATTTATTTATTTATTATTATTGTTTCTCAACCTGTGACAGAACATGTGTGCCCACTAGAGAGAGGCCATTTCAAAACTTTAATAGAAATAACTGAATTTACTTACATTGTATTTCTTAGACATAGTATTTATACCGATTTTATTAAACTTGGATCACACATTTTCATCCAATAAGTGGCCAACCTTGAAAAAATAAAAAATGATTAATTTATTTAAAAAATTAAGATAATATATAAAGAGAATAGCTAACTTTTCTTAACAGGGTTTTGCTGTAGGGTACATGTGCTCTCTAGAAAAAAAAGAAAAGAGACAAAGATAGTGAGAGGAAAAGTGAGGAACCACCCCAGGCAGATTTTCAGGCTTCAATCCCTTTCAATTCTCCTGATATCTTGAGAATACACATTCACATGCCTGGTGTGATTTTCAAACCACTGGCTCTTGGACCCATGATCAGTCATGTGGAAGTCTAGCTACATAATCACTATGCCATCTGCTGGTCCAATAAATAATATTTTATATAAAACAAAATATAATTAGGCCAGCAGGTGGCATGGTGGTTAAAGGGTGCTAGACTCCCACATGGCTGAACATGATTCGAGTCCTGGACCTGGCGGCTTGCTTTCTCACTTTCTCTCTCTCTCTCTCTTTCTCTCTCTCACTCTCACTCTTGCTCTGTCTCTCTCGGATCAAATAAAAATAAAATAAATAAAGTTAAATAAAATTAATTTTTTCTATAAAAAAAGAAACATAATTGTCACTGTATATAAACTCTTAAATTAACATCAGTACCGTCTTGTTTTTGGCCGTCAATCAAGGTTTATCTTAGTAGAGAAAAACCATAGTATATTTCTTTTCAAAAGTTGATATGGATGGGTTTTGGGTTATTTAAGGCAAAATACAAAATACAAATTTTATTTTGGAAGTCCTGTTCTTTGGACTGTGAAGAAACTGCAAAAGCTGTTTCATACATTATAAAAATGTTTTGTTTATAATACTGAAAGTGTAAAGATTTTTCTTAAAAAAAACTATAGTTTTGAGTATATAGACTTTTAAAATAGACAAAACAGTAAAATAATTTTTTTATTTTTATCTATTTTGAAGATTTTTGCCATAGAACAGGTATACTTGCCAGAGGGAGACTGAGAGAGACAGTGAAAGGGAAAGTGTGAACTCATCCCCCAGGGGGAATGGTCACACCACTTCTCCATTCTTCTCCTGAGATATGGAGAATGCATGAGTACATGCCTCGTATAATTTTCAAACTATTAGGTCCAGAACTTGAACCTCAGTCATGTGGGAGTACAAGACCTTAATCACTACTCAATGTGCTGCCCCCTAATAAGTTTGTATTTGATTTATTTTTTTAAGTTTCATTTACTGGGGCTGGCAAGTGACATGGTGATTAAGGGTGCTGGACTCTCACATGGCTGACCATGGTTTGAGTTTCAGACTTGGTGGCTTGCTTTCTCGCTCTCTCTCTCTTTCTCTCTCTCACTCTGTCCCCCTCTGATCAAATCAAGACAAATAAAATAAATAATAAAACATGTTAAATAAAACAATTCTTTAATCAATTTACTTTATTTTATTATTTAGAAAAATTTGCTGTAGAGGATGTGTATTCATGGGAGAGAGAATGTGAGAAAATGAAAAAGTGAGAAAGCAAGTAACAAAGACTAGAACTCAGTGTTTGGCCATGTGGAATCCAAGTGCCTTAACCACCATGCTTCCTGTTGGCCCCTAAAATATTTATTTTTACCATTTATTAAATTCATATATTTAAGATATTTTCTAAGAGTACATTAACTAATAATATTGCTTTTATTCATTTTTATTTTTCCTGAGACAATAGTATTCAAACTCTTTGCATCTTTGGCATCAATGTTTCTAGCAGTACTAGAGCCACTTTGAAAAAAAGGTTTACTAAGGAACACACAGTAACATTTTTCTGGGTTTTCTTTGGGGGAGGGAGATATTTCTGCTATAGGGTGTGTGCACTTGCCAGAGAGAGAAAGAGAGAGAGTGAGATCATACTGCAGGGGAAATGACCATGGCACAATCCCTTCTCTATTCTCTTCTAATGGTTTTGGGCATGCACACACACTTGCCCAGCATGACTTTCAATTAACTGTGGTATGGACTCAAGCCATGTGGGAGTCCAGTGCCTTAACAACTGCGCCACCTGCTGGACACAATATTTACCTGTTTTTAGTGTATAATTCAATATGATTTAGTAAATTTATAGAGTTTTTCAACTATGACCAAAGTCCAATTTTAGAATGTTTATATCACTCAGAAAAATCCCTAGTGGCACACTTTTCTCCCACCCTGCAAATTTACTTGTTTATGATTTGCTTTTTTC
The DNA here is from genome assembly GCA_026018925.1 of Tupaia tana. Lineage (NCBI taxonomy): Eukaryota > Metazoa > Chordata > Mammalia > Scandentia > Tupaiidae > Tupaia > Tupaia tana. The sequence continues at coordinate 124,657,421 of JAKSZU010000003.1, forward strand.
TGACTATTTCACATAAATGGAATGATAATGATAAAAGAAAGAAAAAGAGCATAAGAATCTGTTTCTCCCTTAAATTCCTTGGTTTGTTCACTTTTGGACTCTGAAATTTTATTTATGATTTTCGCATGTCAAGATATCTTTTGCTTTAAAATCAAGCAGATAATTACAATACAGTACTTTTCAGCCATAACCAAAATAACCTCTTTAAAAGAGGTTTTTGTTTTTGTTTTTGTTTTTTTTTTGGTTTGTTTAGCATTAGAAAGTCTTATTATTCGACCCCTGGGCCAGGAACTGCGAGGGAGAACTGCCTCCTGAAGCTCCAGCCCCAGGACCCCCAAGCCAGAAACCCCTCTGTCAGCCAGGTACACTTTTTTTTTCTCCTTCTCCTCTTCTTTCATTGGTAAATTTCTCTCTTCTCACTACCACATAGGAAGGCCACTAGACCTACAGACACCCCACTCCCATCTTTTGACCCCTGGGCCAGGAACTGTGAGGGAGGACTGCCCCTTGAAGCTCCAGCCCCAGGACCCCCAAGCCAGAAACCCCTCTGTCAGCCAGGTACACTTTTTTTTTTATCCTTCTCCTCTTCTTTCATTTGTAAATTTCTCTCTTCTCACTACCACACAGGAAGGCCATTAGACCTACAGACACCCGACTCCCATCTTTCAACCCCTGGCGAAATCACGCGCCGTGTGACTTTTTCTTTATTTCTTTATTTTTTAAATTATTTTCCTCCCACTTATTTGGTCCTTACTCACTTTATCTACACCATCCCTGGAAGTTTAAATCGGTCTAGAATTACAGTTCTGAAATATTCTAGTATTTTAAGACTCTCTGGGATCATCCCTTTCACTGAACCACCTGTGAAGAAGGAGATACTTTTCTTTGTACAGCTGAAGGGAATACTTTTTCTTTGATCACATTGCTGAAAACAAAAGAAGAGAGACTTTGGCAGTCTTCATTCCACAGAAAAAAAGGAAACACTCTTGCTCCTATTCAAGGAAACGTTCTCTTAAAAGGTGTTTCAAAGGGAACACATCTCACAATGCTTAGAAGTAGAAGAAGAAACCCAGGTCTGAATAAAGCAGGAAATATGTCTCCGTCAAAAGAACACAGTAACTCCCTTCCTTTTTTTGAAAAAATAGAGGATGTTACCAAAATGTCCGAGATAGAATTTAGAACATTCATGTTGAACAAATACTATGAGCTGGAACAGAAAAGAGACAATGAACTACAGGAGATGAGAAAGTCCTTCCATGATATGAAGAAAGAAATGGACACGCTAAGAAAGAATAAGATGGAACTATTAGAGGTGAAGTCTGTAATACAAGAAATCAAAAACTCTCTCGAAAGTATTAAAAGTCGACTAGACCATGCTGAAGATCAAATCTCTGATGTAGAAGATAAAACTTCTGACCTAGAGAAAACCACCAAAAAGATAGAGAAAATAACAAAAAAAAATGAGGATAACATACGAGAAATACTAGATTCCATTAGATGTCCTAACATCCAAATAATTGGTATCCCAGAAGATGAAGAAACTAATAAGGGCATGGAAAACCTATTCCATGAAATCTTGGAAGAAAATTTTCCAAGTCTAGAGAGGCACTCAAGCATCCAGACCCAAGAAATACAAAGGACCCCAAATAGAATCAACCCAAGAAGATCTTCCCCAAGGCATATCGTAGCCCGACTGGCTAAGACCACAGATAAAGATAAGATACTAAAACTGGCAAGAGAGAAACGACAAGTGACATACAAAGGTCACCCCATCAGGTTAACACCGGACTTCTCAACGGAAACAATGAAAGCAAAGAAAGAATGGGAAGATGTATTGAAAGTGTTAAGAGAGAAACAATTTCAACCAAGATTATTGTATACTGCTAGATTATCCTTCATATGGGAAAAAAAGATTAAAATCTTCTCAGACAAACAAAACCTGAAAGAATTTGCCAGCACCAGGCCAGTTCTTCAAGAAACCCTGAAGAAAGTACTGTTCCAGGAAAACTAAAGAAGTAACAGCCAGAAACAAAGGAGTAAAAGGCAACTAAGACAATGGCCAACTTAAACATCAGGACAGATCCAGTAACATCGATAATAACATTGAATGTTAATGGATTAAATTCGCCAATCAAGAGACACAGACTGACTGAGTGGATTAAAAAAACAAAAACCCTCTATCTGTTGCCTATAGGAAACCCACTTCATGGATAAAGATATACATAGACTGAAAGTGAAGGGTTAAAAAAAGATTTTCCATGCAAATGGGTACCAAAAAAGAGCTGGAGTCTCAATACTAATCTCTGACAAAATAGGCTTTAAAACAAAAACTGTTCAAAGAGACAAAAAAGGACACTATATTGTAGTAAAAGGGTCAATCGATCAAGAAGATATAACGCTTATTAATATCTATGTGCCTAACACAGGAGCACCCAAATATGTGAAGGAAAGACAGCTAGATCTAAAAAGGGAGATAGACTGCAACACATTAACTGTTGGAGACCTCAACACTACAGTATCCCCTCTGGATGGATCATCTAGACAAAAAATAGGTAAAGAGATAAAGGATCTAAATTATATCATAAATCAAATGGACTTAACAGATATCTATAGAACTTTCCATCCCCAAACCTCAAGATATACTTTTTTCCCACTGCCACATGGGACATTCTCAAAGATTGACCACATCATAGGGCACAAAGCAAGCCTCTACAGATTCAAAGGCATAGAAACTATACCTAGCATCTCCCCTGACCATGATGGAATTAAACTTGAGTTTAATTTCAAGAGAAATTCTCAAAAATACTCAAATACATGGAAACTTAATAACCTACTCCTGAATGACTCCACAACTACTGAAGAAATAAAGACTGAAATCAAAAGGTTCATGGAAGCCAATGACAATGAGGACACGAGTTTCCATAATCTTTGGGACACTGCAAAAGCAGTCATAAGAGGGAAGTTCACAGCAATTAGTGCACATAAGAGGAACATGGAAAGAAGGCAAATGGATCACTTAACATCATGCCTCACAGAATTGGAAAAGCAACAGCAAAAAGATCCAAAATACTCCAGGAGAAAGGAAATAATAAAGAGCCAAGCAGAAATAAATGAAATAGAAAATAAACAAACTATACAGAAGATAAATGAAAGTAAAAGCTGGTTCTTTGAAAAGATAAACTGCCGGAAGCTGTGCTCCAGCTGTGGTGGGTGCACAGGAAGGCGACACGGGTGAACAGGAATCAGATTAAGACCTCATGCCCTTTAGCATGTTCTCAGCCGGCTACAGCCAGAGTAAACTCAGGACTGCAACCCTGATGGCCAGGAGTCATGCATATTTATTATAGAAGGAATTTTACAGGGGTAGGATGGGTGAGGGGAAGTAAGTGAAAAATTTTCCTCTAAAAGGTAAAGCATTCAAAGTATAGGAACAATAATCATAAAACATGACGTCTGTTTTGTTTAGGTACAAACAGTCATAATTCTTAGAATGAGGAAGTCCATTTTTCAAGTGCATTCTCTTCTTAGATCTTGGTTACCAGGGAGGGTCTTTGGATGAGAGAGCTCCCAGGAATCTTAATAACCTCAGTCCCAGACGAGCTTGATCACTTTAGTCCCAGATTGGCTTGAGAATTTGAGCCTCAGGTCAGCTTTTGAGAACTTCAGCCTCAGGCTAGGGTGGCAGAAATTATAAGAGCCTAGAAATAAATCCTGTCTGGTTTAGTAAAGACAAGGTTAGTATATACTAAAGTGAAATACCTATGTTATCTCTGGGATAGTCTACAGCTATGAGGGTGAGTCTACATAGGAAAGGAATGTGGTCTTGTGAGTAGCTAAAGGTTACTGTGTACTTGGGACCCTCTACATGCTGCTCTATACAATGACTGCAGCTTGGGGAATAGCAATCTTCTCTTGTCCTGAGAGTAAGGGTGGCTTATGGTCTTTGGGGTAACAACACCTCGTGGATGAGTCCCTGAGCCCCTCCCGGCTACTGAGATCCTTCACCCATTAGTAGCTTTAACCTAAACCTTTCTAATGCTTATCTATGTAATCCCCTGTAGGAGAAGTGGATGTAGCATTTTTTATTGACATTTTCTAGGAGGGTGGGGTGAGTCTAATGGGAGTAACTCCTGTTCGCAGCCGCAGCCTTATGCAGCTGCCGCCTTAGTGGATCCACACTTTCAGGATTATTGTAAAAGTTATAGTAAGGCTGGGGGTGCCTTTATGGGGTACCGGGGTATGGCAATAAGGCCCATGGCAGAGAAATTGAGTGCAGGCCAGTACAGCGACACAATAGAGAATTAGAACTTGAAAAGCTGTTGACCTTGCAAACAGTTCTCCTCAGCCGAGTCCTTGCTCTTTAGGCCTGAGGGGCAGTTCTTTCATACTCAGCTTGTGTTAACTGCATGGTCCCACCAATAAACAAACTTGATATGCCACTAGCGAGACTTATTAAGAAGAAGAGAGAAAAGGACCAGTCAATCAAATCTGCAATGAAGCAGAAAATATAACAACAGACAAAGTAGAAATACAGAACATCATTAGAGGATACTATGAACAACTATATGCCAAGAAACAAGACAATCTGGATGAGATGGACAAATTTCTGGACATGTATAATCTACCTAGATTGAGCCAGGAGGATATAGAAAGTCTGAATAGGTCCATAACAAGCCAGAAGATCGAATCAGTTATAAATAACCTCCCAACAAAGAAAAGCCCTGGCCCTGATGGATTCACCTCTGAATTCTACAAAGCTTTCAAAGAACAGTTAACCCCCATTCTGCTCAAGTTATTTCTAAAGTTCCAAAAGGATGAATCTCTCCCTAATTCATTGTATGAAGCCTCTATCATCCTTATCCTTAAAACAGATAAGGACAGGACAAGGAAGGGAAACTATAGACCAATATCCCTGATGAATATAGATGCAAAGATTCTCAACAAGGTACTAGCAAATCGTATACAACAGCTTATAAAAAAGGTTATACATCATGATCAGGTAGGCTTTATCCCAGGAATGCAAGGTTGGTTCAACATACACAAAACCATAAATGTAATACACCATATTAATAGGAAAAAAGATAAAAACCATATGGTCATATTGATTGATGCAGAAAAAGCATTTGATAAGATACAACATCTCTTCATGATCAAGACTCTCAGCAAAATCGGCACAGAAGGGTCATTTCTCAACATAATAAAAGTGATCTATGAAAAACCCATAGCGAACTTCATCCTCAATGGAGAAAAGCTGAAAGCTTTTCCACTAAAAATGGGTACAAGACAAGGATGTCCACTTTCTCCACTCCTCTTCAATATAGTACTGGAAGTCCTGGTCATTGCAATCAGAAAAGAGAAAAAAATAAAAAGAATTCAAATAGGAAAAGAAGAGGTGAAACCCTCTCTATTTGCAGATGACATGATTGTATACATAGAAGACCCAATGGTTTCCACAAAAAAAATTCTGGAAGTAATACATGAATACAGTAAAGTTTCAGGATACAAAATTAATATCCAGAAATCTATAGCATTTCTGTATATGAACAACAGGCAGACTGAGATAGAACTGAAAAAGTTGTTCCATTTTACCATAGCCACAAAAAGTGTAAGATACTTAGGGATAAATCTAACCAAAGAAGTTAAAGACCTTCACAAGGAAAACTATGAGAAGATAAAAAACGAAATTGAAAATGACACAAAAAAGTGGAAGGACATTCCAGGTTCCTGGATTGGAAGAATTAATATAATCAAAATGGCAATTCTACCCAAATTAATCTACCTATTTAATGCAATGCCAATCAAAGTACCAGACACATCCTTCACAGATCTAGGAAAGACAATCAAAATTTTGTCTGGAATCATAAGAGACCCCGTATTGCCAAAGCAGTTCTGAACAAGAAGAGTGGAGTGGGCAGCATCTCACTCCCTGACCCAAAAATATACTACACAAAGCTGTGGTAATCAAAAGAGCATGGTACTGGCACAGAAACAGACAGGTGGACCAATGGAACAGAATAGAGTCCCCAGAAATGAATGCTCAAACATACAGCCAACTGATTTTTGACAAGGGGTACCAGTCAATCCAGTGGGAAAAAGAAAACCTCTTCAGCAAATAGTGCTGGAAAACTGGATCTCCACTTGCAGGAAGATGAATCTGAACCCCTACCTTTCACCTCTGACAAAAATAAAGTCAAGGTGGATCAAAGATCTAAATCTAAGACCTCAAACTATAAAACTGCTCCTGGAAAACACCAGGGAAACTCTGGGAGACATTGGGGTAGGGAAAGACTTCTTAAATAAGACTCCCAAAGCACAGTCAATAATCCCCAAAGTAGTCAAGTGGGATTACATCAGACTAAGAAGTTTCTGCATGGCAAAAGACACAGTGCTTAGTGTGACTAGACAGCACTCAGAATGGGAAAATATTTTTGTAAATTATGTGTCAGATAAGACTGATCACCAAAATTCACAAGGAACTCAAGCAGCTGTTCCGGAAAAAAAAAAAAATCAATCCTATTAAAAGATGGTAGAATGAGTTCAAAAAAACCACTCTCTAAAGATGACATACGAATAGCTAAAAGGCATATGAAAAAATGCTCAACATCTGTCATTGTAAGAGAAATGCAGATCAAAACAAGAATGAGATATCACCTAACCCCAGTCAGAATGTCTAAGATTAAAAAAAAAAAAAAAAAAAAAAAAAAAAAAAAAAAAAAAAAAAAAAAAAGTGCTGGCGAGGGTGTGGTGAAAAGGGAACTCTCTTACACTGCTGGTGGGAATGTAAATTGGTCCAACCACTGTAGAGAACAATTTGGAGATTCCTCAAAAATCTACAAATAGAACTACCGTATGATCCAGCAATCTCACTCCTTGGTATCTACCCAAAGGACAGAAGAATACTTTATCAGAAAAGTGCTTGCACATCGATGTTTATTGCGGCACTTTTCACAATTGCTAAGTCATGGAAGCAACTGAAATGCCCACAAACTGATGAGTGGTTAGAAAAACTTTGGCACATATATTCAATGGAATACTATTCATCCATAAAAAACAACATAACCCTGGGAACCAGCAGTTAGCGTAATGGCTATGTCGCTGGACTCCCACATAGTCAACCGCGGTTCGTGTCCCGGACCCGGTGGCTTAAAACTCACGCCAGGCGCGTGTGCGTGCATGCCCAAGATCCCGAGAGGAAAATGGAGGAGAAGGGATTGCGGCGTGACCATCCCCCCTGGGGGGTGATTTCTCGCTTTCTGTCTCTATGTCTCTCTCTGTCTGGCAAGTGCACGTGCCCTATAGTGAAAAACCTCTCCAAAGGAAAAAAAAAAAAACATAACCCTGGCTTTTGACAGGAAGTGGATGAATATGGAAGACTTACTGCTGAGTGAAGCAAGCCATGCTATGAAGGAGAGGCATTGTATGTCCCCACTTAATATATACCGAGTGTCTGCACTCTATGACTGAAACTAATTGTCTAAAGGATATAGAAACGCAGTATATAGATGTAAATACCAGATATAGTGTATGTGAAAGAGGAGGGTCTGAGGAAGGACATTTGTGGGAGGGCCAGGGAGGAAAAGCATTAATGGCACAAAGAGGTGTGGTATTATCTGTTGAAGATGTTTCATGGTTTTATCGATGGTGCTGGGGAGAGGTGTTCACCTGTTGAAATATCCATTTTGTAAGACAAATAATAATGTGATTGAATGTATGGAAGAAAATGAAATGAAAAAATAAATTTAAATAAATAAATAAATAAATAAAAGCCAGGCTGGGGGAAAAAAAAAAAAGAAAGAAGGTCAAGAAGCTAAAAAACAAACACACACACACACACACACACACACACACACAAAAAAAAAAAAAAAAAAGAAAGAAAGAAAGAAAGAAAGTCTTATTAAAAGAAGGTAACTTGACTTTTGCTAGAACTTTTTGTCCCATCCATTTACAATGTTTTTGTACTCTGCGTCTTGAATATTGTGCACTTTGCAACTATGTGGCCATGTTTTCAAACTCACAAATGCTTCCTAGAAGGTTATGGAACCCCAAGTAACACAGCGAAATGTCTGTGTAGCTATCTGAGGATGCTAATTAAGTGGGAAAACAGAAGCATGTTATGCATTGGTTAGATGGTCCCTTGTCTCACTAAGACATATATGTGGTGATATTGGGGACCAGCTCTCATAGAGCATTTCTGTTCCCTCAGTTGGTGAACGTGCACTCCCCAGCTATTGTAGTCTCAGTTACAGTACTCTGCAGTACTGTAGCTTAGGGATGTGCAGTACTTGAGCAGTAAAGTTCTCTTTGCAATGTTGATAATTATTATTATTTTACTTATTTATTTTAGGCTTTTGCCATAGGGTTTGTACACTCATCTGAGAGAGAGAAAAGGAAAGTGAGAAAGGAAACCCCCCCTCAGGGGGACAATCCCTTCTCCTCCATTCTCTTCTCAGGACCTTGGGCTAGCACACACCTAGTGTGATTTTCAAGCTGTCAGTCAACCACTCGAATCATTGTTGGCCATGTGCTAATTCAGTGCCTTAACACTACACTAGCCTACTGGCTGTAATATTATAGTCCTGGACTTGGCAGCTTGCTTTCTTACTTTCCCTTTCTTTTTATCTGTTAAAAAAATAAATTAAACTGTTCTTTTAAAATGCCTATGAAACTTTTTTATTTTTATATAATTATTTATTTATATTTGTTATTATTATTTTTTAAATTTGATAAAAAAGAGACAAAGAGAGAGAGAGAGAGGAACAGTGAGAAAGCAAGCTACAAGTCAAGGACTAATACCATAGCCATGTGAAAGTCCAGCACTTTAATCACCAAGTCAGCTGTTGGCCCCTATTTTTGTTTATGAAAGGCAACAAAATATAGGTGTCTCAAGGGAAAATATTTTTCTTCTTCTACAGCAAGTTCCATTTTAATATAAATTTACCTGTGTAATTTGCTTATATTATGGTTCCATGATATTTGTCTATTATTGCTACATTACAGTTTCATAATATTTGTTACTGTTGAGTAATATTATTAATAGTTATTACCATGGCCTTAATTCATAAATTGGTTGATTAATTCTATGGGTATATATATTTTATGTTTAGGTAAACATTAGAAAATTTTGGTTCCTTTTTCTTTGAAAATGAAACATATTGGAATTTTGATGAGATGCCATTAAATTTATAGATGAATTTGGAAAATTGGTCATTTCATAAAGATAAATTTTCCTTATTTGTGTACATGTCATATAATATCACATTTTTTTCATATCCCTCGATACACTTTTATTTTCTCATATAGTCTACATATTTCCTTTTAGAAGCATGTGGAGGTCCAGCAAGGTGGAGTGGTGGTTAAAGTGGCTGGACCTCACATGGCTGATAGCACAGTTCAAATTCCAGATCCGGTGACTTGAGAAACACAATAGGCACATGTGCATATATGTCCAGTATCTTGAGAAGAATGGAAGAGGATGGATTGCTGTGGATCAGCCCCCCTGGGGGTTGCTTTTCCACTTTTTTTCTCTTCCTCTTTCTATGTTTCTCAGATGGGTGCAGGTACCCTATAGCAAATTTTTTAAAAAATGAGTATGTGTGATACATCACATGTTTTCTTTTTATAACTTATGGTGTGTTTTACACTTTTTGCTAAATTGAATCCATAAGATCTAAAATAAGGCTCACCCCTAGAAACACTTCCTCTACACTTTCTCATTCAACTCTTTCTTATTAATCTCTTCTTGACACCTTCCCTTAGTTTCAGATGTTTGGATTAATGCTTCTGTGAACTCTTTCCATAGTACTAATGTGTGTGCATTTCTTTGAGTTTATGCTTTTGGCATGTGATTGGGCTGGTATGTTATGTGTCTTCAGAATCCAATTTCCCAAAATGTTTGTAACTGACGCTCCAATTTTGGTTCTAAGAGTACAGTTGTTCCACATTTATTGATTTTTTTTTTTAAATTTGGTCTTATTTTGTATTTCTCCATTTACTAATGTTAAACATGTTTTATATATTTATTAAACATTTAGAAATCTCCTTTGTGAAGTGTCTGTCCAAGTGTATCATCTCTTTTTCTTTGAAAGGGCTCAGTTTTTTTCTAACTAAAGATGTCAATTATCTGCTTCAGAGGAAGAAGCAGGATCATCAATTAGCAAGACCCTGGTTTCTTTGTTGCTTTTTTTAGATTTTGCTAAATGGATAAAAATATGGGATCCAAGTTTGATAAAACTGGCAGAAATGCTATACCTTACAAAAAATATTTCAAGTAAGTAACTTTGGCTGTTTTACTTAAGTCTTAAAATAGGTCTCTGGCATGAACTGTTTTAGCATCTTTAAGGTCAGGTAACTTGGAAAGGCCAACTCTCTCTTTGGCAAGCTTCTGTTTCTTTCTTCTTTCTCACAGACTAGGATCACTCCATCACCTGCAGGTGATGTAACTGCTGTACCAGATGAGCAGGCCTGAAAACCATAGTGATGTTGGTGCTATTCCAAGCCTCCATCTTCACCCACTGGAGTATAGATGCAGTACCTGCACTGGTGCAGCAGGTCAGCCAGAAGCCTTGGTGCAAAACATGCTATTCAGACTGGTTGCCAGTCAGCCAGAAAGGCAGAAGGTCTTAACTTTTGAATTATATAAATATTTCTGATCACTTTATTTTGTGTCTCTATTTTTTATTTTTCTATAGGATTAAGGTTTTTTTTTAAGCTTTTTTCTTCCATGACAGAGACAGCACCCTCAAGAGTGTCTTGATGCCTTGATTCATTCTCACCTCAGCCAACTGTGGACCACAGCACATGTATGCTCAGCATGCTCAAGTAGGTCTCCATTCCATCTCTTGAGCCCCCAAAATGTTTCCATGTGGATACACTACCATCATGGTGCATTGTGTCTTACATTGTACCACCATCTGTCCTCTCCATGGGAAATCCGTTTAAGGATATAGAAATAGTGGTGTTTTACTATTAAAATATTTTTAATGTTTTTTGTCTAGATTTTTGGTATAGGTCATGTGTGCTTGCTGAAGAGACACAGAAAGAGGGAAAATGAGAAATCGTGTCCAAGGGGGATGGCAGTCCTTTCTCCACTCTCGTCAGTATTCGGAGCACAAGTAACTAGTGTGTTTTTCAAGTTGTCAGGTTTGGAACTCAAACCACAGAATCAGCTACATGGGATCCTGCACTTTAACCACTCTGCAACCTATTGGCCAAAATATTTATAATTTTGTTTAAATAATTCTATCTGTATTGACAAAGATTTTCTGCTTGACCATAATTTAGCCAGGCTTCTTAAACTTTACCAAGATCTTTTTGTGGACTTTTCTATGAATTCAAGGTAGATGGGTTTGAGTAGAATCCCCCTTAGACCTAAGGTTACCTCATAGTGATGTGCAATGCACTGACCAGCACCTTGCTGCATGGTGCTAAATTCACACCAGTCCATTCTATATTCAGAGTTGAGTCCACTCCCTCACACAGAGTCACACTGTCTCAGTTCTTGTACCTGTCTCCATGGTCTCTAATAAAATGTTATTAATTACTGTACTTTACTAGGTAGGTATTTTACATAGTTTTTAACACTACATTACTGCACTCAAATTTTTTTAAAAAAATTGTTTTGAGAGAATTTTCTTATTAGACATGTGCTTGCCAGAGAGACAGACAGAAATTGAGAAATCATCCCCCAGTGGAATGGCCATGCCACAATTTCATTTCCAATCTCCTCTCAGGATTTTTGGCATGCACAAAATGCACTCAGCATGAGTTTCAAGCCCCTGAGTTCCAGACTCAAACTGGTTTGCTATGTGCGAGTCCAGTGCCTTAAGCAGTATGCCACCTGCTAGCCCTTGAAACTTAAAATTTTTATCTGTTGTTTAAAAATGGTCAGGATTTGTTATTTTTTAATAAAGCCTTGAATAAAAAATATTTATAGTTAAGGTACAGAATGATGTGTGTGCTAAATTGAGAGCTATCTAATATTTTTAAATATATTCTAATTTATTTTATACATTCAATTACTATACATCAGTTAGCTTGTAAAGTGAATTTTCCAACATGAATACATTTCACATAAGTCCACTTGGGGATACTATACACATTATCAGCACAGATAATAATCCATTTCTGTCCCATAAATTTTATAAATTATGCTTCTTATGAGAACTAGTCAATATTTACATTTATTTGTTTCAACTCTTACAAACTGTCAGTAGTATATTATAATTTTCCTGACTTTTAAAATATTTTGCATTATATCTTGTTCATTTCCATTTATGGTTTTTGTTTACCACTGGGGAATTTATAATGCTCAATATTCACTTGACGTTGACCAGTTTAATTCTGCTTTTTCACAATTAAAATTGTTATATGTTATAGTGTCTTTGTAGTGCTTTTTTTTTTTTTTTTAACCTTTTTGCCATCAGGCACATGTGCTTTCCAGAGAGAGACAGAGAGAAGGAAGGTGAGAAATCACCCCCTGAAGGGAATGGACATTCTGTAATTCCTTTTCCTCCATTCCCCTCTCAGAATTTTGGGCACATATGTAGATGCACCAGGAGTGATATTTTTCAAGCCACAAGGCCCAGGACTGAAGCTGTCCCCAAATCTGGGATTGGAACTTCTGTCAGCCTTGTGAGATTCTGGTACCTTAACTATCATGCAACTTGATGGCCCTGTAACCCACTATTATTACTAGATACATTCAAGCCTTCATATATAAGTAACACATAATATCTGTGTGCCTGGCTTTGCAGTTATAGAGGAAATAATTCCAAAATTTGAAAAAATTCACAAAAGATACTGAATAGTCAAGGCAATCCTAAATAGTCAAAGAAATATAACAAACAAAGATAAGTTGAAGGAGCCTTTAAGTACACTTCAAAGCTATATGAACAAAAATAACACAGGAATGGCAAAAATATAATAACACAAACAGACACAAAGCTCAAATTAACAGAAAAGAAAAAAATAGAAATGATCACTTTTTATACTCAACTAATTTCTTTTTTAAAAAGAGTTATTTTATTAACTTTATTTATTATTATTATTATTTTTAATTTGACTAGAGGGAGACAGAGAGAGAGAGGGAAAGTGTGAAAGCAAGTTGTCAGGTTTGGGACTCAAATTACAATCAACCACATGGAAGTCCAGCTCTCAACCATCATGCTACCTGCCAGCCCCTGGTTTTCAACAATGATGCAAAGAACATACACTGGGAAGGAACATTACTTCAATAAATGGTGCTGGAGATAGTGGGTATTCATGTGAGAAAGAACAGATTATAATCTTAAATGTAAGGCACAAAACTATAGAAGAAAAATTAGGGAAATTGCCTGAGGTATTGATTTGTCTGAGCATAGGTTTGTTGAAGAAGACCTAAAAATCAGAGGCAACAAAGCAGAAAGAAACAACCGATAGTATACCAAACTAAAATGTTTCTGAACAGCAAATAATCAACAGGGTGAAGAGACATCCTGCAGGAGAAGGTAAACTTATTTTCAAGCTACTTATCTAATGAAGGATTAATATTAAGAGTATATAAGAAGCTCAATAAACTCAACAGCAATAAGAAAAAAAACAGCCCTGATTACAAAATTAAGTCAAGACATGAGCAAACATTTCTTTTTTTTTTTTCTTTTTTGGAGAGGTTTTCGCTATAGGGCGCATGCGCTGGCCAGACAGACAGAGAGAGACATAGAGACAGAAAGCGAGAAATCACCCCCCAGGGGGGATGGTTACACCACAATCCCTTCTCCTCCATTCTCCTCTCGGTATCTTGGGCACCCACGCACACGCACCCGGCGTGAGTTTTAAGCCACCGGGTCCTGGGCGCAAACCACGATCAACAACGTGGGAGTCCAGCGACATAGCCATTACGCTAACTACTGGTTCCCAAGACATGAGCAAACATTTCTGAAGAAGACATACAATAGTCAAGTATGTGGAAAAATCCTCAATATCACTAATTACCAACAAAACATAAATCAAAGCTAAAAAATTATAAATGTAGGGCAGGATGGTGATGACCTGATAAAACTTGACAAACTACAAGGTTAACTCACAAGAGAAGGTTTAGAATTCACCTCTGGAGACCTCCCTGAGTGTGCTGGGCATACTTTTAGCCATAAGCTCAGACTAGTTGAGCCTGGGTCAGATAATGTGTAGAAACACTGTCAAAAGTGTCTGTTTCTCTGTCTATAGATCTCTTTCTCTAACTTTACTTCTCTCTTTTACTCATGAGAAAAGTAATTTTTTTTTTTCTTTTTGGAGAGGTTTTTGCTTTAGGGCGTGTGTGCTCACCGACAGACAGAGAGAGACATAGAGACAGAAAGCGAGAAATCACCCCCCAGGGGGGATGGTCAGGTCGCAATCCCTTCTCCTCCATTCTCCTCTCGGGATCTTGGGCACGCATGCACACGTGCCTGGCGTGAGTTTTAAGCCACCGGGACGTGAACTGCAGTCAATTACGTGGGAGTCCAGCAACATAGCCATTACGCTAACTGCTGGTTCCCGAGAAAAGTAAATTTGAAAGTTTTTTTTTTAAGGGGGAGGGGGGTTTTCATTGTTATAGTGTACTCAGCAAGAAATAAGAGGACACCCAGACATAGCCAAATTTATTCAAGTTTATCGATTAAGCCAGCAGCTTACAGGGGAACTCATGTCTCTCAAAACCCCTCAGCCCCAAGTGAAAGGAGAAAGGGGCTTATATAGGCTAAAAATGCACAGATGTTTTACAAAGACAAAGGAACAAAGTAAAGGGGCATCAGGAGAGATAGGGCGTAGGGTTTTCTATCTTCAAAGCAAAAAAGTCAGTTACAGAAGCAGAGCAAGCAGGTTAATTACTCTTGAGGTTAAGTTCTGATTACAATGAAATTTTAATGGCTTCTCTGGTTCTGGTCAAGGTTCTTGAAGCACATGGGAATGGGGCTTCTTTGGCTCCTATCTGCATTCAGGGGAAGGGGAAAAGGAGGCATAGTTTCTAAAAGGAAATCACCCTTTCAAAATGGAGTCACACTTGCTTCATTCCCCACTTCTCTTGGAGGCGCTCCTCTAAGGTAGGGTCATGCCTGATTCAGCATAAGGCACATGTGCTCACCAAAGAGACAGAAATGGAAACTGATATATTACCCCCAAGGGGGGGGAGCTATGCCACAATCCTTTCTTTTTCATTTTCTTCTCAGGATTGTGGACACACACACAAACACACAAATACTCCCAGTGTGATTTTCAAGGCATCAGTCCAAGACTCGAAACATGACCAGACATGTGGAGGTCAGCACCTTAAACATGATGCTACTTGCTGGCCTCTTTGAAACAATGTTTTTTGTGTGCTTTGTTTGTTTGTTTGTTTATTTTAATCAACAATGCTGTGCCAACGGGTGGTGTGCTGACTGGATGGCTGAAAGTACATGCCAGGCATGTATTCATGTGTACTCAAAATCCCAAAGAAAATGGGGGAGAAGGAGTTGTGCTTTCTCTTTCTCTCTTTCTCTTCGTCTCTTTCCAGTGGCAAGTATATATGTTTTGTAGCTAAGACTAAAACTAAAATAAATCCTGACTAACTGTATTCTGAGTCAATAGTTTGAAGTAGTGTATGTTATCAAAGACTGCTCAGGAAGTTTCCTGAGGGTTCCTTGAGCATGAAAAAATTCCTCTTCCTGCTATGGCTCTTTTGGAATGGGGTTGTGCTCCACTAAAAGATCAGCAAAGTATCAAATGTACTATGTCAAACATTAGCAACTTGTTTTAAAATTCTACATTCCCATATTGGCCACCTCAAGATGAAAACAGATAACTTCCTAAATAGTTACTGACTTTAATTGCCTAATATCAAGCATAAAAACTACAGGGAAATATAGAAATTCAAATATGAGTAAAATAAGCATGTCATAAATTGTAAACAATAAGCTATTTGTGGGACAAATGGATGGATGACAAATGGTCTACTATGTAAATTTTAGAATGAGGCAGACAAAAGTTGGAAGGCTGATTAAATTTCCCCTCTGTCTTCTGCTTCAGCTTTGTCTCCTTGGGTATCCAATGTCTACAATGTCAAATTGTGTCTCAGTAACTGCATTATTAATGTGGTGTCTTTGTCTGACTCTTCACTTAATGTATCGAGTTCAGCAACAGCTTCACCAAAAGCTGTCTTTCCAAGAGCAGGCTTTCTCTGGAGAGTTCAGAATCTCATAACAGAAAAGAGAAGTCAAGGGCCAGATCCAATCTGATAGGACGTATGGGTCACATTTCCTTTTCCCTCATTTCTAAAGTGTCTTGCTATGGTTGTTTTGACTGATCCTCAATCCCTTTATTATCATCTCCATCAGGAACCTCAGCCAAGTAATGGTAGTACTCACCTTTCACTTTGAAGTAGAAGATTTTACTCTCTGCTTGGGAAGCATGGTGGATCAAGAACTTTTCCAAAAGAGACAGTGCATCATTGTAGGTATATCTTAGCTTGGCCTCAACTTTCTCTCTGTACTCTCAAGTCACCTGCTGTTTTTTTCTCAGCACATTATTTTAAATGTTTCTCCATTTTTTCAGACATAAGAGATAAATTAAAATAGTTTGCTGTCCACTCCATCAGCATTATTTCCATATTCAGTCTTTGGAAGGCTCAGAATAAATGAAATTATTGGGACATCAGTCCTTTTACAACCAAGACCTATACAATGAGGAACACATGCATATTGAGATGCTGAGTTTATGAAGTGAAGTTAATGTCAGCATCAAGGAGCTGACCCTGGGTGCTCACTGCTCACAAGAGGATTATAGAAATGTGCTTTGTAGACAAGCCTTGGGTGTCTAAAGGCCACAGCAATATATAAACCACAGAAGATGGCCACACCACAATCCCTTCTCCATTCTTCTCTCAGGGTTTTGGTCATGCATGCACTTGTGCTGGCATAATTTTCAAGTTTCCAGGATCAGGACTCGTTCCATGGTCAACCATGTGGGTATCCAGTGCCTGAACTGCAAAGTTAATATCTTTTAAAGCACAGTAAAGAAAGCTCCCTTTAAAGCCTCAAAATATATATGAGAAATGTGGCCATGAGATTTTGCAGTAGTTCAGGAATATTAGGTTCAACTCTGAATATAACAAGAACAAGTAAGAATTTATACCCAAAGAGCAAGATGAGAGTAATTGGATAGAAAATAAATAAATGGTAACATTACAGGTAATAGAGATGCTGGCCAATGCATTTACATACATTATATACAAGTGTGCAGATAGGACTGGGAGAACTTTCAGAAACCTGATTATACTTTTACAAAGCAAGGGCCAGCAAATGGCATAGTAGTGGTCAAGGCACTGTACTCCCATGTGATCATCATTTGAGTCCCAGGCCCAGTGGTTTGATAGTCACTCTTTGTGCTCCAGTAATTGGTTTCAGTCTGATTTTAGCACAGCCAACAGGGAATCTTAAATTTTTCTGAGGCTAGAAATGGAGGCATAGTGAAAATTTACCAGACCACAGAAAGCAAAACCACAGTAACTAAAATATGCAGAGCTCATTTTCTATGTACCTACAATGAGATCTAACTCCAAACTCAGCATAGAGGTTAAAGCAATTGGACCCCACAAGACTGACTATGTGGTTTGAGTTCTGAATTGTGTGGCTTGAAAAACATGCCAGGTGAGTATGTCTGCATGCCCAATAATCCCCAGAATGGAGGAGAAGGGATTGTGGCATGATCATTTCCATAAGTGCTCACTTTCTTTTTCTCTCTCTTTCCCTCTCTGTTTCACTGTGGCAAGTGCATACACTCTATAGCAAAAACAAAAAAGGAAAAAAGTAACAATAAAACATAAAAACAAAGTCAACAAAAGTAGAGTTCTGATTGCATAAAATCTTTAGTTTAGCATGCTTAATTAACTAATCAAGGGAGCAGCAGATAGTGTAGCAGTAGTTATCACTTGACTTCCATATGACCAGGTGCAGTTCAAATCCTGGACATGGTGGCTTTAAAACCATGCCAGGCATATGTGATTGCATGCCATGAGATCCTGGGAGGATAATGGAGAATAAGAGATTGGGGCCTGGGCATTCACTCTGGGAGTTGATTTCTCACTTTCTCTCTCACTCTGTCTCTCTCTCTTCCACATATCCTAAAGCAAAAACTTCTCAAAAACAAAAATCAGAACATTTGAATATTTAAATTAAGATTGAGTTTTAAGATGCTAAGACTAGAATAATTCTACAAAGAATGAAGAAATAATAAAAGACATACATAACACTAAATAGGAAACAAAAATAACTATTTTTCTAAAAATATCAAAGCATAGTTTTACGTAATATTCTTTAAAAAACTGAAAATTTCCAAATGGAAAATAATTATGAAGACCAGTTAACTGCAGAGAAAAATGTATTTGTAAATTGGTAAGAAGACAGGTGTAATCAATAATTGACTAGAAGATGTGAATTTAATGTTTTATTGTCAACAAAAACATACTTAAATACACTTTTTCAGAGTTAATGTAGCACTGTATAAAGCTATAGAAAAGCAACCAAAAGGTACCTGAAATTTGCCAAATGGTTAAGAAACTGACAAGTCAGATGCTATTTATTTATTTTCTTTAAATAATTTGTTACTTAATTTTATTTATTATTATCATTATTATGTGTGTAATTTGCAACAGGGCATGTGCACTCACCAGTTAGATAGGGAAGGGGGAGTAGGAAAGCAAACCACAGTTCTGAGATTTCAACCATGACTAGCCATGTGAGAATCCAATGCCTTAGATACCATGCCACTGCTGGCCCTGCCAGATGCTATTTTAAGGTCCCAGAACACAGGGAAAATAAGAAATGCTTCAATCATGGTTTCTGGACCTACATAGAAATGAGATGACATGTGAGGTACATCCAATTCTCAAAGGGCTATAAAGGGTAGTATAAGCATGGGGAGTGTAAGTCACAATTGAGTACTATTCATTCTAATAGTGCCAGGAGAGTATGACACTACGTTCTCATCACAGAAAATGTGAAATACTTCAGGTGACATACATGTTAACTGCCTTTGTCCAATTGTTCCATGTTCTCTTTAGAAGTCCAAAAACTGCTTTGTATTATATATATATATATATATATATATATATATATATATATACACACACACACATATATATAATTTGTATGTATATGTTTTATAGATCTATATTCTCTAATTTTCTATATATAATTTTTAAATGTATAGAAATAGTGAATTTGTGCACTTCTCATTCATATCCATCAAAATATTTGTTGTATTCTCCACACATTCATGATCCTCCTTTAAAGTCACCTCTGCTCAGGTGAGCATTAGTCATAGAAGCTCCATGTACCAGAGCAGGAGAATATCTGAATTACTATCTAAGCCGAAACCTTTATGTTTTGTGGCTTGGCTGAATTGTTTGTCCTGAATCACATGACTTGACTGGATTTCCTAATGCTGTCTTCTTTGCTTAGGTGTATATTGAAGAACTACCAATAAATATTGGCCGTGTGCATGTGCGCGTGTGTCCCAAATCCTGAAAGAACTGAGAAGGGATTGCAGTGTAGCCATTTGCTCTGGGTAAAGATTTCTCACTTTCCCTCTCTCTCTCTCTCTATCTTTCTATGCAGTTAATGCACATATCATATAGCAAAAGTCTATAAATAAACAAACAAACTGGGGAAGCAAGTGGTTAAGGCATGGGATCCCATATGGCTAACTGTGCAGTTAAAATTAGATCCTGAGAGGAGAGTGGAAGAAATGGGATTTCTGCATAGCCATCTCCCCTGGGGAGTGATTTCTCACTTTCCTCTCATGTTTCTCTTCAGAGACTGCAGTGGCCTTATAGGAAAATACTACAATAAGTAAAAAATATGACAACTACCTGCTATTTTGCTATTAATAAATTGTTATAGGAGGGCTGGAAGGTGGTGTGGTGGTTAAAGGCTCAGGATTTCCACATGGTCAACCATGGTTTGAGTCCCCGATCTGGCGACTTGCTTTCTCACTTACCCTTTCTCTCTCTTTGTCTGGTCAAGTTAAAAACTAATAATAACAGAGAAGAAGCCGGGCCTTCAGAAGAAGGTTCCACATGGCTCCAGCGAACTAGATTTTTCAGGGAATGAAGATTTTCTACTGATAATTCAGCCTCCAACAAACGAGCTAGCGGCAGGTAGCACCCCCCCCCCCCCCACACACACACACACACAGCACACAGCCTTCTATCTATCTTTCTGTATCTCGGTTCCTGTCTCTCCCTGCTTCTGTCTTCCCTTTTTTTTTTTTTTTTTTTTTTTTTTTCTTTTTTTGTAATTTTTCCTTTTTACACTTTTTTTTAAAAGGCACCATTTTTCTCTGGCTCTTGGATCCACCTCTTATCTTGTTAATTATCACTTTGGTCCTCCCTCCCAGGCAGAAGAAGCCAGGCCTTCAGAAGAAGGTTCCACATGGCTCCAGCCAACTAGATTTTTCAGGGAATGAAGATTTTCTACTGATAATTCAGCCTCCAACAAATGAGCTAGTGGCATGGAGCCCCCCCCTCGCACCCCCAGCTTTCTATCTCTCTTTCTGTGTCTTGGTTTCTGTCTCTCCCTTCTTCTGTCTTCCTTTTTTTTTTTTTTTGTAATTTTTCCTTTTTACACTTTTTTAAAAAAGCACCGTTATTCTCTGGCTCTTGGCTCCACCTCTGATCTTGTTAATTATCGCTCTGGTCCTCCCACCCAGGCAGAAGAAGCCAGACCTTCAGAAGAAGGTTTCACATGGCTCCAGTGAACTAGATTTTTTAGGGAATGAAGAATTTCTACTGATAATACAGCCTCCAACAAACAAGCTAGTGGCAGGGAGCCCCCCCACACCCCCAGCCTTCTATCTCTCTTTCTGTGTCTCAGTTCCTGTCTCTCCGTGTTTCTGTCTTCTCTTTTTTTTTTATTTTGTAATTTTTCCTTTTTACACTTTTTTTAAAAGGCACCATTTTTCTCTGGCTCTTGGCTCCACCTCTGATCTTGTTAATTATCACTCTGGTTCTCCCTCCCAGGCAGAAGAAGCCGGGTCTTCAGAAGAAGGTTCCACATGGCTCCAGTGAACTAGATTTTTCTATTTTGTGATTTTTTTTTTAAATAAAAAGAACAGTAATTACATTTTATTTTATTTTTTGTCTTTTTCCTCTTTTCGTTGTTTTTTTCTCTCTCCCTTTTTCATTTTCCTTTTTCTTGTATCTCCACCCTCCAATATCCATTCAATGTGTTCTTAGACAGATCTAAGAGCACTGTAGCTAAACATCCAAATACTAATAGTGTTAAAATATTTCCCAAT
This sequence comes from Tupaia tana, assembly GCA_026018925.1. Classification (NCBI taxonomy): domain Eukaryota; kingdom Metazoa; phylum Chordata; class Mammalia; order Scandentia; family Tupaiidae; genus Tupaia; species Tupaia tana. Next base: position 124,678,706 of record JAKSZU010000003.1, read on the forward strand.
ATTTACTAAATCTGCTGCACCAGTGATCACAACAGAACAGCAAAGAGATTCTAGATCACCTCTGTCTGCTTGCTCCTGAACATTTAGACTGAACTTCAAGAATTTGAAAGAAACACACCATCCATCTATTCAATGACTGCAGTAGGATATGTAGCCCCAGTAGGTGTTACTTTATAGGATGCGTAAAGTTTGACTTGTGTTCATGGAAATGTGTGTGTCACCTGTGTTTGCTATGAGGGTATTTGGATTGATTAGGGTCTTTGGTGATTCAATAAAATGTGGGGGGAAAACAATATAGAAAGCAAACATAGATACCAGAGACAGTGTGGGAGGAGAATGGGAGATGGCAGAGGGTAAGAGATAGGGGATCAAGGATGGGTGAAAAAAAGCAAAACATACAGAAAACAAGAAATGGAAGATTATCTGCTGAAAATAACATGTTTGTTGATGTGCTTGATTGAGACAATATACAGTGTACTCTGGATGGAAAAAAAGAAAAAGAAAAGAAAAAAGAAAAGGTATTGGTGGGGCAAATAAAGGCATTTTCAACCATGGGGAAAAAAATAAAAATTAAAAATAATAAACAAAATTAAACAAATAATTGTTTTAAAATTAAAAAAAAACTAATAATAACAAATGGAATTAAATAAAGAAATAATTATTTAAAATAAATACATAAATTTTTATAGAAAGCAGTGAATCAAGTGTGAATTATCCCCTTTGTGCTGTTTTAGCAAATCCCTGACTTTCACAACTGATGACTGTCACTATGTGCTCTGTGCCTGGGGATTGGAATGCTTAGTTTGGCACTTGAAACTCTCTCTGAAGTCCACCTTACTATCATTCACTCATTCCATCATTTCAGTAGTTAAATTCTGAGCAGTAAATAAACAACTTTTCTTTTCAAGTAATCTAACTGGCCCAGTTGAATCCACCTGTGGCTCTCTCAACTTTTTATTACTTTGGCATTGTCTTCCAGGACAGACTGTGACATATGGGTAAGTGCCTCATCTATTTTATTCACTTTTATTTCTTCTAAACTGTCTCCTGCTCACTGAGGGCACATGAAGAATATGATAAGCCTACTGCAAATACTGAACACCTTAGCACAGTCCTGAAGTGTTCACCCTTCAAGGGATTGTGTGAGTGTTAGTACTGCCCTCCTCACTATAGGGAAAAGCACTGGATATGCCTTGCTGGAAAGCAGCTCAAAGCAATTCCTTGGAGGACTTTATGCAGGGGCATCCATCCAATAGCATTGAAGAGAATACTGTACTACTTTTATTTCCATGATTTCACTTTTCATTGGTTGCTAAGAAAGCTATACACCCTGTGAACCATGATTACATTTCTCTGAAGTACCTGGCAGTTTGGAAAACACACTGTGTGTGTGTGTGTGTGTGTGTGTGTGTGTGTGCATACATATGTGCCCAAATCCCAAGAGGAGAAATAAAGAAGGGATTGTGGTGTGATCATCCTGGGAGGAGGGTTCCTCTCTTTTTCTCTCTCTCATGCATCCTCCAGAAAAAAATGTTAAAGACCATTTAAATTAATTATTTGCTTTATAATCACTTTTTTTAATAATCACTTTTCTTTTTATGGAGACCAGTTAGAAAGGTGGGAAAATATAAAATGCTTGAAGGATAATCATCAAGATAGCCAAGTACATTTGGAATGTTCTGTGTTCTTTCCATGCTACATTGATCATGTGCTAGTTAATTACACTTTACTAGATTGTTCCATCTGTCAGTGTAATAAACCATGCTCATAGATTTCTGTGTATGAATTAGTTTATGTTCTCCAGAATACTAGCTTTTCTTGATTCTATATCTAAAACTTTCTTTAAATTTCAAAGCCAATTAAAAATTAGGTCCTTTTGGGGCAGTGGTACATCCCCTGTGGGTCCCTCCAGGAACCTAGTTCTGGGAGATCAGTCTGCATCAGGTGTGGACCACACTATTCACACCTGGAGACATTAGTCCCTAAAGCAGGACCTTGAGTTTGTATTTTAATTCAAAACTGAACCTAAAAGTAGCAAACTGGGAACTCCTGCTGTGTCATGCTGGAAAACAGTTTAAAGCATTTCCTTGGAGGACTTTATACAGGGGCATCCATCTGATAGCAGTGAAGGGAATATTGTACTATCTACTTTTATTTATATACATTCACTTTTCATGTGTTGCTAAGAAAGCTATAAATCTTGTGAACCATCTTCTTGGGAACCAGGTTTGTTGAATGTGGTTTTTGTTTTTTTTTTCCTGAAAAGAGAAGATGTGCTTTAACACCAGTGAGGTGAGCAGCGACATCTTTATTCAACACCAAAAAGTCTGAGTCTGATGTGAAAAAGCTCTCCTAGAGCTAGTTTGGAATCCCTTCCCCTCCTAGTGGCTGGCGGTGGGTCCATGCTCAGTGCACCACCTTTGACACCTGAGTTGCCCAAGTATGAAAGACCCACTGCTGCATTGTTCACCAGGCTATGGGTCACAGTGGGAATGAGGCCATACAAGTTCTGTTCTGTGGTATAGTTCTTATCAGTAGCTGTTGTTCACTTGTTGTACTGTGGTTACCATGTGCACAAGGTGGTCTTGGGAAGTCCCAGAGACCTGGCTAGTTGAACAACAGTGCAGGTGACAGGCTTAATCCCCATGGTAGTTGCTGTGGGGTGGTGATTAAGATGGGATGTGTAGAGGTCAACAGGTGGTATGGTGGTTGAGGTGTGGAACTCTCCCACGGTTTCAGTCATGAACCTGGAGGTTTGCTTTCTCACTTTCCCATGCTCTCTCTGTTGCTCCCTGGTGAATTAAAATAATAATGATAATGATGATAAATAAATAAATAATTCTTTTAAAAAATAATATGGAGTGTGTAGACAAGGAGACCATGATTGCTCTGGGCAACCTGTCTTCCTGGGTGAAGGCATGTCTGGGCTGTGAGGTGACAGGCTCAGGCTCAGATGACAGTGGCCTTACCTGAACAGGCTCTCTGAAGTCCAGGCTCCACTAGAGCAAGCAGATAGCGCTCCACATGGTTGGGAGAGGCCTGGCACTCCCAGAAGAGAGCAGTTCCACAGTGTCACTAATACAAGGCAGCCCCAGCCTGTCTTTTCCTAAAAGCCTGCTCTTTAATTTGCTTTAACACAGAGCAGATCCTCCTGATGAACCTTTGTCTAGTTCTCCCTGGTAAAGTGTGGAGAGTCAAAGAGGAGACATGAGGAATGTGCAGGATGTGGCCACCAGAATAAGACCAGGGTCTTTATCTGGACATGGCCTTGGGTGGCTGGATTATTATGAGCAGAATGTCGGGATTGTTTTGAACAGAATGTTCCAAAGTATTGTTATAACAACCTGATAAATTCAGTAGGTACTTAAAACCTTACATCACAGAAATCTCTGGAATGTGTATAAATACTAGCACTAAAGTACATTCAGGGCTGACGAGTATTGACTGGCAGTCCTCCCATTTCTATCCTGTCTTCTTGTCTTTCTTTAATCCTCACCCCAAACTCAAGAACGGTTCGCTGTTGGTGGGTTCGACAGTAAAGCGATGCTGGGATGAAATGATAATTCAGAGAGACAGTGGCAGACTGATCTCAGCCAGCTTTGTCCACTGTCTTGTAGTATGGATTGTTTTTAGCAGCCAATGTGATTGCTCCTACAGTTCTGCACAAAAACGAGGTGGCTTCTAATTTTCCTTTGTTCTGTGTCCACCTGAAGTTTTCTTTTCATTTAGTGGCTACACATTGTGACATTAAATTGAAGTCAGGTGATATCACAGTCCATTTTTGCACCATGAAGACCCTGTTCCTGGGAAATGAATGGACAGAAGTTTGCAGTACCAATGGCTCATGTCAGGGAGGGCTGTGGTGGCATGAGCTGTGGTGTGAGCTGTGGTATCCAATGTATCTGTGGTGGCTGTGGTATCTGAAATACCCATGGTCAGAAAGCAGCTGCACTAAATTCTCAGGGGCTCATGCATCTCTTGCTTCTCCCTGTTCTGGCTGCATAGGGAATGAATGTGACCTTGATGTTTGCGGAGAGATCTGAATGTGAGCATGCAGGGAAGCTGTAGCAGTGGTGCCTGAACCTCAAAAATGCTGGCCATTGTGCATGTAGAAGTCATTGCTGCTTTATAAAGTGGGGTGGCATGGGTGCCTGGGGAAATGTGGTGCCATGACACTGCCTGGGGAGCAAAGATCTCCAGGTGGGACTGAAGATGAAGCCCAAGTAGCCCATGCCCACTTCCAGAGCCATGGAAGCAGCAATGGTCACTGAATGTCCCTTTATCAGGTACTCAACTCATGGCCCTCCAGAAGTGCCATGGCCAAGCTTCTCCTGCCACACCATCCACTGGTGGTGTGTCCCTTCCTACAGAGAATGGTCATTGGCACTGCACTGGGCTTGAGAGAGTGCCAAGGGAGGGCAAAGGTCTGTGGGGTAGGGCTGAGTAACAAACCACTTCTAATTTTTCTGTTAATTAAAAATTGCTCTAAAAATATACACCATCATTTTTTTCTCCAAGGTTTTTGTCATGGGGCACATGCACCCACTGAAGAGAGACAGAGACAATGAAAAGGAAAATAATAAATCACCCCACAGGGAAGATGGCCATACTGCAATCCCTTCTCCATTCTCCTTTTGGGATCTTGAGCACACACCACTTCTGCTGGTATGATTCTCAACCACCAGGTATGGGACTTGAACCAGGGTCAATTATGTGGGAGTCCAGCACCTTTATCACTATGCCATCTCCTGGCCCCTAGCTAATCAATTTTAAGAAAAACATTTTTCTAACTTGATCATCTAAAATATGTCTAATCTCAATAGAGATGTACATTAAGTATAAAATATATAAGGGGTTTAAAAGATTTTGTATAAAAAATGAGTGTATAGCACTTCTATAATCTTTATACTGAATACGTGCTGTGATGGAAGTACATAGTTTGAATAAAACAATTAAATTTTTCCAGACTTCAGAGCTCTTATGGTGTCAGACTCAGTCATTGCAAGTTGTACCTACCACACACACAAATGAGAGTATGACCAAGGTAGTTCTATGTCTTGTGACTGTCACATATCCTTATGGCCTCCCTCATTCCTTTGCTGCTTCTGATGTAGGGTGATGCTGCAGTCATGTCCCTCCCTGCCCCCTGAAGATATGTTAAAGACCTACTACTGGTAACTGGGACTGGAAATACAGTCATTCCAGACCTAATTAACATGAGGTCACTGAGGTGGTATGGAACCCAATATGATAAGTGTCTTTATAAAAGTGGAAAAATGCTTTGTGACCAACCAGAAATTGGAGTGAGATAGCTGCAAATCAAAAACTGCTAAAGATTCAATACCAAAACCAGAAGCTGACAAGAGACAAGGACAGAGTCTATGCAGTCACAGAGGATACCTGGCCCTGCTGAAGCCTCGACTTCACAGTTGTACCCTCCAGAACTGTAGAACACAAGGTTTCTGGTTTTTTTTTTTTTTTTTTTAGAGGTTTTTGCTATAGGGCACGTGTGCTCGCCAGACAGACAGAGAGACAGAAAGCAAGAAATCACCCCCCAAGGGGGATGGCCACGCCACAATCCCTTCTCCTCCATTCTCCTCTTGGGATCTTGGGCACGCATGCACACGTACCCGGCGTGAGTTTAAGCCACCGGGACCAGGACTTGAATCACGGTCAACTACGTGGGAGTCCAACAACATAGCCATTACGCAAACTGCTGGTCCCCAAAAGGTTTCTGTTTTTAAAGCCATGTAATCAGTGGTACTTCCTTACAGCGACTCTAGGAAAAGCTACAGGTGACAGATCCCTTCCAATTAGGAGTGGCTTTCAGAAAAAATGCTTGCTATGGGCAGATGTTTCTTGACACATACAGATGATGAAGACATTGAGATATTTAAGACATCAGAGATATTGTTATGAGGAATTGACAATTTTGTTGGAGATTATGGGGATTAAAAGACCTAATGTGGGAGAAAGGGCTTTCAAAAGATGTTGGGGCAGACATATCTGGTACTTTTCCACTAATCTCTTAAGAAAAATAGATTCTGGAACTAGAAAATGGTGTGATGGTTACATTACTAGACTCTCATGTAGACAACCATGGTTCAAGTCCCAGACTTGGTGGCTTAAAACACACCAGTCACATGAGCATGTGTGCTCATAATCTCAAGAGGAGAATGGAAAAGAAAGGATTGCAGCATGGTTATTCGAAGGAGGGGGAGATTTCTTGCTTCCTGTCTCTCTGGCAAGTGCACATGCCCTATAGCAAAACATCTCTCTAAACCAAAAGAAAAATAGGTCCTCATAAGTTCAAGATAAAGCCAAGAAAACTCTGTAAGTACTGATTTTTTCTCTTCTCATTTCCTTATTTGGTATCTGAAATTCTGGTTGTCTCAGTTTCCCAAAAAGAAATCTAACTGTTGGCTTCAAGATTATATAGACTAATTTACAAGGATGTAGATAAGTGTAGAAGAGGAGTCAGGGTTCTTGACATCAATATGGGGCTGGAGAAAAATGCAGAGCAATGCAACTGATTTGAAAAGTAACACCTTGGACCTTGAAATGAGGAATCCAGGTCTTGAGTAACTCTGGATATGATTTACAATTTTTTTAAATTTTTTTTAAAATTTCAATTTATTTATTTGCATTCATTCACTGTACATCATTACAGCATACAAAATGAGATTTTCCATCCAGAGTACACTGTATATTTTCTCAATCAAGCACATCAACAAACATGTTATTGTCTGCAAATGATCTTCCATTTCTTGTTTTCTGTATGTTTTGCTTTTTTTTCTCCCATCCTTGATTCCCTATCTCTTACCCTCTGCCATCTCCCACTCTCCTCCCACACTGTCTCTGGTATCTATGTTTGCTTTCTATACTGTTTTCCCCCCACATTTTATTGAATCGTGAAAGACCCTAATCAATCCAAATACCCTCATAGCAAACACAGGTGATACACACATTTCCATGAACACAAGTCTAACTTTACGCATCCTATAAAGTAGCACCTAGCTGGGGCTACATATCCTACTGCAGTCATTGAATAGATATATTTTTTTCCCTGAATCTTTTTTTTTTTTGTAACTCAATTTACATTCCTTCCCTAAGCTTCATCAGAGCATACAAAATGCGATCTCCCATCCAGTACACACTGCATAGTGACTCAATCATGCACATTACAAAAAATTTTCCATTACTATTTCCTAGAAATATTTCCACCCCTCTTTCTGACCCTCTGTCCCTTCCCACCCTCCTCTCACCCACCTCCGGTGTCTACAATTGTCCATCATTCCCTTCCCAACCACATTGTATTGATCACACAATTTCCTACATAATCTAACTACTATCAATGATGAATTCACTCATTACTACTTAGAAAACCAGTATTAACTTAACTCAAAGAAACGCAAAGGAACTTTGCTTAAAGCCAGGAAACAGGTTAGGATTCTGTTCAAATGGTAGGTGCATGAACCTATCAGTCTCATGTACTTTTATCTTCTGTTCTGGTTCAATTTTCCCAATTAAATTCTGGAATATAATATTCAACTCCAGACTTGTCCCTATGATTAAGTTGGCCAGTTTCTTAGCTTTTGGACTCTTATTTCCATGTGTCTGTGTTTAATTTTCTTGATACAGCACACCCTTGAGAACTTCTTGGAGATCTGGTCTGGTGCTGGTAAATTCTTTCAGGTTTTGCTTATCTGAGAATGTTATTGTCGTTTCTTCCCACCTGAAAGATAATCTTGCCAGGTACAGTATTTTTGGCTGAAATTGCTTCTCTCGTAATACTTTGAATATGTTTTCCCATTCTCTCCTCACTCGCATTGTTTCCTATGAGAGATCTGCTGTTAGCCTGATGGGATATCCTTTGTAGGTAACTTGATGTTTTTCTCTTGCCAATCTTAGTATCTTGTCTTTGTCTGCGGTTTTGGTCAACCTGGCTATAATGTGTCTTGGAGAAGATCTTCTTGGGTTGATTCTATTTGGGGTCCTTTGTATTTCCTGGGACTGGATCTTCGAATGCCTCTCTAGGTTTGGAAAGTTTTCTTGCAGGATTTCATGGAATAGATTATCAATGCCCTTATGGGTCTCTTCACCTTCTGGAATGCCAATTATCCGGATATTTGGACGTTTGATGGTATCCAGTACTTCTCGCATATCATTCTCAAATTTTTGGGCCATTTTCTCAGTCTTCATGGTGGATTTTTCTAGGCCAGCCATTTTCTCTTCTACATCTGAGATTCTATTTTCTGAATGATCTAGTCTGCTTTTAATACTTTCAAGGGAGATTTTGACTTCTTGTATTATAGACTTCATCTCTAGCAGTTCGGTGTGAGTCTTTTGTAAAGTGTGTAATTCCTCTTTTAGATCTTGCAAGAATTTCCTCATCTCCTGGAACTCGTCAACTTCTTTTTCCTTTCTCTTTAGCAGTTCATTATCTCTCTTCTCTTCCATCTCTGTTAGTTTCAACATTATGAATGCTCTAAATTCCTTATCAGCCATTTCCATGACTTTCACCGAACTGCTTGTGGATGAAGGAGAAGAAGATTCCACATGGCCCCTGTGAACTAGGCAGGAGAGTTGAGCCCTTCCTTCAGAAGAAGATTCCGCACGGCCCCTGTGAAACGGATCTAAGAGCACTGTAGCTAAAGATCCAAATACTAATAGGGTTAAAATATTTCCCAATATCTACTGAATCTGCTGCACCAGCGATCACAACAGAACGGCAAACAGATTCTAGATCACCACTGTCTGCTTGCTCCTGAACATTCAGACTGAACTTCAAGAATTTGAAAGAAACACACCGTCCATCAGATGACAAGAAGTCACCACCGGATCACGAGAAATATGGGAAAACAAGAAAATACCTCTCCTCCAAGGGAAAAGAGTAACTCTTCTGATTTACAATTTTAAATATAATACCAAGTCTTGGGATGGAATTTCCGAGGCTGCTAGAGGAAGACAAAAAACTAAAGAGGGAGAAAAATCTTTAAATTTGATTTGGTAAATTAAAATTTCATGAAGAAATTTAAAAGTACAAAGGAAAGCCCAATAATCACCACTAAGTACAAAGGAAAGCCCAATAATCACCAGTTGGTAGATAAGTTTACTTAGAAAAAAATAGCAATAGCAGAGCAATCTCAATGTGAGCTTACACCAAGTATATTTAAATTCCTTAAAGAAATAAAGGATCTTTTCTATTCAGTGTGTTTCTTGGCAATGTTACCTAGAGTCTCAGAATTCCTACCTCTTTGCCCACTTTCCCACCACCCTTTGCTGTCTGGAAGCCTGGAGGCAATGGTGGCTACGGTCATGCTACTGGCTGCTCCGCGAAGAACAGTAAGGACAAAAAATAATATCCAAAGGTATTTTGGTACCAACAGTGTTATCTATAGCAAGAAAGATGAGCAGTCTTTTCTAACCAATGAGATTTCCAAAAAGACTTCAGAGAGCCAAGACGATGTCAAAGAAAATACAAAAAAAGACTTGTTAGATATTATTAAGAGCATGAAATTTGAATTAAGTACTGTAAATGTACAAACAACAAGGCCACCTAACAGAAGACCACTTGCAAATTTGGAGGTTACAATTGGCAGGCCTAAGAAAACTACAGAAGATACAACAAAGAAGAGAAAGGAGCAGCTCAGTTCTGAGTTGGTGGCGGCTCCATCTGCTATTGCAGAATCCCTACCTTTCAACAAGCAGACGACCAAATCAGAACTGCTCAAGCAACTCCGGCAGCATGAGAAAGACATGAGGGCATAGGTAGACAAAAAGAGATCTAAAATTAGTGTCAGGAACATAATATCAGATATGAAAGTTGCCAGATCTATTACAGCTAGAGTTAGTACAAGACCAGAGCATCATATTCAGTTTGATGAAAGATTGGACAGTAACCTTGGTCAGGAGAGGACAGCTGATCTTAGAAAACATCTTAGGAGAAATATATTCAAGGGGAAGAGACTTAATATTTTTGACATTAAGACAGTTACTGAAGAAGCACCTGAACCAGAGACATCACCTTCACTTTGGGATGTTGAATTTGCTAAGCACGTTGCCAGAGTCAATGAACAGCTTATTCCTAATGGATTTGAAGAGATGATCCAGTGGACAAAAGAAGGGAAGCTGTGGGAGTTCCCAATTAGCAATGAAGCAGGTTTTGATGGTGAGTACATGTGCCCTACAGCATAAACTAAAGAAAAAAAGTTATTTTGAGTAGTCACATCCACTAAACATTCCAAAAGGAAAACACAGTGAATGAAAGAAACTATAAATGTGGAAAAGTAGTGAGGAATAAATTTCCAAACTAGATTCAGGTGTTTGCTTTCTTTTCACTTTTAAAATCCAGAGTCCTAAGTAAATAACAATAACAAAATAATCTGTTGTTAAGTGTTCTGTGGTCAGTATGCAGACTAAAGGGGATTTTATTTTCTCACAGTAACCACAGAAATTAAACAGGTTACCTACCAAATGCCAAAGAATAATAAATAAAAACAAAGTTGGCATTGGATTTAGTTTGGGAAGTTTCCAAAAGCATTTGATAGCCAATGTACTGTAGTAGAAGACAGGCATATGAATATCTTGTTTGAAAGGGCTGCTTTAATCTGTCTTGCATTCTTTCTGTCCTCTTCCCTTAACCTTCCTGAAGTGGAGCAAAGAGAAATCAGACTTAACATTTTTATGCTATTTAATTCTACTAAGCTCTTCTCCCCTGCTCTCCTTGCTAGTATACTGCCTTCAACTGCCACTGACTTAATGACACTGATCCTGTCACATTAATTTTGACTTTATAGACCTAGGATCCTGAAATAGGTGCTCTACTACAGACAAATTTCTTTCCCCCTGGATCCACTCATCTATTTTCCTGGCCATAATTTCTTCTCTTCTGCCTTGTCCCTCATCTGAATACACTTACCTCTACTCTAAACTAGCAATGGGGTCCCTGAAGAATTTCAGAGGACATTTATGCCTCCCCTTAAAGACTTGACCCAAAGCTATGATTTCTTTGTCTGTGTGTACCCCATGTTGTAACCAAAATGGCATCACCACATCCAGCTACTCAATCCAGAAGCTGTTGAATTATACTTTAATCATCTTTGAATGGGTCATTCCAGAGTCTCATTCCCACATCCAATCCCACATCCAATTTATGATGAATTCTCTTCATCATAAATTCACATCTCTCCGTAGTCCAAGTCACCAGTTTCTATTCCCTGAACGTCTCCAACAGCCTCCATCCTGGTTTTCCTAATTCTACTTTTGCCTGTCCCCATAAATTGTCTTCACAATAGTTAGGCTAATCCAAAAAGTGAATTAGATTATACTTTTTTTCTACTAAAATCATTTCAAGGCTTCCTCACTTCTCTGAGGTAAAACCCAAGATATTCAACAAGAGCATGTCTACCTTTTCAACCCTCTTTTACATTCCTTTCCCTCTTCTACTGTACTTCATGCTGATGGGCCTTACTTCCCTTCTATATTTGTACCTAAATTTTTCTGCTATGGTCTTTGGATAAGATTTTCCATCATCCTCAAATACTGTTTCTCCCTCATAATCTGCGTTACTGTCACTCTTTCCATGTAAATACTTCAGGCTCCCCAGAGTGTGGTTGGTGTTGTGACCAACTGTTTTTCTCTTATAGAAAGCTACAATTTTCTTTATAGACTTTAACATAGTTAGAGCTTAGGTGTATTCTGTACAGTTAAGGTGACTGTCTCTTTTTTATTGGACTACAGCCATGTCTAAATTACTGTATTCACCAATAGATATCCAGGTACTGAAACTATTCCTGAGGCAGTGAGTTGCTGAATAATTACTTGTTGAAAAAAATAATTAAATAAAGATATGACTGCAAGTAAAACTCAAAATGTAAATACTAAAACGGCAACCACAGAAGATTGTATATTTCAAAGACACTCACAATACTTCCCACCCCAAAATCTCTTCTAGAACCTTGCCACATATACATCAAAAGTGTGTTAAAATGTTTCTGTGTCTTTTCCTTTAAGTGTGTTGTGGTTCCTCAAAACCAAGACTGTGAAATCTCTGTCAAGCAGATTGTGCATCTTCCCTTTACTGTCAGTCTCTGCACTTTACTTTGTCCATTGGTAACATCACATTCTCCTGATTATTCTTCATGCTTGTGTGTGTGTTGATGTTTGTACATTGGAAAGCTGGTATTATTCTAGTGTCTGCACTCTGGCTTCGTTTGAGATGCTAGAAATACCCCAGTGGTTGGACAGAGTAAGTGAGAGGTCCCTAATGTTCCCATTGTCACCAGGGACCACAGTCCTAGCTACAGAAGAGCCCTGATGTTCCTGATCATCCCAACATAAGATATTTCTGATGCCCACAAAACTGCACTAATCTGAAGAAGGAACATGCATAGGGTCACTTCACCATCTGGGACCCAGTCAGCTGCAGCGTGGTGACGCACTGAAAGCAGATCCACTGCCAAATAGACTATCCTGAGAAACAACAGTTCTTGTATATGTGCATCTCTGAGGTGCCATGAGCAGCCCTGCACACTGAGACAGTGCTAGAGCATATACACACAGTTAGACAAAGTGCTATAGTTAGGGCTTCTCATAGTAGGCCTATGACCCCTACTCCCACAGAAGGGCACACTTTCCTCCTTACAGGGGCTCTAAAACAAGTGTGTGTGATCAATAGGAACTTCAAAGACCAACTACTGTGAAGAGTCACTACAGAAATAAATAGAAGACATTTATATTAGGAAAGAATACATCATGCTACCTTTATTTGTGGATGACATGACACAATTTTTAGGAAGTCACTAGGAATTGGCTACAGACTATTAGTATGAATAAACAAGTTCAGGGACCAGCAGTTAGCATAATGGCTATGTCGCCAGACTCCCACGTAGTCGACCACGGTTCGAGTCCCGGACCTGGAGGCTTAAACTAACACAGGGCACCTGTGCGTGCATGCCCAAGATACCGAGAGGAGAATGGAGGAGAAGGCATTGAGGCGTGCCCATCCCCATGGGGGGTGATTTCTCACTTTCTGTCTCTCTGTCTCTCTCTGTCTTTCTGGCTAGCACACGTACCCTATGGCAAAAACCTCTCAAAAAAAGAAAAGAAAAAGGAAATGAATAAAGAAGTTCATAAAAGTAACACAATATAAGATAAATATACGAAAATAAATTATATTTTAATTTTTTTAACATTGCCAAAATACACATTTTTTAACTGGAGAGGGAAAGTGAGAAAGCCCCCCAAATGGGCCATAGTCATGCTATAACCATTTACCCTCCACCTATCCCTTCTTTTGAGATTTTGGCTATGACTTCATACACACCTCACATGTTTCTCAAGCCAGATACAGAAATTGAACTATGCAGTCTGCCATGTGGGATCTGGCTGCCATAACTTCAAGGAGTTGGCCCATAAGGTCAATTATTCCCTTGGAAATAATTATAACAAAAAAAGGGTAAACTTGAACACTGAAAACTGCAATACATCACCAATGTTGGAGATAACTCACAACACTGAGTCTCCTTTCCATGTTTCTGGAAAATTTACCATCCTAGAAAGGAGGAAGAGATTGTTTCTTGGTCTATTACTAGAGGTGAGTCCAAGGTGAGGTCTACACATGCAAATGTGTATTATGGTCTCCATTTTCTTCTTTTTTTGGTAGGCATTATTTACTTAATTGTATTTATTACTAATTTTAAATTTGATCAGAGAGAGATGGAGAGAAAGAAAAAGTGAGAAAGCAAGCTGCCAGGTCCAGGACTAGACATGTTTCACCCCTGTGGAAATCCAGCACTTTAACCACCACGTCACCTGTTGACCAACCTTATTGTTTCCATGTTAAAATATAGAAAACTAAAGTCCACAAAGAAAGTAAACAACACCCACGTTTTAGAGGTAGGAATGACAGGGATTGACTCCCCTAGTAACCCCCTGCCAATCATTCTGTATTTAAATAATCCCCCCAATAACATAATAATATGTGTATAAGAGAGACCTGGTATCCAAGAATGGGAGGAAGGGAGGCCAGGGATTCAAAACTAGAAGGTGAGAGAGTACTGTGATGATCAAGACTAAGTTCTTTGTGTCTATAGAACAGAGTCACTGAAAGACACAACATCAGAGAAGATACAGAAATTTGAACACGGCAGGGCATATAACAGGAAAAGCAAAAATCAGGGATATGTCTTGAACAAAATCATCTCTTGCACCCCCCTCCAGTCACCACTCCCAATCTTTACCCACTTTTCATACTATTCCCTTATTTTACCACTCCAGTCTAATATTAACACTGATGAATTAGGATGGGCATTTTGGGGCCAGAAGGTGGCCTCATGGTTAAAGGCAATGGACTCCCACATGACTGAGTGTAGCTGGAGTCCCAGACCTGGTTGCTTGCTTTTTCACTTTCCCTCTCTCTCGCTTTCTCTTTCTCTTGTCAAATTAATAATAATAATAATTATTATTATTATAGTTAAATAAAATAATTTTTAAAAAGATGATCAGTTCTCTATTTGAAAAGAAACTCAGTGATAGCAAAATGTTTATGAAATCCCTCCTAGCCTGGTTTGTGGACAAAATCAAGGAAGAGTAGGTAAGTCAGGTACATCTCCCACACACAGACACACCCCAAATAATTAAAGATTTGTTAGATAAAACATGGGAGCTTTTGGTCAAGTAATTATTGGACACTTGAAGTGTAAATAGACTTGGAATATGAAATACACCTATCCTATTATTCTGCTGTCCTATCTTAAAAATACACTAGAACAGTTTTCCAATTGTAATAACCATTAAACACTCAAAAATCAGCTTAGTGGGTGAGGATAAACATATTTTAATGACTGTAAGAGAATTACCATAGTAACTATCTGTTTCTTAATAACCTAAACACATTATTTTTCATTTTTTAGATCGCATTACTAAAAAGAGTCGGTCATATAACAAGAATAACTAGATCAGAACAAAAAAAGTGTTAAATTACTTCTTAATGTCATTGACTAAGTTACCCGCGTATGAATTTCCTCATTATGCCTGAAATGTCAAACCAGGATTTAATAAAGAATCAGGATCCTGTCTCTGACTCACCCTGACAGAGACTGTTCCTCTCCCATCAGGTTCTGGTCTACTGGTTTCAGGACTCTGTGAAAACTCAGGAACCTTCACTTTGTTGCCTAATTGAGGATCTCAGAGCCTTGTGGGAAATGTAGTCTCTGCTCCGATGACGTCATCAGCACTGGACGAGAAGGGCGGCTTTTTCAGAGTCTCTCTCCGCCTGTGGCGCTCACTTCCTTCTGCGTGGTTGCTGGGGAGAACCTGCCGCTGTGCTGACCGTGTTCTGCAGGACACGGTGTCCACGACGGTGAGTCTGAGTGTGAAGGAGGAGGTTTTGGGGGATGTCGGGTGGAGGAGGAGAGGCGCCTGAGGGAAGGTGCAGCCCCTGGTCCGGGCTGGGTGGGGAGAGCGACAAGAGCGTCAGTTTGTGCAGGTCTGGGGTGAGGAAAGAGGTGACCTGGGCTTTGCTTCCAGTACCTGCTTTGTCAGAAGGTGGGTGTGTGCATTCAGGTGTACGAGGGCAACTCCAGAAGCTCCAGAATGGGGTGATCTAGTCCAAGCTGGGCACGGGGGCGGTTTGTTATATTTTGATCAGTGAGAAAGGAGAGGACACCCAGTCATAGCTAAATTATAGGAGTCATTATTACCGAGCTCTCATGTCTTTTTTTTTTTTTTTTTTTTTTGAGAGGTTTTTTTTTTTTTTGCTATAGGGCATGTGTGCTTGCCAGACAGACAGAGAGAGGCGGAGAGATAGAAAGCAGAAAATCACCCCCCAGGGGGGATAGCCACGCCGCAATCCCTTCTCCTCCATTCTCCTCTCGGGATCTTGGGCACACACGCACACGCACTCGGCGTGAGTTTAAGCCACCGGGTCCGGGACTCGAACCGCTGTCGACTACGTGGGAGTCCAGCGACATAGCCATTACTCTAACTGCTGGTCCCGCTCTCATGTCTCTTAAAGACCCTGCTGCCCCAAGCATAGGGAGAAGGGTGCTTGTAAAGGCAAAAAGCACATTTGCGTTGATGTGGCGGGAACAGTAACCATTGAGGAGGGGGTGGAGAAGAAAGGGAGAGGGGATCCCAATGGAAAGCAGTCACAGAAGCCTGATCAAGCAGGTTAATAATTACTAAGGGCTCTTTCCAGTCCTTTGCCAAAACATAATGGGATCTTAATGGTCTTCATGGCTTGGGGCAAGGAGCTTATCACTAAGGAAGTTCTCAAGGTTGGGGTTTCAGGTTATTTAGTAAAGACTAGCAGGAATGTTAATCACTCTTGTTTACAGAAAAGTTGGAAGCACATTTCCAATATAGAGTTCACAATGAAGGTTCTCCTGCTTCAGGTTGAGGGGGCTTTCCACAGGCAATGAGTTCAGCTTCCAGCTCTACTACAGGATCCTGATGAGAGAGGAGTAAGTTCTCTGGTTAGGTAGATAGGGTGTGGAGTCCACAGAATGGAGGGTAGAAGACAAATGGAGTCAGTACAGTGAAGCCTTAAATAAAAATAACATTCACAACTCTCAGCAGAAATAAATTATTAGCTCTTGCTTCTTACTTGGACAGAAGCTGCTTGCACCCTGCTTGAGATAATTACAGCTGAAAGTAGCATTGTCCATATCATTGCTAGATTCCAAATGAAAAGTGTAGTGCCTCTTGGTCTGGAGAGCAGGAGAGGAAAGGACCTTGAACAATAAACTCTTCTTTCATATTTCAAAAAATTTATGAGCACTCATTGACTGGCTAGAAATAGACAAACTGCTTATAGTCCTGAGCTCAGTGCTCAACTCAAGGACAACAATTAAGACTCCCAGTGGCACAAAACTGTGCTGGCTTCACTTTTTAAAGTATTTTTTCTCCATCTCCTTAGACAAAATTAATTTTCACATTTTTTTCTTTTATTTTTCTTGTCAGGGTCCTTTCTGACACCCTGAGTATACCCATTTGCTTAGCTGGAAGCTTTGACTCTTTTCTAATAAACTTTGCTTACTATACTCTCCTTTTGTCCACTTTTTTTTTTTTTTTTTTTTTTGGGAGGTTTTTGCTATAGGGCGTGTGCGCTCGCCAGACAGACAGAGAGAGACAGAGAGATAGAAAGCGAGAAATCACCCCCCAGGGGGAATGGCCACGCCGCAATCCCTTCTCCTCCATTCTCCTCTCGGGATCTTGAGCACGCACGCACACGCGCCCGGCATGAGTTTAAGCCAGCGGGTCCGGGACTCGAACCGCGATCGACTACGTGGGAGTCCAGCGACATAGCCATTACGCTAACTGCTGGTCCCTACATTTCTAATTCTTTGTGACCATCAGAGAAGAACCTGCCCAGGTGTTGTATTTGAACATCTAGCACTTCGTGTCACGGATCCTACTCTGTATCTCAATAAGTTTACCCATCTGAAATACAAGCCTATTTCCAATACTAGTGAAATGCCCCCAGTTTTCCAGTGAAGTAACTGGGGAGTCTTTGCAGTCAGAGTGTTCTTATGGCAGTTGTGTTTGTGGGGTATCTTGGTGTCTTAAAGTGAATGAAGCCTGTGGTTCCCTCCTGCATTTCTTTGGCCTGCCTAGCACTGCTGGGTAAGTTACTTATTTTCTTTTAAGATTTTTGCTATGGGGCACAAGTACTTGCCTGAGAGATGCAGAGATTGGCAGGGTAGGTGGGGAGGAAGGAGGAATCACCCCCCCCAGGGGGATGGGCATGCCAAAATCCCTTCTCTAGTTTCCTCTTGAGATTTTGGGCACATGTGAACATGCTCTGGATGTAATTTTCAAGCCACTGGATTTGGTAATCAGACTACAAAGTTGCATGTGGACCCAGTAGCCTTCCTCAATGCCACTGGCTGGCCCACCCTGGGTAAATTTAAAAACTTTTAGGGGCTATCAGGTGGTGTAGTGGTTAAGGTTTTAAACTCCCACTTGGCAGAAGGAAGTGGCAGCCTTTCCATCAGTCCAAGACCTGGCAACTTGAAAAATTACACTAGGCGCATGTGCCTCTGTGTACAAACTTCCAGGAGGAGAATGGAGCGAAGGGATTGTGGTGTGGCCATCACCCTTATGGGGTGACTTCTCATCCCCCTCCTTCTTTCTGTCACTCTCCAGCAAGTGCACTCACCCTATGGCAAAAACCTAAGGGGGAAAAAAAGTATTTTATACAAGTTCAAATTCAGAATCTAGTGACAGTGATTGCTGTTAGGCATTTTGAAGTACTGGTGAATGGTAGCATTTTATTTGGAATAAAGTAAGTATTATGAAGTTAGAAAATATACTGTACAGATAGGAATCTCACCTGAAAGAACACCCCTCTGGCCTGAATACTGTATTAGTACTTCAGAGCAGTGGCAGAAGAGCCTGGGAAAGGAAAACAATTTAATTTGCCTAAAGTAATTATTGATCTTTCTTTCTAGAGTGGACAAAATTTGGATAATCCTACCTTCTCCTGAAGCAGTAGATGCTGCTCAGAGTTTTGGACCAACTTTCAGAAGGGGTAGAGAGTTTGACTGAGATGGGTAGGCAAAGCCCTAATGATGTTAGTTATTGGAGAAAGCTTAGAGTATGGCCTGGTGTGAAGTTATAACCTGTCATCCTGAGAGTGTCTGTTTACAGTGCTCTGTAAACCGACTCCATTCTTTCAATTTGTTGTCATTGTTTCCTGTTTCTGAGCTTATGTAAACCTGATCTGTCACCAAATTTGGCAACTAGAGAAAAGTGGATGTACCCTCTATCTTGATAGGTTTTCCTAGTAGTTCAGGAAGGGTTTGACAAAGTATTTCTGCCTTATAAGAAAAATGGAAATAAATTAGATTTGAGATATGTCTTTCTCAGAGTCCGGTTATTTGTAGATGCTAGACATTCTGACATTTTGGCTAGTGTTATCTGTTTTTTTACCAGATTTAAATCAAATGAACCATTTGATTACTTTCAATTTTTCTTGTGTAACATTGAGGTTAACACAAACATGACTTTCAATACTTTTCCTATCCCCCAACAAATTTTGTGACTTATGTGGTTTCAAAGTTTTCTACTTAATAGCAACAATGTCTTATTAAGATGATAAATTCTGCAGAAAATTTATTAGAGCCTTTATTTCTTCTGTTTTTTTAAAGATATTCTTGCTGTAGGACACACACACTAACCAGAAATAATTCTCCCCACCCCCCCAACCTTGGGGGATGGCCAATTCTGAAATCCGTTCTCCTCTCTCCTGTGATTTTGGGTGTACACACACATTCACTCACTTACTTATGTGCCTGGCATGGTTTTCATGCCACTGGATCTGGCACTTGAACCATATACTCAGCCATGTGGAATCCACTACCTTAACCACAGTGCTTCCCACAGACCCATAAGAGCCTATTTTATATTATGTAAAATAGGAAAATTAGACTATATGGCACTTTTAATTTAAACCAATTTTTAAAATGTAAATAAAATGTAATGCAGTACTCTTGTATGAGTAGCAAATCCTTATGTTTTGTTTATTATTATTTTTTTGTGTGTAGGAGGTTTTCTCTTAGTATGCATGTGCACATCAGAGAGACTGAGACAGTGAGAGGGAAAGTAAGAAATCTCTCTCTAGGGGGGATGGTCACACCACAATCCCTTCTCCTTTCTTCTTCTGAGATCTTGGGCATGCATGCTCATGTACCCAGTGTGAGTTTTAAGACACCAGGCCTGGTACTCAGTGGTCAGCCATGTGATAGTCCAGTGACATAACTACTAGGGCATCTGCTGGTTTTTCTTTTTTAGTTGCAGAGACTTATAGTATGTAAAAATCTTAAAACTTCATCTACTAATGTACACACAATTGCTCTGTAGGTTTTTCAAAAGTCTTATACATGGCTGTGAAGTTCTATCGATTGTATCTGACATGTATTTAAGACTTTTTGTCTCATATGATATTGTTAAAAACATTGCTGGGGCTTAAATGTATTGTTTAGCATTTTCTGTGTAAGGAACAAACTAAGTATTCTAAAAACTAGCACATTTATTTGCTCAAAGGTCCTCAGATCTACATTTTGGGCTTGATTCAGCTGGGTAGTTCCTATTCTGGTTGACTGGATGGCAAGTGAGGCTTTAGTCATGCAGTGCCTCAAGAGAGTCTGATTCATTTCAGATGACTTCACTCTTCTGTCTAGTGGTTTGTGCTTACTCTTGGTGAGGCCCTTGTAGACACCAATTTAGCCTCCGGATTTTTCAATAATGACTCTGATAAAAGTGAAACACTGTTGTGAGCAGGTGGTGTGGGGGTTAAGGCACTGGATTCCCACATGGGCTACTGGTTTGAGTCTTGGACCTGGCAGTTTGAAAATCACACTG
The DNA here is from genome assembly GCA_026018925.1 of Tupaia tana. Taxonomy (NCBI): domain Eukaryota; kingdom Metazoa; phylum Chordata; class Mammalia; order Scandentia; family Tupaiidae; genus Tupaia; species Tupaia tana. Next base: position 124,699,073 of record JAKSZU010000003.1, read on the forward strand.
GGCACGTGTATGTGTACATACCCAAAATCTCAAGAGGAGAGTAGGAGGGATTGTGGTGTGGTTATTCACCATTTCTTTCTTTCCTTCTCTCTGTCTCTCTCCAGTGAGCATATGCACCCTATGGCAAAAACCTAAAAACAATAAAGAAAGAATGGAAACAGTAGTGGAAAAAAACTTTCCAAACTTAGATTTCTATCACATTTTCTTTTTTCAGTTTATTTTATTCATGATAGAGCATGCATGTCCACTCAAGATTGAAAGAAAGAGAGAAGCACATACAGGGATTCATTACTGTGTTTCCCCAGCTCATCAGGATCTTAGGCATGTGCACTTACTCACAGGCTTGATTTTAGACTGACGTGGGGATCCAAAGTCATGGTTAACCATATGCCTTCCAAGCAGTTACATTTGTTATTGACTCCAGGCTGGACTTGCACTATGTTCTTTTTTATTTTATTTTTTTTCAGTTTTTGCTATAGGGCATGTGTGCTTGCTAGAGAGAGAGAGAAAGGAGGAAGCAAAGTAGGAAGGGAGGAAGGAAGGAAGGAAGGAAGGAAGGACAAATCTCAAACCAGAAATATGTCCATGCCTGTTTGTTCTTCATTCTCCTCTCAGGATTTTGGGCACATCTGAATGTGTGCCTGGCCTGCTTTTAAAGGTGTTATGTCTGGAACTTGAACCATGGTTGGCTATGTGGGATCCAGCTGCATTACCCCTCATGCCATTTGGTGGCCTAATAATTTTTATTTCAATATGACTTAATTTATGGATTTTGATTATATTATTGTCTCTTGATCTTTGTCTTTGATTGCTGTTTTGTAGTTTTATAATATTTGTTATTGTCAGTTACTCCAGTGCTTTAATTCAGAAATTATCTAATTATGTATGTGTTTATATTTGACATTCTAGGTAAATTTTAGAATTTTTGGTCCCTTTTTCCATGAAAAGAAAACATACTGGAATTTTGATGGAATATTTGTATCGGTGACAGAGACAGCTTCATTTTGATGAATTTTGAAAAAGTGATCTTTGTAAAGGTGAGTTTTTCTTCATGTACCTATATGTAACTGTCCCGACCCGCAGGACAGTTGAACAGGTTTCCTGAGGGAGGGAGTGAGAGATGGGACAAACACACAGACACACAGAGTGGAGACAAGGTGAGGTGCTGATCAAGTCTCATTTATTAAGGAAGAACAGCGAGCTTATATACAGGCTGGTGGGCATTGATTGGTTGCCTGAAATGCAAATGAGATAGAATAGCATAAACCAATCATTGATGTGGGTAGATCTCTCCCGTTGTCTAGAAACCCAACTGGGGAGAACTGTTGGTCACATGATTTCTGAGAAACAGTTTGCTCAATGAGGAAGTGAAATCTAATGGTTTCCAAGATGGTGGATAGCTCAAGATGGCGGATAGCTCAAGATGGCTTCCGTATGCAGTGCCCTCCACATGTTCCCCATTTTTATTTTTTCAAAGAGGAGAAAAACCTGGGAGAATTGTGCCTGTCTTAGGTTGGAGTCATTTTTTAGAGCCACACGTCTATCCTTACCCGTCATTGGAGAATCCCATTGCAATGATGGGTTTCCTGTCTTAGGTGGGAGGACTGTACAGCTGTTACAGGCTCTGAGTCTCTTACCCATCTTTGGCTAACTGATTCAGCACCTCAGGCAGGAGCAATGTCTAGGCTTCACGATACTCCATCTCCAGGTTGTGGTAGTGGACTTGGATAGGCTGCATTTTTATGGAGTCATCAATTTGGCGTTTAAGGAAAACCATGAGCTTATTAAAGAGAACAGGCCCCAAAGAGCAAACAATCAGTAAACCCAGAATCGGATCAAGTATGGGGAGGAAAAAGGGGAGGAGTCCGTTCCACGCGGTCCATAAGCGGTTGTCAGCAAGCTATTTTCTACATTGAAGATCTTCTTCTAATTGGTTGAGCTTGTCATGAACTATGTCAGACTTGTTGGCATAAAAGCAGCAGCATTTCTGTAAAACAAGACAGAGACCCCCCCCGCCCGCCCGTCCCCCCCCCCCCCCCCCCCCCCCCCCCGTTCTGCCAAGAGGAGGTCTAACCCACGTCTATTTTGGAGTACTACTTCTGCAAGGGAGTCTAATTGGTCCTGAACAAAGGTAACAGTGGAAGCCAATTTTCTGTCACTGAGTCAACTATGGCTAAAGTATATGGAGCTGTAGCTCCATATTGCGCAACTGCTGTTTTAATTTCTTTTATAATGTTAAAATCAAAGCCACGTACGTGGTGCCATGCTTCTCCTTGTTGATCTTTGGTTTCTGTTACTGGGAAGTCTTCCTGTTCCTTAAAGTTCATTGATGGTTGTGGTATCTGAACTGGTTTAATTTTTGTGCTAGGGGTAAAAGTGGGCTGATAGCGATTCTGTAAGGAATCTGCACTTTTAGATTTACCCACTCTCAGTTTTTCCAATTGTGATATTAAGTCTTGATGTTTCCTTTTTGTTGAATTTGTTCTTCAAGTTGTTTAATTTTATTCAAAATCTCTTCTCTAGGATCAATAACCGGCATCACCAAAGGTGGTGCAGATGCGACCTAGTTGTAAGATGGCAGTCGTTTTTTGAAAGGCGGCCATTTTGAATTATTGTACTTGGCTGCCTCTGTTTCTAAAGTGTCTTCTTCAGGAGCCATTTTGGATTATTGTATTTGGCTGCCTCTCTATCTAAAATTTCTTTTTCAGAATCAGTTAATTGGTCATCCAAATGAGTTTTAAGTTCTGTAAGAGATGGGTATAAATTTTTCTGAGGCTTTTTTAAGTTTGTAACTTTCTCATTGACTCTTGTTTGTTTAATTTGTTTTGGTTTGATATCTGGTTGTTTATTAAGTTCTGTCACTTTTTCCTCACTGTCCAAAGAAATTAAATCTTTTTCTTTTTTGGTGCCAGGGTCTATTTTAGTTTCCATGACATCTTTACTATCTGTCTGAGTTTTATTTTTTTTGTATAATTTGTTCTCCTTCTGCTACAACTGCCACGATTTTAGGGTCATTTGTCCAGAACCTAATGATCTCATCTATTAGGTTCTAGTAAGAGAGGAGAGGAGAGGAGAGGAAGGAAGGAAGGAAGGAAGAAAGAAATTGTTTAATCTTGATTTTAACTCCGCGTGTCTTGAGGTCTTCAGTAAGCCCATGAACAAATAACTCACGTTTACTCATTTCTTTTCCCATAATCACCCTTATTACTTGTTAAGTAACCTTTGTTACTTGCCAGGACGATTCTCTGCTGTCCCCTTTTGGACAATTCTCTGCCGTCCTCTCCTGTTTTCTGCCACGGCCTTCCCCTTTATTTCAGTGCTTTTCACTGGATCCTTCGTACCCAGGTCCCTTGTTCAGGTGCCACATGTCCCGACCGGCAGGACAGTCGAACAGGTTTCCTGAGGGAGGGAGTGAGAAATGGGACAAACACACAGACACACAGAGTGGAGACAAGATGAGGTGCTGATCAAGTCTCATTTATTAAGGAAGAACAGCGAGCTTATATACAGCCTGGTGGGCATTGACTGGTTGCCCAAAATGCAAATGAGATAGAACAGCATGAACCAATCATTGGTGTGGGTGGATCTCTCCCATTGCCTAGAAACCCAATTGCTCCACGAGGAAAACAGTTGGTCACATGATTTCTGAGAAATGGTTTGCTCAGTGAGGAAGTGAAACCTTATGGTTTCCAAGATGGTGGATAGCTCAAGATGGCAGATAGCTCAAGATGGCTTCCGTATGCAGTGCCCTCAACATGTAACCACCTTTTTCAGGTCTATAATTTTATTGTATTGAGAAGTGTTTCTTCTATTCTGATTTTGCTGAGAGTCTTAATCATGGAGGGATATTGTATTTTATCAGATGCTTTTTGTGTACCAGTTGATATGATCATATAGTTTTTATCCTTTTTTCTGTTAATATGATGTATTACATTTTTTGTTTTATATATGTTGAACCACCTTTGCATCCATGGAATAAAGCCTACCTGGTCATGATGCATAATCTTTTAATGTGTCATTGGCTACAGTTTGCTAGTAACTTGTTGAGAATTTTTGTGTCTATATTCAACAGGGATGTTGGTCTGTTTCTTTGTTGTTGTTATGTACTTGTCTATTTCAGGGATGAGGGTGATGGAAGCTTCATACATTGAGTTTGGGAGAGAGTATTCCTTTTGGATCTTTAGAAATAGTACACTAATAGTTAGCTCTTCTTTAAAAATTCTGTAAAATTCAGAAGTGAAGCCATCAAGAACTGGGCTTTGTTGGGAGACTATTTATTACTGATTCAATCACATTGTTTCTTATTGGTCTCTTTAGACTTTCCATATCTTCTTGATTCAGTCTGGGTAAATTGTATGTGTCCACAAATTTGTCCATCATTTTTATTTACATACTTACTTAAGTTTTGTTCATTTCATCCAGTTTTTCTTGTTTATTGGTGTATAGTTGCATGTAGTATTTTTTTAAATATAGACCATAGATTTGTTTATTTTTAACAGCCATCATGCCATGAATTCATAGGAAATAGGTTCCAGTAGCTCAGGCTCCTTTTCATTGGTTCTCACAAAGTGTGCTTCTCTGGGCAGAGCAGGCTGGCGCTTCTTTTTCTGGTCAATTTTCTTCTCACAAAGTGTGCTTCTCTGGGCAGAGCAGGCTGGCGCTTCTTTTTCTGGTCAATTTTCTTCACACACGTGTTTGGAAGATATCTCTGCTCTTAGAATGCTTAATATGCTGAATACGCACATTAATTCTCTTGGCAAGAATCTTGCCCTTGTTTGTTTACAACAATTCCAATAACATGCTGGGTAACTTTGTAGAGTCTTCCTGTTTTGCCATGGTAACATTTGTGGGGCATTCCTTTTTGAACAGTACCCATTCCCTTGATGTGTACAATATCACCTTTCTTGTAGATTCGCTTATATGTTCCTAAAGGAACCACTCCATGTTTTGTAAAAGGCCTAGAGAACATATATCAGGTGCCTCTCCTCTTTCCCTTTGTGTTTGTTCGTTATTTTGGTTAATTACTGGAAGATGGCAGTTCTGGCCAAAAGGCACTCATAGTATTTTTTCATGATCTTTTGTATTAAGTCATCGGAAAAGTCATGACATATTTTTTCATGTTTTTGTATGCAAACATGTCATGACTTTTCCAACAACCCCAGTATTTCTGTTATGCTTGTTTTAATATAGCCTGTTTCACTGTTAATTTGATTTACGTGGCTCCTTTCTCTGTTCTTGATTAATCTAGTTAATGGTGTGTCAATTTTTTTTATCTTTTTGATGAACTAATTTTGGTTTCATTTATTTTCTGCATAGTTTGTTTATTTCCTATTTTATTTATTTCTGCTTAAATCTTTATTTCACTTACTATTTTTGGGATTTTCTTGTGGATTTTCCAGTTCTCTGAGGTGTGTCATTTGGTTGTCTATTTGCCCCCTTTTATTTTTTTCCTGTGAGCAATAATTACAATAAAATTACATTTTTTTAAGAATTATTTAATTTATTCTTTCGTTTATTTTAATTTGACCAGAAAGAGACACACAGACACAGAGAGAGAGGGAAAGTGAGAAAATAAGCCACCAGGTCCAGGACTCGAACCATGGTCGGCCATGTGAGAGTGTCCAGCGCCTTAACTACCACGCCACCTGCTGGTCCCTACTATAAAATTACTTCTTATGACTGCTTTCACCATGTCCCATAAGATATAAAAACTCATGTGTTCATTATCATTAGTTTGAATATATTTTTTATTTCAGTCTTAATTTCTTCAGTGGCTGCGACATCATTAGGTAGCAGGTTGTTTAGTTTTCATGTGTTCGTGTGTTTTCAAGGATTTTCTCTGAAGTTAATCTCAAGTTTGTTTTCATTGTGGTCAGAGAAGATGCTGGATATAGTGTCTGTACCTTTTAATTGTTTTGTGTCCTATCATGTGGTCCATCTTCAAAAATGTTCCATAAGGGGGGGGTCTGAAAAATGTGTATTTTGTGGTTGTTGGTTGGAAAGCTCTATAGATATCTGTCGAACCCATTCAGTTTATGGTATTGTTTAGATCTTGTATCTCTTTGCTTATTTTTTGTCTAGATGATCAGTTCAAAGGAGACAGTGGGATGTTGAGATTCCCATTGATTAGCATATTGCTGTCTGTCTCTCTGTTTAGATCTAGCAGGCTTTCTTTCACTCCAGTGTTGAGTGCATAGATATTTATAAGTACTATATTTTCTTGATGAATAATACTTTTAATACTACACAGTGTCTTTGAATAAAAAATGAATTATTTATTTAATTTAGCTTATTATTATTATTATTATTATTATTATTTTAAATTTGATATAGGGGATCCATGTGCACTCAAGAGAGAACGTATGAAAGAGAGAGAGAAGTGCAAAAGCAAGCCACCAGGTCTGGGATTCAAACCATGGTCAGCCTTGTAGATATCCAGTACCTTAACTGCCATGCCACCTGCTGGCCCTCTAGTTTCCTTCTTGAACTGTTCTTACGGTTTTTGTCATAAAGTCTACTTTGTCTGATATCAGTATCATGACTCTAGCCATTTTTAAATTTCCAATTGTATGGAATATCTTTTTCCAGCCCTCTACTTTCAGTCTATGTCTATCTTTTAATTAGAGCATTTATGCCACTAACATTCTACACAATTGATATTTATTGACTTATCACTACCATTTTGTTAGCCATCTTCCACTTTGTTTTTGTTCTCTTCTGTTTGTACCTTTTTAGTTTTCCTGATATATAGTACACCCTTCAATACTTCGTGAATATCTTGTTTAGTGCTGATACATTATTTCACTTATCCGTTTTTTTTTTTTTTTTTAAATCTAGGAATGATATTTTTGTGTTCTTTTGATTTGAAGGATAATCTCACAGGGTTTAGTATTGTTTAAAATTGTCTTGCTTTCTATGTTTTGAATATGTCTTCCCATTCTTTCTTTGTTTGCATTGTTTCAGTTGAGAGGTCTGATGTTAGCCTAGTAGGATAACAATTTGTAAATAACTATACATTTCTCTCTTGCCATTTTTAGAACCTTGTCTTTGATTTTGATCAATCTGGCTGTGTTGTATCATTGAGAGAATCTTCTTAGGTTTATTCCATTTGGGGTCCTCTGTATTTGTTGGGTCTGATGTCTGAATGTTTCTCTAGGTTTGGAAAGCTTTCTCAAGTATTTGATGGGATAGGTTTTTAATGCTATGGTCACTTTCACTTTCTGGAATACCAATTATTCAGATATTTGGGTGTTTAATGGTGTCTAGTATTTCTGATATATCATCATTTCAAAGGATTATTTGTGAGAAACTCAGGACTTGAAGGTAAGCTGTCACGAAGAATTGAGTCAAGAGATGAGAAAAAGTTAAAAGAGGGGGCTAAAGCTCTCTTGGAGCAAAAGCTAAAGTGTACCAAAGCAGAACCCATTTATTCTAAATTAAATCAAATAAGTACTGAGTTTAACTATAGAGAACAGTATACAATATACACGACATTCTTTGTAGGTTGTATTCTTGGTACAAGATCAATAGCTATCATTAATTTAGTAATTAGACAGAATTTTGGCTATGGAATGTCACCAAACATCTTGAGACACAGCTCATGCCTGGAGCTCTATCTGGGTGGCCGTGGAGTCCCTTTGGCTTTCTGTCTAGGAATGGGGTTTCTTTCAACTCCCTTCTGCATTCTTTCCTTCTGGTTTAATTCTCAGGCATGCGCTGGTTTTTGTCCCCAACTGTTATTATTTTATTCTTTTAATTTTTATCTTTTATTTTTCTTTCTCAGATCAATTAAATTCACATTTTACATAAAGTCCCCATTGTGATGTATATAATATACATACATATATATATATATATATATATATATATATATATATATATAGTTTTCAACAGAGAACTCTACATTTTTTTGGTGTTAAATGTTTCTTCCCTTTGCCCCTCACGCCCACTCTCCACCACCCACTCCCCCCCCTGCAGCCTCTGGCATCCACATTCATCCTTTCCACTATCATATCTTCAGATCTTTCTCCCTTTGCCAGAGTGCTGACTTTTTTTTTTATATCATTGCATATCTTTACAGTGTACAACATGGCTTTTCCCAGCATGAGTACAGTGCACATCAGTCAAGACAATATTACCATATACATTATCAACAGACGACTTTTCATTTTTGTGTCTATTAAGTGTGTTGTTTGCTCCCTGAATCCCTCCCCTCTGCCCTCCATCACTCACCCCCATCACCTCTCCCACACTGTCTCCAGCATCTGCAGCTGCCATCCCTACCACCATACCCTCCAGTTTCCTCAGTTTTTTTTTTTTTTTTTTTTTTCAATTATCAGCTCATACAGTCTTCAACAACAGGGAACACAGATTCTACTCAGGGTTGGATCAAGGGTGGGTCCCGTGCAGTTCCGAACCTGCAGATGAGTCTCCACGGAACACAGTTTCAGGAAAGCGGCTCTGTTAAGCAGAGATGGTTATCAGTTGATGCGGCACAGCATCCAACCTGTGATCACCGGGAATGGTGCTGTGGGGATCTGCAACACGAGTCATCCTCAGGCATCTGGCCTCCCCAAGAATGGCAGAATAGTTCCTGTTCTTCCCTGAGGTAATGCAGGGCAGGCAACCATCATCCTCTCACTGTCCATAGGCAGAGACAATCCTCCCATACAATATATTTCTCAATTGGTTTAAGACAGCTTAAGTTCTTTCTGTTGCTTATAGTTGCAAGTTCTTAATCCTTGTTTTTGGCTTCAGCTTGCCGCCCGCGGCTGGCGGCCACGCACAGGCACAGGCCCGGCAGCCACGCTCAGGCACGGCGGCCACTCGCAGGCGCAGGCCCAGTTGCCATGCACAGGTCTGGGGGCCACGTGCAGGTGCAGGCCCGGCAGCCACGCTCAGGCCCAGCCGCAGGCCCGGGGGCCACGCACAGGCTCGGCGGCCACGCGCAAGCACAGGCCCAGCAGCCATGCTCAGGCCCAGGAGCCATGCTCAGGCCCGGCGGCCACTCGCAGTCCCGGGGGCCACGCGCCGGCGCAGGCCCGGGGGCCACGCTCAGGCCTGGGGCAGCCACCCGCACACACAAAGGTGTAGGCCTGGCTGCCATGTGCCGGTCCGGGGGCCACACGCAGGCCCGGCGGCCACGCACAGGCGCAGGCCCGGCGTCCACATGCAGGCCTGGTGGCCACGCACAGGCCCGGGGGCCACGCTCAGGCCTGGTGGCCACTCGCAGACCCAGCGGCCACGCTCAGGCCCGGCGGCCACTCGCAGGCCCGGGGGCCACGCACAGGCCCGCACAGGTGCGTCCGGTGGCCACTCGCACGTTGGCCCGGCTGCCATGCGCCGGTTCGGGGGCCACACACAGGCCACCACGCACAGGTGCAGGTCCGGCGGCCCGGCAGCCACGCACAGGCCTTGGGGCCACGCTCAGGCCCAGCCACTCGCAGCCCGGGGGCCATCACAGGGGGCCACACACAAGCGCAGGTCCGGCGGCCAAGCACAGGCGCAGGCCTGGCGGCCACACTCAGACCCGGCAACCACGCACAGGCCCGGGGCCACATGCTGGCCTGGTGACCACGCGCCGGCTCGGCAACCACACTCAGGCCTGGCGACCACGCTCAGACCCGGCGGCCACACACAGGGGCAGGCCCGGCTGCCGCGCACAGGCGCCGGCCCGGTGACCACACACCAGTCCGGCAGCCACACGCCAGCCCCCAGCGCGCAAATGCATGCGGGTTCCCGTGCGCGGGTCCCTGCGCCACCTCCCGCCCACCCGCCCAGCCAAAGAAAGGAAGGACGGCACCTCGGCCGATCCGCACCATTGGCCCCTGTCGGCGCCGAGCGCGGGACACACCCAGCTCCGGAGAGGCAGCAGGGGCGGGTGGTCCGGGCTGCAGCACGTGGAGCAGAGCCCCGGCCAGGCTGGCACGCAAAGCAGAGCCCCGGCAGCCGCACGCCAGCCCCCAGCGCGCAAATGCGCGCGGGTACCCGCACGTGGGGCCCCACGCCACTTCCCGCCCACCCGCCCAGCCAAAGAAAGGAAGGACGGCAACTTCGGCCAGATCCACGCCGCTGGTCCGCGTTGGCACCGAGCACGGGACACACCCAGCGCCAGAGAGGCAGCAGGGGCCGGGCGGTCCGGGCCGCGGTACGAGGAGCAGAGCCCCTGCCGGGCAGGCACGCAAAGCAGAGCCCCGGTTGCACAGGCCAGGCTATGCAAGCTCGGCCAGCACGCGAAGCAGAGTCCTGTGTCCTGGGCGGCTGCCCGGCGCATGCGTCCTTATTATTTTATTCTTTTTGGTGGTTTTGTCTAAGTCAATGGCTTTGCCTTCCAGATCAGAGATTCTATCTTCTGCATGGTCTAATCTGCTATTAATATTTTTGAGGGAGGTTTTTTTTTTTTTTTTTCATTTTTTTGTGTTAAAGTCCTTATCTCTAGGAGTTCTGTTTAATTCTTTTTTATGTTGTTTGTCTCTTTATGGAATTCTTTTTCAGGTCTTGGAATGATTTCCTCATCTGGAGATGGTTGTCTGTTTTCTCTTTCATCTCATTCAGTTTTGTCACTTTGAACATTCTGTATTCTTTTTCTGATATTTCTGTGATGGAATTTTTCTGTTCCCTTGAGGGAGAGATGTCGGTGTCCACCCCCGGGCTCGGCACTACTATGGAAGAAGCATAAAAAATGAGACAGAAGGTAGAGTAGAAACGGACACAGGCAGCCTGAGCCTAGGTAGGCCAAGCAACTTGTGCCGCCCAGATGAACTGGACGTCTTTATTTATAGAACAAGGAGACATTACATATGTATGTTTTATGACACTTCATACATTGGTTGCCAGGTTACAGACAATAAGAAGCAGTTAACAAATCTATGAGGGCTTAGTCACACCAGGCCAGGTGTATCCCTTGGTGATAATCCCATCAAGAGAAAGTCTCATCTTCCTTTCTAATGCAGAGAACTAGCTGTTAGGTGTGGGGAAGGAGCTAAAGATCTTCTCGCACCACCACACCCAGAGTAGGCTAAGGAACCTTTCAGATGCAGAGCAGGGATTGGATTTTACCAAGATGTTTCTTAAAATCTATCACATGTGTCTGTTGGAACGCCCCTAGCAATTTCCACCCTTGCTCTGTCTGCAGCCAAGGTCAAGGAAAGACAAGTTACAAGGTTCTGCCAAACCCCAAAAGAGCATGTGGTGTTTGCTCAGAGCATGTCCCCACACCTCAGATTCTCTCTCTTAAACGTGTCTCCACAGAGAGATATTTTACTTTTTTCTTCATATTTCTTGTTTCTCTGCACTGGTTTTTGGTAATCTAATGGATTACATACTCCTTCCTAATTTTTTTGGAGTTGATTCTGTAGTGTTGGTGGGGAAGATGAACTATACTTCTCAGGTGTGTTTTTGGAAAATGGCCTTTTCTATCAATCCTAGAAAGGTAAATGTAGCCAGCTTTAGATGTTGGTTTCTATCCCAATCTCTCAGAATTAGTTGCACTTGGGGCTGATTCAAATAAAGAAGGAAGTACAAGTCAGCTAACAAAAATCTCCAAGCAAACTAAGGCATGCAAAAAGCAGGAGCAAGAAGTCTGAGAGGCCTGGTCCTTCTGCACTCCCTGTCTCTCTTGCTGCCACTCACTCCTGAACCATGGGGGGTTAAGGTGGAGGGGAGTATGACAGAGGGTCCAAAGCACACCAGCTTGAGCTAAAGGCAGAAGCAAGAAGACTGAGATGTGCGATTTATCTATGCTGAATCTTAGTCTGTTATTGCCACTGGCTCCTAAACCATGGAGGCTTAAGGTGCAGGGTGAGGTGGGGGAAGGGTCAAAAACACAGCTGTGCAGGCAAAGGCAGCAGCAAGAAGTCTGAGATGTGTAGTTAATAGGCTCACTTTGTCTCTCTCTCTCTCTCTCTTTGTGCTACTAGTTCCTAGCTCCTGCACCATGAGTGCTTACTGCAGAAGTGTATTGGAGAGAGTGTCCAAAGCACACCTGCTCAGGCAGAAGGCAACAGCAAGAACTTTGAGATACACTGTCTTTCAGTGTTCACTCTTTCTTACTGCACTGACTCTTGCACTGTGTCAGTTATGGCAGAGGGGCCTAGGCAATGGTGAAGGTCAAAAGCACACTTGTGCAGGCAAAAGGCAGCATCAAGAACACTGAGACATGAGGTCCTTCTGCACTCATGCTCTCTGACTTGCTGTTCCTGACTCATGCAAGGTGGGTACTTAAGGAAGTGTGGGTAAGAGGGCGTTATAAACCATAGCCATGCAGGCAAAAGGCCACAGCAAGAAGTCTGAGATGCAAGGTATTTCTGCATTCACTCTCTCCTGCTATCACTGACTCCTGCACATGGGAGCTGTGGCAGAGGGGCTGGAGGGAAAGGTTCCAAAGTGAATCTCTACAGGCAAAAGGCAGCAACAAAAAGTCTGAAAGTCAGTACTCACTCCCACTGTCTCACTGCCACTGGCTCCTTTACCATGGGGGCTTATGGTGAAGGGCAGAGTGGTTGGGGGCATTTTAAAGCACATCTAGGCTTGCCAAAGGGAGCAAAAAGAGGTCTGAGACCATTATCCTCCTGTGCTCACTCTCTCTCTGCTGGGAGCCGTACCCCAGCCGGGGTGGGTGCACAGGAAGGTGACATGGGTGAATGGAATTAGACTAAGACCTCATGCCCTTTAGCATGTTCTTAGCCATCTACAGCCAGAGTAAACTCAGGACTGCAGCCCTGATGGCCAGGAGTCATGCGTATTTATTATAGAAGGAGTTTTTACAGTAATGGGATGGGTGAGGGGAAATAAGTAAAAGATTTTACTCCAAAAGGTAAGGCATTCAAAGTATAGGAACAATAATCATAAAACATGACATCTGTTTTGTTTAGGTATAAACAATCATAATTCTTAGAACGAGGAAGTCCATTTTTCGGGTGCATTCTCTTCTTTGATCTTGATTACCAGGGAGGGTCTTTGGATGAGAGGGCTCCCAGGAATCTTAATAACTTCAGTCAGACCAGCTAGATCACTTTAGTCCCAGATTGGCTTGAGAATTTGAGCCTCAGGTCAGCTTTTGAGAACTTTAGCTTCAGGCTTGGGTGGTAGCAATTACAGGAGCCTAGAAATAAATCCTGTCTGGTTTAGTAAAGACAAGGTTAGTATATACTAAAGTGAAATATTTATGTTATTTCTGGGGTAGTCTACAGCTAAAAGGGTGAGTCTACATAGGAAAGGAATGAGGTCTTGTGAGTAGCTGAAGGTTGCTGCATACGTGGGACTCTCTACATGCTGCTAAGGACTGTGGCTTGGGGAATGGCAATCTTCCCTTGTCCTGAGAGTAAGGGTGGCTTATGGTCTTTGGGGTAACAGCACCTCGTGGATGAGTCCCTGAGCCCCTCCCGGCTACTGAGATCATTTCACCCATTAGTAGCTTTAACCTAAACCTTTCTAATGCTTATCTATGTAACCCCAGTAGGAGAAGTGAACGTAGCATTCTTTATTGACATTTTTCAGGAGGGTGGGGTGAGTCTAATGGGAGTAACTCCTGTTTACAGCAGCTGCCCTATGCAGCTGCCACCTTAGTGGATCCACATTCTTTCAGGATTATTGTAAAAGGCTGGGGGTGCCTTTATGGGGTACCAGGGTATGGCAATAAGGCCCATGGCAGAGAAATTGAGTGCAGGCCAGTACAGCGACACAATAGAGAATTAGAACTTGAAAAACTGTTGACCTTGCAAACAGTTCTCCTCAGCCAAGTCCTTGCTCTAGGTACAAGGGGCAGTTCTTTCATACTCAGCTTGTGTTAACTGCATGGTCCCAGCCTCTCTCTGTCTCTATCTCTCTTGCCAATGGTGACTCATGCACTTTAGGAACTTAAGGCAAAGGGGCATGGGATGTAGAGAGTCTAAAGCACCCCTGCATGGGCAAAAGCCATAAGGAAGAAGCTCTACCCTTCTGTGCTCACTCTCTGTTGCCCTTGGCTCAGACCAGCATGAGGTCTTATAGAGGATGGGCACGTGAGTGGTGAGAGGGTTCAAGGCACATCTGTGGGCAAAAGGCAACAGCAAGGACTCTGAGATGTGCAGTCATTCTGAGATTGTAAGGGTCCAGAGATCAGTCTAACTGATGGAGATGCAGAAAAGACAACGACAATGCAACTGCAAAAGAGGCTTTTATTTTTCCAGCTAGCTGGGGTCCAAGTTTCTGCCCATCGCAGCGGGCCTCCACAAGGACCCTGTGCCTAAGAAAAAGGGATCTTTTATAGTTCAGGATGTTCCCTAGAATGTAACACACACAAAGGAGGGGGGTATGAAAAGCGAGGGTCCAGCCTGTTCAGGTCTAGATAAGGGCTCTCAGCTAGGGGTTTGGATGACCTTGCCTCGGAGGTGCTGGGCCCTCCCGTTTTCCACTTATCTGAGAGTTCCCAGACTCCTGGTTCCTGTCCTTGAGGCCCTAACAAAGTGGGCTCCGTCCTTGAAGACTTAACAGTGTGGCAATTAAGCTAACTCAGCCCAGCATTTCCTAACATGGGGGTGATGTGATTAAGCTAACTTGGCCTAACATTCCCCCCTTGAGTTGTATATAATGAGGAATCATTCTCATTACTATTGTCAAGCAAGTTACAGAAGCAGAGAAGCACTAGGTTGGGAATTTAAAGAATATTACTATAGTTATAACAATACTTTAAAACATCCATTTCAAAACAATCCCAAGACATTTTGTTCATAACAATTTAGTCACCCAAGGCCATGTCCGGATGAAGACCAGGCTCTTACTCTGGTCACGTCCTGCACATTCCTCTCATCTCCGCTTTGGCTCCACACATAGACCTCCTTTTTTGTTTGTTTATTAAATGATTCACCACTTCTGATGGGCAGTAGGCTGTGCTTGTCTTAGGTTGTCCTTGGTGACATTTTTTCTTACCCATCATTGGGTAATGCATATTTGTATGCACCCCCTGTCTTAGGATGAGAAACATCCCAAGGATCTTACCCGTCATTGACTACCAGCCTCTGCATCTAATGCCTTGGCTTGAAGTTTTAACCGATGGATTTTGGAGTAAACTCCAAGAAAAGAGTGCCCAAGTATTTGCCCGAGGCAGGGGGTAAACAAAGCAACACAAGATCAGTACCTGCTGCTATGCCAGCAGGCATTAACCACTGCTGCCAAGAGGTCCAGTGTGGTAGGAGACCATACAGTTGTTGCAGCAATTTATTTGCCTTCTGTGCTGCATTAAAGGGAGAGGAATGTGAGTTCTCTATCTCTAAGATCTCTCGATGGAGTGTAAGAGTATCTATTGCTTCATTGACCCCACGCCAGACAGTTTATAATTTTTTTATAACCTCTTTCCTATTATGTTGATTTTCATGATAGATTTTAGCAGTGACACAAATTCATTGACACAATGCATGACATTGGACAGAGGAATGCACATTTAACCCATTAACCCATTTCCCCAGATGTAAATTTTAAGTTTCAAGCATACCCATTGTTTTATGGCCACTTTAGATACGATCTGTTATATATACATCTTTTCATGAAATCTTTTTAATTCTTTACAATTTCCTCTCAGACCCTCTTTAACATAACTCAAACCTTTTGCAACATGTTTTATTCCTTGATTATTTGTCCCCCTTTACTTTTTTTTTTCATTCTGAAAACAATCCAGTCATCTTACTTTAGGACAAAAATTTTATAATACAAAATTCTTTCAATATTGAAATGTTCTCTTTCTTTTAACATTTTTTATCATAAATACATCTTCATACCTATATCTTTCTTTCCCGAATAAGGTCCAATTGTCCAGGCAATGATTTTCTTTGCCAAAAGGGGGAAGATACTGGCATTGTGTGGCATTGACAGAGATGTTTTCTGTTCGAGGAGCCATCATATGAACTGTCTGATTCTCTCCGGAAATAGTCCTGTCCAGTAGATTTCTGCTTCAGCGAGTGTCACCATCTTTAGGCAGATCCATAGGCACAATATCCTCTTGGTCTTTCTGGGTGTCCATAGACGGCAACAAGTGTTCTAGAAGCCAGCAAGTTTCATCATTGTCCTGTGAAAAAAAACATAAATATCTCCTCGACCCCTTATCAACACAGGGTCAGGCATTCCATGATCTTTTAAACAATGAGCAACAACATTTTTAATAGCTTTTCCAGTACAAGTTGTAGCCAGGGGATTATCTGCAATTGCGATAGCTCCAGTGAAATAGGGATGGATGTCTTTTCCTGACTCAGAGCTACTACAGGATGTCTGTTAACATTATACTAAGCTGCCTCTCACTCAGTCTGTTCTAACTTTTCAGGGGTTAATTCCTCATCTTCTAATTCAGGGAAGGAGAGAAAACTTCTTATCAACTTCTCCTGGAAGGGAGGAGCAGAGGGAGAAATTCTAACAGCTGGGGAGAGGCTTTATCTGCGGCAGAAAGAATCCTCTTCTGCTCGTTCTGTTTTGATGAAACTTTTTATTTTACAAGTTTAATATTTATTTTTTTTAATTTTTATTTACATTCATTCACTGTACATCATTATAGCATACACAATGAGATTTTTCCATTCACAGTGCACTGTATATTGGCTCAATCAAGCACATCATCATGTGTGTTATTGTCAACATGTAATTTTCCATTTCTTGTTTTCTGTATATTTTGCCTTTTTTCCCATCCTTGATTCCCTATCTCACTCTCTGCCATCTCCCACCCACCTCCCACATTGTGTCTGGTATCTATTGTTGCTTTCTCTGCCTTCCCCATTTTATTGTTTCACTAAATATCTTAATAAATCTAAATATTTTCAATAGCAAGCACAGCTGAAATATACATATCCATGAACACAAGTCTGACTTTAGGCATAAACCTCAGTGAATAGAATGAACATACTATAAAGTAGCACCTACCTAGGGCTATATAGCTTACTGCAGTCATCAGATAGGTATTTTTAATGACCCCCTTTTTTTTTCTTCTGAAAAAAGTTTTTTTTATTAATTTACATTCATTCCCTGAGCATCATCACAACATACAAAATGTGGTTTCCCATCTAGAATAAATTGGATAGTGGCTTAATCATGCATGTTATCATCTATAATATTCCATTTCTACTTTCATGTATATATGTTTTTTACCCCATGTCTGACCCTCTGTCCTATTCCACTCTCTTATTACACTATCTCTGCTGTCTACAGTTATCTTCAATTCCTTTTCCCCCGACATTTCGTTGATCACACAATATCATAAGTAATCTAACTACTTTCAATAGCAAGTTCAGCAGATGATTTCAAGAAAAGCAGTTTTGAACTGGTAAGGATATTTCCTTGAAACTTAAAGCCTAGAAACTGGTTAGTATTCTGTTCAAATAGTAGGTACATGAATCCATTGACAGCTCAAGACAGGACAAAAATCCTTAAAACCGGACAACAAAGCTTAAAAGAAAAGCAGCAATATTTTAGTCAAGTCATAGAATGCTGTTTCATCGTTCAGTCTCATGTACTTAATTTTCTGCTGTTTCTGTTGAGGTTCGATCTTCCAGATTGAACTCTGGGATATAATACTCAACTCCAGACTTTGTCCCTACAGTTAAGTTGCTCATTGTCTTAGTTTCTGAACTCTTATTTCTGTGTGTCTGCATTTAATTTTACTGACATAGCACTCCCTTAAGAACTTCTTGGAGATCTGGTCTGGTGCTGGTAAATTCTTTCAGGTCTTGTTTATCTAGGAATGTTCATGTCTTTTCTTCCCAAATGAACGATAATCTTGCTGGGTACAGAATTCTCAGTTGAAATTGCTTTTCCCTTAATGCTTTGAATATATTCTCTCATTCTTTCCTCGCTCTCATTGTTTCTGATGAGAGATCTGCCATTAGTCTGATGGGATATCCTTTGTAGGTAACTTGCCGTTTTTCTCTTGCCAGTCTTAATATCTTGTCTTTGTTTGTGGTTTTGGTCAATCTGGCTATAATGTGTCTTGGAGAAGATCTTCTTGGTTTGATTCTATTTGGGGTCCTCTGTACTTCTTGGAAATGGATCTTTGAGTGCCTCTCCAGGTTTGGAAAGTTTTCTTGCAGGATTTCATGGAATAGATTATCAATGCCCTTAGTTTCTTCACCTTCTGGGATGCCTATTATCTGGATGTTTGGACATTTAATTGTATCTAGTATTTCTCATATACTATTCTCAAATTTCTGGGCCATTTTCTCAGTCTTCGTAGTGGATTTTTCTAGGCCAGCAATTTTCTCTTCTACATCTGAGATTCTATTTTCTGTATGATCTAGTCTGCTTTTAATACTTTCAAGGGAAATTTTGACTTCTTGTATTATAGCCTTCATCTCTAACAGTTCCATCTGATTCTTTTGTAATGTGTGAAATTCCTCTTTTAGATCTTGCATGAATTTCCTCACCTTCTGGAACTCTTCAACTCCTTTCTCCTTCCTCTTTAGTAGATCCTTGTCTCTCTTCTCTTCCATCTCTGTAAGCTTTGCTATTATGAATGTTCTGAATTCTTTATCAGACATTTCCATGATTTCCATTGAACTGTGTGCGGATGAAGAGGACTTATCCTTTTCCGTTGGAGGAGAGGTATTTTTCTGCTTCCCCATTTTTCTTGTAGTCCTGTAGCGATTTCTAGTCATCTCGTGGATGGTCGATTTTGTCCCAAACTTGGAAGTTCAATCTGAGGGTCGAGGACTGTGTAGAAAAGGAGACAGAGAGAGGGAAACAAAAGCAACAACAGCAAAAAAAGAAAAAAAAAAACAAACAACAAAAAAAAAACGGACCAAAAAAAACAAAGAAAAAGTGAAAAAAATGAAGAGAAAAACTTTTAAATAAAACTAAAAATAGAGAAAAATGGATATTCAAAAAATTTCAAAAAAACCCAAAAATTAGAAAACCGCGCGGCGTGCTAGATCTCAGGAGCCATGGAGCTGGTTCTTGAAGAAGGGCTGTTCTGTTCCCTCTGCCTCTCCACGCGAGTTTTCTATACTGGAGGCTGAATGATCAGTGGGACCTCTTCATTCCTCCGTTTCCCCCAAAATGGCTAGATCCTTACAAGTTTAATATTTAAAATTGCCTTAATTCAACAGACAAGTTCAATTATAAACATTTACTCCATTTACATTTATTTTTAAAGAAAAGCAAAGACAAGCTAGTCTTACATTAGTTAGCTTTATTTCATCTAGAGACTGAACTATTAGACACTATAGATTTTTCCAATGTTCCCTAAGTTTTGTTTTGTTTTGTTTTTTTTTCCCTGAGATTTGATTCCCAAAGGAGCCTTGCCTGAGAGTTTTAGGATTTACCCGTGTACGAGCAACATATTTTGAGACAACACCATTGATCAGGCTATCTATACTAGGCACAAAGTATTTTTTTTTTAACTAGCTTAGCAAGCTTTATTTTTCCCAGGTAGGTAATCTGGTGTACCTGATCTATAATGACTTGTTCAAGGGCTTCAGGGATTATTGGCCTGCCGAGCTGGTAACAGCAGTCTTCTTTCAGGTCCTCCAGTTTATGCAATTTTTTCCTAATATCTGGTGCTGCCTGGTGAGTGGAAACCCCTCATCAATCAGGTTTGGTAAGGTGGTCAGATGACCTTCCTCTCCAGGTACATTTTTCTGTGCTTTGGTGAGGATTCGCTCCCATTCCTCAGTAGTGAATAAAGTTTTGAGAAGCTGCTGGCAATCATCCCAAGTGGGGCTGTGGGTGTACAGAATAGACTCAAACAGATTGGTGAGTCCCTGTGGATCCTCTGAGAAGGGAGGATTTTGAGTTTTCCAATGATATAGATCACTACTAGAAAAGGGCCATTACTGATACGTGTGCTCTCCTTGAGGACCTGTGCCCCCGAGGGCTCGGATGGGAAGGATGGGAGCCCTCTCAGAGAATGAGGGCTCTTCTTCTTCCCAGGCCCTCCTTGATCTAAGTCCTGCAGCAGGTCTTTGTGCCAACACCAGAGGTGCTGAGGGCCCCATGGTAGAGTGAGGTGACTGCTGAGGCTGTGGAGGGAGCTCCACCTCTGGCTGGGGGAGTGCTGCTGCCTGAGCCTGAGGAGCTGCTGCTGCAGCATAAGGTGGTGGATAAGTTTCAAAATCTAAATCTGCCAGGGAAGGATAAATCCCAGAGTCCCCTTGAAGGACTGGCTTTTTGAGATCCTTTGTAGTTTCCCCCAGCTCTGAGGGGGTGGGTACCCTCCACAGTCAATATTTTCAGGGGATCTTTGTCCTTTTCTGGTATAAAGGTTTAAGCCAAGAAGGGGGATTTTCTACCAAATCTTGCCACATTATAATATATGGATACTGGTCTGGATGACCCTGAAGGTCAGGCTGGCTGATTATTTCTTGGACCACTTGATGACTTTCAGCGAAAAGGTCCCCTGTGGTGGCCAGCCCACATCAAAGGCTGGCCATTCTGAAGAACAAAAGGTATTGAACTTACCTTTCCTTACCTCTAGTCCATAGGGGTGAGCTTTCTCCCGGACTGCCGAGAAGTCTAAGATTAAACTCTTAGGAGTTACTTGGGTTTGGCCCATGACAGGAAGGAAAAGGAACAGAGGCTACAACAAAAAGAGACACAGAATCACAATCACTCCTGCAGCCCAGCAAACATGCACAAACGACAATGACATGCACCGGCCGGTCAGTTCCACCACATGCACCGGATTCACACCAGTCCGTATAGGGCCCTTACCAAATGCTAGACCGACTTTGCATCCAATGTGGATGCTCGTTGATCTCCTGGTTGTCAGGGACGTCTTCCTTGACTTCAGGTGGAGCCTCCCAGGTGGCTAACCCAGTTCCTCCATGGAGAATTCTCTACCAGAATCAGACAGGTTTGGGAACAGGCTCCAAGGCCCCCTGCAAGTCCCAAATGGAGGTGGCCAACTCTCCTTTCCAGAGCAAGACAGGTCTGAGACAGGCTCTTTAGCCCCTTGCAAGTCTCAAACAGAGGTGATCAATCCTCCTTCCATGGCAAAATGCAGAGCCTCCCTTTGTTGTGTCTAATCTGGTGGCCATCAGGTTGACCTATCCCGGATGAGCCCCCAATGTAAGGGTCCAGAGATCAGTCTAACTGATGGAGATGCAGAAAAGACAACGACAATGCAACTGCAAAAAAGGCTTTTATTTTTCCAGCTAGCTGGGGTCCAAGTTTCTGCCCATCGCAGCGGGCCTTCACAAGGACCCCGAGCCTAAGATAAAGGGATCTTTTATAGTTCAGGATGTTCCCTAGAATGTAACATACACAAAGGAGTGGGGGTATGAGAAGCAAGGGTCCAGCCTTTTCAGGTCTAGATAAGGGCTCTCAGCTAGGGGTTTGGATGACCTTGCCTCGGCCCTCCCATTTTCCACTTATCTGAGAGTTCCCAGACTCCTGGTTCCTGTCCTTGAGGCCCTAACAAAGTGGGCTCCGTCCTTGAAGACTTAACAGTGTGGCAATTAAGCTAACTCAGACCAGCATTCCCTAACATGGGGGTGATTAAGCTAACTTGGCCTAACAAGATCACTCTATTTTGTCTTGCTGTAGTGGGCTCCTACACCATGGGTCTTATGGCAGAGAGGTGAGGTGTGGGAACAATCTATAGCACACCTACATGGGCAAAAGGTAGTAGTATGAAGTCTGAGATGTGCTGTCCTTCTGGGCATGCACAGGTTTGCTCTCTGTCTGCCACTGGCCACTGCAACCTGGGGGTTTATTACAGAGGCATGCTGTGAGTGGGGAGCAGAAATTTCAAAGCACACTTATTCTGGCAGAAGGCAGCAGTATAATGTCTGACTCATGAAGTCCTTTTGTTTCTCTCTGTCTCTCAGTGCTACTGGCTCCTGGACTGTGGAAGCTTAAGGTGTAAGGGTGCAGAGAATGTCCAGAATACACTTGTGAAGGAAAAAGGCAGCATGAAGGAGTCCGAGATGCTCTATTCTTATGTCACACTCTCTCCATCTCTCACTGCCACTGACTCCTGCACCATGGGAGCTTATGGTATAGGGCTGTGTGGGGGTGGGGGGGTGTCTAAAGCACACTTCCACAGGCAAAGCAGGGAGAGTCTGAGCTACCCAGTTCTGTGCTCACTCTGTCTCTGTCTTCCTGCTTCTGGCTTTTGCTTTGTGGCACCTTTTGGTGAAGGAGCACTATGTGGGGAGAGTTCAGAGAACATGTAGTGGGCAAAAGACAATAGCAAGAAGTCTGAGATGCCTGGTCCTTCTAGGCTCATTCTTAGTCACTCTGGCTGCTACTGGGTCCTGCATCCTGGGGGCTTAAGGTGGTGAAGGGAAGAGGGGCTGGGCTCAAACCACACCTGCCTAGGCAAAAGGCAGCAACAAAAAGTGTGAAATATGCAGTCTTTTTGCATTCACTCTGTCTCTCACTGCTACTGGCTTCTGCACTGTGAGTGCTTATGGTGGAAGGGCTCAAGGTGGGGCAGGGTCTAAAGCACACCTGTGTGGGAAAAAGGCAGGAGCAAGAAGTTTATTATGCATGGTACTACTGTGCTCATTCTCTTGCTGCCTCAGGCTCCTGCAACATGGGGCTCATGGTGGAGGAACAGGGTGGTGGGGGAGGTTCCAAATCTGCATTTGTAAAGGCAATAGCAAGAAGTCTGAGATGCTTTGTATCTCTCTCTGTCTCTCCAGCTGGTTCCTGAACTGTGGGGGCTTATGGCAGAGGGGAGCCGGGAGTAGTAGTCTAAAGAACACCTGTGCAGGCAAAAGCAACTGCAAGAAGCCTGGGATGAGTATTTCTTCTGAGCTCACTATCTTGCTACTGCTGGTTCCTGCAGGATGGCAGCTTATGAAGGATGCTGGAGGGAGGGTCCAAAGCACATGAGTGTGTGTCACAGGCAGCAGCAAGAAGTCTGAGATACTCAGTCCTTCTCTCTCTCTCTCTCTCATACTGGCTTCTGAACTATGGAAGCTAAAGGCAGAAGGGAGCAGGGGTATGGGGGTCCAAAGAACACCTGTGCAGCCAAAAGTCAACAGCAAGAACTATGGGACATGCACTTCTGAGCTCACTCTCACTTCTGCTGCCTCCTGCAGCATAAGGCATACTGTGGAGGGGTGCAGGGGGATGGGGGAAGTTCAGAGCACACCTGTGCCATCAAAGTCAGCAGTGAGATGTGCTCCTGTTTACTCGCTCTCTCCTTACTGCTGGTTCCTGCCCAGGAGTTGACTTATGGTGGAAGGGCTCCATTGGTGAGGGTGGTGGGAGGAAAAGTTCCAAAGCACAGGTGCACAAGCAAAAGGCAGCAGAAACAATTCTGAGACATGCGATACTTTTGCTCACTCTCTCTTGTACCATTTTGCTGCCAGTGGCTCCTGCACCATGGGGGCTTTTGGCAGAAGGATTTGTGGATAGGAGCGTCCGAAGCATATCTGTGCTGACTAAAGACCAGCAAGAAGACTGAGTTGTATGGTCCTCCTCTGTTCACTCTCTAGGTAGCACTGGCTTCTGCACCATGGGGGCTTATGTTAGAGGGATGGGGGTGGGAGTTGTGGGAGGTGTCCACATCACACTTGTGCAAGAAACTGGCAGCATCAGGAAGTCAGATGTGTGGTCCCTCTTGCTCTCTCTCATTGCCACTGGCACTTGTACCATCGGAGTTTGTGGTATAGGAGTGTGGTGTTGGGGGATGTCCAAAGCACTCCTGCCCAGGCAGAAAGCAGCAGCAAGAAGTCTGAGACATGGAGTCCTTCCCCTTTCTGTCTGTCTCCATGTCAATGGTGCTGGCTTCTGGGCCATGAGGGCTTAAGGCAGAGGGGTGCAGGGGTTGTGTTAGTCTCCAAAGCACAACTATGAAGAAAAAAGTCAGCAGCAAGAAGTCTGAGACTTGCAGTCTTTATCTCTCTCTCTCTCTGCCACTAACCCCTGCACTTTAGGGGCTTATGGGGTAGGACTGTGTGTGTGTGTGTGTGTGTGTGTAAATTCAAAGCACACATGTGCAGGTAAAAGGTAGCAGCAAGAATTCTGAGGCAAGCTGTCCTTCTACCAAGTTTTGCATTATGGGGACTTAAGGTGGAGCTGTGCAGTGTGGGGTAAGGGTCCAAAGCACACTTGTGCAGGAAAAAGGCAGCAATAGGGAGTCTGAGATACATGATTTCTTTCTGCTCTTTCTCACTGCATCTTGCTCCTGCACAATGGGAGCTTACAGTGGAGGGTCTTGGGGGTTGGGGAGGGTCAAAGCACATGTGCAAGCACAAAGGGCTACACAAGAACTCCAAGACACGTGGTCCTTGCACATTAACTCTCTCTGTTTCTGTTTCTCACTGTCACTGGCTCCAGCATCATGGGGGCTCATGGCAGAGATGTGCTGAGGGGAAGGGCGCAAAGTACACCTGGACAGCAAAAGGGAGTAGCAAGAAATCTGAGATAGGCAGTCTTTCTGCACACACCCTCCATCTCTTGCTGCCATAGGTTCCTGCATCCTAGGGGCTTATGGCAGAGACACAAGGGTTTGGGAGGGTCCAAAGCCCATCTCTGCAGGTTAATGGCAGCAAGAAGTCTGATATAAGCGGTCTTTTGCATTTATTCTGTCTCTGTCTCTTTCTCTTTACCACTGACTCCTGCAACTTGGAGGCTTAAGGCTGAGAGATGTGGGGAAAGTGGAGGATTCAGAGCACACCAGTACAGGCAATCAGCAACAAGAAGTCTGAGATACTCGCTTTTGCCTCACTCTCTCCTTGTCACTGGCTCCTGCAAGGGGGAGTGGTGGCTTATGGTGGAGGGACTGGGGTGGTGGTGAGGGAGGTTCCAAAGCACTCCTGCAGGGAGACAGAAGGCAGCAGCAAGAAGTCTGAAATGCAAGGTCTTTATGCTTTCTCTATCTCTCACTGTTCTTGACTCCTTCACCTTCTGGGCTTATGGCAGGGTGCTACCAGGGAGGGTAGGGAGAGGAGGATACAAAGTGCAACTTCACAGGCAAATGCAGCAGCAAGATTTCTGAGTCCTGTGTGTGTGCTCTCTCTCTCTCAGTGCAGCTGGTTCCTGCACTGGGAGCTGGGGAGGTTAAAGCAGAGGGACTCAGCCTGGAAAGGGTTTAGAGAACACTTGGGTAGGCAAAAGGCAGCAGCAAGACATCAGAGATGGATATACAAGGCCCTTTCGTGCCTCTTTCCCCCCCTCTTTTGCTGTCACTGACACCTGCACCATGGGGGTGTATTGAATAGGGATATATGGGGGGAAGAATCCAAAGCTCACCTGCACAGGGAAGAGGCAGCAGCTACAAGTTGGAGATGTGCAGTCCTTCGGCATTCACTCTGTCTCCCTGCCACTGACTCCTGCATTATAGAGGCTAATAGTAGAGAGCCTGGATGGTAGGGAGGTTCCAAAACACATCTGGGCTTTCAAAAGGCATAGAAAAGAAGTCTGAGACAAATTCTGCACTTTCTGTCTCTCTCATAGTCCCTGGCTTCTGCACCTTGGAGATTTTTTTTTTTTTTTTTGCTTTCTATTTGCTTTATTAACTTTACATTTTCCATGCAAATGAGTGAAATTCTACTGCTGACAGAAACTTAGACTGAGTACAAAGGCAATCTCCAAATAGAAGCTGAAAACACAAGACCCACCTGACACATGGAAATAACAGAAGATTCACAGCAAAACCAATTGGTAAAGGTGGATCAGAACAATGCAAGGAAAAAGAAAAGAAAATAGTGGGAATCACAGTATTAACCTAGAGGAAAATGGCAGGAGTCAAGGTATAAGGCAAAATTCATCATGATGGTCATGGTGATTAGAAAGCTCCCCCATAAGGATACGCAAACAATTCCTCAATTGCAGCTCCCTAAGTTTTCTCCTGATTTCTCTCATCTCCTCCATGAACATTTCCATATCATCTCCATCTCCACCCATGCCATCATTGACCTGCCTATTGGTTATGGCCCACCGAAAATTAGGGGTAAGTTGGCGATCCTTTGCCCATCTGTTATTTCCAGCAAGCTGATGGCCTTCTCCTAAAGGGCGGTCTTCCTCTCCATTCTGCATGGGCTGCTCCATTTCTTCGTTTTCCTGGGCCTATCCTTGCTGTCTCCTCCTCCTCTGGATCCTCCTGAGGTGCACCACCCCGACGCTTGGCACTCA
Organism: Tupaia tana; assembly: GCA_026018925.1. NCBI lineage: Eukaryota > Metazoa > Chordata > Mammalia > Scandentia > Tupaiidae > Tupaia > Tupaia tana. The sequence continues at coordinate 124,725,113 of JAKSZU010000003.1, forward strand.
GACCTGCAGACGGCGGTCTCTGGTTGCTATGGAGGGTACACATCATTCTTCACCACCGCCTCCTCCTGCCTCAGGTCTTAGCTTTGGTCTTTCTGCTTTCTCCTGCACCTTGGAGATTTTTGGCAGAGGGATCAGGCTGTGGAGAGTCCCAAGTACATCTGCATGGGCAAAAGGCAGCATCAAGAAGTCTGAGCTATGCGGTCCTTCTGTGATTACTCTTCTCTCTGTTTTGCTGCTGCTGGCTCCTGCAATGTGAAGATTTATGGCAGAGGGGTGAAGTGTGGGGGAAAGGTCCAAAGCACACCTGAGCAGGCAAAATGCAGCAGCAAGAAGTCTGAGACATGCTGTTCCTCTCTCTCTCTCTTTCATTGCCCTTGGCTCCTACACCTTGGAGGCTTAAAATGAAGTGGCAGAGAAGGGAAGGTTCCAGTACAAATCTGTGTGAACAAAAGGCAACAGGAAGAAGTCAGACATGAGTTCATTCATTCTCACTATCTCTGGCTTCTGCACAGTGAGGGTTTAAGGTGGAGGAGCATGGGAGAGGGATGCAGGTCCAAAGCACACCAGTGTAACAGGCAGCAGCAAGAAGTCTGAGATGCCCTGCCCTTCTGTGCTCACTCTCTCTGTCTCTTGCTGCCATTGGCTTCTGCACCATGAGAATTTAAGGCAAACACGTTGAAGGGTTGGAAGCTGCTACAAAAGACAGCAGCTGAAAGTCTGGGAAGTGTGATCTTTCTGTTCTCTCTCTCTCTCACTCTCTCCTCTCTCTCTGTCAGTGCCAGGGGCTTCTATGAAATGGGTGGCTTATGGGGGAAGGGGACCCAAAGCACACCTGTGCAGGCAAAAAGACAGCAGCAGAAAATCTGAGATGTGTGAATTTGTGCATTCTTCTGTTTCTCTATCTCTCTTGCTGCTGACTCCTATGCTTGTGGCAGAAGGGTGCATGGGAGAGTCAGGAAAAAGGTCTGAGCAAGACATCTTAGTGGTGTGGTTGTTTTATGCTCACACTCTCTGGCTGCTGAGGCACATGCACCATGTGGCCTATGGCTGAGTGGTGCATGGGGGATGTTCCAATGCACACCTGAACAGTGGGTGGGAGCTGGGGGAGGGAATGCAGCAGCAATACCTCTTGGCATTCCCTCTCTCACTGCCACCAGCTCCTGCACTCTGGGGGCTTATGGTGAAGGGGATGAGGAAAGTAAGGCAAGGGAGGTACAAAGCACACCTCAGTGGGCAAAAGGCAGCTGCAAGATGTCTGAGACATGTGGTTCTTCTATGCCCACTCTTTCTCATTGCCATTAGGTTTTTTTGTTTGTTTGTTTTTGGTTTTTTTTTTTTTTTTTTTTTTTTTTTTGGAGAGGTTTTTGCTATAGGGCACGTGCGCCTGCCAGAAAGACAGAGAGAGACAGAGAGACAGAAAGTGAGAAATCACTCCCCAGGGGGATGGCCACGCCACAGTCCCTTCTCCTCCATTCTCCCGGGATCTTGGGCATGCACGCACAAGCACCTGGTGCGAATGTTAAGCCACCAGGTCCAGGATGTGAACCGTGATCGACCACATGGGAGTCCAACAACATAGCCCTTAGGCTAACTGCTGGTCCCCACCACTGGGTTTTTCATCTTGGGGGTTTCTCGTGAGGGGTGTGGTGGGGAAAGGGTCCAAAGCACATCTATACAGGCCAAAATCATGTTGAAATCTTGTTGTCTGTTTTTCTATTAAATTCCTACTAATACATATTATTTGACCCTATGGCATTGATTCAAAAATAGCTGTGCAAGGCAAGCTTTGTCATTCTTCAGCCATGCAACATGCGTCAGCCTTTTTCTACCTGCTACTTCTGTGCCACTTGTCTCTTTTGATATCATGAGGTCTGTTCAATATACTCTCATCAAATGTTCTGAAATCCTGCAGAGATATCACATCTTGATCATTTTCTGTAAGGAGTGTTTGGAGAGAGGCCCTGAGGGTGTGGGGACATGCTCTGAGCAAACACCACCTGTCCCTTTTGGCTATGGCAGAACCTCACAGCTTGTCCTTTTCTTGACCCTTGCTGCAGGCAGAGCAAAGGGTGAAATTTGCTAGGGGCTTTCCAACAGACACATCTGATGGAATTTAGGAAACATCTTGACCCCAATTAGTAAGGTCAATTCCCTGCTTTGCCTCTGTAAGATTCTCTAGCCTTCTCTGATCCTTGGGGTGCCTGCCCTATGGTAAGATTCTTTAGCCTTAGCAACATCTCTTTTATGTTTTAAAGATGTATCTTCCCCACACCTGCAGCTAGGCTTCTCTCCACTAGATAAGAAGTTTAAGGGACCAGAAGTTAGCGTAATGGCTATGTCACTGAACTCTCAGGTGGTCGACTGCAATTCAAGTCCTGGACCCGGTGGCTTACACTCACACCGGGCATGTGTGTGTGTGTGTGTGTGTGCCCAATATCCCGAGTGGAGAATGGAGGAGAAGGGATTTCAGTGTGGTCATACCCTCTGGGGGGTGATTTCTTGCTTTCTCTGTGGGAGGCTGCACACCAGCGAGTCTGCTGAGGTTTCTCAGAGAGCAAACAATTGCCATGATTGGCTCCCCTTCAAAAACCTCACCTTCAAAACCTTCTCTGATTGGCCACTAGAATCCCTCAGATTTGCATATCCGGCACCTCATGATTGGTCCAAAAGAAACCAATCATAACCCACCTCTTACAACCAATCACGGCCCACCAACATGTATATAACCATGATCCCTGGCCAACAATCACAAGATGACCCTGAAGACCCTGAAGAGCTGTACACCGTGTCGTCTCCGGACGACCCTGAAGAGTTGTAACACTGTGTCATCTCCGTGCTGCCCAGAATAAATGGATGACCCTGACACTGCATTGTCTCCGTGTTGTAACATTGCGCTGCTCATCCCGGCTCTCACTCCTTCCCTCAGGAAACCCGTTCGACTGTCCCCCAGACCAGGACATTCTCTCTGTCTCTCTGGGGAGCACATGGGCCCTGTAACAAAAATCTCTCCCCTCCCAAAATAAAAGAACTTTAATGGTATTTCTCTTTGATATGATTATCACCAAGGGATACACCGAGCCCAGTATATCTAAGCCCTTATAGATTTGTTACCTGCTTCTTATTGTCTGTAGCATAACAATTTATCTATGGAATGTCATGAAATACACGTATGTAGTGTTGCTTTGCCCTATAAATAAAGGTGCCCAGTTTGTCTGGGCAGCACAATTTGCTTGGACTGCCTAGGCTCAGACCACCTGTGTCCACTGATACTCTATCTCTTTGTCTTTTTCTGTTTCCTCTTAGACTGAGCCAAGTCCAGGGCATATGCCAACAGTTTCCTTTACTCTCTCTCTCTCTTTTTTTTTTTTTTTTCCTCTCTCTGTCTTTGGTTATATGACATGTATGTTGTCAAGACAACATACATGCTTAACCACCATGCCCTCTGCTAGCCCCAATCTAGCATGATTTTTAGCCCACCAGGTCTGGGACTTGAACCATGGTTGGCTATGTGGGTGTCTAGCATCTTATCCACCACAGTATCTGCATGAGTCCCAGTCCTAGAGCCTTGCAAATTACACCAGTTGCATATGTGTGTGTGTGTGTGTGTGTGTGTGTGTGCCCAAAATCCAAAGAGGAGAATAGAAGAGAAGGGACTGTGGCATTGTTGACTCCTCTGGGAGTGATTTCTCAATTTTCTTCTCACTGTCTCTGTCAAGCACATGCACCCTATGGGAAAAACCTAAAAAAAAAAAAAAAAAAAAAAAAAAAAAAAAAGAAAGAAAAAGAAAAAAGAAAAACATGTACCTGTATCCAGCATGGATACAGAGAGATTTGTTACCGGAAAACATTACTGGAAAATTGTGATGCCATTAATATTCATGATGTACATGTTTTCCTTTATAGTCATCCAAAAATACTAGGTTGCAGGATGCATACTTACTCTGGGGCTTAGTCATATAGATGCAAAAACTGTTCTAGAGGATACACTAATATGGAATGTCTGTATTAATAAGAATATAGTTAATACTGACCAGGAGTTTTTCTATAATGTACATTTTAGTGAAAGAAAGTTTCTTTCTTTGGGATGCAGTAATTTATTTAAACAGCCATTCTTAAACTCTTACATTATTTTTTGCAGTAACTTTTTTTGAAAAAAGAAATTTTTGCAATAGGGCATGTGCACTTGCTGGAGAGACAGAGAGAAACAAAAAGACAGAAAGTAAAAAATAGCCCCCAGTGGGGATGGCCATGTGCAATTGCATCTTCATTCTTCCCTTGGAGTTTTGGTCATGTGCACACATGCTCTGAGTGTAAGTTTTTGTTTGTTTGTTTTTGAGAGATTTTTGCTATAGGGCATGAGTGTACACCAGAGAAATAGAAAGACAGAAAGGGAGAATTCACCTTCTGAGGGAAATGGCCACACTGCAATCCCATCTCCTCCATTTTCCTCTTGGGATTTCGGACATATACACATATGTGCTTGGCATAAGTTTTAAGTCATTGAATCTGGAACTTGAAGTGTGATTGACTACATGGGAGTCCAGTAATGTAACCATTATGTCATCTGCTGGTCCCCAGTGTGAGGTTTTTTTTTTTGTTTGTTTGTTTGTTTTTCTGTAAAGTACGTGTGCTCACCAGAGAGACAAAGACAGAGAGAGAGAAAGTGTGAAGTCACCCCCCACCCCCAAGATGAATTGCCATGTCGCAATTTCTTCTCCATTCTCCTCTTTGGATTTTCAGTATGCATAAACAGGTTCCCAATCGTGAGTTTAAGCCACCGGGTTTGCGACTCGAACCTTGGTCGACTACGTGAGAGTTCAGCAAACTAACCATTACGTCATCTGCTGGTCCCCACAGAAACATTTTTACTAAGTCAATAGGGAATGCATATTTTTATTAACCTAAGTTTAATATATGTCTTTCAATTCTATCAATGAGTAAATTTGTGATTGCTCATTCAGTAAGGTCTTTTTAGCCCATTCTCATGTGTAAGTGACTGTTCTCCTACAGGGGAATCTTGGAATAAGCAACATAATTTGTCTGACCTACTTCCTTCACCTTCCCTTCCAGCTATAATTTTAGAAACTGCTGTATTTTTCCAAGGTTAAAGAAATGAATTCATTTTCGGTAAGTTGTTTACTGATCTCCCCACTTGTTTTACATTGTACTTAGGAATTTTATTAGGGTTCATAAATTAAAATGGAAGAATAAAATAATAAAATTCAGCATGAGAAATGCATAAAAAAAGCAAGATAAAATTGACATGGTGAAATAGGCAGGTTATAAGACCTTAGAGCCCTGTGAGGTGAGTACAAATTGGTCTCTATTTTTCTGATACCACAGGAAAAACACATTTATTACATGGTTTGAATTGACTCTAAGGGGGGAGCATGCTAAATTCTCAATGCATTACAGGTTTCACATAGAGCATAGTGTTTCAAAACTAACCTGAAAATGAACATCAGTGTTCTACAGTTGTAACTATTACTGATTCCTAAAACACAAACCAGTCAGTAACTTTTTCTAGAGTTGCTAATATAGCATGGTCCCAGACAGCTCTTACAAGTACTCACTTGATGCCTAGTTTAAACCTGGAATGTGTGGCAGGAATCTACTACAGGTTCCTTAAGAACTCTCCATAAATTTCTCTCAGCTAGTATGTATGTACTGTTTATGCCACAGACTATTCGAAGTTATATTTCTTGACCAATATAGTAATGCATTGCATAGCAGCATTTCAGTGATGTGGTGTATGTATTATCATGGTCCAAGAAGATTATAATGAGGCCCCAGAATTTCTGTAACTTAGCGTGGTTGTAGATGTCATAACCTTGTAGAGTAACCCATTACCCATGTGTTTGTGGTAATACTGGTGTAAATAAACCCACTGTGCTGCCAGTTGCATGTAAGTACGCATACAATTATGATCAGTAAATATGTATACATATAAAGGTAAATATAAATAAATATAATTATACATATTTTTTTATTTTGAAATAATTTCTGGTTTACAAGTAATCATTGTACACCTTTGTGAAATGCAGTATTTGTTTTTAATAATTGTTTTTACTTATCTATTTATTTGTTGTCATTTTTGAGCCACCTGGTCCAGGACTTGAACCACTGTCAGTTATGTGGGAATCCACAACTTAGCCACCACTGCTGGATTATGATTTTTTATATTACAGTATCATTGTGTCTCTATTCTGTTTTTTTATTTTCTTTGCTGTTCAGAAATATTTTATCTTACATAATCAAGTTTCTCTATTTTTGGTTTTGTCCATGCCTCATGGGTCTTATTTAAGTAGTCTTTGTCCACTACAATATGTTGTTCTCCTACATTTTCCTTAGCAGGTTTATAAATTTGACCATTATATTAAAGGCTTTAATCCATTTTGAGTCAAATGTAACTGGTAAGAGATTATCTAGTTCTACTCGAATGTTGGTGGATATTGAATTCTCCCAGAACCATTTATTGAAATTTTTTTTCCACAGGCTTGATCTGTGCTTTGTCAAAAATCAGTTGGCTGTATGTTAAGTTTTTTTCTGTTTATTCTATTCAGTTGGCCTGTATGTCTGTGTTTTTGCCAGTACCATGCCATTTTGGTGATTATGGATTTACAATATATTTTGAAGTCAGGAAGTAAGATGCCTCCAACATTATTCCTTTTGTACAGTATTGATCAGATTATGTGGGTCTTTTGTGATTCTGCATAAATTTTATAATTATTTCTGTGTAGAACGTTGCTGGTCTTTTTGTAGGAATTTCAATGAATTTGTAGATTACTGTTGTGTAGTATTAGCATAGCACCTATATTGATTCTTAAAAATTTATGGGGAACCAGCAGTTAGCGTAATGGCTATGTCGCTGGACTCCCACGTAGTCGACCGCGGTTCGCATCTCGGACCCGGTGGCTTACAACTCACGCCGGGCGCATGTGCGTGCGTGCCCAAGATCCCGAGAGGAGAATGGAGGAGAAGGGATTGTGGCGTGACCATCCCCCCTGGGGGGTGATTTCTCGCTTTCTGTCTCTATGTCTCTCTCTGTCTGGCGAGCGCACGTGCCCTATAGCGAAAAACCTCTCCAAAAAAAAAAAAAAAAAGAGAAAAAAATTTATGAAAAGGACTGTCTTCCTGGTTTTTGCATATATTTCAAGTAACTTGTTCAGTTTTTATAATTTTTTTCATAGAGGTCTTTCACTTTCTTGGTGAGATTTCTTCCAAATAGTTTTTGTGGTTATTGTGAATGGGGTTGCCTTCTTCATTTTTTTTCTCATTTTATCCATGGTGTAGAAAAATGCTACAGATATTTTTAATTACCCAAGGGCTTATGTACTTGCTAGAGAGAGGGATAGAGAGATGAAGATTCAGGAAGGGAGAGAAAGCACCCCATAATGAAGCATAAAATGCCATTATGGGCTATAAACCTACCTGGGCAGTATACTCTGGACTAAACTGACATAGCCAGCGTCATCATGGATGTTACAATCTCTTTCCTCCAATTTGCCTTCCCATCAGGATTTCGGACACATGCACACTTACACATACTCAACGTGTTTCCCAAGCCCACAGGGCCTTGAACTCAAACGACAGATGATTATGTGGGATCTGGCTCCCTACACCTAGTATTTAAGCCCTGTGCAATGGGGGATAGCCTACTATAGATTTTTGAATGCTGAATTTGTGTCCTGCAACTTTACTGTATTTGTTTATTTTTTCTAAGAGTTATTTGGTGGATTCTTTAGGTTTTCTTATATATTGGGTTGTAAAAAAAATGTAGAAAAATGCATCATGACTTTTCTAATGAACCATTATATAATCAAGTCAGCCACAAATAGGGACAATTTAATTTTTTCTTCTCCAATTTATATGCCTTTTATTTTGTTCTTTCATCTGACTGTATTAGCTAGTACTTCCAGTATCTATGTTGAATGGGAGAGAAGAAAGTGGACATCTCTGTCTTGTTCTAGTTTGAAGTTGAAAAAGTTTCCACTTTTTCTCATTCAGTATTATGTTAGCTGCAGGAATGTCAAATATGGCCTTTCTTTGGTTATGAAATATACTTTTTATGCCTATTTTGTTGATTCTTTTTTTTTTTTTTAGAGAGTTTTTTTTTTTTTTTTTTTTTTTTTTTTTGCTATAGGGCGTGTGTGCTCGCCAGACAGAGAGAGACAGAGAGATAGAAAGCGAGAAATCACCCCCCAGGGGGTATGGCCACACCACAATCCCTTCTCCTCCATTCTCCTCTCGGGATCTTGGGCACGCACACACACGTGCCCGGTGTGAGTTTAAGCCACCAGGTCCGGGACACGAACCGCGGTCGGCTATGTGGGAGTCCAGCGACATAGCCATTACACTAACTGCTGGTCCCTATTTTGTTGATTCTTAACCATAAAGGACCATTATATTTTATCAAATATTTTTTATGTGTCAATTAATATGATCATATGATTTTTGTCATTTCTTCTCTTAATGTGATCTATTACATTTGCTGTTTTATACATACTGAATCATCCTTGTATTCCAAGAATAAATCCTATCTGGTGATAATGAATGATACTTTTAGAATGTTGTTGGATTGGTTTCCGTCATGAGATATGGTCCTATATTTTGCTTACATAGATATGTGCTACTTTTGGTGTTCCTTAAATCTTTTTGTACATTTATATCAGTCTCTGGTTTTAGTTTCTTTTACTTTTCTTTTTTTTTGAGAGATTTTTGCTATAGGGTGCGTGCACTCACCAGACAGACAGAGAGAGACATAGAGACAGAAAGGGAGAAATCACCCCCCAGGGGGGATGGTCTCACCACAATCCCTTCTCCTCCATTCTCCTCCTGGGATCTTGGGCATGCACGCACACGCGCCCGGCGTGAGTTTTAAGCCACTGAGTCCGGGACGCGAACCGCAGTCGGCTACGTGGGAGTCCAGTGACATAGCCATTACGCTAACTGCTGATTCCCAAGTTTCTTTAATCATGGAGAAGTTGCTTTTTTTTAAATGTAGATCTGGTGTTGAGTTATTTTAACCTCTTTTTAATTCCCAAATGTCTTTGTTTTATGTAATTATTTTCTGCTTAAAAGAATGCTCACTCACTAGAGACAGAGAGGAGGAAAAGAGAGAGCATCTCCCATAACCAGCGTCCAATAAGTCTTTTTCTATTCTTCCTGGGTAACATTGGGTTTGGCCCCTAATACATCATAGTAAGTGATTTCTTTGACCCCTTTCTACTGCCAGTGAGTGGGCTGAAGCTAGTGTAGGAGCACTTATTTTTTGACAGCTCAGGCAACCATCACTCCTCTAATTCTCAACATGCATTCTGGAAAGTTTCTGAAAGCCCTTTTTATAAAATATATTTTCCTACCAACAGTCTTCATTTGTAACATTTCTGTATCTCCTTTAAGTCCATAACTTTCTTTCTGCAGGGACCAGCAGTTAGAGTAATGGCTATGTCGCTGGACTCCCATGTAGTAGACCGTGGTTTGCATCCTAGACCCGATGGCTTTAACTCATGCCGGGCGCGTGTGCGTGGGTGCCCAAGATCCCGAGAAGAGGATGGAGGAGAAGGGATTGCTGCGTGGCCATCACCCCTGGGGAGTGATTTCTCACTTTCTGTCTCTCTGTATCTCTCTGTCTTTCTGGTGAGCACACGTGCCCTATAGCAAAAATCTCTCCCCCCCAAAAAAATTTTTCTTTCTGCATAGTTTAACTTTCCTGTCTGCTACTTGAAATGTCTGTATTATTTGAGTAATTTTACTTCTGAAATATGGGTCACATTTTGCTTTTGTTTTACTGAATATGAATTTTAAATTCTACCCTTGACATTGTAAATTATATATCATGAAGCTTGTGTATACTGTTACATATCTCAAAAGATTAATTTTTATTCTACATGTTGATTAACTGGTTAGATTCAAGTTCCAGATTCTATATCCCTTGCAGTGATGAGGAGCTGATTCTTCTTTTCTTTCAGTTTCTAATACCTGCTATTTTGTAGGTACCTCTGAGTTCTGTATATGTGTATTTTAGTAATTCAGCAGCAATTTTGATGAGTTTGATATGCAAACCCTGAAGATTATAGTCTTTGGCTTCCCCTTTTCTAGGACTTATGACCTTCTTTCCAAATTTCTGGTTCTCTGTTCAGCCCTGAATGTCAGTTTTTGATAACCTGAGCCAGTAAAGGTGTAGCTTTTACTTTCATTTTTTTAATAATTATTTATTTTATTTATTCATTCATTTATTTCTTAATTTGACCAGAGAGAGACAGAGGGTGAGAGTGAGAGAGAGAGAGGAAGTGAGAAAGCAAGCCACCAGATTCAGGACTTGAACCCTGGTCAGCCATGTGGGAGTGTCCAGCACCTTAACCACCATGCCACCTGCTGGTCCCAGCTTTTACTTTCTTGATCTGTATGTAAACTGGAGAGTTTCTGTGGTAAAATGACAAAAATTTACAAAATTTGTCCTTTAACAATCCTCAAAATTCACTTTCTGCTTTCTTTTAACTATTCTCCACTGCCTTTCTACGTTTTTAAGTCATACACACATGCACACACACACACACACACACACAGACACGTGTGTGTATATATATTATATATATATGTGTGTACATGTGTATTTATATTTCAGAAATGCTCTTTTGTCTAAGTCCTTTGCCATTATTTCATGTACCTTATTATTTTTAAGTGTTCATATGATAATATCTTTTTTTTCTATTAATTAATTCATTCTGTGTGTATTGTAGCTTTATTTTCTCTACCCTGGACTGTTTCAAATTTTCTAAGTCTAGCATTTTTTTACTACATGAATGTAGTCTATCTCCCATTAAAGACACTTATATACAAATTAAGTAATGGTGAAGTAATGCCTACATGATAGATTTAATGTGTTTCCTGTTTATATATGGTCCATGAACTTTTTGTTACCTTAAGTATAATATTTTTAAAATGGTTATTTTGTGGTTCACAGTATTCACATTTGACTTTTAATTTACCTTCAAACACTTACATTACAGCAGTTTGTGTATAAGAACTCTATAATAGTGTAGTTGCACTTTTCTTAGTTTCTCTACCATGTCATCATGCATTTTACATTGTACATATTATAATCCCAACATGCGACTTCTTTCACTTTCCTATACATCCACACACTCAGGTTTAACCGCATGACTCAAGACCTATAATCATAAATTACACTGTAAGCATGGGTTGTCCACATAGTCAATAGCCATATGTTGCTTCTAATGGACTCTACCTTTTATTAAAAAAAGAATTATTTATTTAATTTTATTTATAATCATTTTATTTTGCTCTAGGCAACTCACACTCATGGGGGGGGGGGGGGAGTGAGAAAGCAAGCCACCAGTTTGTGCCTCGAAATGTGGTCAGCCATGTGGGACTCCAACACCTTTACCACCTTACTACTTGCTGGCCCCAACCAATGTCTTTTTTTAAAAAGTTTGAAAAGAAGAGCAATTTATGTGAGTCCTCACTTATTTTTTATTTCCAATATTCTTGTTTGTATCTTACCAGATCTTTATCTATTACAAAACTTTCTAGTTTGAGACAGTTTGGCTATTATATGCCTTCCTGTAGTTGTCTTTCTATTGTCTTTTGCTGTATGAGTTTGGCTGTGTTTTAAGACCATGACTTTTATGATACCAACTGTATTTATGCAAGTTAAGGTGATATAATCCCCCAAATCACCTTAGACCTTGTAATTTCTAAAGGCAAGTATGAACCTAGGAAGGTTTTTATACTCACTGCTATGATCTATTACTGTGAAAGAACCCACTACAATCAGCCAGGGGACAAGATGCACAGGGTTGGTTCTATGAGTCATTTGCTCAAGTTTCGAATTGTTTTCTCTCAGTGGAATTGTGTTGATATTGCCTATTTCTCCCAACAGTAATGGGTGACAGCACCCACAGGACACTGCAAACATGAGAATCTCATCCAAGCTATTGTTCAGAGTTTGGGGTTTTGCTACACAGACATGCTTGTCCACCCATGTGACTTTTTTCACTTTACCACAATGCCACAAATTCATCTTTAACCACATGACTCGCTATCTACACTCATAAATTACATTGTAAGCATAGATTATCCATATAACCCATAGCCATAGTGTAGGCAAAAATATTCTTGCCAGGTTAGCAATTCCAAAGGCTAAGAGATAATCTTCCAGAACTTCAACTGGCTGAATGTTTCCTGGGAGATCTATTTATTCATTAGAATATACAGATTTTGATATGTAGACTGAGAGTTTTGGCTTTATCATTTTCATCAAATTGAAAAATGATCAGCCTTTTTAAAGATAGGTTTTTGACTCAACTACTCACTGAGGTGTTCAATTACATTTATAGGGTACCATTTAATTTTGCCCCATGCATGACAACTGACACATGGCGTGCTTTCAGTTGAGATTTAGTAGTAATGTAGCCTCTTTCTCTGGTGGGACTTTTTATCTTTAGCTAAAGGGGAATAAATAAATCTCATTCCACCTTACATCATTTTTTACTTTGGGTTCAGCCTCCTGTTTTTTAGATCTTCAGAATTTGGTAAGTGTCAAAAAAGTATTTTTTGAGGCTTTTCAAATGAATGATTTTTGTCATTCTTTCATGCAATTACCTAAAACTCGGCTGACCTTTTAATCTCTATTGTTTTTCTCAGGAAAAGCTCAGTAGGAGATATTCATTTTAAAAATTCTGGGAGTAATATAGGTAGTAGCAGCTTATGTGATTTGCAGTAGGCTGACACTGTAGAAATTGTTCAGATTGCTCAGATTTGAAGTATGTGTTATTTTGAGGTTAGGCACAACAGGATGATGCTTGCCCATTGCAGTGTAAAATGAGGTTTTGTAAAGCTTTGCTTTTTAGTTAAAAGTTTTAGGTGAAAAAAGTATTGAAGTTTAATTTTAATTTTTATAGATTTTTACCATCTTTTGAATAAAATTAATAAAAAATGGAGTAATTAGTGGAATCAATGAAACATTAAGTTAAAGATTTTGGAGCATAGGAAGCGTTATTCTTTCTTAATTTTTCTATAGGGATACTGATTCTTTTAGATATTTCCTTACGAATATGTAGTAATTCTTATTGAGTGCCAGGGTCTAGCCTCGGGTCTAGCCTCGGCGGGGGTGGGCGGACTCGATGGAGGCAGCGCAGGTGAACAGAAGACAGAGGCCTCGGTGCCTTTTCATGCACGTCCTATGCCGGACACTCCCAGAAACCGCTCTCTGAGGAGTGATAACTGCTAGGAATCATCGTGCTTATTTATTGAAAATGTGATACATGCAAGTAAATGGGCAGTGAAAAAATTTTACTCTAAGGAACAGGGTGTACAAAGCATGGAAGTAATAAACATAAAACATGCTGTTTGTCTTGTCAGATTAGGTAAAATCAATCACAGTTCTCAGGATGAGGAAGTCCATTTGTCTGTTGTATCTTCTTCTTGGATCTTGATTACTGGGAAGGGTCTTTTGAAGAGGGGGCTTGCAGGATGTTTGATAACTTCAGTCCTGGGTCAGGCCGATAACATTGCTGGCTGCAAAGTCCTAGATAGAAATCTTGTCTTGCTAAGTAAAGACACAGTTAATATATGGACCATTCATACATTACAACAATAGGTGAGTCTATGATCTATGCATGGGAAAGGAAGATGATCTTGTAGCTCAGGAGACAACACAGGATGTTTTATTAGCAGTTTTTCATAGTCAATAGCACATAGATGAGAAACTCTTTGCAGTTGAAAACTACCTGTTGCTTTAGATAAGAGCTCCCAGCTAAGTTAATCTTTCTCTGGAGCCCTCAAGTTTGTTTATCCTGTTGTCCCAGCCAGGCCTTTTCCTTTAATAAACCTGTGGGATTCTGCATTTTATTTGCTGAGTCTGTCAATTAGTGAGTTCTTTTGTTTTATCTCTGAGTCTCTGTTATGTGGTGAATTTGCTGACTTTGCCTAGCATGAGTTACTTTGGCCTGTAGCTTTAACAAGGGGTATTTACAAAAACTAGCCTTAAACTAACTTAGTCTACATATGCTTCTAATGCTAATTTGGTTTATACTAACTTAATCTATATGTTAATTTTGGCTTAAAATCAGACAGGTGGGGGAGTCTTAAACTTCCTGGTCCTCCTGTCAGTCTTAGGGAACCACATGCTTACAAAGTCACTAATTGGCTTTATTGTCATGGTTGGGGGTGATGTTTTACCCTTACAGGGTACCGTAATAACAGTAAAACTTATGGCAGAGAAATTGAATACTGGTCAGTTCAAGGACACAAGGGAGAGCTCGTAAACCGGGCCTTGCCTCAGTTTCTTCCCAGTCCAGGCCTTGCCTTAGAATGGGAGTCCAGGCCTTGCATTAGAATGGGAGGCAGCATCCATACCAGCTTGTGTTGCCTGCATGGCCCTGTCAATTGAGGAAATAAATGTTTGTGCTGTGACTTGCTGTTTTACTTTTGAATTTGTTTTGAATTTTTATTTTTGTCATAAGAAGGTGTTTTGATATATACAGACTAGAGGTGTAGTTACATACAGATTTCTTCCATGAGGGACACTAGAGTAACAAAATAGTTAGGCATTTCAGTGGTGTATTCATGCTGCGGTTTAGCCAATCAAGGTCATAGGCAGGCAGATTCCTAGTGTGTTCAGGGACACATTGGGAAGTGAACCCTAGAACTTTCCATGGGATCTGAGCATTACATGTGTGTTACTGCTGCATGTCTGTAGCTGATTTTGTTTTCAAATATATGTATTTAAATTTTTTGATTTTTACTTGTGTGGCTTCAGAAGTTTGAGTTTTGTATACTGATCTTTTCATTATTTCTGGTTTGAAATTTTTAATTTATGTTTTATTGTACAGCGTTGTGAGATACAATATGGTTTTTCAAAGTATTCATGCAGTGTGTAGTAATCGAATCTGTGATATTGCCATGTTCATCAGAGAACATTACTTTATGTGAGCACCTTCAAATTTTGTTCAACTAGTTTTTTGGGTATATATACATACATATACATACATATATACACACACATACATACACACACACATACACACACACACTTAAGATTATCAGCATCTGTTTCTATCTGTTGTGTTTTATATTGTGCCATAACACATTTGTTTGTATACATACATTTTCATTCATTTCTCTTAAATGATTTCTTTTGAATAGATCCCACCACCTCACTGCCACATTGTCTTTGGTATCTACAGTTGCCCTCTCTAATTCTATATCTGTAAATATTTTGGTTTCTGCTGCATAGTTCATCCATTCACTTGGAACATACTTATTTTTCATTGTTTGGCTTATTTAATTTACCATTAAATCTTCTTTATTTATTTACTTTGCATTGAATGACCAGATCTCTTTGTTCTGTATGCCTAAGTAGTAATCCATTGTGTATATGTGCCACACTTTGTAATATGTTTTTACGTTTTATACATAAGGTATCTGTTACAGAAATTGCTTACCAAGCTACGTGACATGAAAGTTACTTGTTGCAGAGAGTTTACCCAGCTAAATCACAAAACCATAAATTCAAGATATCCAAATTACATTTTATTAATAAAACAAGTAAAAACTGATTCATCATCTTTATATAGAATTGCAGAGGAAACTGAAAAACAAAGTCTTTTTGCATGTAAGGGATTCTGATCTACTTTCAAATTAACTTGAATTGTCATATTTCTTCCATATATCAAATAAAAACCTTGAAAGTCAAGACCTTGACACTCTTAGAGATCACCTGTATAATTTATTTGTTTCTAATTCATTTTTATATAAAATCACTGTATATCATTACAGTATGCAAAATAAATTTTCCAGTAACAATATACTATATATTAGTCTAGTTAAAGATATTGTCATACACATTATCAACAATAAATAATTTGCCATTTTTTTTGTCCCTTAAATGTTTTTCTTTTCCCCCTTGATTCCCTTCTTTCCCTCCTCCATCTCCCTCCTACACTGTCTCTAGTATCCACAATTCCTCTCCTTGCTTTTATATCTTCCAATATTTCAGTTTCTGCCATAGAGTACAGGCATTCAGTATATATTAAGTAGGGGCAAAAAAGCCTCTCTTTTATAGTCTGATTTGTTTTGCTTAGCAGTAAATCTTTCATATTTATCCACTTTTTATCAACTGCCATGGTCTTGTTTTTTATGATTGAGTAGTATTTGATAGTATATATGTGTCACACTTTTTCAGTCTATTCATGTATTCATGGATGCTTGTGTCAGTTCTATATTTTAGCAATTATAAATAATGCCACAGTAAACATGGATGTATAAGTACTTTTTTGATTGACTCTATTCCTCAAGTTTGGGTAGGTACCCAAGAGTGGTATTGTTGAATCATATGGTAGTTTTATTTGTAGGTTTTTGAGGATCCTCCATATTGTTCTCTATAGTGACTAAACTAATTTACATTCCCATCAACTGTGTAGGAGAGTTTCCTTTTCACCACAACCTCATCAGCACTTGTCATTGTTTATTTTCTTAATCTTAGCCATTCTGACTAGTGTTAGGTGGTATCTCATTATAGTTTTGATTCATATCTCCCTTGTGATAAGGGAGGTTGAGCATTTTTCATATGTTTTTTGACTGCTTTTATATCTTCTATCGTCTTCAGAGAGGTATCTGTTGAGCTCATTTGCCCATCTTTTAATTGGGCTAATCTTCTTTTTTCTTTCTTTCTTTCCTTTTCTTCTTTTTTTTTTTTCAGGTTCACTGCTTGAGATCTCTGTATATTCTACTTACTAGACCCCTATCTGAGGTATACTTTGCAAATATATTTTCCCACTTCAAGGCATACTTTGCAAATCTATTTTCCCACTTCTCAGTTCATGCTAATTCTTTATTTTGCTGTGCAGAGGCTTTTGAAATTACATGTTCTCACATGTTTAATTTGGGGTTATGGCCTGTGCTTTGGGATCTTATTGAATAAGTTATTACCTATACCAATGTCTTTATGGTTTCCCCTGCATTATTCACCAGTAGTTTTATAGTTTGAGATCTTGGGTTTAGATCTTTGATCAATTTTGAGATGATTTTCATTCATTGTGAGAGATAGGGGTCCAGTTTTATCTTTCTGCAGGTGGATGCCCAATTTTTCCAGCCCCATTTGGTAAAGAGGTTTTCTTTTCTCCATTAGATTGACCAGTGCTCTTTGTTAGAAAACAGTTGGCTATACATTTAGGGATTTATTTCTGGGGTTTATACCATTTCCAATTGTCCACATGTCTGTTTTTGTGCCAATACCATGCTGTTTTTTTTTTCTTTCTTTTTTTTTTTTGAGAGATTTTCACTATAGGGTGTGTGCGCTCGTCAGACAGACAGAGAGAGACATAGAGACAGAAAGCGAAAAATCACCCCCCAGGGGGGATGGTCACGCCGCAGTCCCTTCTCCTCCATTCTCCTCTCCGGATCTTGGGCACGCACACACACGCGCCCGGCGTGAATTTTAAGCCACCGGGTCCAGGACGCCAACCGCGGTCGACTACGTGGGAGTCCAGCGACATAGCTATTACGCTAACTGCTGGCTCCCAATACCATGCTATTTTGATGATCACAGCTTCGTAATGTATTTTGGGTTCAGTGAGTTTATTTCTGGGGTCTCTATTCTGTCCCCTTGGTCCACCTGTCTGTTTTTGTGCCAATACCATTGTGTTTTGATTATTATAGCTTTGTCTTATATTTTTGGGTCAAGGAGTGAGAAGCCTTTTACCCCACTCTTCTTGCACAGAATTTCTTTGACAATACCGTGTCTTTAATGATTCTAGACAAATTCTGTGATTTTTAAAAAATCTGTGTAGAATATCTCTGGTAATTTGATAAGGGTTGCATTAAATTTGTAGATTAAATTGGGTAGAATTGACATTTTGATTATCTCCATTCTTCCAATCCAGGGATATGGGATTCTTTTTTTCCACTCTTTGTTTCATATTCAATTTCTTTTTAAAGTGTTCCAGTTTTCCTTGTAGAGGTCTTTGACTTCTTTGTTAGGTTTATTCCTAGATATCTTATGCTTTTTGCAGGTCTTGTAAGCGGGATAACTTTGTTGAAGTCTACCTCAGTCTGCTCCTTTTCATGTATAGAAATGCTGTGGATATTTGCATGTTGATTTTGTATCCTTCCAGTTCACTGTATTCATTTATCACTTCCAGGATTTTTTTTTCTTGTGTGTGTGGATTCTTTTAGATTTTCTATGTATTTAATTATGTCATATGCAAATAGAGATCATTTCACTTCTTCCCCTGTTTCCATGCCTTCTATTTTAGTTATTTGTCTGATTTCATTGGCTTGGACTTCCAGTAATATATAAGAAAGGAGTGGAGAAAGTGGTCAGCTTTGATTTGTTTCAGATTTTAGGTGAAAAACTTAACACTTTTCCCCATTCTGTGTGATGTTAGCTATCAGTTTTTCATATATGGTTTTTTTGTGTGTTGAGAAATGTTGTTTCTATGCCAGTTATGCTGAGTTTATTCATCATGAAAGGATGTTGTGTTTTATCAAATGCTTTTTCTGCATTGATTGATATTTTCATATGTTTTTATCCTTTTATTCTGTTAACATTTTGTGTATATGAACCTTGCATTCCTGGAATAAAGACAACCTGGCTGTGGTGTGATGTATAATATTTTTAATGTGTCATTACATATAATTTCCTGGTATCTTGTTGAGAAATTTTGCATCTATATTAATAAGATATTGGTCTGTAGTTTTCCTTTTTGGTTACGTCCTTGTCTCTTTTGGGGATGAGGGTGACAGAGGTTTCATAAAATGAATTTGGGAGGATTTCTTCCTTTTGGATCTTTAGAAACCATTTGAGTAGAATGGGGGTTATCTCTTCTTTCAGAGTTTTGTAGAATTCAGAGGTGAAACCATTGGGACTTGCACTTTTCTTTGTTGGGAGATGATTTATTACTGATTAAATTATTTTTCGTTAGTAATCCTATTTGAAGTATATCCACACAGATTTACAGTGAGCTACAGTCCATGCAATTGCCTACCTTTTGCAGCATTTCAGCACTTTACTTAACACCACTCTAAGCACTGGTATATAATTTTATAATTCTGTTTTCTTAAATGTATGCTGTTATGATGACTTTTTTCATTTCATTTAGTTATATACATTCCTGATCATCTGAATATTTATTTTTCTTACAAAAATATATCATCAAAATAAAGAGATATTTGAGGTTGCTTCAGTGTTCAAGTTTGCTTATTTTTCTTTTTTTTGCAGCTTTCCTTCAGTTTTCCTAAAGATGACTAGCCTTATTTTATAAATACACATGGCCCTGGGGAGAAGTGTTCACATATTGAAATAGTCACTTTGTAAGCTAAATAATGTGATTGAATGTATATTTAAAAATAAAAATATAAAAATAAATAAATACATATGACCCTACCACTAAGTCAAGTTTATAAATGAATATCTCCAATAGGAAAGATTTATACTTCTTTCGAAGAAAAGGGTTGTGAATACTGCTGTTATGGCTGTTTTTTGTTTGGTTGGTTTTGTTTTGTTTTGTTTTTAAGAGCTTTTGCTATACGGCATGTGTGCTCACCAGGAAGACAGAAAGAAGGAGACAGAAAGCAAGAAATCACCCCCCAGGGGGGATGGCCAGGCCACAGTCCCTTCTCCATTCTCCTCTCAGGATCTTGGGCACGCACGCACACATGCCCAGCATTAGTTTAAGTCACTGGGTCCAGGACTCGAACCACGGTCAACTACATGGGCAATTACGCTAACTGCTGGTCCCATGGCTGGTTTTCAATGTGCACTTCCCAGTAATCTCTTGTGAAAGTTCAGTGGGACACCCAGCAGAAGAAAGAAGCTCTGTCAGTAAATTAAAAATGTCTTTTGTGTTGTACCTTCCCCTGTGGAAGACAAAACACTGTATGGCACTCGATGCTAAAGTCAGTATATAGAGTGGTCTACCTATTCCTGACATGATTCTTGCAATGTTTTTCTGCACTTCACTGTGCAGCATATGTATGTATTCACGGAACATTGGCACTCATCAGAGCAAAGTACAGAGTAAGGTTATTTTGTGCATAGTTTGATATTATTAATTTTTTTTTTTTATTTTGAGGCGTTGCTTCTCTCAGGTAAGGCTTTAAAGAGGACATAATCATGCTTAACCACTAAAGGGATAAAATAAAATTAGATAACAAGAGGCTATTACTTTTCCTGTGATAAATTTCACCTGCCAAAAACATTGCACTGAGGTATTATTAGCTCTGTGGGCTGACATTTAATATAAGCACAATGCTGCTTTGTCATATCTTCAATCTGACAAAATTCTCTGTAGCTGTGAAACTGTTCCCAAAAGACAGACTAGTTTCTTGAACTTCAGATGTGGTTTTAGAGAAGTTATAGGGCCTTCTGGCTCAGGAATGCCTTGGCATGTCACAATGTTAACAGCAAATTAAGACTAGATCATTTAAAAAGGTAGCAGCAATACAAGTACAGTCTACTTGTCATCTTCTGTGTCTTGAGTTTGGTTTTTTAATGATGGACCTTTGAATTTTGGGATTTGGTGGCACACAACCTACAAATCCAATATTGTCATAAAATTCAGCAATAGGAATGTGATTGAAGTGTGATCCTCAGCTTGAAAAAGATTAGTGTCTTCGGTTCGGTTAAGCAGTCAGTGTCAATCTGGAGTTTATTAGAACTTCTCAGCTACCATATTTTTTCTAGTGAAGGTATTTGGCATATGAAATTTGGTCTTTTTAGGCACCTTCGAGTTAGATTATTTTCTGTTTTATTGACCTTAGATTTTAGTTTATCTAGCCTTTTCTCTTTCTTATTTATTTATTTATTTATTTATTATTTATTATTTGGAGAGGTTTTTGCTATAGGGCGCATGTGCTCGCCAGACAGACAGAGAGAGACAGAGAGCTAGAAAGCGAGAAATCACCCCCCAGGGGGGATGGCCATGCCACAATCCCTTCTCCTCCATTCTCCTCTCGGGATCATGGGCACGCATGCACATGTGCCTGGCGTGAGTTTTAAGCCACCGGGTCCAGGATGTGAACCACGGTTGACTACGTGGGAGTCTAGCGACATAGCCATTACGCTAACTGGTGGTCCCTCTAGCTTTTTCTTTTGAATCGCAGGTTCTCTTTGAAGCTATTCCATTCTGGATTTCCGGTGTACCAATAGAGTTGTGTTAGGCAGTATCATCAGTTCCCATACTCAGTTCCCATGTTTCACTTATTCTAGCCACATGTGATAAGGTTTGGTCCTTGATGTGCTGGATATTCTGTCTTACATAATGATCAAGATAGTTTTGAAGATCGATAAGTTCAAAGGTAGGGGATAGCAACCTTGGTGAAACTGCAGGTGGTTTAGTGAGATGGATGGTAATTTTGAAAGTGTGCAGGATCCTCAGCTGCACCTCCTGTGTCTCCCTACTTCCTTCTGCCCTCCTACCACATTGTTTTAATGTGGCTGGTTCTTAGTTATTCAACACTTAGGTTGATTACTTGTCTTAAGTACTGTGGCTTCCACATGAATGTGGAAATGTCTCTCTAATATCTTGGGTTTCTTTTGAGTTATTACACCTTCACCAAAGTTGCTCTGTATTGTACTCCATAGCAGTTGTGCTAATTTACATTCCCACCAACAATGTAGGAGAGTTCCCTTTTCTCCACTGCCTCACCAACACTTATCATTATTTATTTATGTATTTTAAAAATTTTAGCCATTCTAACTCAGTTTAAGTGGTATCTCATTGTGGTTTTGATTTTCATTTCTTAAGTTAAATTTTGAGCACATTTTCATATACATTTTGGCTATTCATGTATCTTCCTTGGACAATTGTCTGTTCAGCTCATTTCCCTATCTTTTAATTGGATTGATGGTTGTTTGGAGGGCTCCCTTTTAATCACAAACTCCCCATTACTTGTGTATTTTAGATCCTAGCCATTCTGACTGGAGTTATGTATACTTCAGTGTGCTTTGGATTTGCATTTTCCTTATTATATGTGGCATTTTAAATATTTCTTCATATGCTTTGTGTCCAGTCAGATGTCTTCAAGAGTTGTCTGGTCAGACCAACTGCCCATCATAAAGTTGTATCATTAGTATTTTTGTGAGTGAGCTGCTTTAGATCTCTGTATATTCTGGTTTCAATGCTGTATCTGAGGTATTTTATAAATAATTTCTATTTTGTTAAATTTTAATTAGACATTAAACTTCTTTATGTACTGTTAGATTTCATTTGCAAGTGTTTGACTGATAATTTTTGCACCTATATTTATCAGGGATATTGGTTTGTAGTTTATAATTTGTCATGTCTTTGCTTTTGGTATCAAGGTCACAGTGGCTTCAAAAAATAAATTTTGGAGGTTTCCTTTCCATTGGACATTTATGAATAGATTGATAAGAATTGGTGTTAATTCTTCTTTAAAAGTTTTGTGAAAGTCCAGCTAGGTGGTGTGATCGTTAAGGCCACTGTACACTACATGGCCAACCTGGCAGTTTGAGTCCTGGACCCAGTGGCCTTAGAGACACACTGATGATGAGTGTGTGCATGTCCAAACTCCTGAGAGGAGAAAGGAGCAGAAGGGAAGAATAATTTCTCACATTCTCCCCCTTCTCTTTTTTTCTGTCCCTCATCCCCATGTTGCACAAGCACACACACTATATAGCCAAAAATATAAATAAATAAGTAAATAAGTAAGTAAGTAAGTAAAAGGAAGAAATGAAAAAGACTGAGAAAGAGAAAAATCTTTTGTAGAATTTAGAAATAAAACCATAAGGACCTGGGCTTTTGTTTGTTGGGAGACTATTACTGAATTTCATTGCTTTTTGTTGGTATATTTAGGCTTTCCATTTGATCGTATGATCCAGGTATATATTATACTTTTTTCCTTTACGGTGCATGTGCATGCTGGAGAAACTGAGAGATAGAAAGTGATAAATTACTGCCCAGAGGTAATGACCATGCCACAACCCCTTCTCCTTTATTGTTGGGATTCTGGATACACATGCACACACCTCCATTGTGAGTTTCAAGGACTTTAACTACAATCAGACATGTGCAGGTCCTATGATATAAATATATACTATCTGCTGGTTCTGATCCAGGTATATTTTATATGTCCAGAGATTATTTTATTTCCTCTACGTTTTTAAATTTGTTGGTGTATAGTCACTCAAAGCACCTATAACTATCTGTGTATTTCTATGCTGTCCATGGTAATACCATATTTTACACGCTTTATTTTCCAGGTGGTTTTTTTTTTTTTTTTTTTTTTTTTTTTTTTTTTTTTTTTGCTTTTCTACTAAATAGTTTGTTGGGTTTATTTTATCATAACCCCAGCTTTTTGTTAAATTTTTTTTCAGTCTTTGCTATAGTGTTTGTGCACTTTCTGGAAAGAGGTGGGGTGGGGTGGAAAGTGAAAAATCACCCCTCCTGGGTGGTGACCATACTTCAGTCCCTTCCTCTTTATTTTTCCTTTGTGATTTGGGGCATGCACACATGCACCCAGTGATGCTAGTTCCAGGACTCAAATAATTCAGTCAGTCATGTAGGATCCTGCTGCCTTAACTGCCACTGGCTGACTCTCAGTTGTTCTTTTAGTCACTGTTTTATTTACGCCTGTTCTAATTTTTATTATTTTGTATCCTCTCTTTTAATACTTTTGGGATATCTTGTTCCCTCTTTTTCAGTTTGCTGAGATAAGTCATTAGGTTATTTATCATCTTTTTTTAAACATGTGTGTGTGTGAGTGCTAATTGCTATAGACTTGTCTCTTAGGAGTGCTTTTGATGTGTTTAAAAGCACCCGGAGAGTTGCGATTAAATTATTACTTGTTTCAAGAAATTTTTTTTGTACTCTTAATTTATTCAGTAAGTTTGAATCTACTCTGGGTAAATTATGTAACTTTCATGTATTTGTAAATTTTTGAAAGCACTTTTTGTTGGAGTTTAATTTCATCATATGTAGTAATAAAAAAGTTGCTCTATATAATTTACGTTTTCTTTTTAGTTTTAAAGACTTGTTTTGTGCTCTGTTATAAAGTCAGTCTTCAGAAATATTCTATGCATGGCTGAGAAAAATGTGTATTTTGATGTTTTTGGCAAAATCATCTGTAAATATTGGTTAGTTTATTTGGTTTATTTTATCATACATGTTCTGTGTCTTTTTTTTTTTTTTTTTTTTTTTTTTTTTTTTTGTCTAAATGATCTGTCCAGGGGTGACAGTACAGAGTTGAAGTTCACATGAATTAGCATATCATGATCAGTCTTTCTGTCCATATCTGGCAGTCTTCCTTTCTCATGTTGAATGCATAAAGTTTTATGATTTTTATATCTTCTTGGTGAATGAATCTTTTTAATACAATGTGGCCTCTGACCCTTTTTACACTTTTTCTAAAATAGTTTTTACAAGAGGATGCATGCATCCTCACCAGAAAGAGAGAGAAGAAAAGTCAAAAACCATCCCCTAGAAGGAATGGTTCACTGCAATCCCTTCTTCTCCATTTTCCTCTTAGGATTTTTGGTATGCATGCACATGAACTTGGTGTGATTTTTAAGCCTCCAAGTCTGGGACTAAAACTGCACAATCAGACATTTGGGACCCAGCTGCCTTAACTTAACTATTTCATTTTAGTTATTAGGAGTATTTAATTGGCTATATTGCACACACACTCACTGAGTATTGGGGGATGGGTTCCAGAAAGCAAACCACCAGATCCTGTTCCAGAACTCGAACCATGGTCAGATACGTAACATTCCAGCACCTTAACCTGCCTGCCAGCTTCCCTGCTGTCATATTTTTTTTAATGTCTCTCTTTAATTTCAGTTGACTAGTTATTGTAGTTATTGGTAGTTATTGTAGTAGAACATTTTTATCCTTCAGTGTTTCTCTCTTAACTGTGATACTGCCATTCACACCAAGATATATACGTATTATGTTAAAGAACAACATCCTAAATCTTTTATTGAAGGCATTTAATATAAATCAATATTTTTAAATATACCCTGTGTGGATGGAACACAGAATTTCTTTTGATAGAGCTGTGAATATTATAAAATATATTAGCACTATGTCATTTTTAAAAATATCTAAAATGTTAAAAATTTAGACCAGTCTATGGAATGAATGTTAAGGCATCAGGATCCCACATGCCAATTGCATGGTTTGATTCCTGAACCCAGTATCTTGAGAATCACAGTAGGCACATGTACATGTACAACCTAAATCCTTAAAGAAGGGAGAAATGGAGGAACATGAATTGTGTCATGAACATTCCTCTTTGGGGATGATTTTTTGCTTTCCATCTGCATCCCCCAGAAACACATGAACCCTTTATAAATTATTTAACAAACTTTTTCTTGTTTTAAATTATCTGATTCTCTTTCTCTATCAGTAAATATTATTTTGTTATTTTATTTTAATTTCTTTTATGCATTGAATCACAGATGTCACATAGCTTGTAATGTGAATGTTCCAACAGGAATACACTTCTCATTGATCCAGTTGAGATTTTTGTACTTTTTTTCCAATCTTGAATTCTCTTAAACATACCAGTTGACCCCAGGTCCACTTTCTTTGATTAGAATAGCTTCAGCTACCCCTTGAATTTTCTTTCTTTTTTCTTGGAGAGGTTTTTGGTATAGGGTGTGTGTGCCCATGAGGAAAACAGAGAGAGATAGAGAGACAGAAAGTGAGAAATCACTTCCCAGGAAGGATGGTCACACCACAATCTCTTCTCCTCCATTCTCCTCTTGGGATCTTGGGCATGCACGCACATGTGTCTGGCATGAGTTTAAGCGATTGGGTCTGGGAGTCGAACTGCGGTCAACTACATAAGAGTTCAAGGACATAGCCATTACGCTAACTGCTGGTCCTGCTATCACTTGAATTTCTGCTGCTTCCTAAATATTTGGCTACTGAAACTTCAAAGATGATGTGCACAAGATTCATCTCACTACTGCTCAGTTTTTTCCAAATTTTAACTTTTAGCTCCCATATGTATATAACTGCTTAAACAGAAACATTCAGTTAAATTTCTCTTTTGATTCAGTGCCAAAAAAATTAGTGCCAATTTTTTCTGCTCTCTTTTTTTGGGGGGCGTGGGGAGATGAGTTCCCTATTTAATATTCTTATTTCTCTATAGTCTGATATAGGTGGTCATGTCACAACTTGGTTTTAACCCTATTATATCTTGGTTTTAGCTCTATTATATCTTTCAGAGTATTATCCTTAGTCTGTAATCTATGGATGGCAATTAGACTGCAAATCTGGTTATATAATGTATCACTTCTTTTGGCTTTATATTATTTATACTCTGTGTTTAAGCAAATGTTAAAGTGATATTCATTTTTATTTGGACTCTGTCAATATTTTTGAATGCACAACTGTAGTATAAAGATGCTTGTCAATATTTTTCAACTTATGAGTAATTAAAAGTATGAACATAAACTATTTTATTGGAATTAGGTTAAGTATTTAAATACAAAATCACTTTGTAATCAGTTCCTTGAACACATTTACTGCCCTGTCTTTCATCACAGACCAGGAATACTTACTTAGATATACTGTTTCTACTTCCATTAATGTTAGGAATTTTCTTTGTGCTTTCATAGGAAGACTGCTATAGTTACATTTTTAAAATTTATTTATTTATTTTTGTATATACATTCAATCACATTATTTAGCCTACAATGTGAACATTTCAATATGTGAACATTTCTCCCCAGTCCCGTTGATCAAAATATCTTGAACTGATAACACCATACCTCCCCATCCCATCAATGCTCTACCTCTGTATCCCTTCTCCAAATCTCCTTTATTAGGCCCCACTCCTCCACACACACCTCATCTGACATTTACACCCATCTTTTGTGTTTGTACAAACATTAGTCAATCAATCAGTTTCAGTCATAGAGTGCAGACATTTGGTATATGTTAAGTGGGGACATACAATGTCTCTCCTTCATATCCTGGCTTGCCTCACTCAGCAGTAAATCTTCCATTTCCTTCCACTTTCTGTCAAAAACCAGGGTTTTGTTGGTTTTTATGGCTGAGTAGTATTCCATAGAGTATATGTGCCATAGTTTTTCAATCCATTCATCCGTACGGGGGCATTTGGGTTGGTTCCATGTCTTAGCAGTCATGAATAGTTCTGCAATAAACGTCAATGTGCAAGCACTTTTCCAATGAAGAATTCTTCTGTCCTTTGGGTATATACTGAGGAGCGGGATAGCTTGATCATATGGTAGATCTATTTGTAGATTTTTGAGGAATCTCCAAATTATTCTCCACAGTGGCTGGACAAATTTACATTTCCACCAGCATTGTAAAAGTGTTCCCCTTTCACTGCACCCCCACCAACACTTATTATTTTTTATTTATTTTTAATCATAGACATTCTGACTGGGGTTAGGTAGTACTTCATTGTTGTTTTGATCTGCATTTTCCTTAGGATGAGGGATGTTGAACATTTTTTCATATGTCTTTTGGCTATTCATATGTCATCTTTAGAGATTGTTTTTTCAACTCCTTCTTCCATCTTTTAATAGGGTTGATCATCTTTTTTCCAAACAGCTTCTTTAGTTCCTTGTGTATTCTGGTTATCAGTCCCTTATCTGATACAAAACTTACAAAAATATTTTCCCATTCTGAGGGCTGTTGATTCACACTAATTACTGTGTCTTGCCATGCAGAAACTTCTTAGTCTGATGTAATCCCACTTGTCTATTTTCGGGATAATCAACTGTGCTTTGAGGGTCTTATTTAAGAAGTATTTCCCTACCCCAATGTCTCCCAGAGTTTCTCCAATGTTTTCCAGGAGCAGTTTTATAGTTCGAGGCCTTACATTTAGAATCTTGATCCACCTTGTCTTGATTTTTGTCAAAGGTGAGAGGTAGGGGTTCAGATTCATCTTTCTGCAAGTGGAAATCCAGTTTTTCCAGCACCACTTGCTGAAGAGGTTTTCCTTTTCCAACTGGATTGACTGGTACCCCTTGTCAAAGATCAGTTGACTGTTTGTTTGGGCATTTATTTATGGGGACTCTATTCTGTTCCATTGGTCCATGTGTCTGTTTCTGTGCCAGTACCCTGCTGTTTTGATTACCACAGCTTTGTAGTATATTTTTGGGTCGGGGAGTGAGATGCCGCCCACTCCACTCTTCTTGTGTAGAATTGCTTTGGTAATATGGGGCCTTTTATAATTCCAGACAAATTTTATGATTGTCTTTTCTAGGTCTGTGAAGAATGTGTCTGATACTTTGTTTGGCATTGCATTAAATATGTAGGTTAATTTGGGTAGAATTGCCATTTTGATTATATTAATTCTTCCAATCCATGAACATGGGATGTCCTTCCATGTTTTTTGTGTCATTTTCAATTTTTTCAGTTCTATCTCAGTCTGCCTGGTATTGGTATATAGAAATTCTATCAATTTCTGTATATTGATTTTATATCCTGCAAGTTTATTGTAATCATGTATTACTTCCAGTAATTTTTCCATGGAGACCATTGGGTCTTCTATGTATACAATCATGTCGTCTGCAAATAGAGAGAGTTTCACCTCTTCTTTTCCCATTCGAATGACCTTTATTTTTTCCTCTTTTCTGATTGCCTTAGCGAGGACTTCCAGTACTATATTAAAAAGGAGTGGAGAAAGCGGGCATCCTTGTTTTGTTTCCTGTGGTTAGTGGGAAAGCTTTCAGCTTTTCTCCATTCAGGATGATGTTCGCTATGAGTTTTTCATAGATGGCTTTTATTGTTTTGAGAAATGGCCCTTCTATGCCGATTTTGCTGAGAGTTTTGATCGTGAAGGGATGTTGTATCTTATCGAATGCTTTTTCTTCATCAATTGATATGACCATATGGTTTTGATCTTTATTCCTGTTGATATGATGTATTACATTATGGTTTTGCGTATGTTGAACCAACCTTGCATTCCTGGAATAAAGTCTACCTGATCATGGTGTATGATCTTTTTTATAAGTTGTTGAATACTATTTCCTAATATCTTGTTGAGAATCTTTGCATCTATGTTCCTCAGAGATAGTGGTATATATTTTTCCTTCCTTATCCTGTCCTTATCTGTTTTAAGGATGATGGTGATAGAGACTTCATAGAATGAATTAGGAAGAGATTCACCCTTTTGGATCTTTAGAAATAACTTGAGCAGAATGGGAGTTAACTCTTCTTTGAAAATTTTGTAGAATTCAGAGGTGAATCCATCGGGGCCAGGGCTTTTCTTTGTTGAGAGGTTATTTATTACTGATTCAATCTCCTGGCTTGTTATGGGCCTATTCAGATTTTTTATATCCTCTTGGCTCATTCTTGGTAGATTATATTTGTTCAGGAACTTGTCCATCTCATCCAGATTGTCTTGTTTTTTTAGCATATAGATGTTCAAAGTATCCTCTCATGATGTTTTGAATTTCTACTATGTCTGTTGTTATGTTACCAGTCTCATTGCAGATTTGATTCACCTGGTTCTTTTCTCTCTTCTTCTTAATAAGTCTCGCTAGTGGTGTATCAATTTTGTTTATCCTTTCAAAGAACCAGCTTTTACTTTCATTTATTTTCTGTATAGTACGTTTATTTTCTATTTCATTTATTTCTGCTCGGATCTTTATTATTTCCTTTCTCCTGGAATTTTTTGGATTTTTTTGCTGTTGCTTTTCCAGTTCTCTGAGGCATGATGTTAGGTGATCCATTAGCCTTCTTTCCGTCTTCCTCTTATGTGCACTAATTGCTATGAACTTCCCTCTTATGACTGCTTTAGCAGTGTCCCAAAGATTATGGAAACTCGTGTCCTCATTGTCATTGGCTTCCATGAATCTTTTGATTTCAGTCTTTATTTTTTTGGTAGTAGTGGAGTCATTGAGGAGTAGGTTATTTAGTTTCCATGTTTTTAGGTGTTTTTGAGGATTTCTCTTAAATTAAACTCAAGTTTAATTCCATCATGGTCAGAGGATATGCTGGATATAGATTCTGTGGCTCTGAATCTGTAGAGGCTTGCTTTGCTTCCTATGATGTGGTCAATTTTCGAGGAAGTTCCAGGGTGAGAAAAAACTATATCTCGTGGTTTTTGGGTGGAAATTTCTGTAGATGTTTGTTAACTCTAATTGATTCATGGTATGGTTTAGATCCTTTATCTCTTTACCTATTTTTTTGCCTAGATGATCTGTCCAGAGGGGACAGATGTGGTGTTGAGATCTCCAACAATTAGTGTGTTGCAGTCTATCTCCCCTTTTATATCTAACAGTCTTTCCTTCACATATTTGGGTGCTCCTGTGTTAGGTGTATAGATATTAATAAGCGTTACATCTTCTTGGACTATAGAGCTTTTTGCTATGATATAGTGCCTTTCTTTGTCTCTTCAAACGGTTTTTGTTTTAAAGCCTATTTTGTCAGAAATTAGTATCGCAACTCCAGCTCTTTTTTGGTTCCCAGTTGCATGGAAAACTTTTTTCCAAGCCTTCACTTTCAGTCTATGTGTGTCTTTCTCCATGAGGTGGGTTTCCTGTAGACAACAGATAGAGGGTTTCTGTTGTTTTATCCATTCAGCCAGTCTGTGTCTCTTGATTGAAAAATTTATACCATTAACATTCAATGTTATTATGGATGTTATAGGATCTGTACTGACATTGAAGTTGGCAATTGTCTTAGTTGCCTTTTATTTCTTTGTTTCTAGCTGTTGATTGTGTAGTTTTCTTGGAACAGTACTTTTTCAGGGTTTCTTGAAGAGCTGGTCTGGTATTGGCAAATTCTTTCAGGTTTTGTTTGTCTGAGAATATTTTAATCTTTTTTTCCCATATGAAGGATAATCTTGCAGGATATAATAGTCTTGGTTGAAATTGTTTCTCTGTTAACACTTTCAATATGTCTTCCCAGTCTTTTCTTGCTTGCATTTTTTCCGATGAGAGGTCCGGTGTTAGCCTGATGAGATGGCCTTTGTAAGTTACTTCTCGTTTCTCTCTTGCCAGTTTTAGTATCATGTCTTTATCTGTGGTCTTAGACTGCCTGGCTAAGATGTGCCTTGGGATGATCTTCTGGGGTTGATTCTTTTTGGGGTCCTTTGTATTTCTTGTGTCTGGATGGTTTTGTGCCTCTCTAGACTTGGGAAAATTTTTTTCAGGATTTCATGGAATAGATTTTCCACTCCGCTATTTCTTCACCTTCTGGGATGCCAATTATTCTGATGTTTGGGCGTCTAACGGAGTCTTGTATTTCTCGTATATTATCCTCATGTTTTTTTTTTTGTTGTTGTTATTTTTTCAATCTTTTTGGTGTTTTTTTTCTAGGTCAGAAGTTTTATCTTGTACATCAGAGATTCAATCTTCAGCATGGTCTAATCGGCTGTTAATACTTTCCAGAGAGTCATTGATTTCCTGTATTATAGACTTTATCACTAATATTTCCACCTGATTCTTTCTCAGAGTATCCATTTCTTCTTTTATGTCCTGGAAGGACTTTCTAATTTCCTGTAGTTTGTTTTCTCTTTTCTGTTACAACTCACAGAATTTGGTCACCATAAATGTTCAAAATTCTTTGTCATTTTGGTAACGTCCACCATATTTACAAACATGGAGGGGCGTTTTCCTTTGTTGGCGACAAATTTCCTTGTTTATTCAGACCTGAGGCTCTTTTTCTACTTCTAGCCATTGGAAGATGTATTCTCTTTTGAAAACCTCTTGGGGTAACGTTTCTCCCACTAGGAGTAAGAATGTTTCCTTTTGGTTGGGAATAGATGTTTGCCGAAGTCTCGCTTCTGTTGTTTTTACCAATGTGCTCTCAAGAGGGGAACTCTACTGAGGTGTCTAAAAAGCAGTATCTCCATTCTCACAGGTGGATCAGTACAAGTGAGGATTCCAGAGACACTTACCTTACTAGGGAATTTCAGATATCTGATTCTAGACCTATTTAGTCCCTCTGGCAGGGTAAAAAATGGAGAGGAGAGGATAATATGAGAGGAAATGAAAGACAATAAAGAGAAATAAAGAAAAAATCATGTGCCGCGTGTTAAATTTTATCAGAGCCCTGCAGGTGGACCTTGTGCCTGCTGCTGGGAAAGGACAGTCTGTGGAAAGAGGCAGAGCTAGGAATTAGCAAGAGAATAGAGGGCTCAAAGAAAAAAAGCCACAGAAAAATTCTAGCTACTTACCTAGGAGGTGGGGCTTGGGCAGGGGAGTCTGGAAGTGGGGTAGTGGTCAGAGATGACCCTCCCTCAATATTCCTTGCTGGACAGAGGCCTGTAGGTGGACCTTGTGCCTGTTGCCAGGAAAGGACAGTCTCTATAGTTACATTTTCATAAGAACATTTACATACATGTTCATAACATCATTGAGTTGAAGCACAAATTGGTAATACATAAAAAAAGAAAACTAAAAAAAACTCTCTATTTTGGGACCAGCAGTTAGCGTAATGGCTATGTTGCTGGACTCCCACGTGGTCGACCGCGGTTCGAGTCCCGGACCCGGTGGCTTAAACTCACGCCGGGCACGTGTGCGTGCGTGCCCAAGATCCCAGGAGGAGAATGGAGGAGAAGGGATTGCAGCGTGGCCATCCATCCCCCCTGGGGGGTGATTTCTCGCTTTCTATCTCTCTGTCTCTATCTGTCTGTCTGGCGAGCGCACGCACCCTATAGCAAAAAAACCTCTCCAAAAAAAGAAAAAGAAAAAAAAAAAACTCTCTATTTTTTTTAGACTGGTTACCATAAACTTGTGTCTAACTTACTTAATCTAATTCATTAATGCAGATATGTATTTATACCCATGTTTGTATAAGATAATAAACACCTTGACATAGCAGAATATTTATTATGCTTTTATCACTTGCAGCAAAAACATTTGGAGATCTCTGAGGAAATACTTTTAATAAATTTTGCAATAAATAAGTTAGCATAGAGATAGCATGTTTATACTTTATTTTTTTCTCCCTTTACAAAGAGTTCAGAAATAGACAGAGGAACATACATATATAAACATACAGGGAAAGTAAATTTCCCATGTTATGCTCTATTTCTCAGGGCTGATGATGGAAAATGTATTTTTACAGGGGTTCATATCATTTGAGGATATTGCTCTGGACTTTACCTGGGAGGAGTGGCAGGACCTGGAAGATGCTCAGAAGATTCTATACAAGGATGTGATGCTGGAGACCTACAGCAACCTGATGTTTTTGGGTTAGTGGAACTCCCATGAAGCTCTCTGAAGTTATTACTGTCTCCTTTCATAGTTAGTGTTCAAGAGTTCCATAATGTTTAATGCTGTTTAGGAGTGAGATTTCATTCTGTGGTTAATTTCAGCAGCACTCCTCTTCAACAAAATGCCCCAATCAGCCCCTTTATTGTACAGCTGATAAACCTGAACCACTGTTATTCTTCAGATAACATACATGAGCAGTTTGGTAAAATTACACACTGCTTTTCATTAACAGGACAAGCCATTGCCAAACCTGCCGTGATCTTCAAGTTGGAGCAAGGGGGAAATCCATGGACATTAGAAGAATTTCCCAGCTTAAGCCTCCCAGGTTAGTCATTGCTTAGTTTTTGGGAACTAGTGTAATGCATTTTCTTTTAAAGAATGTATATATTATTGAGAGGGGAAAACAAAATGTTAGTACTGGTGAGGTTAGAGAAATGTAGAAATGTTTTCCTGAGATAACAGTGTGAAAAAATGGGGCCTAAAGGATGATATATTTAGGGTAATTAGTATGTATTTTTATTGGCTACAAGTCCTTCCTAAGTAACATTTCTTCTTAAGTGATAAGAGTTCTTTTGTCTTCTGCAAATAGAAGATCTAGAAAACTGTTCACATTAGCAAAGAAACAGTACACAATACCCATCGTTATAAGAAAGAAAAGAGAAAAAGGACAGGGAAAACAAATGACACATGAAAATCTTTCAGTGTAAAATTATAGGAAGATGGAATATAGATATTTTGAATATTGTTAAAGGTATTAAAGGAAAGGGAAGGATAAAGGAACAAAATAAATCCACTTACCTTTCAAAAATAATAATGTAAATTGCTACAGTAACATATTAAGGAGAGAGAACCTTATTTCTTATTATAGATCAGTACCAATATTTGAAATATACATGAGCAGATTAAAATAAATTCTCAAATATAATTTATGGAAATGGTTGTGTTTTTCCAACCAAAGAGGACTAATACGGGAGAGACTGCTTATAAATAGAAGAAATATAGGAGCATGTGGTAATATAGTTTTTATTGACTAGTATATAGTTCAGGTGTGGAAGAAACCATTTTACAAAAAGTCTAACTGTCTCATTCAGCAGAAGATACACACATGAGATGCACACTATAAATGTAGAGAATGTGAAAAATATTTTTAAATCATTTTTACAATAGATTTTAAACTCAATGTAGAAGATGCCTATTCCTAAAAAGAGTAAGAGTAATTTTTTTTTGTAACTAAAATTCTTATTGCAGAATTAAATCTAGCTTTTTATCAGTAAATGCTCACAAGGAAAACACCCTATAAAAACATAAAAAAATCCTTTTTCCAGAGGTCAGAAATTATGGTAACTAGAGAAATTACAGAGACATAAAACCTTATGATGTGTATAAATAACCAAAGCTTTCAACTGTTGTTATATATCAGACAACTTTTACTGGAGAATAAATTTGTACATAAAACAATATAGGAATTTGTTGTGTCTGAACACAACCCTTACTGACCATTTGAAAACTTATACAGGAGAGAAGCCCTATGAGTATAAACAATGTAAGAAAACGTTTTCCCAGAATTCAGACCTCACTGTACGTCAGAGGAGTCACATAGAAGAGAAATCCTATGAAAATAAAATATGTGGGAAAATGTTCTACAAGAAGTCATACTTCACTCTGCATCAGACAACTCACACTGGAGAGAAATCCCATGAATGTGGGGAATGTGGAAAATTTTTCAGTCACAGGTCAGTCTTGAGTAGACATTGGAAAACTCACACAGGAGAGAAACCCTATGAATGTGAACAATGTAGGAAAATGTTCTCCCGGAAATCACTGCTCACAGATCATCAGAGAACTCACACAGGAGAAAAACCCTTTGAATGTGAACAGTGTAGGAAAACATTCTCCAGCAAGGGGTACATCACTGTACATAAGAGAACTCACACAGGAGAGAAGCCCTATGAATGTGAACAATGTAGAAAAAGGTTCTCCTGCAAGTCACAACTCACTAAGCATTGGAGAACACACACAGGAGAAAAATCCTATGAATGTAAACAATGTAATAAAATGTTCTCCCAGAAGTCACATCTCACTGTTCATAGTAGAACTCATTCAGGAAAGAAGCTCTATGAATGTAAACAATGTAGAAAAAAGTTCTCCCAGAAGGCACACCTCACTGAGCATCAGAAAACTCACACAGGAGAAAAACCCTTTGAATGTGAACAGTGTGGGAAAACATTCTCCAGGAAGGGGTACATCACTGTACATAAGAGAACTCACACAGGGGAGAAGCCCTATGAATGTGAACAGTGTGGGAAAACATTCTCCAGCAAGGGGTACATCACTGTACATAAGAGAACTCACACAGGAGAGAAGCCCTATGAATGTAAACAATGTGGGAAAATGTTCTCCTGCAAGTCATATCTCACTAGGCATTGGAGAACGCACACAGGAGAAAAATCCTATGAATGTGAACAATGTAATAAAATGTTCTCCCAGAAGTCACATCTCACTGTCCATAGTAGAACTCATACAGGAAAGAACCCTATGAATGTGAACAATGTAGAAGAAAGTTCTCCCAGAAGGCACACCTCACTGAGCATCAGAGAACTCACACAGGAGAGAATCCCTATTAATGTGAACATTGTAGGAAAATATTCTCCTGGAAGCCTGCACTCACTGTACATCAGAGAACTCAACACAGAAGAGAAACCCTATGATTGTGAACAATTAATACAACTTTTTCCCTAAAGTCACATCTTACTGTACATCTGAGTACTCACACTGGAAAGAAACAATGTAGGCAACATTTTACTACTGGAAGGCAGGGCTCATTGTACATCAGGACTCCCATAGAAGTTAACCCTTATGAAGATGAAGAATATAGGAATTTTTTTCCTAGAAACTATATTTGGTAAGCATCTGAAAAGTCACACTGCAGAGAAACTTCATGAATGTAGGGAGAATAGAAAGTCTTTCATTTATAAGTCAGCCCTTAATGTACATCAAAGACTTCACAAAAGGAAAAGCCTGTGAATGTCAATGTACCAATAGAAAATTTTACATCTAATGTAAGTCAGTCCTTACTGTATATCAGAGAACACAGTAGTAAGTTCAATAAATGGAAATGGTGTAGAAAAATGTTTTCAGAGTAATCATTTCATGTTTTACATTAGAGCATTCACAAGGAAGTGTGGGAACTGTGATAAAACCTTCTTGAAGAAGCCACAGTTTACTGTGTATCAGAGAACTCTCAGATCAGAAATTGAATGAATGTAAAAAATGAAGAAATCTTTTTATTAGAAGTAAAAATTACCATACATCAGTAAACTCAAATGGGTCAAAATCCTCAGTAATGTAAGCTGTGCTATAATTCCTTGAAATATTCAGAAATATGAATTGATCTCCAAAGGTAACAATATTGAGCTTTTTTTCAAATTCAGCTTTGATTCAGCCAGACACAGTAGTTAAAATTCACTACATCAGAAAATTTGGGGATGATATCTGTCTACAAAAAGAGAACGTTTCAAAAGGCTGATGAATAAGATCTATAAGTTTCCCAACTACAGAAGTAATGTGCATATTTTGGCAATTTTTTTTTTTTTTTTAGTGATTTTTGCTATTAGACATATGTTCTCTCTGAAAAGACAGAGACAGAAAGCATGAAACCATCTCTTCTTCTCCATTTTCCCCTCAGGATCTTGGGCACACATGTACACACACTGGCTTGAGTTTTAAGTCTGTGACTCTGGGACTTGAACTGCATTCAAATATATGGGAGGTCAGTGGCATAACTATTACAACATCTGCTGGCCCTAGCAAAAGTTTATTTCTGTGATTCATGTTTGATCTTTAAAGATGCAAGAGATTATAACCACTGATTTTGGCAAAAATAAAAATAAATATAGAAAGTTTCTAGCTTCCACTTTCATGCCTGGCAATACAACAGAAAAAGTGTTTCAAAGCATAATGGAAACTCATATTAAAGGCCATATAAACATTGAAAATGGTTATAGGTACTAGAGACAATGTGAGAAGAAGACGGGAGAAAGTGGATAGTGTAAGGAAAGAAGTTATTGAGGAAAATGGGCAGGCATTTTTGGGATATAGAAATGGATTATAATGTGTTGATGATTATGTGTTTTGTATCCTCAACTGCTCTGGTGGGAAGTATATTCATTTTGGATAAATTCAACTTACAAGCTAAGGGATGTATAAATTCAATGTATAAAATGAATTAAAAATAAATAAAATGTACCATAAATGCCTGAAAAAATATTCTAAGGCATTTTAGAGCCTGGGAACTACTCATATGAACTGAGAGGGCTCTGCAAGTGTTCCTCTGGTAAAATGTCCAAGTTTACTTTTAGAATGAAACTGATGTAAGTTGGACAGGAGGCATTCGAGAGTTCTGGGTGTGTTGAGGCACAGCATAGTCCTGGGTGGTTATAAAATATTCAAGATCCTCTTTGAGTGTTGATCACAGCTTTTGTGGCCAGCGTTAGTGAAGAAATTCTGAGCCAGAACACCCACTGGTCCAGAAATGCAAACCAAGGTGAATTGGTATTGGGCTGGTTTTGGTTTTGGTTTGCCCAACATTATGACCCAGGTAGAACAGACCAAACTATGGTGAGTGGGATGTAAGGTAGCTGCTCAATGGTGATAGGAACAGGCTGGTGGAAGTCACTATGAGCTACAATGTGAAAAGTGAGATGACCAGGCTTACTGTGTGCACTCACATTGCCTAGCAAACATTACTGCTACCTGTATGACTCTTTCCATCTTGTAAAACTAACTGAAGTGGTTGCACAGTAATATGAACATATTGAACAGTACTAAATTGTATATGCTTGGACATGGTTAAAATGTGTCAAAGTTTTGCCTTGATCGTACTTTAGTCAGGCCTCTCAATCTTTCAGTTTCCTCGTACTTCCTTGTAAAATCCCTTTTGAGCAAATAACCCTGCTAACGTAATTTAGCAAGAAGCCCCACACTAAATATCAGATCATTTTAAATAAGTGATTAGGTTTCTTATGGTCCACTACCCTCTGTGTGATGTCTGATCAACCTGTGTCCTCAGTAAGAATCCTATTATTTCAGTTTATCCAGAATCTCTCATGTTCCTAATGTTTCTTTAGTTATTTTTCATCTGATAATCACCACACATCTCCTCAGCTGTTCATTTCCACTGCCCATGCTGTATTTGGAGTTCAGTCCAATTTCTCTTCCCCACTGAAATTTCCATTTCTAGGTACCATAAGCTTATGATGATGGTCCAAAATAAAGCTTTTCTCACCCCACTTTAACCAATGTCTTTGAATCAATTTCTTTAAATAGATTTCAAACTTTTTTGGACTGTTTTCCACAGTAAAAACAGTCATAGGATGTTCAGAGTAGTAATAATAAGTACAAAAATAATGATGGGTTGCCAGAGGCTGGGTCAGGTGGGAGGAATGGAAAGATTTGACATTTTCTAATAATAGTTGTAGATTGTTTAGTCTTACAAGATGAAAGAATTCATGAAGATGGATGGTGGTTATGGTCCTAGAACCTTAAGAGGAAAGATTATAAATTTTATGTAGTATGTATTTTATGAAAATAAATTTACTAATACTAAAAACACCAGTATATAAAATATATATAATCTATGGTGCTTGTTGAAGTTATACATTTAGTGACAAAAGAATGATCAATGTTATTCCAGTACCAGGTTAAGGCCTGAATAATTATGGCCCATCTGTGATAAAGTAGAAGGAAATACTGATGTCTTAGTATTAGCAGAATGTTCCCAGAATAAATTGAGTGTTCCTAGAAAAGAGCATGCGCCTCAGACAGTGACTATTGTCCTAATATTTCCTCATCTTCATGCCTACAATCTTCTCAGGGTACACGTTGACCTGATAGACTTCCCATCTCCTAAATTTGTTCACTTTTGAAAAAGCTTTTAAAGCTTCTATTAAAGGCCCATGATAAGAATGACATGGCAGGGGACCAGCAGGTGGCGTGGTGGTTAAGGTGCTGGACACACCCCCACATGGCCAACCACAGTTTGAATACCAGACCTGGTGGCTTGCTTTCCCTCTCTTCTCTCTGTGTATCTCTCTCTGTCACATTAAAATAAATGAACGGATAAATAATTATTTAAAAAAGGAGAATGATATGTCAAGTTGTTGTCAGAACAAATTTTATCCCAACATATTTTGTGATCTTGTCCACCTCTCCCGAGAGACCAAATCATGCTTCACTGGTGCATCATTTTCACTGTATTAGAGGCCTAGCATGTGCCTTAGAAAAAAAAACTTCAGCATATTTTAATTATAAACAAAACTCTTAATTTTGACATTTTAAAGATCCCTAATGTGGTATCTTCACCTAAAAGTGAAGTCAGTTGCTCTTCCTGTCCTGAAAAGTGTCCTTCAGAAACTAAAAACCATTTAGGATTGTCTGAGAGGTTTCTTTCGTGATATTAAGCAGTCTTAAAGAAACTCATTAGATTAATATTTTAGAAAATTTTTTGCTCAGCCAGAAAAAATACTCAAGAGACCTATCACTTGGTAGTCTGAGCATTCTACTGCCACCTAGTGTCTAGAATTTTTAGACACTAAAAGGATTGAATAGACTCAAGGTTAAAACCTTGAGGAATAACCATGATCAGTATACTTTGACCCGATAGACTTCTGAATTTTTGTCACTTTTGCAAAAGCTTTTAAGTTGTGAGAAATCACTCATCATAAGCAGTTTCCTGAAAGGGACAACCCTCTTGGAAACATCACCTGGTTTTGTGTGTGAGGCCTTTGTTGTCCCAACTTTCAAGTACTTAGGAAAATGGGCCCACAAAAGTTGCAGTGACCCCAGTCTTCATTGGCAAAAATGGGAGTTATTTGAAATTTCGAAATGGCATGTTTCTATGTATAATTGGGAAAAGCTGGTTATAGAACAAGGCAAACTGAATGGAAAGTTACTTTCAATGATGTCTAGAAGCTACTTCAGATACAGTAGAACAACCTTTTTTTCTGGAAGTAAATAAAAAGTTACCAGAATCCATTTTGGAATTAAAGTTTCTGAGAGCTGTTCTATTCCAACCACTCTTCCACTACCTCTCTGGCACCTCTTTATGCCCTTTTGTATAATCTTCCACATCCTGAACGCTGCTCTTTCACCTCCATCTCCACCCCCACAGAAGATAATACAAGAGACTCCAGTGCTATCCTCTAACCACCCTAGTTTGGCTACTCTCTCATGTAAACCCTGTAACAGATCAATACTAGCCTTAGTATATAACCTGTGAACCAAAACTGATGTTGTAAATTATTTCTCAGACACAACTGAGGTACCCATATGTGTTGCTAGGAAATTTGATTTAAATGTGTAAACTTCTAAGCCTACATATTGTGACCTTTATCAGCTGTCTCAAGTTAGTCAATTCCTTACCTAGTCTCTGTACAGAATTTTGAGCATACACAAACATGTATGATTTTGAAGCTTTTTGGTCCAGGATTTGAACTGCAGTGTTGGCCATGTGAGATCCAGCACCTTAACCTGCATGCCATCTGCGGCCCCTCTTGTTTATTCTTTTTAAAGTTAGTTATCTCTCTGGAGCTTTGTCATGTCATTCATTGTTTTCCTCATCTCCTGAAATTTTATTACATCTCATTGTGTTCTGGTATATTCAATTTCCTGAATTTGGTTTCCAACAGTTATATAATTTTATGAACTTTATTCATTAGAAAGAAGTTAGTATGTTCTTTTGGAAGTGAGATATTTCCTTCTTTTTGGTTTGGGTTTTTGTTTTACTTTTATTTATTTATTTTTATATTTCTTATATTCCTTTGGATTTCAGGCATCTCTTGTAT
Organism: Tupaia tana; assembly: GCA_026018925.1. Taxonomy (NCBI): domain Eukaryota; kingdom Metazoa; phylum Chordata; class Mammalia; order Scandentia; family Tupaiidae; genus Tupaia; species Tupaia tana. The sequence continues at coordinate 124,766,147 of JAKSZU010000003.1, forward strand.
TCCTGATTTGAGGAGTACCTTCTGTAGTGGTCAATTTATTTATTTATTTAACTTTATTTAACATTATTTTTCAATTTGACTAGTGACAGAGAGAGGAAAAGTGAGAAAGCAATTTGTCCAGTCCAGGACTCAAACTACGATTGGCCATGTATATGTCCAGTATCTTTAACCACCTCTGTCCCAGCCCGTGGGACAGTCAAACAAGTTTCTTGAGGGAAGGAGTGAGAGATGGTACAAACAGCACGGAGACAACACAGTGTTACTGCTCTTCAGGATTGTCCATTTATTGTGGGCCAGGGATCATGGTTTTATACACGTTGGTGAACGATGATTGGCTGCTCTATATGCTTATCATAAGGTAGCCAATCGTGGCCTTTGGCATTGTGTAATTGTTTGCTTTCTGAGACCTAAGATGGAGATAGTAAGAGGCTCATGAAAATGGCCTCTCAGACTCGCTGATGTGCAGTTTCCCACATGTCCCCCTTTTTTGTTTTAATTTGAGAGATGAAGAAAAGGCCTGGGGGAATCGTGCCTGTCTTAGGTTGGAGCCATTTATGGAACCATACATCCATCCTTACCCATAATTGGAGAGTCCCATAGCTATGATGGGCCTCCTGTCTTAGGTGGAATGACTGAACAGTTATTGGGTTCATCAGACTCTCTTACCCATCTTTGGCTAACTGATTCAGCACCTCAGGCGAGATCAGTGTAGGGATGTTGGTCCTCCATCTCTAATTTATTATAGTGGACCTGTATGGGCCGCATAGTTAGAGAGTCAATTTGTTGTTTGAGAAATGTTATGAGCCTATTAAATATAACAGGTCCCAGTAAGCAAACAACTAAAAGGCCAAGAAAAGGACCAAGTAGAAGGAGCAGGAAAGAGAGGAGACCATTCCGGGCAGACCATAAGGGATTGTCGGCGAGTTGCCACGAATGATGCCGGACTTGTTGGTGTAAAAGCAGCAGTGTTCCTGTAAAGCAAGACAGAGACCTCCCTGTTCTGCCAGGAGGAGCAGCACCAGGATCAAAACCAGTAGCAGTAGTGTCGAAGAAGCAAAACAGGATCAGGTATTTAAGAAGGATCTTCACTTTGTTGATCTGTGGAAGGGGAGAGAGATATCTCAGGGCTTTCATAATCCCTGGATGGCTTGTTAGAATCAATCTGTTTGATTAATCTTTCAGGTAGCCAACGAGCAGCATCCATTTTTTGAGAATAGATGCAGACAGACCCTCTGCCCCAAATGAAGACAGGGTCCGGACCATTCCATGTATTGTCCAGAGCATCTTTTCACAAAACTGAGGCAAATTTTGTTTTGGTAGTTGAATGCCAGAAGCGCTCAGCAGCTGAGTCTCCATCTTTATCAAGAGACAGGAAATTTAGGACAAAAAGAGCATGTGCCAGAAGGTTTTTTTGGCGAGCCCTTAGTCTGTAAATGCTCTCCCTTTTTTAGCTTTTGGAGAGTATTTTTCAATGAAAGATGAACACGTTCAACAATGCCTTGTCCCTGGGGATTGTATGGAATCCCTGTGACATGTTTGATGTGGAGTTGTTTACAAAAAGAGGCAAAATTGTTTCCTGTGTATCCTGGGCCATTATCTGTCTTAATTTGTTGAGGTTTACCCATAACCGAGAGTGCGGCAAGTACATGGGAAATAACATGTTTGCCGGCCTCACCAGTTTGTGCCATGGCAAAAATGAAACCGCTAAAGGTATCAACAGAAACGTGAACATAAAACAAAATCATGGGTAGATAAAAAATATAAAAATTTATCTGGAAGAAGGCCAGAAATCTGTTTGTTGGAATAGCCAATTAACTTGGTCCTTAGTATACGGCTGGATGATTGTATTAGGATCTTTGCCATATGTCCAGGCCAACCACAATTGAAGCAATTGCCTCCATTATTACAGTTAAGGAATTGGTGAACAGTATATCCTTTAAGAGTAGCGGCCAGAGCCAATCCCTGTTGGTATGCTGACCCAATATCAGAACATAGGCGAATATATCTTGATAAATCTGTCTTTTTTCTATATGGCCTGATTGCTGCTTGACAAGCAGCATTAGCATTTTCATATGCCAATTGTTTAACAAAATTAGTACCTGCATCAGCACTGCCAAATATTTTGTCTGCTGCAGTAATCAACCGATGAACAAACTCAGAAAAAGGTTTGTCAGGCCCTTGCTTTATTGTTGTAAGGGAGGTACTTAAATCTCCTTTAGTAGGAAGTTTTCTCCAAGCTCTCATGGCTGCCGTATTAATCTGAGCAAATAGCCCTGGATCATATTGCATTTGATTGTCACTAGTTGTATAATTGCCTTCTCCCAATAACATATCTGCTGTCCAGCCATTGTTGGCCTGGGCATTATGGCGTGTGGTCTCCCTGCAATTTTCCACGTATTCTGATTTCCAAAGTAAGTAATCCCCTCCAGAGAGCGCAGCACAGGCCAATGTTTGCCAATCTATTGGTATAAGCCAATTTTCTGCCACCGTGTCAACTATGGCTAAAGTATATGGAGCTGTAGCTTCATATTGAGCAACTGCTGTTTTAATTTCTTTTATAATGTTAAAATCAAAGCCATGTAGGTGGCGCCATGCTTGTCCTTGTGGATCTGTGGTTTCTGTTACTGGAAAGGCTTCCTGCCCCTCAAAATCTATCAATGATTGTTGTTTTTGAACTGGTTTAAGTTTTGTACCATGAGTAAAAGTGGGCTGGTGGTGATTCCATGAGGAATCTGCACTTTTAGATTTACCCACTTTTAGTTTTTCTAATTTTGATATTAATTCTTGATGTTCTTTTTTTTAACTGAATTTGTTCTTTAAGTTGTTCAATCTTAGTCTGAACTTTTGCCTTAGGATCAATAACGGGCATCACCACAGATGGCCCGGATGCGACCGGGTTGTAAGATGGTGGTCGTTTTTTGAAAGGTGGCCATTTTGAATTATGGTACTTGCCTGCCTCCGTTTCTGAAGTTTCTTTCTCAGGCGGCCATTTTGAATTACTGTACTTAGCTGACTCAGTTTCTAAAATTTCTTCAGATGGCCATTTTAGATTATTACACGTGGCAGTCTTTGTTTCTAAACTTTCTTTTTCAGGCGACCATTTTGAATTATTGCATTTGTCAGCCTCGGCTTCTAGGATTTCCTCCTCTGAACTAGTTGATGACTCGTTTTTCTTTGGCTCTTGTAGAGCCTTAAGGTTGTTTTTCTTTTTCAGTTTTTTAGATTTTTTGGGTTTTGTCTCACTTTCAGGGCTTTTAACTTCTTCCTCACTATCTGGGGAAATAAGATCCTCTTCCTGTTCTTTTTCAATTTTAGAATCCTTGGTTAGATCTGAGGTGGCTATAGCCTCCTCCTGGGGTTGATCATTTTGCATGATCTGCTCTCCCTTAACGACCATAACGGCAAGGGCTTCTATTAAGCTCTGAACGGATATTTCATACTGACTAAGCTTTTGTCCCATTATTACCCTTATTACTTGTCCCATTATTACCTGTACTTAAAATAAAACATAAGTAAATACTTACCAGGACATCTTCTCTTCATCCTTCTATGTTTTTTGCTGGCCTTTCTTGGGATGAGTCTATGCTGTCCCCTTCTGCGGCCTTTCCCGCTGGCTTTTCTCACTTGCTCTGCACTGGAGTCTTCCTCGGGAGCACTTCACTGGATCCTTCGTACTCAGGTTCGTGTCCGGGAGCCACGTGTCCCAGCCCATGGGACAGTAGAACAGGTTTCCTGAGGGAAGGAGTGAGAGACAGGACAAACAGCACGGAGAGGACACAGTGTTACTGCTCTTCAGGATTGTCCGTTTATTGTGGGCCAGGGATCATGGTTATATACACTTTGGTGAGTTGTGATTGGCTGCTCTATGTGCCAATCATAAGGTAGCCAATCGTGGCCTTTGGCATTGTGTAATTGTTTGCTTTCTGAGACCTAAGATGGAGATAGTAAGAGACTCATGAAAATGGCAGTTTCCCACACACCTCATTACCTACCTGCATGATAGTAAATACCACCTAGTGGTGGTGTTTTATTACTGTTCTTTTTTAGTATTTTTACGTTATATTCCATATGACTGTGACCTTTAGTAGAAGTTGACCACTTGGCATTTAGTAGTAGTTAACCATTTCAGCATTGATTCTCATTGAGGTTTTTTTTCTTTCTTTCTTTCTTTCTTTCTTTCTTTCTTTCTTTCTTTCTTTCTTCTTTTATTATTATTTTTTAATCAAGGATCATGTTAGATGGGAGGGGATTGTCTTTGGAGTTAGGTAAGGGGACTCTGTGCTTCCATCCAAAGCTACGGATTAGTGGGACTCAGATGGGGCCCTGTGCAGGGCTAATCATTTACCAGGGCTGAGTGGACCCAGGAATAATGTGTATATACCTGTTAGAGGAAGTGGACTAGGCAGAGTCCCTCATATTGTTTGGAGTGAGCAAGTCTTGGGCATGATTTCTGTAGGATTCCGAGGGATAAGGACAGAAGTGGGAAAATAGGACTCAAGTCGTACTAGGAGTGGTGATCCCGTGAGGTACAGAGGTGGGCAGGACAAGCAGGACTGAGCATGTCCAGAAAAGCCACCTTGAGAGACTCTAAGATGAGGCCAGTGGGGACCCAATGAGGTATGGGCAGGAAAGTTCATAAAGCCCAGAGATCAGCAGCACAGAATTGCTTCCAAGTGTGCCCTAACCAGGCTTAGGTTAAGCTCCCCTTGAGACCAGTATAGCTCAATGGGGCTTGAGTAGGGAAGCCTGCTATGCCAAGATGTGGACAGGGCTAAGCAGAAGTAAGGCAGAACATAAGGCCCTAAGTGGAACAGGGTCAGGTGCGGTGCCTTGCAATGCTCAAAAGCCAATGGGGCCAACTAAACCTGAGCACAGTTCAGGGGAGATAGCCCACAAGGATTGGAGGTGAGACAAGTCTTGTGGGTCCAAGCAGAGCCTAAGTGACTGGCCTAGGAGGGCTCAGGATGACCCACAAAACTCAGAGGTAGTCTTGGGGAGGATGTTAGAAGGAGCCAGAGGCAAACTAAATTTAGTGGGGGTCAATTTGAGCCTGGATGTGTAGTCAGTAAAGCCTGTGGGACAGGAGTTCTGCAAAACTTGGAGGTGGCTCTGATAAGGTAGCCTCCTGAAGAATATCTTTCTGAGTCTCAGAGGATCAAGCGGGGACAGTGTGGCATATCTAGGATGCCTGGCATAAGCCAGTGATTGATAAGATCCAAGCAAACTCATGTTAGCAGCTAGGTGACTAGATGGTGTTCTCCAGGATTATGGATGGCCTGGGGCAGTGCTCTGTCATCTTTCATGTAAGAGAGATGACAACCCCTGGTGCCCATTTCTGCCCTCCTCTCTGGTTTTCCTACACTTAACAGTTCAGGAATATTCTGAAGGGCTACACTGCAGGTGTCCTTAGAGGGGAAAAGTAGTCATTCCCTGAGAATCGAGTCTGAAAAGAGGGATAGTGTAGGCCTGCCAGCTAGTTGGAGGATATATCCAGATCTCTCAGTCTTTGATGGGGTTGGTACTTCCATACATACTAGGAGTGGGGGTGGGAATGCACAAGGCTCTTGGTCTACATTGTGCAAAAGACCTGGTAGTTTTCAGTCATTGGGGGTGTTCCCCTCATTTCTCCCAATAACAGAGGATTCTTCTCTGTATTGTCTTTCAGCCCACAGAACTGTAGAGATTTAAGATTGGTCCTAATCATATTCTATGCTCTACCACCTGGTTCACTTTAAAGACAGTGCCAAGCTCTTAGGACAGGGTGGTGAAGAAAATTCAATGTTTACACTAAAGTGCTATAACTTTGTACTTTTGTATAATGAGTATTAGCTCCTTGTCAGTTTTATTATGCAGTTGAAGAGTTCTGGGGTCTGAGGTTGGTGTATGAAATATGTAGTTTTAGAGGATAGTTCCTCTCACCTTCTCCTTTGTGGTGTACAGGACTCTGAAGTGTCTCCAAGTTCAGATCATTGACTCATTCTTTATGTCTCTAAGCTGAGATTCAGTACAATAGGAGCTTCCAGTCTTTTTCTTGCAGTTTGTCAGTCTTGCATCACTGCAGTGCTAGCAGTGTTGGCATTTATTTGATGCCACAGTAGGGGTTTCTCATCAGCCAGATGGTTTTCCCTAAAGGAGATGTCTTTTTTTTTTTTTTTTTTTTTTTTTTTTTTTTGAGAGGTTTTTCGCTATAGGGTGCGTGTACTCACCAGACAGACAGAGAGAGACATAGAGACAGAAAGCGAGAAATCACCCCCCCAGGGGGGATGGTCACGCCACAATCCCTTCTCCTCCATTCTCCTCTTGGGATCTTGGGCACGCACGCACACGTGCCTGGCGTGAGTTTTAAGCCACCAGGTCTGGGATGCGGACCGCGGTGGACCACGTGGGAGTTCAGCGACATAGCCATTACGCTAACTGCTGGTTCCCAAGGAGATGTCTTTTGAGAATTAGTTTACCATCTTTTCAGGTCAAAGTTTCCTGAATAAAACTACCTTTCCTTTTTTTTTTTTTTTGGAGAGGTTTTTGCTATAGGGTGTGTGCACTAGCCAGAGAGACAGAGAGAGACAGAAAGTTAGAAATCACCCCCTAGGGGTGATGGCCATGCCACAATCCCTTCTCCTCCATTCTCCTCTGGGGATCTTGGGCATGCACGGATACACGCCAAGCGTGAGTTTAAGCCACTGAATCTCGGACTCAAACTGCGGTTGATTACATGGGAGTCCAGAGACATAGCTATTACACTAACTGGTGGTCTCAACTACCTTTCCTTTTCATCAACAGTTGTCTATTAAGTGTTGGCTCTTCAATAGCGAGCACGTAAACTTTGGTGTGGTCACTGAGACCTAGCTTCAGCTGCTTCAATAACAATAAGAGGTACCACTTAGAGCAACCCCTCAGTTTTACTTATTTCTAAAATGTATTTTATAGTGAGGAAATAAATAACGATGAGTTAAAATGTCAACATGGTACCTTAAAAATTTGATAATCACCTTTTTTAATAAACTGACATTGGAGAGGATAACATCTTCAGAAGAGTGGGGGGGGCATATTGCAGGCCAGCAGTTTGCATGGTAGGTGAGGCACTGGGTTCCTATGTGATTGACCATGGTTCGAGTCTTAGTCCTGGAGGCCTGCTTTGTCAGTTTCCATCTCTTCCTCTCTCTCTCACTGGTGAGCACATGTGCCAAGTTGCAAATTAAATAATGATAGTATTAAATAAAATTAAATAATTTAAAAATTATTTTAAAGAAATTATTTATTTAGTTAGTCCCATTCATTGTTATTATTATTTTAATTTTACCAGTGAGTGACAGAGAAAGAGAGAAAAAGACAGAGTGAGAAAGCAAGCCACTAGGTTCAGAACTCAAACAGTGGTTGGCCATGTGTGAATCCAGTGCTCTTAACCATCATGCCATCTGCTGGCCCCTAATAATTATTTTTTTAAAATACCATATTGCAATTTAACCTAAGCTAGAAACTTCTGTCTGGGGGGTTGGGCAGTAAAAGGAATTCTGCAACTCTGGACTACCATTTCTCTTTGTCATTTAACTAACATTTATTGAGCATTTTTTGTGCCTACCTTGTGCCTAAGTAGGCACAAGACCTTAACAATGATTAACTTAAACAGCTACAAATACAAAAATATAATGGTTCATACACATACATTAAGATGTTGGGGAGCCGCCACGTGGGATGATGGTTAAGGTGTGCTGGATTACCACATGGCTGTGGTTCAAATCCCAGACCTGGTGGCTTGCTTTTGCACTTAATATCTCACGTTGTCAAATTAAAATAATAATGGTAATAATAAAAGCTTAAATTAAATAATTCTATTAAAATAACCAAAAAGTTGGGCAGAAGATTCCTCATGGATCCTGAGAACTAGTGATTTCAGGGAAAAAAGAGATTAAGATTTCCTATTGATAAATCAGCTTCCAGCCCACAAACATGAGTGGTAGTGGGCTCCTCTAGCCTTCTCTCTATCTCTGTTTCTCTCTGTGTGTCTCTTTCTGCTTCTGTGTTCTCATTTTTTGGTAATTTTTTTTTTAAATTTTTTAAGGTATTCTCTTGCTTTTGAACCACCTTATCTTGTTAATAATCCCATCTCCCCATCACACCCAGGCAGGAGAGGCAAGAGTCAGGCCTGCAGAAGATAGCTCATGTTCCTGAGAACTAGTGATTTTCTGCAGCATGCTCGCACACCTTGCAATTTTGTATTTTTGCTTTTTTTAAAAAAAACTTTTTTTTTCTGTTTTCCCTCTGTTTCTTTGTTATTGTTATTGTTGATTTTGCTCTCTGTTTCCTTTTTTTTTTTTTCTTTTATCTCATCTCTATGCTCCTCAATCTCCATTTACTATGTTTCTAGTCAAATCTAAGGGATCTATAGCCAAACTTCCAAATACTATTTTGGTTAACATATTCCTCAATATCTACTGAATCTGCTGCACAAAGGGATCACAACAGAATGACAAAGGATTCCAGATCACTGCTTTTTGCACACTCCTAAATGTTCAGTTTGAATTTTAAGAATTAGGAAGAAACACAACATCTATCAGATGACTAGAAATCACCGCAGGACCACAGGAAATATGGGAAAGCAAGAAAATACCTCTCCTTCAGGGAAAAGGATAACTCCTCTTCATCCACAGGCAGTTCAATGAAAATTATGGAAATGCCTGATAAAGAATTTAGAATATTCATAATGGTGAAGCTAACAGAGATGGAAGAGAAGAGAGACCATGAACTGCAGAAAAGAATGGAGAAAGGAGCTGACAAGTTCCAGGAGGTGAGGAAATTCTTGCAAGATCTAGAAGAGAAATTACACACTTTAAAAAAAAATCAAATGGACCTGTTAGAGATGAAGGCTATGAAAAGGAAGTCAAAATCTCCCTTGAAAGTATTAAAAGCAGATAAAATCATACAGAAAATAGAACCTCATGCATAGAAGAGACAATTACTGGCCTTGAAAAGTCCACCATGAAGACTGAGAAAATGCCCCCCCCAAAATGAGAATAATAGATGAGAAATACTAGATACCATCAAACATCCAAAGTTCTGAATAATTGGTATCCCAGAAGGTGAAGAGACTCATAAGGGCATTGATAATGTGTTCTATGAAATCCTGCAAGAAAAGTTCACAAACCTAGAGAGGCACTGAAAAATCCAGTCCCAGGAAATACAAAGGACCCCCCAATAGAATCAACCCAAGATCTCCAAGACACTTTATAGCCAGATTGAGCGAAACCACAGACAAAGACAAGATACTAAGACTCACAAGGGAAAAATGACAAGTTACCTTCAAAGGCTATCCCATCAGGGGAACAGCAGACCTCTCAGCGGTAAAAATGCGAACAAGAAAAGAATGTGAAAATATATTCAAAGTGTTAAGGGAAAAGCAATTTCAACCAAGAATACTGTACCCAGCAAATTATCCTTCATGTGGGAAGAAAAGACAAGAACATTCTTAGATAAACAAAACTTGAAAGAATTTACCAGCACCAGACCAGATCTCCAAGAATTTCTCAAGGGGGTGCTATATCAGGAAAATTAAATAGACACACAGAAATAAGAGTTCAAGAACCAAGAAAAAGGCCTACTTAATCATAGAGCCAAGTGTGGAGTTGAATATTATATCCAAGAATTTAATCATGTAAATCGAACCACAACAGAAGATAAAGTACATGAGACTGAATTGGTGAAATAGAATTTTATGACTTTTGTCTGAAACATTGCTGATTTTCTTCTAGGCTTCGTTGTCTGGTTTTAAGGATTTGAGTCCTGACTTGAGATTTCGATAAGTTCATGTACCTACCATTTTTTTTTTTTTTTTGAGAGAGGTTTTCTCTATAGGGCACATGCGCTTGCCAGACAGAGAGAGACATAGAGACAGAAAGCGAGAAATCACCCCTCTGGGGGATGGTCACGCTGCAATCCCTTCTCGTCCATTCTCCTCTTGGGATCTTGGGCATGCATGCAAACATGCCCAGTGTGAGTTTTAAGCCACCGGGTCCGGGACGCGAACCGCGGTCGACTACGTGGGAGTCCAGCGACATAGTCATTATGCTAACTGCTGGTTCCCGATATACCTACCATTTGAACAGAATCCTAACGTGTTTCCTGGCTTTAAGTTGTTTTTTTTTTTTTTTTTTTTTTTTTTTTTTTTTTTTTTTTTTTTTTTTGAGAGGTTTTTGCTATAGGGCGCGTGCACTCGCCAGACAGACAGAGAGAGACATAGAAACAGAAAGCGAGAAATCACCCCCCAGAGGGGATGGTCACACCGCAATCCCTTCTCCTCCATTCTCCTCTCGGGATCTTGGGCATGCACGCACACGCGCCCAGCGTGAGTTTTAAGCCACCGGGTCCGGGACACGAACCGCGGTCGACTACGTGGGAATCCAGCGACATAGCCATTACACTAACTGCTGGTTCCCGTGGCTTTAAGTTTTAAGCAAAGTTCCTTAGGATTTATTTTGATTTAAGTTAAAACTGCTTTTCTTGAATTTACCATCTGATCTTGCTATTGAAAGTAGTTAGATTATTTAAGAAATTGTGTGATCAATACAATGTGGGGGGAAAAGAAATGGAATACCACTGTAGACAGGAGAGATAGTGCGAGAAGAGGGTGGGAAAGGATAGAGAGTAAGAAATAGAGGTAATATATATATATATATATATATATATATATATATATATATGTATATAAAACTAGAATTGGAATTTTTTTTCTTTATTTTTACATTAATGCACTATATGTCATTACAGCTTACAAAATAAATTTTCCATTCAAAATGAACTATATATTTGCTCAATGAAACACATCAACATACGTGTTATCAACGAATAATTTTCCATTTCTTATGTCTTGTATATTTTGCTTTTTTTTTTTTTTTGCCATCTTTGATTCCCTGTCCTTCACCCTCTGCCATGTCCCACCCTCCTCCCACATTGTCTCTGATATCCATGGTTGTTTCTATGTCCCCCCCATTTAATTGATTTGCTAATGAACTTAATTAGTCTAAATTTTTGCAATAGCAAGCGCAGCTGATATATACATATACATGAACCCAAGTCTGACTTTAGGCATAAACCTCAGTGAGTAGAATGAACATACTATAAAGTAGTATGTAGCTGGTGCTATATAGCTTACTGCAGTCATCAAATACACGTGTTTTTGTTTGTGTTTTTTTTTTTATTAATTTCAATAAGAACAGTTTTAGTGTTTTTTATTCCTCCTGAAACTTTTTTTAAATTAATTTACATTCATTTCCTGAGCATCATCACAACATACTAAATGTGGTTTCCCATCTAGAATAAACTGCATAGTGGCTTAATCATACATGTTATCATCAATAATATTACATTTCTACTTCCATGTTTTTTACCCCATGTCTGACCCTCTGCCCTTTCCCACTCTCTTATTATACTATCTCTGCTATCTACGGTTGTCTTCAATTCCTTTTCCCCCAACATTTTGTTGATCACACAATATCATAAGTAATCTAACTACTTTCAATAGCTAGTTCAGCAGGTATTTTTAAGAAAAACAATTTTGAACTGGTAAGGACATTTCCTTGAAACGTAAAGCCTAGAAACAGGTTAGTATTCTGTTCAAATGGTAGGTACATGAACGTATTGACAGCTCAAGACAGGACAAAAATCCTTAAAACCAGACAACAAAGCTTAGAAGAAAAGCAGCAATATCTTAGTCAAGTCACAGAATGCTGTTTCATCAGTTCAGACTCATGTACTTAATCTTTCTTCTGTTACTGTTGAGGTACGATCTTCCAGATTGAACTCTGGGATATAATACTCAACTCCAGACTTTGTCCCTACAATTAAGTTGCCCATTTTCTTAGTTTTTGAACTCTTATTTCTGTGTGTATGCATTTAATTTTACTGACATAGCAGTCCCTTAAGAACTTCTTGGAGATCTGGTCTGGTGCTGGTAAATTCTTTCAGGTTGTGTTTATCTGAGACTGTTTGTGTCTTTTCTTCCCAAATGAATAAAAATCTTGCTGGGTACAGAATTCTCGGTTGAAATTGCTTTTCCCTTAACACTTTGAATATATTTTCCCATTCTTTCCTCGCTCGCATTGTTTCCAGTGAGAGGTCTGCTGTTAGTCTGATGGGATACCCTTTGTAGGTAACTTGCTGTTTTTCTCTTGCCAATCTTAGTATCTTGTCTTTGTCTGTGGTTTTGGTCAATCTGGCTATAATGTGGCTTGGAGAAGATCTTCTAGGGTTGATTCTATTTGGGGTCCTCTGTATTTCTTGGGACTGAATCTTTGAGTGCCTCTCTAGGTTTGGAAAGTTTTCTTGCAGGATTTCATGGAATAGATTATCAATGCCCTTATGAGTCTCTTCACCTTCTGGGATGCCTATTTTCCGGATGTTTGGACATTTGATGGTATCTATTATTTATTGTATATTATTCGTGGTCTTCTCCTCCTCCTCCTTCTTCTCCTTCTATTCTCCTCCTCCTCTTCTCTTCTTCTATTCTTCCTCCTCTTCCTTCTTCTTCTCCTTCTCCTTCTATTTTTCTCCTATTCTTCTTCTTCTCCTCCTCCTCCACTTCCTCCTCCTCCTCTTCCTTCTCCTTACCAATGGCAAATCCTAGCTTTATTAAAGGGCCTAAGCTGCAGAGTCAATATAAAAACACAAAAAGTTCCATCAGTTAAATAACAATTTTAAAAAAGGAGAGGCAGATGGGAACCAGCAGTTAGCGTAATGGCTATGTCGCTGGACTCCCACGTAGTCGACCACGGTTCACGTCCCGGACCCGGTGGCTTAAAACTCACGCCGGGCGCGTGTGCATTCGTGCCCAAGATCCCGAGAGGAGAATGGAGGAGAAGGGATTGCAGCATGGCCATCCCCCCTGGGGGGTGATTTCTTGCTTTCTGTCTCTCTGTCTCTCTCTGTCTGTCTGGCGAGTGCACGCGCCCTATAGCGAAAACCTCTCAAAAAAAAAAAAAAAAAAAAAAAAAAGGAGAGGCAGAGAAAGAAGCCCCTAGGGCAGGGTCACGAGGACCCCTGCTCATGACACCAGGACTGGCCGCAGGGTCTCCTCGTATTGTTGTTACTATTTGGTCTGGGGCCAGCGACTGTACTGCGGGAGCCACTGATCACTTGGGTCAGGACCCTTACTGCTCCTGGGGTGTGCTCAGCTTTTGCATGCCCCAGATCTTGTCCCAAAAGCCATAGATGAAGGCCTCATTGGATTTATAGCAGTCAGTCAGCAGCTCCTTGACCCACAGCCCAGGTATCATCACACTCCATGTCTAGGAGCTTGCCTACATTGATCTCCAGCCCTGGAATTTCCTTTTTCTGGCAGTCATACAGGTGCATAAGTTGCTCCAGGGTGCACTCCTCCAGGTTCAGGTGCTTCTGTAGCTCCTTATGGTCATACTTGAGGTTGACCTTCCATTGCCTCATGGGTCCTCATTGTGCCACCTGAGCCCTTGCCTGCAGCCCCAGGGGGGCTCTGAAAATAGATGTGGAGCCCTGGGCCAGCATTTACTGGCCCAGGCTGGTGTGCCAATGCCAGGCTCCTGGGGGTCCCTGTTCAGCACACGGCTGCTGAAGCCACAGGGCCATGTGTGCCCTCAGTCCTCTCCCTGCCCTGCTGCCTGTGGGACGTCTATGGGTCAACTCCTGGATGCTGGCTTGGGTAAGCTCACTGGATCAGTTCCCAGCGAGCTCCCTGTCTTCTTTAGATCTTCCCTTCCTAGGATATTTTCTCTGTCTTTCACTAGAATGGCTTTTCCCGGGGGGGATGACTCACTCTCAGTTCTTCCTGTGCCTGGAATTGCTGTCATTTTAGAACCAAATGGGAGTCTCAAAGGAGAAGCCCATGTCAAATGACTGTCTTGGGATAAACTATATGTTTCTCCTCTGTAAGGTAAAACCAGATGAAGAATAGGTCATAGCTAACAGAAGAATTCCAAGGATCCTGGAGTCTCTCAGGCTGAAGATGTTCAGCCAAGAAAATGGTCCCAGGGATGAAAAAGGACAATAGCAATCTGGGGATTCCCAGGCCAGTCCTGGAGCTTAGCTTGTCTTCAAGGAATGCCTTGGGTGGGATCTTAATTCTAGAATGGTATAAAAACAATAGATACTCCAAAGATCTCAGGATGCACCAAAAAGGCCAAGGGTGCATGGCCATCTAGCAGTTCCTATAAGCAAACTGATGGGGACAAATTGTCAGAAATGCCTAGCGTGTTCACACTGGGTCATTCATTGACTAGGGGGATACTCCAGGACAAGCCTCTGCCTCTAGGTTGCCTACTCCCCCTTCTGTCATTCTTTCTTTTATTTACAGGAGGCATGGAAAATAACTACTTGACTCCCCCCCACCCACCCAGGACTCACACCTTGACTGTGTCTTTAATAACTGGGAAATGTTTGATCCTGATCATTGTTTATATTTAGAAATGCTACTTTTTTATGTTTATTTTCTGTCCTGCCACTTTATTCAGTTATTACTTCAAGAAGTTTTTTCATGGATACCTTTGAGACTTCTGTGTATACAATCATGTCATCTGCAAATAGAGGTAATTTAAACTCTTTTTTCTGTATTGGAATTACTTTTGTTTCATTCTTTAGTCTGAATACATTGACTAGGACTTCCAGTACTATATTGAAAAGGAGTGGAGAAAGTGGGCAGCCTTGTCTCATATCAGATTTTAGTGAAAAAGTTTTCAGATTTTCCCCAGTCACTATAATGCTAGCTATAGGTTTTTGATAGATGGCTTTGATTATGCTGAGAAATTATCCTTCTGTGCTAATTTTGCTGAGAGTCTTAGTCATGAGGTGATTTTAAATTTTGTAAAATGCTTTTTCTGCATGGATTGAAATGATCATATGGTTTTTGGACCATGAGTTGGCGAATGGCTATGTCACTGGACTCCCATGTAGTTGACCACAGTTCGAATCCCAGAACTGATAACTTACACTCATGCCAGATGCATGTACGTCTGTGCCCAAGATCGTGAGAGCATAATGAAGAAGAAGGGATTGCGGCATGGCCATCCCCTCTGGAGGCAATTTCTCTCTTTCTATATCTGTCTTTCTGGCGAGCCCAAACACCCTATAGCAAAAACCTCTCCCCCACCCCCCTAAAAAAAGAAATGATCACATGGTTTTTATCTTTCTTTCTGTTGATAATGGTCTATTACATTTATGGTTTTGCTTATGTTGAATCACCTTTACATCTCTGGAATAAAGCCTACTTGGTCATGATGAATAATCTTTTTTATTTGTTGTTGGATACAATTTGCTAGTATCTTGTTGAGAAATTTTGTATCTATATTCATCAGAGATATTGGTCTGTGGTTTTCTTTTCTTACGATATCCTTATCTGTTTGGGAAATGAGGGTGATAGAGGATTCATAAAGTGAATTCGAGAGGGTCCTTTCCTTTTGGAACTTTAGAAATAATTTGAGGAAAGTGGAAGTTACTTCTTTAAAAGTTTTGTAGAATTCAGAAGTGAAGCCATCAGGACTTGGGCTTTTCTTTGTTGGGAGCCTATTTATTCCTGATTCAATCTCATGGCTTGTTATGGGTCTCTTCAGGCTTTCTTTGTCTTTCTGAGTCAATGTTGGTAGACTATATGTGTCCAGGTATTTGTCCATCTCATCTAGGTTTTGTTTGTTGGCGTATAGTCACTCATAGTATCCTTTAATGATGTTTTGTATTTCTATTATGTCTATAGTAATGTTGCCTGATTCATCAAGAATTTGATATATCTGGTTCTTTCCTCTCTTCTTAATTAGTCGAGCTAATGGTGTGCCCATCTTGCTTATCTTTTCAAAGAACCAGCTTTTGCTTTCATTTATTTTTCTGTATAGTTTGTTTCTTTACAATTTCATTTCTTCCTGCTCAAATCTTTATTATTTCTTTTCTCCTGGCATTTTTAAAATTTTTTGTTGTTCTTTTTCCAATACCCTGAGGCATGATGTTAGGTTGTTCATTTGTCACCTTTCCATCTTTTCCTTATGTGCACTAATTGCTATGAAATTCCCTCTTATGACTGATTCTGGGGTGTCTCAAAGATTATGGAATCTCATGCACTCATTATTATTTGTTCCCATGACTCTTTTGATTTCTGTCTTAATCTCTCTGGTAGTTGTGATGTTATTCAGGAGTAGGTTATTTAGTTTCCATGTATTTGTGTATTTTTTTTTTTCTGGAAGTTGATATCAGGTTTAATTCCATCATGGATATAGTTTCTATGCCTTTGAATCTGTAAAGGCTTGTTTTCTGCCCTATTATGTGGTCAGTCTTCATGAAGGTACCATGTGGGAGTGACAGAAATGTATATTTTGTGGTTTTAAGGTGAGGAGTTCTATAGATGTCTGTCAACTTCTGATTTATGGTCCTGAATATCTTTGCTTATTTTTTGTCCCGTTGATCTGTCTAAAGGAGATAATGGGGTGGTGAGGTCCCTAACAATTAGTGTGTTGCACTTATGTTAGTGATGGCTAACATAAGTTACTTGATAGTTCCCTTTGACCAATTTTATCTCTCTCCTTTTAGATCTTGGGGTCCTCACATATTTGGGTGCTCCTAAATTGGGTACATAGGTATTAGTAAAGCATTATGTCTTCTTGATGACTTAGTCCTTTTACTATTATATAATGCTCTTTGTCTCTTCTTACGGTTTTTGCCTTAAAGTGTATTTTGTCTGGGATCAATATCGTGACTCCTCCTTATTTTTGGTTTCTGTTTACATGAAATATCTTTTTCGAACCCTTCACTTTTAGTCTATGTATGTCTTTATCCATGAAGTGGGTTTCTTGTAGGCAACAAATGAAGAATTTCTGTTTTTTTTTTTTTTTAATTCACCCAGCCTGTGTCTTTTGATTAGAAAATTTAAGCCATTAATATTCAACATTATTATCAATATTTCTGGACTCATCTCTACCATTACATTGGCCACTTTCTTGGTTGATTTTAGTTCTCTTATTTCTGTGTGTCTGTCTTTAGTTTTTATGGCATAGCACTACTTTCAGAATTACTTGAAGAGCTAGTTTGGATGTGGTGAATTCTTTCATGTTTTGTTCACCTGAGAAAGTTTTTAATCTTTCTTCTCATATGAAGGATTATCTTGCTGGTTATAGTATTCTTGGTTGAAATTGTTTTTCATTTAACAGTCAATATATTTTCCCATTCTTTTTTTGCTTGCAATGTTTCTGACGAGAGGGCTAGTCTTAGACTGATGGCTAACATAAGTTCCTTGATATTTCCCTTTTACCAATTTTAGAATCTTGTCTTTGTGGCTTTGGCCATTCTGGCAATGATGTGCTATAGTGAAGATTTCTTGGGTTCATTCTATTTGAGGTCCTTTGTATTTCTTGTGTCTGTATGTTTAAATGCTTCTCTAGTGTAGAAATTTGTTTGAAGAGAGGCCTTGAGGATGTGGGAACATGTTTTGAGTAAACATCACTTGTCACTTGTCTCTTTTGTTATGGTAAAACCATGAGGCAGAAGTTAAGAGGACGAGGGCACCTGGATCAGACGAATAGGATGTGAAGGTTGAAGGTGGTCTCTGGCCTTGGGCCACACAAACGTCTGCCACACAGAAAATGGGAAGAAAGGTGCAGCAGGAGTTGGGACCAACAGGGAAGCTGGAGTAGATGAATGTGATGCAAACGTCCAAGGCAGTCTCTTGCCTTAATCTGCACACCCACTTGTGCTGTGCAGGAGCTGAGAAGAAAGGCAGGGTGGAAGCTGAGAGCCAGTTTTCTCTTTTATGTCTTTGTCTGGTTTTGGAATTGGGATGATGGAGGCTTTGTAGAATGAATTTGGAAGTGTTCTTTCCTTTTGAATCTTTGAAAATAGTTTGAGGAGTATTTGGGATAGTTCCTCTTTAAAAACTTTTAGAATTCAAAAGTCAAGCCATCAGGCCCTGGGCTCTTCCTTGTTGGGAGACTATTAGTGATTCACTTTCATTGCTAGTTATGGGCTTATTCAGACTTGCTATTTCTTCCTAGTTCAGTCTTGGTAAGTTATACATATCCAGAAATTTGTGCATCTCATCTAGGTTGTCTTGTTATTTGGCATGTAATAATCGTTCCTAAAATTATCTGGTATTTTTTGTTTTTATTATGTTCATTGTAATGACACCTGTTTCCTTTCGGGTTTTACTTATCTGATTCCTTTCTCTATTCTTGATTATTCTAGCAAACAGTGTGTCAATTTTGTTTGTCTTTCCAAAGCACCAGCTTTTGTCTTTGCTTATTTTCTGAACATTTGTTTTACCCTCTGTTTTATTTATTTCTCCTCAAAACTTCATTATTGTTTTCTCCTGGAGTTTTGTTGTTGCCGTTGTTATTTTTCCAGTTCCTTGTGATCTATCATTAGATTCTTTAGTTGTCATTTTATTTTACTTGTGGACATTAATTTCTTTTTTTTTTCTTTTTTGGAGAGATTTTCGCTATAGGGCGTGTGCCCTCACCAGACAGACAGAGAGAGACATAGAGACAGAAAGCAAGAAATAACCCCCAGTGGGGATGGTCACGCCGCAATCCCTTCTCCTCCATTCTCCTCTCGGGATCTTGGGCACACACGCACACGTGCCCGGCGTGAGTTTTAAGCCACCAGGTCCGGGACACGAACCGCGGTTGACTACATGGGAGTCCAGCGACATAGCCATTACGCTAACTGCTGGTTCCCTGGACATTAATTTCTAAGAACTACTCTTATGACTGCTTTTGCTTTGATTTTATTGTGGTTGAAAAAGATGCTGGATTTAGTGTCTATACATTTGAGTTTGTAAAGGCTTATTTTGTGCCCTACCATGTGGTTGATCTTCAAAAATGTTCCATGGGAGGTGAGAGAAATGTATTATGTGTCCTTTTTGACTGAAGTACTCTGTAGATGTCTGTCAAATCCATTTCATGTATGGTATCATTTAGATCTTGAATCTCTTTTTATTTATTTATCTTCTTGTCTAGATGATCTGTCCAGAGGAGACAAGAGGCTATTGAGATTCCCAACAAATATTGTGTTGGAGTCTTTCTCTTCCTTGAGATCTAATGGTATCTCTTTGATGTATTTAGATGCTCCAGGTTTTTGTTTGTTTGTTTGTTTTTGTTTTTGTTTTTTTTGTAGAGGTTTTTGCTATAGGGCGTGTGCGCTTGCCAGACAGACAGAGAGAGACAGAGAAACAGAAAGCTAGAAATCAGCCACAACCCCCAGGGAGGATGGCTATGCCACAATCCCTTCTCCTCCATTCTCCTCTCAGGATCATCAGTAAGGTGAGTTTCTTATAAGCAGCATATACATATTTTCTA
This sequence comes from Tupaia tana, assembly GCA_026018925.1. NCBI lineage: Eukaryota > Metazoa > Chordata > Mammalia > Scandentia > Tupaiidae > Tupaia > Tupaia tana. Next base: position 124,785,439 of record JAKSZU010000003.1, read on the forward strand.
TTTTTGGTTCCATTCAGCCAGTCTGTGTTTTTTAATAGGAGAATTTAACCCATTAACATTCAGTGTTATTATTGACATTTAGAGACCTATCCCTGCCATTTTGTTAACTATTTTCTTGGCTGTTTTTGTCCACTTATTTTTGTTTCTCTCCCTTTATTTTTCCTGTTACAATACTCTCTTCAATATTTCTTGTAGAGCTGGTCTCATATCGGTGATTCTTTCAGTTTTTGTTTGTCTGAAAATACTTTTATTTGTTCTTCCCATTTGAAGAATGATCTTGCTCAATTTAGTATTCTTGGTTGAAATTTTTTTTTAAATACATTGAATATATCTTTCCATTCTTTCCTTTACTGCATTGTCTCTGATGAGAGATCTGATGTTAGCCTAATGGGGTAAATTTATAAATATCTTGCAGTTTTTCTTGCCATTTAAATAATAATATTTGTCTTTGATTTTTGCCAATGTGCCTGTGATGTGCCAAGGGGAGCATTTTTTTTTTTTTTTTTTTGGAGAGGTTTTTCGCTATAGGGCGCGTGCGCTCGCCAGACAGACAGAGAGAGACATAGAGACAGAAAGCGAGAAATCACCCCCCAGGGGGGATGGTCACGCCGCAATCCCTTCTCCTCCATTCTCCTCTCGGGATCTTGGGCACGCACGCACACGCGCCCGGCGTGAGTTGTAAGCCACCGGGTCCAAGACGCGAACCACGGTCGACTACGTGGGAGTCCAGCGACATAGCCATTACGCTAACTGCTGGTTCCCGGGGAGCATATTTTTATGTTGATTCTATTTGGGATAATTTTTATTTCTTGGGTCTCAATTTCTCCATGTTTCTCTATATTTATAAAATTTTCAAACAGTATTTCATGAAAGAGGTATTTCACACTTTAGTCACCTATTCAGCTTCTGGAATAAACATTATAATAATAAAAGTACTAATTCATCATGAAGACATAATGCTTATTAATATCTATTCACCCAGTTTAGGAGCACCCAAATAGGTGAAGGAAAGACTGCTAGATCTAAAAGGTGAGATAGCAACACACTAATTATTGGGAACCTCAATACCCCATTATCTCCTTTATACAGATCAATAAGATAAAACATAAGCAAAGAGATTCAGGACCTAAACATTACCATAAATCAGATGGACTTTAGGGATATATATAGAACTTTCCACTCACAAAATATACATTTTTCTCACCCCTACGTGATACCTTCTTAAAGAGTGACACTCATAATAGGGCACAAAACAATGCTTTACAGATTCAAAGGCATAGAAACTATATGCAGCATCTTCAACAACCATGATGGAATTAAACTTGATAACAATTTCAGGAAAACCTTGAGAATAAATATATGGAAACTAAACAACCTATTCCTAAATGAAGTTACATCTACCAAAGAGATCAAGACTGAAGTCAAGATTCATGGAAACAAATGATAATGGGTGCATGAGCTTCTATAATTTTTGTGACACCCCAAAAGCATTCATAAGAGGGAAGTTTATAGCAATTAGTGCATATAAGAAAAAGATGAACAGATGACAAATGGACAACTTAACATTATGCCTTGGAAATTGGTAAAACAATCAAAAAAATTCAAACGCTAGAAGAAAACAAGGAATAAAGAGTCAAGCAGACATAAATGAAGCAGGAAAAATCTATATGGAAAATAAATGAAAGCAAATGCTGTTTTTTTTTTAAAAGATAAACAAGATTGGTACACCATTAGCAAGATTAAGATGAAGACAGAAAGGAATCAGATAAATCAAAATTACAGTGAAACAGGCAGTAATACAAAGAGCATAAGAGAAATAGAAAACATCATTACCGAATACTATGAACAACTGTATGCCAACAAACAAGAAAACTTGAATGAGATGGACAAATTCCTGGACACATATAATAATACCAGATTGACACAGGAGGACATAAAAAGCCTGAATAGACCCATAACAAACCATGAGATTGAATTAGTAATATATAGGCTCCCAACAAAGAAAAACCCAGGTCCTGATGGCTTTACTTCTGAATTCTACAAAACTTTTAAAAAAGTAACCTCCATTCTTTTCAAATTATTTCTAAAGTTCCAAAAAAAGTGATCCTCCCAAAGGCATTTTATGAAGACTTCATCACCTGCATTCACAAACAGATAAGGAGATGACAAAAGACAGACACATATCTCCGATGAATATACAAAATACACAAATTTTCAATAAGATATTAACAAATCATATCCAGCAACACATGAAAAAGATTATTCATCATGACCAAGTGGGCTTTATTCCAGAGATGTAAGGGTGGTTCAACATACACAAAACCATAAATGAAATAGATCATCTCAACAGACAGAAAGATAAAAAATTAAATGACCATTTAAATCAATGCATTTAAGAAATTCAAAATCTCTTCATGAATACGACTCTCAGCAAAACTGACATAGAAGCATAATTGCTCAGTATAATCAATGTCATCTATCAAAAACCTATAGCTAACATTATACTGAATGAGGAGCTTTTCCACTAAAAATTGGCACAAGACAAGACTCCCCACTTTCTCCAGTAATTTTTAATAAAGTACCAGAATTTCTAGCCAATGAGATCAGACAAGAGAATGAAATAAAAGGAATTCCAATAGGGAAAGAAGAGTTGAAATTATCTCTATTTGCATGTGATGTGATTGTATACACAGAAGACCCAAAGGTATCCGTGAAAAACCTTCTCAAAGTAATAAATAAATACAATAAAGTGAAAGGATAGAAAATCAACATACATAAATCTGTAGCATTTCTATATATGAACAATAATTATCAGGATCAAATTTTTCCCAATTATTAAAGATACAACCATGAGGTGAGTCCTGGGGGCAGAGTAGAGTGGTTATTTCCCATGACACCTGTAAAGAAAAGAATAACAGACAGGGGAGTAGGCAACCTAGAGGCAGAGACATGTCTTGGGGTGTTCCACTATGGAATGAATTACGCAGTGTGGACAAGCTAGGCATTTCTGACAATTTGTCCTCATCAGTTTCCTTCTAGAAACTGCTAGATGACCACACACTCTTGGCCTTGGTGCATCCTGGCTTCTTTGGGATATTTCTTGCTTTTATAGCATTCTATAAAAGTTAAGATCAAACCCAAGGCATCCCTTGAAGGCAAGCTAAATTCCAGGACTGGCCTGGGCATTCACAGCTTGCTATTGTCCTTTTTGGTCCCTAGGATAATTTTCTTGGCTGAACATCTTCAGCCTGAGATACTCCAGGATCCTTGGAATCCTTCTGTTATCTATGACCTATTCTTCATCTGGTTTTACCTTGGAGAGGAGAAACATAGTTTAGCCCAAGTGAGGCTCCTAAAAGGCAGTAGGTCTTTTAATCCCTTTTAGAGATAGTAATTTTTTTATGGGCATCTCCTTTGCAACTCCCATTTGGTTCTAAAATGAAAGCAACTCCAGGCATAGGAAGGACCAAGAGTAAGTCATCCCTCTGGAAAAAGCCATTCTAGTGAATGACAGAAAAAATGGTCTAGGAAGGGAAGTTCTGAAGAAGACAGAGAGCTTGCTAGGAGCTGACCTGGAGAGCTAACTCAAACCAGCGGCCAGGAGCCAGCCTGCAGGTGTCCCACAGGCAGTGGCACAGGGAGAGACCTGATGACTCATATGGCCCTGTGGCCCCAACAGCCAGATGGTTGACAGTGGCCCCCCAGGAGCCTGGCATTGACAGCCAGGCAGTGGTGTCCCAGGGCCCCACATCTACTTTCATAGCCCCCCTGGGGCTGCAAGCAAGGGCCCATGTGGCACTGACAATGAGAATTCATGAGGCACTGGAAGGTCACCCTCAAATATGACCACAAGGAGCTACGGAAGCACCTGAACCTGGAGGAGTGGATCCTGGAGCAACTTACGTGCCTGTATAACTGCCAGGAAGAGTAGATCCCAGAGCTGGAGATGGATGTAGACAAGCTCCTAGACATGGAGAGTGACAGTACCTGGGCTGGGGGTCAGGGAGCTGCTGGTTGACTGTTACAAACCTATTGAGGCCTTCATCTCTGGCCTGCTGGACAAGATAATGGGCATGCAGAAGCTGAGCATGCCCCAGAAGAAGTAAGGGTCCAGACCAAAATGATCAGTGGCTCCCACAGGACAATCGCTGACTCCAGACCTTGTAGCAATAGCAATAACAATATGAGGAAACCCTGCGGCCAGGCCTGGTGCCATAAGCAGGACCCCTCGTGCCCCTGGCCTATGGATTTCTTCCCCTGCCCCTTCAGTTTTCCATTTTTGGTTTATTTTTATTGTTATTAAACTGTTAGAACTTTTTGTGTTTTTATATTGACTAGAGCTTGGACCCTTTAATAAAGCTTGGATATGTCTTTGGTGGAAAAAAAAAAAAAAAAAAAAAAAAAAAACAAGAAGATGGGAAGATATAAAGAAAGACAACAAGTCTGGAGGAAAATTGTCTGTCATTGTGTTGAAAAAAGGTAGAGGTCTCATAGTGGCATATCAGTCAAGAAGAAAAACAAGTATAACCTTAAATTGGGCAAAAGTGATAGGCATACTTTTCCCAGGAATGACTGAGAAAACATTGAGAGTTTAAAGACAGAAGCCATAGATAAGGTACATGTTTTCTCTGGTCTTATATAGGGTTTTTCCTGATAGGCCTTGTTCTTGATTGTATCCCTCCAAAATATTTACAAAAACCTACATTTCTTTACATTTTCGAGCGAGTTGACTTAGCTCATGAGGAAGGTTATAAGAAAAATTTTTGCTTCATCCATAAGTGGGAGTAAATGTGGCAGTCTAAGCAGAAAAATGCTCTAAACTTGAAGCAGAAAAACTTGTTAGAAAGCACTGTGGAGGTCCAGGTGCTAGAGGGTGAGCAATTCACCCTGGGCCTCAGAAGAGTATTCCCAAATAAAAAAAAAAAAGTCTACCTATAAAGTGAGGGAGTCTGTAAGTGTGGTTCTCCCTACAACAACTAAGGGAACAACATAAATGGAGGCACATACCAGTCCCCTGGCATATATCCTGTGTATCCTGACCACTAGATTCTAGGGTCCTTAGTTATTTCTTCCACATATTTGGCCTCCAACAGATACACAAGCAACATGAGTACCCACAATAATCTGAGTGGGTGCTACAAATGTTAAGTATAACCAGTATAATGTGACCTGGGAAGTGCCTTTGGAAGCAGGAGTATGAGGAAGGGAATGACATATTGGAGCTCCTTTTCTCAGAGTATCTTCTTTCCCAGGCAGGAAAAAAATGCTGTCTCAGGATAAAGATAGGGTCCAGGCAAAAGAAAATGAGGAGAATCAGACAAAAGAGAGAAAAAAGGACCCAAGAAAGATAAAGAGACACATGTCATCAAGAATTTCTATTAGGTCCAAAGAAACATGAACCTGACTGGTGCTTGGATTTACCTTATGCCAGGTAAGTCCTAAATCACTCACTTTAAGATCATGTTATCCTCACACAAGTGACTTTAAGTGGTAGACACCCTAGTGGCTTTTTACTCTCTGATCTGTGTCTGCAATGTGATCATAAGTAAAAAGAAGAAGAAGGGGGCTGTCACTCCTAAAGGCTAAAGGACTCGATGGTTGGACCAGAGGGACTTTCAGTCCTATATAGTAGGTGCCCATGCCAAGAACCATCAATTCCATGCAGGCTGACTCATGTTGGTCAGAAGATCCAGTGGAATTAAAGGTGAAAGGAAAGATGCAAAGAAAAGGAGAATCTCTCACCTCTAGGGGCTTGCAGAACTAACAGGTCATTCCAGAAGCAGTTTCTGGCCCTATAGGAGAGTTGTCCTTACAAAGAGCTATTAATCTTGCCTCAATTGTCCCACGTTAGCTAAGAGATTCCATGGAAATGAATATGAAAATGACAAAGAGGTTAAGGAATAGTGTAGAGGCTTACATCCTGACTTGCTCACCACAAGAACTATGTCGCTGAAGTGGTTGCATGGTCTCAGAAGAATCAGGTTCTTGGTGTCTCAAACAACTGAATGCAGCACATGAGTAAAGTTAAAGAGC